>CM052800.1:163174273-163360672 GCA_028533885.1 Nasua narica | reverse complement strand
TCTGAGCAACAAACTGAGGGTTTTGGAGGGGCGGGGGTGGGGAGGTGGGCGAGCCTGGTAGTGGGTATTGAGAAGGGCACGTATTGCATGGAGCACTGGGTGTGGTGCATGAAAAATCAATCTTGTAGCACTGAGAAATTAAAATAAACATATTTGGGGAGAAAAAAAAAGAAACAAAGTGGAAAAGCAAGAAAAAAAAATAAAAGGGCAACTAGAACTCATAAAACTAGAACTCTGTCAAGCTGCAGAGGAGCTGCAAGAAAGCACTCCAGGTCAGCGGAACTGGAGAACAAGCCGGTTTATATTCCTATCCCCCAGCACACCTGCTGGTGTGCAGCAGGATCCAGACACCATAATGGGAGTGTTCAGTCATCTCTGTGAGTTTGCAACTCCAGTGAGCCCAGAGTCTGCAAGCCCACATCAGCCCTAGTCATGCTGGGGCACAGAAAAGAGAAGCCAGAGTTTAAAAGGGCTGAGGAACTGTGGGAATGCTCTCTCCCCCTCAACCTTAGAGGCCTGGGCCACAGTAGGATTTGGCTTCCAAGAGGAGAAGTTTCAGACATCAAAAATGGAGGGTCCTAATGCCACACTAGGCAGATGCTGAAGCCATAACTGATGAGTCTAGTGGTCAAAGAGAGTTTGTGGTCTCAGTGAGCCCAGTGTCCACCAGCCTACACTAGTCACACTGTGCCTGGGGCACAGAAAACAGGCCAGCCATGGTTTTGTGTTTTGTTCTATTTTTAAAATTTTTAATTATTTTATTTTATTTTTTTACATTTTAAAATTTATCTTGTCTTGTTTTGATTTTATTCTTTTTGATTTTGTTCTTTCTTGTTCTCTGTTTTCTTTTCTTCTTTTTTCCTTTTTTCTTTTATTTTGCTATTTTCTTTTATTATTATTTTTTCTTTATTCTTTTTGTAAAGCCATGGTTCAAAAAATAACTAGCATATACAGCCATAGCTCTGGCCAGCCAGCAAAAGTCACAGCATACACAGTCTGCATAGGGGATACTATACACAAGACCACTCCTTCAACTTCAGGAGAAGTAGCTGTTTCACTTCATCCATAGAAACAAACACAGGAAGTCAAGCAAAATGGGGAGATAAGAATATGCTCCAAAAAAGGAACAAGAAAAAACCCCAGAAAAAGAACTAAATGGAACAGATATAAGCAATATGCTTGATAAAGAATTTAAAGATCGTAATCATGCCCACTGGGCTAAAGGAAAGAATGGAAGAGCTCAGTGAGACCTTCAACGAAGAAACAGAAAATATTAAAAAGAACCAATAAAAGTTGAAGAATACAGTAACTGAAATAAAAAACACCCTAGAAGGAATCAACAGTAGATGAGAGTATACAGAACAGATTAGTGATCTGAAAGAAAGGATAATGGAAAGCATACAAGCTTAACATCAAAATGAGAAAATAATTAAAAAAAATGAGGACAGACTAAGAGATCTCTTGGACAACATCCTGTGAACAAAGATTTGCATTATAGGGATCCTTGAAAAAGAGAGAGAGAGAAAGGTATAGAAAACTTATCTGAAGAAATAATAACTGAATAGTTACCTAACCTAGGAGGGAAATAGGTATTTAAGTCCAAGAAGAACAGGGAGTTCCAAACAAGATTAACTCAAGGAGGTCCATGGGGTGGCACAAAATAATTGAAATGTGAAAGGTTAAAGATAAAGAGAGTATCTTAAAAACACCAAGAGAGAAACAAAAAGTTACCTACAAGGGAAAATCTATAAGATTACCTGCTAATTTTTCAACAGAAACTTTGCAAGCCAGAAGAGAGTGACATACCTGATATATTCAAAGTGCTGAAGGGGAAAAAAAAAACAAAACAAAAAACAAACCCTATAAATAAGAATACTCTGTCCATCGAGGGTTATCATTCAGATTTGAAGGAGAGATAGAGTTTCCCAGATAAGCAAAAGATAAAGGAATTTATCACCACTTTACCAGCCTTATAGGAAATGTTAAAGTAACTTCTTTAAGTGGAAAAGAAATGGTCATAATTAGACATAAGAAAAATATGAATAAAAAGATATAAAATACAACAACATATAGATTTTCTTGCTTTCTTCCTTTTTTTTTTTTTTTCCTTTCAATATGTTTGAACTGAAATGACCATCATATGACTATGGACTGTTATTAACTTAGGATGTTATATGAACCTCATGAAAATCACAAACCCAAAACCTATAATAAATACACAAAAAATAAAGAGAAATAAAGCCAAACAAAACACTATAGATATTTATTGTTCTCAAAGAAAGAGAGCAAGAGAAGAAGAAAGGAACAAAGAAGAACTACAAAAACCACCAGAAAACAAAATTTAAAAATGGTAGTAAGTATATACCTATCAATAATTACTTTAAATTGAGCCCAGATGTCCATTGACAGAGGAATGGATAAAGCAGATGTGACATACATATATATGCATATGTACATATATGTGATATATATGATATGTACATATATGTATCACACACACATAACAAAATATTAATCAGCCATCAGAAAGGTTGAAATCTTACCATTAACATCAAGGTGGATGGAACTGGAGGGTATTATGCTGAATGAAATAAGTCAATTAGAGAAAGACTATTATCATATGGTTTCACTCATATGTGGAATATAAGAAACAGTGCAGAGGATCATAGGGGAAGGGAGGGAAAACTGAATGGGAAGAAATCAGAGGGGGAGAAAAACCATGAGATACTCTTACTATAGGGAACAAACTGAGGGCTGCTGAAGGGGAGGCGGCTAGGGTGATGTGGTAACTGGATGATAGGTATTAAGGAGGGCATGTGATGTGATGAGCACTGGGTGTTATATGCAACTGATAAATTACTGAACTCTACACCTGAAACTCATGATATATTGGTTAATTGAATTTAAATAAATAAAGATAATTATTTTAAATGTAAATGGCCTAAATGTTCCAATCAAAAGACATAGAGTGGTAGAATGGATAAAAAAAACAAGACCAATCAATATGTTGCCTACAAGAAACTCATCTCAGTCCTAAACACACATATAGTCTGAAAGTGAAAGGGATGGAAAAGCTTTCACCATGCAAATGGAAGTGGGGGAAAAAAAAAAACAGGCTAGCAATACTTATATCAGACAAAACAGACTTGAAAATAAAGACTAAAAAAAAGAAGGGCATAATATAATGATAAATGGATCAATTTAACACAAAGATATAACATCTGTAAATATCTACACACCTAACACTGGAGCACCTAAATACAAAAAACAAATATTGATGGACATAAAGAGAGAAACTGATGGTAATACACTAATACTAGGGAACTTTAAAACTTCACTTACATCAATGGATGGATAGGTCATCCAGATAAAATCAACAAGGAAACAATGTCATTGAATGATACATTGGACCAGATGGACATAACAGATATATACAGAATATTTCACCCCAAAATAATAGAAAACACATTCTTTTCAAGTGCATATGAAACATTATTCAGAAGAGATCCACATATTAGGCAATAAAACAAGCCTCAACAAATTAAAGGAGACTGATATCATACCATGCATATTTTCTGACCACAGTGCTATGAAACTAGAAATAAATCACAAGAAAAAAAACTGGAAAAAACACAAACACATGGACACTAAACAAGATGATACTAAACAACCAATACATCAATGAAACAATCAAAGAATAAGAAAATTTTAAAAATACATAGAGATGAATGGAAATGAAAATGCAATGGTCCCAAATCTCTGGGACAAGGCCAAAGCTGTTTCAAGAGGGAAATATAAAGCAATACAGCCCTACTTCAAGAAATAAGGAAAAACAAAACAAATAAACAACCTAACCTTCCACCTAAAAGAACTAGAATAAGAACAAACAAAGCCCAAGGTGAACAGAAGAAAGAAAATAAGGACCAGAGCAGAAATAAATGACATAGAGACAAAAAAATCAATCAATCAATGAAAACAAGAGCTGGTTCTTTGAAAACAAAATTAACAAATCTTTAAGCACATTCACTAGGAAAAAGGGAAATGACCCAAATAAATAAAATCAGGAGGAGAAGTAACAACTGACACCACAGAAATACAAAGGAGTGTAAGACAATACTATGAAAAATTATATGCCAACAAATGGGACAATAGAATAAATGGATAAATTCTTAGAAACATACAATCTTCCAAAAATGAACCAGGAATAAATAGGAAATATGAACAGACCAAAAAAAAAAAAAAAAGGAAATATGAACAGACCAATAATAAGTAATATAAATGAATTGGCAATAAAAAAAATTGCCAAAAAATAAAAGTTCAGGAACAGATTCACAAGTGAATTCTATCAGACATTTAAAGAAGAGTTAATACTGATTCTCCTCAAACTATTCCAAAAAAAAAGAAGAGGAAGGAAAGCTTCCCAATACATTTTACAAGGTAGGCATTAACCTGATACAAAAAGCAGACAAAGACACCACAAACCCCCCCCAAACAAACAAAAAAACAAAAACAAAAAAAACCATAGATCAATATCCCTGAAGAACATAGATGCAAAAATCCTCAACGAAATATTAGCAAACCACATACAACGATGCATTAAAAATATCATACAATATGATCAGGTGGGATTTATTCCTGGAATGCAAAGATGATTCAATTTTTGCAATCAATCAACACCATATACTACATCAACAAACTGAAGGATAAAAATTGTATGATTGGGGCGCCTGAGTGGCTCAGTGGGTTAAAGCCTCTGCCTTTGGCTCGGGTCATGATCTCAGGGTCCTGGGATCGAGCCCTGCATTGGGCTCTCTGCTCGGCGGGGAGCCTGCTTCCTCCTCATTCTCTGCCTGCCTCTCGGCCTACTTGTGATTTCTGTCAAATAAATAAATAAATAAATAAAAATCTTAAAAAAATTGTATGATCATCTCAATATATGCAGGAAAGGTATTTGACAAGATTCAACATTGATTCAGGATAAAAACTCTCAGCAAAATAGGATTAAAGGCAACACACCTCAATATAATAAAGGCCACATATGAAAAACCTAGAGCTTACATCATCCTCAATGGGGAAAACTGAGAGTTTTTCCTCTATAATCAGGAACAAGCCAAGAATGTCCACTCTCAACACTTTTATTCAACAGAGTACTAGGAGTCCTAGCCACAGCAATTAGAAAAGAAAAAGAAATGAAGCGTTTATATTGGTAAAGAAGAAAGTACACTGACACTATTTAGAGATGACATGATATTACACAGAGATAATCCTAAAGACTCCACCAAAAAACTACTAGAAGTATAAATAACTTCAATAAAGTGGCAGGATACAAAAGACTCAGTAATTGGTAGCATTTCTTAACACTAACAATGAAGTAGCAGAAAGAGAAATTAAAAAATACCACCACTACAATTGCATCAAAAAGGATTAAACTTCACCAAAGAGATAAAAGATCTATATTCTGAGAACTATAAAACATGATGAAAGAAATTAAATGTGACACAAACAAATGGAAAAATATTCTGTACTTATGGATTGGAAGAATTAATATTGTCAAAATGTCCATATTACCCAAAGCAATTTACGCATTCAATGCAATCCCTATCAAAATACCAACAACATTCTTAACAAAACTAGAACAAATAATACTAACATTTGTATGGAACCACAAAGACCCCAAATAGTCAAAGTAATCCTGAGAAAGAACAAAACTGGAGGTATTACAATCCCAGATTACAAGTTATACTACAGAGTTGTAGTAATCAAAACAGTATCGTACTGGCACAAATATAGACCAATAGTGTCCAAGATAAACAGAATGAATAGAGAACCCAGAAATAAAGCCACATTTAAATGGTCAACTAATCTATGACAAAGGAGGCAATAATATACAATGGGGAAAAGATAATCATTTCAATAAATTGTGCTGGGAAACCTGGATAGTTACATGTGAAAGAGTAAAACTGGACCACTTTCTAACACTATACACAAAAATAAACTCAAAATTGATTAAATACCTAAACATGAGACCCCAAACCATAAAAATCCTAGAAAAGAACAGAGGCACTAATTTCTCTGACATCAGCCATAGCAACATTTTTTTAGATATGTCTCCTAAGGCAAGGGAAAAAGCAAGAATAAACTATTGGGACTATATCAAAATAAAAAGCTATGGTCAAATAATCTTCGACAAAGCAGGAAAAAATATCCAGTGGAAAAAAGATAGTCTCTTCAATAAATGGTGCCAGGAAAATTGGACAGCTATGTATAGAAGAATGAAACTTGACCATTCTCTTATACCATACACAAAGATAAGTACAAAATGGATAAAAGACCTCAACGTGAGGGAGGAATCTATCAAAATCCTAGAGAACATAGGCAGTAACCTCTTCGACATTGGCCAAAGCAACTTCTTTCAAGACATATCACCAAAAGCAAAGAAAACAAAAGTGAAAATGAATTTTGGGACTACATCAAGATAAAAAGCTTCTGCATAGCAAAGGAAACATTCAACAAAATAAAGAGGGAACCCACAGAATGGGAGGGCATTCACGAATGACACCACAGACAAAGGGCTAATATCCAAGATCTATAAAGAATTCCTCAAAATCAACACCCAAAAAACAGATAATCACATCAAAAAATGGGCAGAAGACATGAACAGACACTTCTCCAAAGTAGACATACAAATGGCTAACAGACACATGAAAAAATGTTCATCATCGTTAGCCTTCAGAGAAATTCAAATCAAAACCTTATTTGATAGAAGAAATAGAATAGCCAAAATTAACAGGACAGCAAACAACAAGTGTTGGAGAGGATGCTGAGAAAGGGGAACCCTTTTACACTGTTGGTGGGAATGCAAGTTGGTGCAGCCACTTTGGAAATAGTGTGGCGATTCCTGAAGAAATTAAAAATAGAGCTACCCTATGACCCTGCAATTGCACTACTGGGTATTTACCCCAAAGATACAGATATAATGAAAAGAAGGGCCATATATACCCCAATGTTCATAGCAGCAATGGCCACAATCACCAAACTGTGGAAAGAGCCAAAATGCCCTTCAACAGACGAATGGATGAAGAAGATATGGTACATACATACAATGGAATATTATGCCTCCATCAGAGAGAATGAATACCCATCTTTTATATCAACATGGACAGGACTGGAGGAGATTATGCTGAGTGAAGTAAGTCAAGCAGAGAAAGTCAATTATCATATGGTCTCACTTACTTGTGGAGCATAAGGAATAACACGGAGGACATTAGGAGAAGGAGAGGAAAAGTGAATTGTGGAAATTGGAGGGGGAGATGAACCATGAGAAACTGTGGACTCTGAGAAACAAACTGAGGGTTTTGAAAGGGAGGGGGGTGGGGGGGATGGGTAAGCCTGGTGGTGGGTATTAAGGAGGACACATATTGCACAGAGCACTGGGTGTGGTGTATAAACAATGAATCTTGGAACACTGAAAAAAATAAAATAAAATAAATTATATAAAAAAAGAAAGCTTTGGTACAGAAAAGGAAACCATCAACAAAACAAAAGACAACTGATTGAGACAAGATATTTGCAAAAGATATATCTAATAACATTCAAAATATATAAAGAACATATACAATTCAACAACAAAAAACCAAACAACTTATTAAAAAATGAGCAGAGGACTTAAATAGATATTATTCCAAAGACACACATATGGCCAATAGATACGTGAGAAGATGCTAAACAACACTATCCATCAGGGAACTATAAATCAAACCCACAATGGTATCATTGTGGGGTATCATCCCATACTTGTTACAATAACTAAAATCAAGAAGATAAGGAATAAAAAGTATCAGCAAGCAAGTGGAGAAAAAGGAACCCCTGTACACTGTTTGTGGGAATGTAAACTGGTGCAACTGCTGTGGAAAAGAATATGGAGGCTCCTTAAAATATTAAAAATAGATATATTATCTAGGGATCTAGTAATTCCACTATTGGGTATTTATCCAGGGAAAATGAAAACACTAACTCTAAAAGATGTATGCATCCCTGTGTTTATTGCAGCATTATTTACAAAAGCCAAGATATGGAAACAATCTAGGTGTCCATTAATGGAGAAATGGATAAGGAAGATGTGATATATACATATATATGGCCACAAAATATTTCATGGCCATAAAAAAGGATGAGGTCATGCCATTTGAGTAACATGGATAGACTTAGAGGATATTCTGCTAAGTGAAGTAAGTCAGACTGAGAAAGACAAATACCATGATTCCACTCATAAACAGAATCTAAAAAAGGTGAGTAAACAAAAAAGAATCATAAACTATAAATACAGAGAACAAACTGATGGTTGCTAGAGGTAAAAGGAGTGGGGAGTTGAACAAAGTGGGTATTGGGGAGAGGGAGATATAGGCCTTCAGTTATGGAATGAGTAAGTCATGGGAATAGAAGCAGAACATATGGAATATGATATTGTCAATGATATTGTACAATGATATTGTAATAGCAATGTAATGGGATAGATGATAGCTATGCTTTTGGTGAACATAACATAATATATAAATTTGTCAAATCACTAAGTTGTACAACTAAAACTAATGTACTATTGCATGTCAACCTAACTCAAATTTAAAAGGAAATGAGTATAAATAATAGTATGCATTCATAGAGTTTCACGAGGATTAAGCAAGATATATGCAAAGTATGTGTTATTATTAGTATCATTATGTCTTCTTAAAACTAATACATGGTATGTATATAAGACATGTCTGCGAGTGAATGCAATTACTTTGTAATCTCTCCAAAGGCAGTGCATTTAATCCATCAAATGTTCTGTTTATGTTATAAGGTAGCCTAAGAGCATAAAGGCAGGTTGGGGGTGAGAGTAATCCCAAGAGGAGGCAGCAGAGACACATTTCACTCTATAATTTTAACCTGAGAAAACTATGAATTAAATAACCTCTGGGCCTACTCTCTACATCTCAACTTTCTCATGGCTCATATAGTTGAATATCACCTACATTGCATTTATACACTTTGGCCTTATGTTCTACAACTCTCTTATTTCTTGGTGGGCTTTAGCAATACAGATTGTTTTTCAGTTCTTCTAAAACACCAACCTGGTTTCTACAGCAGGAACTATGTCTTCCTTGTCTCTTGTCTCAGAATTTCCCTTTGCTGGCCGCGTCTTGTCACACAAGGTTTTGGCTTGAATATTCATTGACATTTCAAGCTAAAGGAGTTTCTTCCTTTCAACCTCCACAGTATATCATTATTTTATAATCTATTACCTTGTTTATCCACACATAAATTATATCCATTCATCATCCTATTTATCTATCCATCCATCCATCTGTCCATTCATCCATTCTCCACTCATCTCCTTTTCTAATCTTATGTTTTTCTCTTTTTTTAAAAAGATTTTATTTACTTATTCGACAGAGAGAGAGAGAGAGAAGCAGGCAGAGCATCAGGCAGAGGGAGAGGGACAAACAGACTCCTTGCTGAGCAGAGAGAGTGACGTGGGACTTGATCCCAGGACCCTGAGATCATGATTTGAGTCGAAGGCAGACACTTAACTGCTGAGCCATCTAGGAACCCATCTGTTTCTCTTTACTAGAATCTATGTATCACAAGAGTAGGGACTTTGCCACTTTTTCACTGATATATCATAGTTCCTGGCATGTGAAACATGCTCATTAAATATTGTTTTAAGAAAGAATAGCTAGACTCAAAAATATTAATATCCTTTTCTTAGTGCTCACAATGAAAGTAGTTTTATAGTATTTTGTTATGAAATTATAAATCACCAATAGCATTGAAAGGGCCCAAGGGGAAAATAGAGAGGGGTTGATAAAAAGGGTACAGTCTTTCGGCTATAAGTTGAATAAAGTCTGAGAATCTAGTGTAAAATATGGTGACTATATTAAAAAATAATAATTGAAATTTGCTAAGAAAGGGTACCTGGATGGCTTAGTCAGTTGACCATCTGACTCTTGATTTCAGCTCCGATCATGATCTCAGGGTCATGAGTTTGAGCCCTACATTCAGCTCTGCCATCAGTGCAGAGTCTACTTGAGATTCTCTTTCTCTTCTCTCTCTGCTCCCCACCCACTCTCTTTCTCTCTCTTTAGAATAGATAAATGAATGCAATCTTTAAAAAAAATAAATTTGCTAAGAGATTAGCACTAAAATGTTCTTCTCATCAAAAAACCCCTTAAAGATCAATATGTGAAGTGATGGATGTGTTCATTAACTGGCTGATGGGAGTCTTTTCACAAGTATATATACATCACATCACCACAATGTGCACATTAAAAAGCTTATAATTTTGCTTATCAATTTTACCTTAATAAAGCTGAAATTAGAAGAAAAAGATAAAGCAAGACTAAATCATGAAGAAATAGAAAATCTTGATAGACCAATAATTAAGGAGATTAAAGTAGAATTAAAAATCTTCCAACAATGGAAAGGCCAGGATCAGATAGTTTCACTCAGAAATTCTACCAAACATTTAAAGAAGAATTAATGTCAATCTTTCTCAAACTCTTCCAAAAAAATGAACAGAAGGGAATACTTCCAAAGTCGGTTTACAAGGCCAGCATGACCCTGATACCAGAGGCAAATAAAGACACTATAAAACAAAACAAAACGACAAAAATAAAAAAAACTATAGGTCAATATCCTTGATATAGATGCGAAAATTCTCAACAGAATTCTAGCAAACAGAATTCAACAGCACATTAAAGGCATGTTATACCACCATCAAATGGGATGCAAGCATGTTTAACACACACAAATAAACAAATGTAATGCATGACATTAATAGAATAAAGAATAAAAATATAATCATCTCAATAAAGTATTTGACAAAATTCAATACCATCTCATAATAAAAGCTCTCACCAAACTGTGTATAGAAGAAATATGTCTCAATATATTAAGTGCTATGTATGACAAAGCCACAGCTAATATCATATTCTATGGTGAAAAATGAAAACTTTTCCTCTAAAAGCAGGAACATGATAAGGGTGCCCATTCCTATCACTCCTCCTCAACATAGGAAGTTCTAGCCAGAGCAATTAAGCAAGGGTGCCCACTCCCATCACTCATCCTCAACTGAAAGTTCTAGCCAGAGCAATTAAGCATGAAAAATAAATAAAAGCCATCCTAATTGGAAGCAAAATTTCAAATTGAATCAACGTCAAGTTGACAGTTGTAAGTAGCAGATAATTTACAAGCCATTTATATTTGACCTTTATGTATATCAGAATTCTTTTTGCCTTCCTGTTTTTAATTTGATTTGGTGATTAACAGGGTACCCTTCTGCCTTTCTAACAATACAACAGTTCTGAGGCAAACTGAGAAACATTTTAAAAATACCATTTATTTTGTTTTTACTTTTTAAAGACCATGCTATACAGCAATTACCTGCTTCAATATTCACCAACCCTGTATGGAGGGTATTATCATCGTCACTTGTGTAGTTAAGGCTTAAGGCAAGTAATTTGACCAAATTCACATTATGCAGCAGGGCTGACATTAAAAGTCAGATTTGTCAGATCCCAGAGTTCAACTTCCTTATGTTCTGCTGGGGGCTTAAAACACAACTACATAAATGATTTAAGGAGGGTCACAGATATGTAATCTAGTACAAATCTTTAATATTCTGTTTGATCTCTCTTCGCTATGAGAAATAACATGCGAGCTCTCTCAGAAGCTCTCACATCCATTCCTTCTTTTCTTTTTCCACTGCTACCATGCCCAAACTACGTGGTTAACAAGCCCTAAATTATCATTACAACTGCCATCTAATAACTTCCCTGTGACTTATCTTTGCTTTGTATAATTCATCTACCACCTCATCTCCCTACTAAGCTCCATTCATCACGATTACCCCATGCTTCAACTGTGCCAGGAAAGGGAAATACAAAAATCTTGGGAGTAGTTCCCAATATGGTAGGGAATACAGTATGATGTGCTATAGTAGAGATGCATACACAGCACAATTATGGCATAAAGAAGTGAGCAGCTAGTGATCCACTGGATTTACAGATCTGGAGATAGCAAAAAAGGTCTCATTGGTGACCCTAAATATGAAGAAAAAGTCATGTAATCCATGATAATTTCCAGGGAGAATATTCTGTCAGACACAGAATTGAGTCTAAAATCTGGAGATAAGATTTAAGGGGTAAATATAGGAAAAGGAGTCACTTTAGTATATGAAAAGTAACTACTGAGGATATGAAAGAAAAGAAAGAGAGGAACCAGAAGTCCAGGGAGTTGTGAAATCCATGGATGAGAGGATATGCAATTGCATCAAATGCTACAGAGGAAGACTGAGGAGTTACTACCGGATTTTTCAGACAGGAGATGAGTTGCAGAGAAATGATCAAGCAATAGACTAGAATTAAATCATAGAATATGTACTAGGTGAAGAGGAGCTTGACTCATAGGGGAGGATATAGGAGGAAAAGAGTACCTACAGATATTTGCAGTTGTGAGGCTGCAAAGTTCCTGTTAATGGTCCATTTTCTCTGTGAGGAGGTATGCAAGGATGTTTGCTAAGAGATAGGTTTTAAGGGTTGGGTAGAGTTGGGGAGAATAGTAAAATCTTTGAACAGCTGCCTTGGACTATGGGAAAAGGTCCAGGAAGGCCAAAAAATATTGCAGAATTGGGTTCTGGCTTATATGTTTCTTAAGCTTCTCAATGGCATAGATGAAATATCCAAAGATATTATCAATATTGCTTTGTTTATATATATTAATTCAAACACAATTAGTAACAATATTCAGAATACCTTGTTTTTTTTGTTTGTTTGTTTTATTTTGTTTTGTTTTAGAATACCTTGTTATCAGGAAAAAAATTCCTTGACTGTCAGAAAAGGCAATTCTGGTTCTGGAAATGGCATGTATTCAATTACAAATAAACAATTTCCATCTTGGGAAGGGTTATAATATAGCGGAATGAGCACAAGCTTTGAAGTATAACATATGTGGAAATAAATCTCACCACCTGTCTGTCTTTCAGTTAATTACTCCGCATCTCATCTGTATGACCTTAGGTAAATTACTCACTTCTCTGAAGCTCAACTTCTTATTTTAAGATTGTTGAGGGTAAATGAAATAACATATATAAAGGTTAGTGCTCAGTAAATACTACTGTCTTCTCCATTCCCTACTTGCATTCATTCCATGAGATGGACCACCATTTGCAGCTCTATGAGACTGACATGAAGTGGGTATCTGGACAAAATCAAGTATTTGGACTTCAGAGGACAAAACCAGATCCTGGGCTGGGGTGAACCACCAAGGTACAGCCAACTTACAAGTCTCTCTCAAGTCAGCCTCCTTTAAATCTTTATTTCTATTCTGTTTCTATTTCCATTCTTATTTTATTTATTTTTTCATCTTCAATCCATTCTTAAAGACTCTGGTCTATTATTATTTTTATACCATTTATTATAGATAGAAAGCTCACTCCAGCATTTTCTCATAAGTATTCTCAGACTGGGATCACTGCTTCATTTTGTGTCTTGTCTTCCTGTTAAACTGTAAATTCATAGTGGAATATAAGGGTGTCAAAGAGGGAGTTTCTCCTCTGAATCTGGGACAGTGTTCCTTGCTAGGTGATCAAGGTCGTAATCATGCTGCTATAATCCCTTTATTCCATGGTGCAATTATCAAAAGAAATAGAAAGTGCTTGTGGAAAAAATTTTGAATGATTAGAGAATTTTAAAATTAGCTTTAAGTATCAAGGAGAAATAAAGAACGGGGTGACCTAGAAAAGCCAAAGACTGAAAAGGTATTTTGAGCACTTTGGGCTCTGTGTTACTCATCGTTAGCCCAGTGCCTGGTGGGAGTACATGGGAGAAGGAAAGGAAATAACACATTCTAAATAGATGCTTTGTGCCAGATCTGTGTAATACATCTTAACATATATTCTTTCATTTACTCCCCCCAACAAGCCATTAGATAGGAAATAATACTGCCTTTTTCACATGAACTTGAAATTGAGAAATCAAATGATTTTCTTGTATTCTTAGATATTCCGTTGTAGAGCTGGTATTTGAACCAGGCCTGCAAACTCTGAAGTTCGTAAGGTTTCTGTGGTATTATTTTGCCTAATTCCAAGTATATGTTGAACTGAAAACTGAAATATATATTGAACTGAAATAGATTTCTATTCATATAATCAACCATTGCTCAGCAATGGTGGTGATATTCCATGAGATAGTGCATGTAATTAAAATCCAGTTTATACTTTAAATGGAGACAGAAGATGTAGATGTAGGTGAATCCTAAAATCATCACCTGCATTTGTTCCTGTTTTTTTGTCTTTACCACTGAATAAAGAAACACATCTAGCAGATAAGCTCTGTCTTGCTTTCTGAGATGGAGATGACAATATGGAGCTGCGTTCAGGAGAAATCTGGGTTCAGTTTTTTTCCTCTAAATACATGGAGATTGAGGAAAGTTCAATATAGACAGAAAAGGGGAGAGATTAAAAAGATAGGGAGATACTAAGAATTCTTACCAGACAACTTCCAAAGAGAAAAATGTATCCCAAGCCTCATTCATGGCAAAGAACTACTAAGAATTACCTCTTATTGAAAAATAAGGTTATTTCCGGCTTTAAAAGTAATAGAAATGAGTGTAATTGTTCTACACACCCTTCACATATAAGCAAGATTAAAACACCCTTCTTGTTGGCCTTCAGATTACTTTGATTGTATTTCTTCCATTGGGATGCTTGTCCTACTAAAGTATGTGCAAGACACTATGGCAGTACCACGGAAGAAGTAATTGATTCTCTATGGGAAAACAGAAGGAGAAGTATGCAAGATTTCACTGTAAAGATGAAATGAGATGAATCCTGAAGGGTAAGAAAAAATCATCCAGAATATCAGAGGCAAAAACAAAGATTTTACTCTATTAGATTTTAAGTTGAAGCATCTAATTCTCCTTCCCTTCCCTTCCCTCCCCTCCCCTTCTTCCCATCTTCCCTTCCCTTTCCTCCCTCCCTTCCTTCCCTTTCCTTCCTTCCTTCCTTCCTTCCCTCCTTCCTTCCTTCCTTCCTTCCTCCCTCCCTCCCTCCCTCCCTTCCTTCCTTCCTTCCTTCCTTCCTTCCTTCCTTCCTTCCTTCCTTCCTTCCTTCCATCTTTCATCTATCATCTATCATTTGCTTAAGCTCTAAGATATCCACCATAGTCAACTAGAGAAAGCCATGGGGTAGTGCTTAAATGACAGGGCTCTAGATCAAGGCTCATCAGCTATGTACTCCAACTCTGACACATACAATTACTAACTTCTCTGTTTCACTCACTTGAAAAATGTTGTGAGGAATGCATGTGTTAACACGTATAAATCATTTAGAATAACACCTAGCATATGCCAAGTCTTTGCTTTTTTTTTTTTTACTTTGAAACACTCTGCCCCATAGTCAGAATAAGTCTTGAATAACTTCAGAATCAATGATAGAACTATACTAATTAAAGAATTTGATAATAATAGTTCTATTTGGTAGGTGCCCAGGTTTACATAGAGGATTTTTCAGCCCTTTGATCTTAATGTGTTGATAACTGCATAGTGAAAGTAATACATGAATTGAAAAGGGATTCATGGCTTAATTAAAAGTAAACCTACCATCACATTTGCTTGATCCATACAGACTAAGCCATTTAATATAAAGTTAATAGTAAATATGTAAAGTATATAGTCAGTCCTGGATACAGCCTTCAAAATTTTATTTTGAATGTCAGAATCTCAGAGGTGTGTCTGTCTCATATAAAATTAATGCATAGTAGAATAAAATTCTCCCCTCTGGCCTAGTCATTGTGTTTCATGGAGTGAATTTTAGAGTGCTTTCAAGTTAATCTCATCTAAATTATTTCCTACAGTATGGTGGGTCAGTCCAGCATCCATTCATCCAGGCACCCATCTATCCAAACATCCATGAATGCATGTGTGCAAGCAGCAAATATTTAGTCATCTTCCACATGCGATGTATATTTGTGGGATACTGGAAATGAAATATTAAACAAGATAGACATAGCATTGCTAATGGTGTTCATACGATGTCAGAGAAGACCAACAATGAGAGAAATAACTACAGTAAAGATGCTTTGATCTCTAGGAAACATAATTTCCCCAGGTGATCCTCTTTTTTTTTTTTTGTCTAATAACCATCTCCTTTTTAATCACAGTTCTCTTTTAAATAATATTGCATCAAGCACAGAACTATGTGAGTGATCTTACGGAACACATATGAGGGTCACATATAGGTAGTGCTCCCACCAAAGATGTTTCATTTGCAAGAGGGACTGTAGGAAATAGAGGTGGCATTCTCATAGGAAAAGAAGCGGAAAGAGGAAAGCTCACAGGACCGTGCCGCCGCAGGTTCGTCGGCGTGCGGGACGGAGAGGAGCTGGTGCTGAGGGCATTCTCGATGTCCTGATCAAGTTGGTCCAGTTTCATAATTAGCAGCACCATGGAGTCCAGCCGCGCCCTATCTCGATCTCTTATTTCCTGAGGAACAGAACACGTTGTTACTGAATCCGAAAGGCCATTTCTTGGAAAGAATAAAAAGTTCCCTGTTCTTCAATGGGACAAAAAGGACACTGAATAATAGGCAGCCTTCTACTCAAGGGGGCAAGGGAGTTCTATTCTGCATCATCAATGGGCTCTTCATTGGGGAGATACTGACCAACTGCCAAGGAAGCATTTGACTTGAATTTTAAATATACATCTCTGGAAAAAAGTGCAATGAAAAAGAAGTAAAACATCAGTGAGTACTGATATATATTTCCTATTTTTCAGTTCATTATTCTTGGGAAAAGTTATACAATACTTTTTTTCATAGTACAAATCAACTAGGACATACTAACAACTGTTTGTGGTTAGACATTTAAAGATCCATATAAGAGAATACTTCTGAAAGAATATTTCTGAGTATAGTAAAAAAATGGGAAAATAATCAAAGAAGGCAGGATTTCAGTCTGTGCATAGGCAGTTTTTTTGTTTGTTTTGTTTTGTTTGTTTTTGCATGAGGCCATTTACCTACTGCTACTTGAATATTTCTTTTCAAGCTTCTTTTTCTTGCACATACTTTTGAAAAAAATCGTATATATTTTTATAAATGATCACAGTTACTTATTCTAAATTATAATACAGAGATATGTTTATGGAAATACGGTTGTTTACAGGAATATCTAAAGTTTCTCATTAACCATCTATAGTTATTTGGCCATGACTGCTTACTATACTTGCATATTCAAATCAAGTCAATTAATATTAAGAATCTTCCAGATTCCCTGTGCACTGTGTAAGGTATGAAGGTTGGGTAAGGCATTGGGAGGGATAAAAAGGCCATGGAAAGTACAGTAGGGTTTTTCAGAAGCAAAACCTATTGAGAGATATAATAGACTCAGGGCTAGCCCTTTTGAAGAAAATCATCATTTGTCACTCATATTGCTATCTTCTCATCTGTCTTTAATATTTATCTGGATGAAATCAGCTTTGAAAGGAAAACCAGTGGAGACCTCAAAGGGAAAATATATCACAACAGAAGACCAAGGGGTGTGGGTACAAGAGAGCAGGTGATGGTACTAGCAGTGGGCTAGAAAGATGACTGCCTGAATCAGACCTTTTGTTTTTGGCATTTTTCTTTTAATCCCCTAAATTCTCTAGCCATCATTAGGAGGGCTCCCCCAAAGAACAGGGACTTACTAGGGTAATTTCATGGATTAAATAATTCTATAGGTGTCTCTCTACCCACAAGAGCTAGAGCAGATTATTATTACAGAGCATTATTTTCCAGATGTCAAAGAATTGAATTAAACTAAATTGTTTGAAGAATCATTAATTAAGCTAACTATAAGATATTTGGGTAAGCTGAACTTGTGTTTGGTTTAACAGACTAATGGCAAATTGAAAGAGTCCTACTTCCACAAAGACATCAATTTTGAGAATAAGCTAAGAATTTTTTTGTTGTGTTAATTACTTAGAATACTGTGCTGTGATTATAACTTAAATTTCCTTTCATCATCCCTTCTGTCTAAAACATGTAATGAGGTTCTAACACAATTACAGACTCTTGTTATCATAAAGTTTTATGGTTTATGCTTAAAAGTGTCGAGGATCTTTGCAAACAGACTTAAACTTTATATCATGTCATGTCATGCCATGCCATGTCATGTCATATCACCCCAAAGTGTTACAGAACTTTGTTTTATTCAAAAGAGTCTTATTGAGGTGCTTGAGTGGCTCAGTCTGTTGTGTGTCTAACTCTTGGTTTTGGCACATGGCATGATTTCAGGGTCATAAGACTGAGCCCCATGGTGGGCTCCACATAGGGTTGAAAACTGCTTGTGATTCTCTCTCACTCTCCCTCTGTGCCCCCACCCCCACCGTGCTCATGTGTGCACATGTGCTCTCTTTAAAAAGCAAAAAACAATAACAAAAGAAACCAAAAGAGCTTTATTTATAGTATAATCTTTCTTCTATCTGAAAATGGAATCCTGGATATATTGGAGATTATTCAGTTTAATTCTCTTCTAAATACCCAGAAGATGGAAAATCTGACTAATAGAAGGCTCAACGTCCTCTTAATTACTTCTCCAATGAATTTGCTTGTATAATTTCCTTCTTTTTTAAACCAAAGTTGTGTTTGGCAAGACAATGTTCTTTGCATCTCTATAACCACATATGTTTTTTGTGTGATTTTCATTTCCCAGTTATAACATCCTCAAGCACAAAAATTATGTTTTTCTACCTGGTAGATGAGTCAAGTTATACATTGCACATGCAATATGTTTTCATGAATAATAATAATGAAATCAATGGGAGCCAGTGAAATAACATCTCCTAAAGCCTTAGAAAGTATATCTTGATATTTTTCCAGCTACTAAGTTAATGCTGGATAAAGCAGTATGTCATGAGTTGTCCTAGCCCTACCAGCAGTGGTCTCAGAAACAATTTGTCTTTGAATTAACTGGATGCTGAGATTGTGCTTTAAAAACATTTTCAAATCCATGGGCTGAGCATCAAATTATTTCAAATGCTCTGCCAAAAGGAATAAAACCAAACATCCTTGGTTTACAATATTCCTTTAGAGAAATAAGCCTATTGCTTTCTCTTTCCTTCCTGGATGCTTCCTTATTCACCACCCATTACACTAGCCTGAAGTGTCCAGTACACACACCAGCATCCTGTGTTAGACATCCATAAAATTTCACAAAATAGAGTTGACTATAAATCAGATGCTTTGGATGAATTTTATTGCCTTTGTTTTTAAAGCCCAGATATTAATATTTTATTGTTCTAACCTTTCATATGCCCATGGCTAAATTCCAGCACACAGCTCATGCCTGAAAACAGAACTGCATATTTGCAGGTTTCGGCTAGGTTGACTTCTATAGTGAAGCTTTTATTTCATGCTTTCCTTATCACCCCTGACTTCTTAATAAATGAAGCTACTTATTAATGGAGTTTTTGGTATTTCAATAACTTAACCTACTCAAATCAAGGCCAAAACACTAAATTCTCTCCCCTCCCATCTTCCCTTCCTTCTTTTCTGCAGTCATAGCTGTTACGGGCCAAGCACCATTAAAGAGGCAAGATAGTCACCAGTGAACAAGAGATTAAAAAAAAAAAATCCCTGCTTTCCTGAATATTATAATCAACCATGAGAAGACAGAAAACAGATGTTAACAAATTCATGAGTAGGATGGTTTCATACAGGAACAAGTGTAAGAAGCAAATAAATAGGTTAAGAAGCCACACAATCACTGAAGAGGGGTGGGTTCCCGCCCCCCCCCCCGCCCCCCCGTGGTATAGGGTGGCTGGAAAAGAGTCTTCTGTGGAAGTGAGAGCTAAATCATGATCGGGAGAAAAAGAATAGGGTAGAGGAGAGAGATGGAAGTGGAGATGGAGAAAGAGAGAAAGAGAGAGAGAGAAAGAAAGGCAAAGGAAGGAAGGACAGAAGGGAGGGAGGAAGAGAGGGAGGGAGGGAGGAAGGGAGGGAGGAAGGGAAAGGGAGGGAGAAAGGAAGGGAGGGGGAAAGGGAGGGAGGAAGGAAGGGAGGGAGAAAGGGAGGGAGGGAGGGAGGGAGGGAGGGAGGGAGGAGGGAAGGAAGGGAGGAGGGAAGGAGGAGAACTGGGAAAATAATATTCTACACAGAGTGTTGAATGACACCAAGATGCTGAGACAGGAATGAGTTGGATGAGTAAGAGGGTCGGATAAAAGGTTGGAAACACCAGGAAGGGGAGTGACAGGGAAAGGCTTGAGTGCTAGCACAATGTACGGGAGGATATAAATATGAGCCGAATTATATTCTGTTATGAAAGTCACTATAAAGAGGTCAAATTTATTCTTTGAGTGGGGCCACTGGGAGGATGTCAGCAAATAAATGATCTACTATGTCTTTTAAACTTTTCGGGTTCTTACCACATATTGACAACTAAACACTTTGGAAACCTCACGCTACTTTACATCCAGTAATGCCACATGACTAATACATGCTAAATTGTTCAATTTATCTTAAGATTGTTTTCTGGTCCTATAGTCTTTCCTTTCCCCTACAGTTTGAATTGGACCCTCATTATGGTAATTATAAGGAAATAACTAATTTATGAGCACATTTATCTTGAGGAGCAATGAATAATATAAGGAATTATTGAATCACTATATGGTACATCTGAAACTAATATAACACTGTGTGTTAACTACAGTGGATTAAAAAAAAAAAACCAAATACTTGCATAACATGGCTGTATGTATTTTGAGATCAAAGTGAAAGAAGAAGGCACTCTTTGGGGAAGTTGTTTCCTGGAAGTAGGGAGTGGTATGTTGGTAAATGTTTAGAAACTATATTCCACATAGAAAGAAAGTCCCGATTTATAGCATGTGTCAATTTTTCTGTGATATAAATATTGCCATGGCTGGTTTCCAGCTACAAACTAGACATTACTGAATGTAGAATTGGAAAAGATGCCCCAGGTTTTCTCTTGTGAGCTTATGTGAGCTGGTGACCAATAGTTGTAACTGTGGTTTAATCAATGTAATAATATATCGAAATAATGTATTTTAATTACTCAATGCATTTACTTTCCATAACTGTTGCTTTTGTTGCTAAGTAGAGTTTAGTCTAAATTGTAGATTTAAATTTAGTGTTCTTCTAGAGACTTCTTTTTTCCTGGTAGTGCTCACTTACTGCCTTCCTTGAACTATCTATTGTTTATGTTTGTAAAATACCTTAAAATTTATTATAATTAATATATCTTTATACTTATATTTTTGACAATCAGTCAAAACACATTTATTTGATTAACTCATTATGTACTTGGATACTTTCTTCAAAATTTAAGACTTTAGAAATCTAGGACTCTAGGACTATGGGTACTGGTTCCACAGTGTCCTGACTTTGAGGAAGAAAGTGAATTTCAGAGAGTTTTAAGTCCAGATTACTTCTCTATTGATAAAGTGAATAGAACAGAGCCCATCTCTCCCAACTCCCTGTCCTGGTCTCTTTCCAATTTTCCATTTTGCTTTCCTTTCATGGATGCAATTTTTAAATTAATGCCACTTAGGTATCCTTTATTCTCTCCTCCACTCCTGCAACCTGGTTCCATTCCTTCCAATATACAGAAACTATGTTTTGGAAGAACACCAATAACCACAATGCACAAAACTTTTGCATCTAGGCTAGTTCTTTTACACTTTTATTTAACAATAATTTGCTAGGTTTCTTGACCATCTCCTGTGTGCTATGCACTATTCCCTAGGAAGCTACCTGTTTCATATTTGTATAGTTACAATGTTTAAAAATGTCATGGAGCCAAATTTTGCCTTCCTCTAACTTCCCAATTTCTCCCTCCAGAACTAGACAGCATAAAGTGATGTCTATTCCATGAGAAAGAGTCTTTCAAATATTTGAAGAACTCTGGTCTGTTGTGCCCATTTTCTTCCTTTTCTAGGTGAATCATCCTCAGTTCCCTTAATGATTTCTTATATGACATGTTTTCAAACCCTCATTAGATCTGTTTACTCTTCTCTGCAAATGACATAATTCTGTCAATGACCCAATTAATGGTTGGTGCCAGAATTAAATATATTACTCCACACATTGTCTGACCGGGGCAGAGTAGGCAAGTATTTCCCCATGTTCTATACACCCTCTCTAACACAGTTAAGAATCAAGTGCCTGTTTAGAACATGAATAGGCTATTCTTAATGGGATTGCCATGATTTGCTTTTTTAATGAGGAAAAGCTATTTAGTTGCTTGTGAGCTGACCTTGAGTCAACAGTGTGATATATGTCTCCTTTCCCTAATATATGCCTGTGTAGAAGTAAGAACAGAAACATCCTGTTGTCTTGACACTGTAACTAGCTGTTGTCAAGGTACAGATAATATATGTCACTGTTGTGGAAGAAATTTCCAGTTGTATTTCTTTCTTAAACTCAGCAGTGGATACTTAGGGAAATTTGGAGAAAAACTATTCAAGTGGATTTGTTCTCAAAAGCCTAATATGGCCAACCCACATGGTTTTTCATTGGGAAATCTGAAAGATGCTCCTTATTTACCCTCAACAGCTATTTAGTCCCTGGGCAGTGACATCACATTGATCACAATGGGATCTGGAGGAGATAAACAGGGTTTTTAGGGGATCATTCTCTCCAGGTCTCTGAGAAGGAATTCTCTGAACATGAGACTCCACTAGTCTTCTTTTCTTCTATCTGGGGAAGATAATTCCAACCCTCTTCCAGATGCTCTTTATTGAACAATACAGGACACAGTACACATACACGGACAGGGGAGAGGTGAAAATTACCAGACATTTTACAGACTGGGCAAATATGAAGTCCAGAGAAAAGGATGCAGATCCCAGAGATGCAGGGGCTCTGTTTTCCTAATGCCAAGTATTTGGAAGAAAACCAAAAAAATTCAGTAAAAGACCTGAATGCTTCCAAATAGTGGACATTTGGCTCAGCAAATTTAGCACTGCCTGAATGTTCTGCTTGTCAATGAGTTGTGGCATCACATAGACAGCCATAATAAATTAAAGGCTAGGCCAGGAATAGAACTAAGACTTCCTGATTCATAATCCAACGTTCTGGCCCCTACACTGTCTTTGATTCTATACGCATCTTACTAGCTATTCTGGGCTGGTAATACTCCTTGTTCACCCATAGTAGAAAGGGACCTTTTAGCAAAAGACTTGGCCCAACTTCATTCTGAATTATTTGATCTGCAGCCAGCTAGACTAGTATGAAATCTCATATTAGTGTTATACATTTCACTGGACAATAAACTCCTCACTTTAGACTTTCCTTTCTTAAAATAATATCCTGCTTAAAGAACCAGAAAGTTATTAATTTTTTTCTTCAGAAGCAATGAAGATTTTCATCTGAATAGCCAGTCAGAAGCTAAAGAAAATATAGTTATCCTATGTCACAATTTCTAGGCGAGTTAAGTGAGTTTAATTTTTATTCTGGTACATTTCAAGATGAAACTCATGTCTCATGTTATATTTATGTGGGTTAGGAGGTAGGCAATAAAACAATCCAGGAACTATCTCCTATTTGCAAAATACAGTCTGTTCTACCACAAAATCTTTGCATGTTGTCTTTAATTAATAGGAAGTAAGTAATAGTAAGTAAGCATGTGCCAATATCATTTTAGTATTAGACGACACAGAATGATAAATAATGCCCTCATTCAAAGTTACTACAAGGCATCTTTGAACTGATACATATATCGTAGCTTTATCTTAAGCGTTTGTGTTCATTTCCTATTATCTCCTCCCATTTATAAAGCCTGGTGAAGAAAACTGACCTCTCCTTTGCTTGATTTTTAAACTCCAATGAGGCTTCAGATAGAGCATTTTTAAGCTAAGACTTCTGCAAATTGTTTACACAGTCTCCTGCATAGTTTCAAAGAACATCTATGCAGCTGGTCCTACGGAGTGCTCAGAGGTGGCAGCTGTGAATCGGGAAGAGAACTGCGTGGGCAGCAATTCTGTTCTATTCCAGGGAAATCTAAGGATGACTTCCTCCACTAGGTTTAAAGGTTCATTTTGGGGAATAGGATATAATTTCTACTAAAATGATGTGGCAGACAGTATGAAATCAGTCTTTAAGTGCTAAAGTTGAAGATTGGCTTTCAGGGTCACTTAAATACATTTGTAGATACAAAGTCAGCCTTTCTGGGTTGATTATTTATTTCCATATCATCATGCCGAACTGATATCTGTAAATCCGTGCAGTTTTTACTTTTTTAAAAATAATTCTCAGTAGCTCTGTCCTTGGGCTCAGATATTTACGGAGATAGGATTTCTCTTGCTTTGAAAACAAGAATCCATTTAAAATTAAAATTCCATTAACTGTTTTCAGGTATATTATGATGGTCTTTTTTTTTTTTTAAAGATTATTTATTTATTTATTTATTTGACACAGAGAGAGAGATCACAAGTAGGCAGAGAAGCAGACAGAGAGAGGAGGGGAAGCAGTCTCCCTGTTGAGCAGAGAGCCTGATGCGGGGCTCGATCCCAGGACCCTAAGATCATGACCTGAGCCGAAGGCAGAGGCTTTAACCCACTGAGCCACCCAGGCGCCCCTATGATGGTCTTTCTTTAGGTGTGGATCACAAAAAGAAAAGTAAACATTTTTTCCTTTTCCATAAAAATATATGACTTCGGGTGCCTGGGTGGCTCAGTTGGTTGAGCGACTGCCTTCAGCTCAGGTCATGATCCCGGAGTCCCGGGATCGAGTCCCATATCGGACTCCCGGCTCTGCGGGAAGTCTGCTTCTCCCTCTGATCTTCTCCCCTCTCATTCTCAGTCTCTCTCTAATAAATAAATAAAATCTTTAAAAAAAAAAAAATATATATATATATATGACTTCATTTAGAAAAAAATCTGTATTGACCTGGCTTCTGTCAACTTTTCCAGTTTTACCTCTCATACTCTTTCTGATAATGCCCAGTGTTCCGCAAATGTCTATCATATTGAGAACTACCACAACATAATTCTTAATATTTTTCTTTAATTAGACTCACCTTTTTTTACAGTTAAAAATAAATTTTTAAACATATTCATGCTATATATGTGATAATTTTATATATTTCTAATGTATATTAAACTATAAAACCATGAAAATAAATCATACTATCTGATGTAATCTCATATAAACTATACTATGTTTTAGGAAATGCTTAGTTAGAAATTCAGAACTTCTTTTGGTTTCTTGAATGCACTCTCTCTCATTGCAACCAGGATTACTAGGTTTAGCAAAAAAAGATATAGGATACTCAGTTGTATTTGAATTTCAGATAAACGAGTTTCTTTGTTTTTTGTGTTTTTTTTTAGGATATGTATATCCCGTGCAATATTTGGGACATACTTATACTAAGACATTTTAGTTGTTTATTTGAAATTCAAATGGAACTGGGCATCCTGAATTTTGTCTGGCAACTCTTTTTTGATCCATGTAATCATGTTCCTTTGGTTAACATACCTCTCCCCTGCCTGGGTATATAAGAAGAAAACTTTGGTTTTGAGTACAATGTCACGCCAATGGAGAGGTCTTGCAAATGTTGTTTCCTTGAATGAATTAGTAGTAATTGCCTCTTAAGTTATACAACTTCAAAGAAAGGAATTTCCTTTTCTCAGTGTCTTATTTAGTGTTATAATCGTAGGCAAATCTAAGACTTCCCATTTTGGTTTTTCTTCAGTAACAAAATGAAATCCGAAAAATGCATGAGGCTAATCTTTTTAGAATTGCAAATTTACTTGAATTGTTAATATCTTGTATGAAATTTTCTAGGAATGAGAAAAGTCAGATTGAGACTTTTGCCATTGTATATTTTTTCACTACTATCAGGTGCAGTGTGTCTGTGGCTTTGTTGACACAAATAAATAGTCCTCACATTGAAAAAGTATGGGAACTATTTATCTGTCTTCATCCTCTCATTTTTTTCTGATGACTTACATTAGCAAATTTGAGACTGTCCCAAGCTATAAACTTGGGTTAATGGCAGGATTGGAAAATCAAGATTTCTTGAGTTCATCTTTGCTTCAGGTTACCCAAGTAGCCATTAACACTATCAGTCCTACAGGGCACTTTCTTCAACTCTACAGGTGACCTGAGAAGATATATTTCCCATACAAACTTACATGCATTGAGAGAGCTGGGCTGAATATACGTAGATTAAAAAAAAGAAACTTAGTCACACATGGGAGGCATCTTCTTACTGTTCTTAATCTACTACTTTAGAAGATAAATCATCTTATTGATGATTTGTTCCTTTCTACCTCCTTCCCTCCCTCTGTCCTTCTTTCATTTTCTTTTCCTTCCCTCTTTCCTTCCTTTCTTCTGTCTCTCCTTCTGTCTTTTTGTTAACAATTAGCTCTATCTGTGGTTCTCAAATACAACTATGCATCAGAACCACTTGAAGAGCTGGTTAAAATACAGATAGCTGCTGATTCAGTAGATCCGTGATGGGGATGGAGTATTTGCATTTTTTATAAGTTGCCAGGTAATGATGTTGCTGCTCTACAGGGAGCTGTACTTTAAGAACCTCTGAACCACATGTTAGAGTACAGTTCTCAACAGCGGCTGATTATAGGTATACTTGTATAGCTTTAAAAACTTCCATATATTAAGGCTCCACCCACCAAATTTCATAGGTGTAGGGTGGGGCCAAGCTAGTGTGTTTTTAAAAAGTTCAACAAACGGATGCCTGCATGGCTCAGTCAGTTAAGAGTCTGCCTTCTGCTCAGGTCATGATCCCAGGGTCCCGGGATTGAGTTCTGCATTGGGCTCCCTGCTCAGCGGGGAGCCTGCTTCTCCCCCTGCCTGCCACTCCCCCTGCTCATGTGTTCTCTCTCTCTGAGAAATACATAAATAAAATCTTTAAAAAAATAAAAATAAGACATTCAATAGACATATTCAAAGCATAGCAAGGGTTAAGGAACATTAAAATAGATTGTAATTTAACAGATTCCAGAGAAGGCTATTCCATGGTTTCTGACAAAAAAATAGCGTAATAGGATTAGATTCTTATCTACAATGCTTCCAGAATAAGAACTCCATTAATCCCTTATAATAACAGAATAATAAAAAACCATAACATATAAATGTTAAAAAAGGTATTTATAACATCCAAGACCTATTTGAAATCACTCGTTAGTGATTTAATAAGCAGAACAACCACAAAACTCTCAGGTAGCAGGATTTAAAAGGCAATTACAGGAAGTTTGGAGGATAAATAGTAGAAACATTTATATACTATTAAGAAAAAGTAAGAATTCTCATTATCACTCATTTTATTCTCCTTATTGTGATTAAGGTTTTGGGCAAAGCAACAAAACAACAAACAGTAACAACAAAAAAATGGAGTTGATTATATTACAAAGGAAGAGAATTTGTACTTTAAAAATCGCAGAGAATAATGTGATAATCAACAAAGAGAAACACAGGAACATTCTTACCCACTGTCATTAGTCATTTAAAAAACAGAATAGGGCACCTGGGTGGCTCAGTTGGTTAAGCGTTTGCCATTCTCAGGTTATGATCTCAGGGTCCTGGGATCAAGCCCCAAGTCAGGCTCCCTGCTCAGTGGGAAGCCTGCTTCTCCCTCTCCTCTCCACTTCTGTTCTCTCTTGCTATCTCTGTTGTTATCTCTCTCTCTCTCTCAAATATATAAATAAAATCTTAAAAAAAATAAAATAGAAAAATAGACCAGAAAAAAATAAATCTCAGTGACAACAAAGATGAAAATATCTATAAGTTAACTGAACAAGAAATAATCAAGATTTTCATGAAGAAAATTAAAAATGTCACCAAAGGATGTAAAAGAAGACTAAACAAATGGAGAGGTACATAATCGTTCAGGATAGGAACATTCCTTCTAACATACATTAAAGCGAATTTGTTATGTATGTTATCTGTTTCCCCTCTAGAAGGTAGGGATAATTGCCTATTTTGTTCACTGATACAACCCAAGAATCTAGAGCAGTTCTTGGCACATAATTATCATACAATAAATGTTTGTTGAATGAATGAATGAAATGTTAGGTGTCTTGCAATTAATTTTTAAATCCAAAGTAGTCTAACCTGAAACTACCATAGTATTTTTTTTTTTCCTTTCAAAGATTTTATTTATTTATTTGATAGAAAGAGATGACAGGCAGGCAGAGAGAGAGGGGGAAGCAGACTTCCCACTGAGCAGAGAGCCCGATGGCTCGATCCCAGGACCCTGAGATCATGACCCGAGCCAAAGGCAGAGGCTTAACCCACTGAACCACCCAGGCGCCCCTCCCATGGTATTTTTTAAAATGAAACCTGCAAAGCTGATTTTTTTTTTATTTACTTGACAGAGAGAGAGAGGGATCACAAGTGGGCAGAGAGAGAGGGGGAAGCAGGCTCCCCGCTGAGCAGAGAGCCCGATGCGGGGCTCGATCCCAGGACCCTGAGATCATGACCTGAGTGGAAGGCAGAGCTTAACCCACTGAGCCACCCAGGTGCCCCGCAAAGCTGATTCTTAAAAAACAAAAATAAGGAAATCCCAAAGGAAATAAACAAAACACTTCTTTAGTATAAGTATCTTTAAGCATATATAAAATACAGAAAAAAATATGATAATAAATTCTGATGCTGAATGTGACTGTCAGCTTAAAATTTGTCAAGATTTTGTTAATTTTATGTATCCCTCCCTATTTTTTTTAAAAACAATATTTTAGGTGAATCCATGATATTATATTTCACCCAAAAATGCTTAACTATGATAAATTGATTTTAAAATTCTCTTGCAAAAGAAAAGGAAGGAGTATTAATTGCAAAAATCTTGAAATAAAACAATTCAAACATTTTTTGACATTGTATAAAAATCTACAATTGAAATTTAAGAAACAAAACAAAGAAAAAAAGAGATAAAAAACCAGACTCTTTACTGTAGAGAACAAACTGATGGCTACCAGAGGGGAGGTGAGTGGGGGGATGCGTAAAATTGGTGAAGGGGATTAAGAGTACACTTATCATAATGAGCATTGCGTAATGTATAGAACTGTTGAATCACTATATTTTACCCCAGAAAATAATATAACACTGTATGTTAACTATACTGGAATTAAAATTAAAATCCACAAATGAAGAGATTGATAAAAGTTAAATGGCATTGACAGACTAGAAGAAACTATTCGGAGCATATATAACGAAGAATTAATTATTAAAAAATAAAAATGGCAAAGGCATTCAGAAAAACTATTACATAAGAATCACTATTTAAAATTCTAAACTTCAGTGGTAATCAAAACAATGCAAATTAAATAAATAATAGGAATTATTTTTCATCCATCAGGTTGTCTAAAAAGAAAAAAAAAAGTCTTGACCACACTCAAGATTGATAATGTCTTTAGAAATGTAAATTTCTGCCTTTTTTGAAGGGCAGTTTGGCAGTATCTATTAGAGTTAAAACAGGACATGTCCTTTAACTTGGCATTCTAATTTTAGGTATCTATCCTCAAGCATTACTTGTATAATGCAAAAAATTAGTATGCCCAATACTATTCACTGAAACATTTTTTTTCTTAGTGCCTAAAGAATGGGAAATAACTGTGGAATAAATTATAGTACCATTATTCCTTAGATCACTACCTAGTAGTGAGAAATATGAGGTAGGTTCACATGCACTGACACAGCCATGAGTAACATAGTCAGCTCTTCAATGTAAGTTAGAAATTGTGGCCCTTTGGAGGGATACAGCCCTATGCCAGGGTTCACTGCTTGAGGAGTAAAAAACACAGTTGCCCAGGAACTCTCACTTTAGTTTGGTGTCCTTGTGCAGGGAACAACCTGCAAAATTGTACTTGGGGCCCTGCTACTCACAAGGAAAGCACTCCAAGGTTTGTTAAGTGGAGAAAGAAATGTGAAAGATGCTATCTTATAGCATGAAATCTTTTAGGTACCAAATGAATACACATATATGCATGCCTGTGTGCACACACATAAAAACACAGACCCGAAGCAAAATTCTGTACTTCCATATGCATATATATAGATGCACAAACAAGGATCTGGAAAGATACCTAGTCATTGGGAGTGGGGGTAGAACCGGGAGGTGGCAAAAGTAACCTATATGTTTTTCCATATAGTTTGAAATTCCTATAGGGAATATATGATTGTGAATTATATTATCGATTATTATTTTTTATTAGGTAAAAAAGTAAATATTTTATTTACTTTTTATTAAAACAAGAAAATAAAGCACTACAAATTATGACTTAAAAAAAGGTGACAGACATCATGAACATAAACTGTCCAGAAGAAATTTTGTTAGTGAACTGTATAATACACATCGTTAGTAACTTGTCTTCCCCTTATCTTTTACGTTATCATGAATGATTTTGAAAAGACTTGGTATATCCATATACTGTCATACTGTGAAGACTTCAATTTAGTGATTGAAAATCCTCATTAATGATATGGGAAGATGCCCACACATTCAGTAAATAAGTTTACTAAATCGTAAGGTTACTAAATTTTACATGTGAAGAGACGATTTATCTTGCCCAGTGGTTCTACTTCCCCGAGTGCCACTCTCTGCAGTCAGATTTGCTGAGATCTGATGGTCATCTGTTTCTGTTTCCATCACTTTCAATAGGTTGAATCCTGCCTGGAACCATGTGATGTATACCCTGATCTTCCTTGTTACTCTGTGAGTTATAATTCTCTTCTTACAGATTAGACAAGTTCCTGAACAGCTGCACTGTTTCTTTTAGCCCAGAGATAGAAAAGAGTACCATTATGACCTTGGTTCTCTACCATAAAGCCAAACTGACATTTTGTGAGAAATGATATAATGGTACTCTATACAGAAAAGCTAAGATTTATAGAGCTCCAGTCAGTAAGCATATAAAATATAATTTAGATGATTCTGTATTTCTGATTTTAAGGCCAAGTTTTAGGGGACTAGCTACACACTTCCAATGAACTAAGAAAAATATTCTTATTTGACAACATTTTTATTTTTTAAGTTAAATGGCAGCTAGTGCTATGCAATGTAACTTGATAGAATTTAATAAAATTTTTGATACTATTGATAAGTACTTAACCCAAATAGTGATTTAAGAAAACATGTGTCAGAGGTTTTAAGATATTATTAGGCAATTATTAGGTTATGAAGGCACACCTACAGAATGGGAGAAACTATTTGCAAACCATAAATTGACAAGGGTTTAGTATCCAAAATATATATAAGAAAACTCATATAACTCAATAACCAAAAGCAAATAATTTGATTCAAATATGGCAAAAGACCTGAAAAGACATTGTTCCAAGAAGACATACAAATAGCCAACAGATATATGAAAAGATGCTCAACATCACTAATTATCAGGGAAATGCAAATCAAAACCACAATGAGATACCACCTCATGTTTTGTTAGAATGTCTAGTATAGAAAGACAAGAGAAAACAAATGTTAGAGAGAATGTGGAGAAAAGGAAACCTTGTGTATACTGTTGGTGGGAATGTACATTGGTATAGCCTCAATGGAAAACAATATGGTAACTCCTCAAAAAATTAAAAATAGAACTACTATATGATCCAGCAAAAATTCCCATTTCTGGGACTATATCCAAAGGAAATGAAATCAGTATCCCACAGAGATATCTGTAGTTCTTTGTTCACTGCATTATTCATGATAGCCTAGATATGAAAACAACCTACATGTCCATTAAAGGATTAATGGACCACCACTAAAGAATTGACCACCCCTAAAGGAATATTATTCAGCCATAAGAAGAGGGAAATCTTGCCACTTGTGACAACATGGATGAAGCTGGAGGACATTTTGCTAAGAGAAAGAAACCAGACAAAGACTAATACTGCATGGTACAATTTCTATGAGAATTTTTTAAAAAAGAACATGGCTTTATAGATTTTTAAAGATTTTAGAGATTTTATGGATATGTAGATTTTATAGAATAGAATGGTGGCTTCCAGGGACTGGGGGGTGGGGAAAATAGGGAAATTGTACGTCAAAGGATACAAACTTTCAGTTATAAGAAAAGTGAGTTTTGAGAATCTAATGTACAGCATGGTACCTATAGTTATTAGCATAGAATTGCATATTTGAAAGTTGCTTAGAGTAGATCTTAAGCATTCTCCATGCATGCATGTGCGCATGCACACACACACACACAGGAAGTTAACCATGTGAGGTGATGGATGTATCATGTATTTTGATCCAGGTAATCATTCCACAGTGTGTATGATATCATATCATCATGTTGCACATTTTCTTTTTTTTTTTTTTAAAGATTTTATTTATTTATTTGACAGAGAGAGATCACAAGTAGGCAGAGAGGCAGGCAAAGAGAGACGGGGAAGTAGGCTCCCTGCTGAGGAGAGAGCTGGACGTGGGGCTCCATCCCAGGACCCTGAGATCATGACCTGAGCCAAAGGCAGAGGCTTTAACCCACTGAGCCACCCAGGCGCCCCGTACATTTTCGATATACACAAATATATTTAATTATTCCTCAATAAATTTGATCAAGATGAACACGAATCATTGACAATTAAATTCCAGCATGTATATAGTTTCCTTTTAGTATAGCTATTTCTTTCATTAATCTTGTTTTGGTGATTGCTAAATTAAAAAGGAATAACCAGTCAATAGTAGCTCCTTTATATTAATAAGCATTTCATACACATTCGTCTCCCCAACAGTTTGAAAGTCTGCACGAGAGGAGACAGGGACCCGGCTTCCCTGGAACCATGGAAGGACTCAGCAAAGAGAATGAATGTAGAAGAACTCAAAAGTATTTTTTGATTAATTAACAGTTGTCTACTAAGTCCCAATCTTTAGTGAGCATCTAGATAATATGATCAATCTCTGAAAGTCAGTTTCTACAGAAAGAAAGTATGAACAGCTACAATGGAACTTTCCCTTTTCTTTTTAATCGAAGAGAACTTTTCAGATGCACTGATTAGAAAATGTGTTAGCTGTAGAGTAGGTCATTATTTGTGTCCTTATAAGACTTACTAGAAACTCAAAAATGTCTTTGTGGTATAATGCTTCTGAGGGAAAGGGACATTTGAAAAATAGCCTTTCACTTCCAAAATATTGAGGTTACTCATCCTCCAATTCCCTGAGATCATTAAGACCTGTTTGTTTGCCTTTCTCTTGTGCAAAAGGGAACCAAACAATGCCTTCTTTTTTCCCAATATGGTAATAACTCTTAATCCAAATTTCTGCCTGGGGAATCTCTCCAGCACATCGAAGAAAAATTTTTCTTTATCTATATATCTTGTTTGTTTTCCATATAAACCATGTGCCCATAAAAGGGACCATTAAGTTTCTGTGGCTTTTAATTCAAATAGTTAAATTCCATAAAATATGAGTCTACTGTGGTGTTGACTTGTACCTATTACCTATGATGGGTAGTAATTCCTTGGCTATCATTTGTATAATCAAAAATAAATACAAATAAAAATGTGACTGATAAAGCTTGTGAGCTAGACAGCTTAAGGATATTAATAGCATTTAAAATGGGATTCATGTTCCTTTAACACATTGTTTGAAGTGTATATATAGAATACATTATGTAATGAGAATTAAACAAATAAAAGTAATTTTCTGTGTTTTCAAAAGGTGAGGTTTAAGAGAACACAATATCACTCTTTTCAGAAGTCCAACGTAGATGGGACATTACTTGGTGCTAAAATTCTGTTACTTTCAAGGTAAAATTATGAAACAAACCACAAAGTAGTAATTTAGAGCTGGAGAGTACTTTAGATGTTGTGTAGTTTTTTAACCAATGGAAAAAAAAACTGTCTAAGATTAGTAATATCAAGAAACAATTGGCTCACTAGGTTTTGACCACAGGAGAAGGTTAGCTGGAGAGAAGATTAAAATATCCCAAGGAAAACTACACATGGTTCCTGAATATAATAGTTGACAAAAGGCACCTATAAATCTCTTCTTTTTGAATAGTTACCTTACTCTTGGGGCAAATTTGGCTCATCTTTCTTTCTCTAGCCCTGGTTTCACAGAGAGGTCTGTGTAATTTTTTTCCATATTTATTGAGCAACTACTAGATCAATTAACACTATATTGTGTACAAGCGATGAAACAAATCCTCTTTTAAGAAGTTTGTATTACATCCTGTAGGCTGACATACAAACAAGCAACCAAACAAAGGGGAAAGGGGAGAGAAAGAGATTATGATTGGATGATACGGGGTGAACTTCACCAAGAAGACCACAATTAAACTGGACCTTGAAAACTGAGCAAGAATGGGAAGGATGGCAGGCATAAAGTGCAAGGTATGCTGGGAACAGGACAGGAAACATGTTAATAAAATAAGTTTAAATCTGATTGAATTGAAGGTGATGTGAGATTAACACTGGCTAAAATTTTGTACAAAGCACAGTAAAAGATATAAACTAAACACACATAAAAAGTTGTTCAACTGAATTGAACTGTATAGCTTTGCCCTGTCTGTCAAGCTTACCAGGCTTGTATTTATCTATTTTTTTTCTTTACCCACCAACTCCCCTTTTCCAGGTCTTTATTATGATACTATTATAAGGAAAACAATTGCATTTTTGTAAAAACATATTAAAAGTCAAAAAAGATAAATGAACCCTTTGTGCTCTCTCTGCAATCCCTACTGCCCCTGGTGGGTCAACTCTGTATGGGGTCTCTAGTGGCACAATATTTCCTCTGTTTGTTTCAAGGTGAACCTATATTTACCATTTAAGTAATCTGCAGACATAGACATATTTTACAAGCTGGTGAAGAGGATACTCTGCTGGGTCAGTGAAGGTTTACCTCACTGTTCTTTGTGGCCAATAGTTGAGTCCCAGTATAAAAATGTAAGGATAATATATTTTTACATATATCAAATTAATGGGCACTTCTTAAACATTCTGTGCCTATTTAATCAGAAATGTAATTTCCACACAATTTCTGCTTTGGTGTGTGCCATTGTTCAATTTGATTAAATTCTATTCAACCTGTATTCAACCACAAATATTTGCTGATGACTTAGAGTTCAAATACATGAGAAAGCACAGATCTTACAGTACGACCGGTCACCATTACTGATAAAATCATTCAAAGTACATGTTCTTCTGAGGGCAGGTTAAAGGAATGACTAGATATTTTTATTCTAAATGTTTCCTTATGGATTGAAAGTGTTGATCTATTTCAGACCTAGAAAGTCCAACCAAGGGGAAAATAAGAATTATGATCTCATTATTTTGAAGATTCTATTATTTGCTCAGAAAATAGCCCAAATGTAAATTTATAGTCATAAAAATGGGAGGTAAATTAAATAATCCTAATAAATGTCTTTATTTCATTTAATAGGAAATTAAGGAGCTATTACCTTATATTATTGATAATAGAAGCACAGAAATAGGGGTGCCTGGGTGGCTGAGTGGGTTAAAACCTCTGCCTTCAGCAGCTCAGCTCGGCAGGGAGCCTGCTTCCCCCTCTCTCTCTGCCTGCCTCACTGCCTACTTGTGATCTCTTTCTCTCTGTCAAATATATAAATAAATAAAACTTTTTTAAAAAAAAAAAGAAACACAGAAATACTCTTCTGGTAGACAGTTCTCATGAACTTAGGAAAGTATAAGAAAACAAAACAACTCATTGTCGCCCCCTGGAAAAAAGTAATAGTAATGGAAAAAAAATCAGATCTTTATTATTTGCCTCAAGATATTTCTTGTGCTCTTGGTCAGAAATTAGTTAACAGAATTGACCTGCTTTTAAGCAAGTATTTATAACAACCTCTGCAGCATTCAGTAACACAAAGCACCCATGCATATTGAATTTGAATGGCTATCAATATGATATTATGCCTTAACTGCTAAATTCTGTGAGAGAGTGAGTAGTGAGAATTCTACGAATTTTCTCACACACCAAATCTCTAGGAATATTGTCTTAAGCCTTCTAAGCATTTAGAATGTGCTTCTTTCCACTTCCTGGAACACAATGTGCAGCAAAGGAAGAAGGGTTAGGAAGAAAGGGTCACTATCTCGGAGGGAAATATGCAAGCCCCGCAGATGCAGCAATCGAGCTGCTGTTTCCCACAAACTCCACAGCTCCTCTTGAGTGCAGGAAGGGGAAGAAAAAATCCTCTAAAAAATTAACCACATGTTAGTATTGAAACGTTGCCAGGAACACAGACAGCCCTAGAGGGTTTGTTTCAAATCAATATTGATGGAGCCGTGTGGTGGGTCAAGAGAATGGCACATCTTGCTCCCAGAGTTCACAGGACTGAGTATTTTTATTCAGCCAAAGAGGAAAACTCAGAAAACAAACAAACAACAGTGGGAATGGTACCAGCAACACTAATGGTCTGACATTTTTAGATTCACGTATAGTGAGAAAGTGGTTCACTACCTCAATCAATCTTTCATGTAATGAAATCCCTGGGAGGCAGAGGGGCTGTGTTTGGGCAGAAGGTGACATGGGGTATTACAAAGCCCTCCTGGCGAAGGAGGCTGCTGCACGTTGGTGAAATTTTTGAAACATCGAGTCAGTGTTGTTATTATACCATGTTGTTATTATTATACCAATTATACTAATATTGTTATTATACCATGTTGAAGCAAAAATATGCTACAATATCATGGCCACACTGTTTGTAGTTTAATGCACAGGAAGTAAAAACAACCTTATCCCCCTAAAAAACACCTAAAAACTATTTCTCCCCCTATTTTTCAGTGGACCTATTTGACTATATACAAACGGAATTTTTTCCATAAGGAAATTACAGCTGTTAAGTATATAAACAACTAACGTAAAGCCGGCAAGCAGTAGACACTCCACAAACGCCTCCTTTCTTTTCGGAGCCTCCGTAGTATTTTCTAAATTACATGTTGCTTTAGAGATGTGAAGGGGTTTGATCAGTAGTATTAGCAACAATTGCCTTGGTGATGGAAAACCAGTATCTTTTGGTTATCTCAATACTTACTTCTATATCGTGATAAATGCCTTCTTTTCATTTCTCAGATAAAACGCTTCTGACTACACTCTCTATGTTCAAGTGAATCTTTACCGGGCCTCTTTGCCTCATTTTCTCACTCTACCATCTCTGTTCCGAGGATCACAGAATTTAAAGCTGAAGGAGAACTTGAGACCATTTAGAGTAATTTCATCTTTTTTTTTTTTTTTTAAGGATTTTACCTATTTATCCGAGAGATTGAGAAAGTGAGAAAGAACATGAGAGGAGAGAAGGTCAGAGGAAGAAGCAGACTCCCTGTGGAGCTGGGAGCCCAATGTGGGACTCGATCCCAGAACTCAAGGATCATGACCTGAGCCGAAGGTAGTTGCTCAACCAACTGAGCCACCCAGACGTCCCTAGAGTAATTTCATCTTTAAACAGAGATGACAACTGCAGCAAAGAGAGCCTTAGTAGAGACAAGGTAGATAGAGAAATCAGTCATTCCTACTCTCAGATCTGTGTCCCAACATTTTTCTATATCCTTCATATCTCATAGGGACTCCTGTTTTAGTGCCATTGCGTAATTCTCTCTATATTTCTCCTTCTCTTAAATAGTTGCCTACATTTGTCTTACCCTGGGATTTCCTTGAATTCTCCCTGCAGCCATGAGAACTTACCTCAAGATTACTTACAAAGAGACCTTATTGAAAAGTGTCACGTCACGGGTTTTTCTTAACTTTGTCCGATTTTTGCCTACAACTTGCCACTTTGAAGTATTAATTCCCCTAGCTTTTTTCTGAAGCAGATGTGTCCCAGACTTTAATCTGTATTTAGGACTTCCTGCTATTTGCTTTGACCCACACTGCCTGCAGCGCTCGTTTGTGACTGTGTAAAGGTGGTGAGTGGCACTGGGCTTCTCTCCCTGTCTGAGTTCAGCACCCTTTCTAGGCAAGGTCCCGGGTTTCTAGCTGGTTTCCCAAACTTTCATCAGCTTTAATGCACTGTCCCCTCTCTTCTAGCTTTTTCCACAGCTCTCTGCGGACTCCTGCCTCCTAGGGCCCCATCCTGGCACTGGGGGTTCTGTATGCCCCCGAGGCTTCCTGGCCAGGGACAGCAGACCATCTCCAGAGAAGGCGCTCCACTCTTTACGCATTTCTCCTTTTCCTGAAGGTGCGTCTCACCTAATGACAGCAACATAATGTCCCATGAATTGTTTTGAATGAAAATTAAACAAATCGTTCTCGATCTGTTTCTGTCTCTGTCAGCCTACAATCTAGGCTACTCTTCAGCTCAGAATATACCTCTTTTCCTGCTCTGTGTGGAAATAACTTATCCATTCTCCAGGGCATAATTTATTAGTCATCTTCTCTATGACCCCTTTCTTAGTCCCTTTTCCATCAAAATTAATCAACCCTTTAGCACTGCCCTCATAGGCTCCTCATTCTGTGATAGCCTTTTTTGTCTGTTTTCTTAAAAAAAAAAATGGTGAGCTCTTTGGGGTCAAGAATAAATTTTGTTCCTTTCAATTGTATGCTTTTCTCTAGAGCCTTTCACAATTTCTACCCTTGTCAGAAACAAACTCTTAATCCTTTATTAGACTGAAGCTCTGGGATGCAGGAATAATGTCTTCCTATGCTTTTGCACTTCTCACAGTTCCTAATAAAATGCTAAGTACATGGTGGTCACTTGAAATACCGACTCCTTGACCATCTGGCCAATAATCTGGTAGCAGAGTTTCCAGTTTGGTCTCAGAGAGACAAAACCCTCTGTACAAATGGCTTCTCTGAGAACAAGGGAAGGGCTATGATTAAAATGTAGAGCTCAGGAAGGAAATTTAATTTTTGTTTTTCTTATTAGTCTTTTAATCTCAGCAATTTCTAGGTCTTTGTCCGAGAGTGTGCTAGTGCGAACAGATAAAGTGGCAAAAGGGAACAGAGGGATGGCAGATGCAAACACATTTGCTGGGTCCATGCAAGTCATGGGATAAGAAAATATGTCATTGGCAAGAAATTCTACTTTACTTGTACTTTACTTTAATCAGAACTTTGTTTCAAGCACACACATGGGCCTTGCTTAATGTTCCCCAAATTGGTACTTGAGGATTTTAGCAGGGATTTTTCACTCAAGATGTTAAGAGTTGTGTGACTTGAGAGAAATGGTTGGATAATAAAATAAATTTGTGAAATTCTGTTTTCTATTATTTTTGCTTTCTGTAATTATTTTCTGACTCATCATAATGTCCATGTGCATGTTGAAAGCTTTGAGAATTCCTGAAGTAAATAAAATCATTTAGCTTTATTTAACTAAGCATTTCTCAAACATGTCTGAGCATCGCACCTTTTTCTCCCTTTGCTTGTTTTTCATAGAACAGTACTTTGAGGAATGCTGACCTAACTACTCCATGGTGACTTGAATTCAGAAGAAAAGATGCTCCCCAGGGGATTATAGGGCACCCTCTATCTGCTGACTCTCTGAGAAGTAAGAGCTAAGTTGTCCAAGATGGATTTCCTGCAGGGTGGACTTCCACGTGGAAAGAACCTCCAGAGTTCTCTAGAGACTGGCCATAGCTAATGCTCAAGTAAATCAATTTTAAAGATTTTAGTTATTTTATTTGAGAGAGAGAGAGGGTGGAGGAGTAGAAGGAGAGACTCTGAAGCAGACTATGTGCTGCACATGGAGCCCAACAGGGGCTGGATCTCAAGAGTCAAGAGTTGAACACAACAGACTGAGCCACCCAGGTGCCCTGAAGTTAATCAATTTTAAAAAAGCAGTGTTTCTCAAACTTGAAGGGACATACAAATAGCCTAGAGATCTTGTTAAAATACTAGATTCTGATTTAGTAGGTCTGTATTGGGGTCTGAGATTCTGAATTTCTAAGGTAATGCTAATTGATCTTAATCTTTAAAAAGCCCCTTAAGTTGCAAGAGAATGGAATGTTGAGATGGTGGAAAAGATCTGGAATTCACCGGGGCTGTTACGGACCCTAGCCCCATTACAATTCCAGGGAAAGGGCCGGTGCTCCCCAAGCAAGGAATGCTGGGATGGCAGAACAGGGCTGGAGGCCAAAGGTTCTGCAATGTCATATGGCTGAAGGCTCCAATTCTGTTTTTTGCAGAATTTAATGTCTGTTTCAGCTGGATCCCAATGTATTATACTTCAATATGATGGGCAGTGGTGGAAATGCATGCCTACTGCCACTTCTGTCTGAGTTTCTCCCAATATATTCCATTCCAGAAAGCCAACGAGTGTTCTTCTGGTCATTTGCTTCTGGTTTTTGGACAGTATTTTAGGATAATTTTTCTGAATAGAGTCATAGAAGAATTGAAAACATTAAGAAATTATGAAATAGGTTAGGAGGGAACTACTCATACTGTTCTTCCAAAGTTATTTCATACACTGATCCTGAGCCATCAATCCAACCTGATTTTTCCCTTTTCCTCAGCCCAGAGCTCACAGGCCCATGTAGTCTAGTCTCTTTCTCAGGGAACTCTCATGCCATGCTAAGGTCCTCCTTCATGCAAGGGCATATCCATATATTACCTTTCTTTCTAATTCTTACTCCAATTCGAACCTGGGTAAAGTTCTGCTTTCTTCATAAGGCCTGTTCTAATCATCCCAAATACACATACTACAGAATATAAGTTGCACTAGTACTATTTGTTTCTTTTTCTATTTCTACCATTCTTGTCTCACAGTTACACTTCAGTTTCTTTGAGAACAGGGGACATCTTATTATTTTATAAATTTTTATTTTATTTTCTTGTTTTCTGCTTTACTAGGCTCTCACATATTCTAGCTTGATGCTCATGGGCAGCAAAGAAAACTTGTCTAAGGACTTGGTTATCTCATCTGTAAAATTTAAACACTGGACTAATTTGTGGTTTTCAAATTTCTTGAAGACAAAGAACCATTTCTTCAAAGAATATATTATACAACAACCCAATATGCAGAAGAGATCAAAGTTAGGGCTGTAGAGCAACATGATGGGGTGTGGGAAGGTAGAGACTTTCCCCTTCTTTGTCCTTCTACTCTTCGTAGAATCTCTGTCTAATCAAAAAGTGACACAGGAATCCAGAAAACCACTGGATTCAGTGGAGTCTGAGGCCTTTTATTACTCTGGAGACTTTGATTTTAATCATTAGAGAAACTTTTCTGGTTGAAGATAAAATGGGCAAACACGTCATAACAAATAAAATGAAATGATAAGATAAAACACATATGTCACAGTGGTATTTAAAGTGTGGCTCATCGAACAGCTATTACAGAAACATTGTGATGCTTTTTAGAACCACCACATCACAGGTCTCCTTCAGGGCTTCCAGAATCACAGTGGGTGAGACTGGACATTTGCAGATTACCAAGTGCCCTAGATGATTCTTACAAACACTGAGGTTTGAAACCCAATGATGTAGAGTAGAGATTTTAAGCCACAGTACACATAAGGTTCAACTACTGTTTTGTACAATGTAAATATCTGGCCATTACTCCCATAAGTTCTGATTTAATAGATCTTGGATAAGGTCCAGGCATCTGTACTTTAAAAACAAAACAAAACAAAACAACAAAAAAAAGCTTTCGGTGGTGATTCTCTGTGTACCTCTGGCTGAGACCACTAATAGAGTGTGAAGAGAAGTAAAATACTGAAAGTGTAGAGGTACACAGTTGTTGCCATTATACAGCAAGTTTAGCTCTGGGATCAGCCCTGCCTCAGGCTCTCTGCTCAGCAGGGAGCCTGCTTCCCCCTCTCCCTCTGCCTGCCTCTCTGCCTACCTATGATCTCTCTGTCAAATAAAGAAATAAAATCTTTAAAAAAAAAAAAAAGCACAAAAGGGACAGTTTATGTATCTTGTTGCCATGCCCACCATAGTGTAGGGCATACAGTAATACTTAATAGGTCTATTTTTATTTATTGGAAGCAATCCTGCATTTCTTATGGTACCTCTTATAATGATAGGACTTCTAGATTAAAAAAAAAATTATTCTACTTGCCCAAAAAAGTTCACATAAAAATATTGTTATTGAAGAATAACTCTAAAAAAGCCAAAAATATTTATTTGGAAAATATGCTGATATTTAATCATGCTTAAATACTTTATTAGTTACTGGGTAACAAAAAGTTCAAAGGTTAAGTCTCCATTTGTTTTTGATAGCTTTCACTTTTAGTTATACATGTCATATTTTTTAAATGCTACCTGATGCTTATATGAACACCTTAGTGATTCTTTTTCTTAAAGATTTTATTTATTTATTTGACAGAGAGAGATTGTGCAAGAGAAAGAGTGCGCACAAGCAGAGGGAGCAGCAGGAAAAGGGAGAGGGAGAAACAGGCTCCCTGCTGAGCAAGGAGCCTGATGTGGGGCTAGATCCCAGTACCCTGAGATCATGACCTGATCTGAAGGCAGACACTTAGCCAATTGAGCCACCCAGGTGCCCCCACCTAAGTGATTCTTAACCTTGGTTAAACAGAATCACTTCCCAGGATTTTAAAAAATTCTTTTAAAAATCCTGATGCTCAGGCTACAGTCTTGAACAATTACATCAGAATTTCTAGAAGTGGGATCTAGGCATCAGTATTTTATGAAGCTTCCTAAGTAATTCCAATATGAAACTAAGGTTCTTGCTTCCATCAATAGTTCTCAAATTAGAGAATGCATGATAGTTATGTGGGAAGTTTATTGGAAATGCAAATTCCCCACTCCCCTACAACTGAGATTCACATCCAATAGGTTGGATGTGAAATGGTGGTCTTTGAGAAATAAGGGCCCACCAAAAAATCAAATAGATTATAAAAAAAATCTAAAAGTAAATGCTGGCATAAGAAGCAAAAATGTGATCTGTATTTCCAATTCTGCTGAATGGTTCTCAATCAGTAGATAGGAATATTGGACTTTTAATTTGTGATAGTTGCTAAGCGACAATTATGCATTAACTCCAAGAAGCTCCTCACTTATTCATTGGAGTATTGCAGGAAATACACTTGAGGACCACAGACTTCTGAGATACCTTAAGTCAATATTTTGAAAAATATCTTCTAGTGGCTCCTGGGTGGCTCGGTTGGACAGTCAAGCATTGGACTCTTGATTTTGGTTCAGGTCAGGATCTTTCAGGGTTGTGAGACTGAGCTCCATGTCAGAGGCCCCAGCATGGAGCCTGCTTAAGATTCTCTCCCTCTGCCCCTCCCCACACCTCCATATATATGTACTGGCTCTCTCTCTTAGAAAGAAAGAATGAAAGAATGGAGGGAGGGATGGAGGGTGGGAAGGAAGGAAGGAAGGACAGAGAGAGAGAAAGAAAAGAGAAGGAAAGAAGGAAAGAAAGAAAAATAGGCAAAATTACCTGAAATACTTTGGTCTATGGAACTTGGTAACTGATCCTATACAATGGAAAGGCTGAGAAGAATCAATATCATATTTCTCAAAAATTCTCAATCTTAAAACTAAATGTTATGAAATACAGAATTTTATAAACTACTACATTTTTTTGTAAAATCTATTATATTGCCACAAATTCCCAACAATCGTTTATATGATGGATAGTTATTGAGATAGAAAAAAATTCACAATATAATTTGAAGTTTAAAAGCATTATAACATGACATATGCAATCAAGTGCTGTTATATCTAGATGCATGAAGAACATTAATAAATGAAAAAAAAAGAATGAATATAAAACAAATAAGGATGAGCTATAAAACCTACAATTAATTCTTCCATGTCAGTCAAAAGTCAAGTGAGGGTTGATTAGGCTATGGCATTAGTTTGAGTTATTTTAGTTGTCTTTCATAGCAATATTACTCAAACAGGGTTAAGAGGAAAGGAAAAGTATTGAGGATATAACTGAGAAGTCCAAGAGGTAGATTCTGGCACAGATGCATTTAGGAATTAAGCAATGTTATCACAGCTCTTTCCCTCTTGTCTGTGTGACAAATTCACGTCCAGGTAAGCCTTCTCAACATGATGGCAAACATGGCCCCCTGGGGCTCAAGACTTTACCCTGAGCGCAAGATAATCTCAAAACAATCTTTATTAATAAAAGTTCTCTCAGGAAAAACAAAAAACAAACAAAACCCCAAACTGTGTAACGGTGGCCAGGGGGATAAGATTTGTCTGGCCAGAATGGGTGACACTCTTCCCCATCTGTAAGGCATGGGAGAGGCAGTTGTGGGTGGGAGTGAGGGGGCGCCGAGTGGAAGGAAGGGAGCCACGTGCTTGACAATCTACCTAAGCCAAGTAGAGCATATACGGGAATAAAAAAATTCTGAGCACATAAAAGGTAATGTCTTCCCACTATAGTTAGTATAGAAAATGAGTTCAAAGAAAGGAATATTTTTCAACCAGATCTTTGAAATTGATACACAACATTTCCTTACAGCCCTTGTATTTGTCTGCATTTAAGTTAGTGGGAGTTTTCTGTCTCCTTATCAAATTTCCTTGTTGTTGTTTTTTTTAAGATTTTATTTATTTATTTATTTGAGAGAGAGCAAAAGTGAGAGAGATCACAGAGGGAGAGGGAGAAGCCGACTTGTTGCTGAGTGGAGAGCTTGACTCTTGATTTTGGCTGAGGTAGTGATCTTAGGGTCTTGGGACTGAGCCCTGCATCAGGCTCCTTGCTCAGTGGGGAGTCTACTTGAGATCTTCTCACTCCCTCTCCCTCTGCCACTACCCCCACTCACACTCTCTCTCTGGAATAAATAAATAAATCTTAAAAAAAGAAAAAACAGTTATTCTCACATAAACCAATCACAAATGTCTGTCCCATGTGTGAACAGTTAACAATTAAGTCTGTTTTTCTAATTGTCAAATATTTAAGTGGTAAATTCTATTATAAGTTGCATGACTCTGAAGCTTTCTTCCTTAGAAATGGCAAGTAAATGATTCATTTTATCTCTAAAACTCACATACTGAAATGAGATTATGCAGTTACATTCAGATTCAGGCTGCTATCTTCCATTATGTATGATGTCAGGGTACTTTTGGTCCTATAAATTTTCCAAGACAAGCTCCGTTGTCTCAAAAAAAAAAAAAAAAAAAAAACCACCAAAAACCTCTTTTTTGGGAACAAATATAAAAAATGACAAAATTTTCCCCAATTACTCAGCATTCACTGGAAGGAGAAAGAAAAGTGTGGATTTTCCTACAGAATCATGGATTTGATAACAAACTCTAATTTAATCATGGAATTGACAACAAACTCTAATTCTAGAGTGTTACAAATGAGGATGATATTCCAGATAGTGCTCCTATAACTAACTAGCAACATATTCAGCATATAATAATGACTTCTAAGCCACTGTTCTTTCTACGAAGGAGGTCTCCATAGCCCAACATGTCACTGCTCTAGATTTTAAGCATATTTAGAGGACACTGGTAGTTTCAATTTCTCATTCTCAATCCACAGAATTTATTAGCATTATCTTTGGAGCCGTAAAATTATGCAGCCACAGGAGTAAACAATGGGAATGTACTGAGTGTGTGTGGAGGTGTGTGTGCGTGCATGTGTGTGTGCGCATGGCAGCGTAAGAAAGAATGAGACTGACAGAAGGTGTGGCTGAGGACTTTGGGTGGGTGCTGGCAGGATGAAATCGAATCCCATAACTCCTGTGGTATTCTATCAATAGAGTCATTATTGAGTATTTGTGGTATATGAGAAAGCAGACTAGACTGGGGAGGAGAGACAAATAAAAAATATAATGCCTGTCAAGATCTGGGGAATTCAAGATATACTTAGGTATTTAATAAAAATGTAAAGCAATATTTGATCACTTATCAAAGTAGGTAATAGTGAGCTGGAGTAGACTGAGTTTTATTTAAAAAAAAATGAGGTGAAATTTCTCTCTGTCAGTAAATCTAACTATTCCTTAAATTTGTAGGCAAACAAACAGGCATAAAATAAAGACCAGAGAGTAAATATTCTGATTTTATCTCACTTAAACATAATCTTAGGTAGCTGAGTGGTTTCAAACACATTGTTCTCGGCTGAACTATGTTCCCCAGAAGATATGCTCAAGTCTTCATCCCTGGTACCTGTGCGTGACCTTATTTGGAAATGGGGTCTTTGTCAATGTAATCAAGTTAAGATGAGGTCAGACTGGATTATGGCGGGCCCTAATCCAGTGACTGGTATCCTTATAAGAAGTCAGAAATTTGTTTTAAGACACTCAGTTTGTGATACTTTGTTACACAGTCCTAGGAAACAAACAGACACATTTTCTGATAAACCTACTAAGGGAGTACAAATGGAAAGGTAACTAAGAAAGAGCTATAGATAAGGAATTTTAGAGCTCTGGTACAAGTTTCTCAATTGTAAATTAAGAAATTTAGGGCTACAGAAATAACAGTTACTTTCCCCAAACTGATTATGGGAAGCAGGGACCAGAATCCAGGTATCTTGCTTCCCACTTTTTTTTTTCCTTTCATATTGTCCAAATGTATATAGGAAACATGTGTTCTGTAGAGATAAAATGGAAAAAGAGACTACTACTCCTGATTCGGGCTTATTGTATTAGGTCAGCAGGTTTGTGCTTTTCTTGAAAATAACATTATATCAAATTTTACTGTCCTGTATTCAATTACCTCTCAAGACTAATCCTTGCAATGAGAAGCTGTGTTAGCACACCAAAAGCACTCACCCCTTTTCAGTCTTCATTATTTTCACTTTTCCAGACTCTCTCATAAAAACAGATTCTTAGATTTTTTTTTTTAAATCATTGTCTGGACAATTGGGGCTTTATAAAATTTAAAAGTCCCTTTAGGAGTAGCTAAAAAACTTAAAAAAAAAATTTTTAAGCAGCTTTTTAACACACAGCAAATGGACAATGCAGAAAACAGACAAGCTAAGGAGGAAATTGTGTTTTCCCAGAGCTCTGTTCCATTGCTTTATCTTTAAGATCCAGTGCCACGTAAAAGATGCTTGAAGTTATAATGGCTTATTTGTTTGACATATTGCCAAAATGCATAAAACATTTTAAAAAATCACATACTAGAAATGTGAGAATGTCTTTGGTCACTGGATGCGCACGGATTTAAGGTTTGAAAAAGGAACTTTCCCTATGTCTTTGTACCTTGTAGGTGGAAAACTAGCGTTATGTGACCCAGCTCTTGTGTTAAAGGAGACTGAGGGTTTCTTGTATAAAATAGTCAATAAAAATCTGCACTTCTAAAAATATATGTTAAAATGTACTTTGAGAGAATATATTTTAATTTATAGACACATAGGTTTTGAGTTAATCATCTTGAGTCATGTACCCTAAAACACTGAAATTGTTTTCATCACTTCACAAAGATTTCCAAAAAGCTCGGATGACCTGCTGAGCTCCTATTTTGTCCTCGAAATTTCCATAGTTCCCATCTCTTTTTGCCCTCTTCTCCTTGATGCCATTCCTATTGTTCCTCAAGTTGACAGGTGGAGAACTGAAGGCTCTAGCAAACAAACCCAGTTTTCCCTTGAACGAAAGGCACTACTCAAGGTGAAACAAAAACAGGGAAGAAGAAGAAGGAGCGATCAGTGTATTTTAAAGTCTGATTTTCATTAGACATGCTGCTGATTTTTAGGTCCACACTGATTTATTCTGTTTCCGGGACATGACTGTGAACATTTGAGTCAATGGAGCATCTTTTGAATGTCAAAATATGATTTCTATTTTCTTACAGTCAAAACACAGAATTCTATCTCACACATGATCTAAGCCAAGTGAATCATTTTCACAATAAGTAAGAAGTTCTCCTTTCTCATGATTAATTCTATGTTTATTTCTTTCAACAAACCTCATCAGCACACATGACCTCATATAATGGCTATGCCTGAGGCTTAGAAGGTCCACACGCTTACATATGGAAAATAATATTGTTGTATTGCTCTGGTAACTAGCTCCTAGGGACCCCTGTGTAGGCAGATCTGCAGGAGCCTCTGTGGCTATCATTAAGGGGGTTGTCTGGTCGCAGATGACTGTGTTTAAAACTTCCAGCCTATGAAATTCCCTGCCAGCAAACACCATCAGGTCATAAATGTAGTACAAATTGATTCAAATAACAGAATCGAGAGGCTGCTTGGGATCTCTAAAGGCCATTTGATACTGACACATCTAAGCAGAGTTATGCCTGCTTCAGACAACGAGGTCCCCGATCTGATTTTAAAGTCGTCCAGGGCACTGAATAGTTTTGAGATTCTTATAAAGTCCCTAGGAAGAGTGAACTTCGGGACAACTTATGTTACACATCAATCTGTTCTCTTCTACAGCACTGTATAATTAGCTGTCATATAAAATTGACACTTTGTTGGTCTTTAATAATTTTCTCTAAAGCAATGGCTCTCAATCCCGATTGCACAATAGAGAGATCTGGAGAACTTTAAACAAACAAACAAACCAACAAACAAACCAACAAACCAACCAACCAATCAACGTCCCAAACGCCGCCCCAAGCAAATTAAATCAGAATCTCTTTGGGCACTCTAGCACTGGCATTTTTAAAAACCACCAAGGAGATTGTCTTATGCTAGCAAAGTTGAAACTACTGTCCTCGTGTATGGCCTTTACTCCTGACAGGTGATTAATCAATAGTATCTTTGCAGTCTGATGGTAGAGTACATATTATGGTTGCTTTTTTTTTTTTTAATTTAAAGTTGCCCTATTTCATTCTTAGCTATTTCTCTGGAATTAGTTTTCAACAAAACAGGCAGAATGATTGTTTCAAAACAAGTGAGTTCATGTTACTTCTCTAACTCCGAACAGTTCCAAGGCTTCCCACCAGCACAACCTGACTCTACTGCAGCAAGAAGTAGTGACCTGGCCTAGCCCTAGGACCACGTCTCCTACCACTTGTGCATTTCCCACGGCACCTTCTGCCCACTGCCTTTCCAGCTGCTTCAAACTGCCAGGCGGGGTTGCCTCTGCCAAGTAGACTGCTCCCAGGGGTTCACAGGCTGGCTTTCTCACTCTTTTTTTCAGGTCTGTCTATGCTCATATGTCATCCCTGTGCAGAGACGTTTCCTGTCCAAAACAGCCACCTCCTCTCCATGATTACTCTCCATCCACTGACCCTGATTCTTTATACTTATCAATACATACACCAATATCCTTTCCAAACCAGGAGGCAGCAAATTTTTTCTATAATTGGCCAGAAAGTAAATCTGCTAGGTTTTGCATGTCTTAGAGTCTCTGTTACAACTACTTAATCCTTTTCTAGTGCAAAAGTGGCTACATACAATATGTAAACAAATTAACATGATTGTGTTCCAATAAAACTTTAAAGAAAAGGCAGAGGGTCAGAGTTGGCAGGCTGGCAGTAGTTTACTGACCTTTACTGAATAAGTGAAGTTCTGCCACATATTTGGGTTGCGTACTAATTTTCTGTTATTTATACAAACTTCTCTATCTGAAAAAATTCCAAATTAATAATGCACCCAAGTGTAAATTAGCAGACTTTAAGTGTAATTAGTATTTGCACCAATCTTAGCATTCTTTCAAATTCTAGTAGGAACATATACCTTGTATGTTCTTTTTGAGTCAAAATTCTTTTGAGGGATAAAACCCAAACTAAAACTCAAATTCTTGGGTCTAGCACTTTGGGCGACTTATAGAGATCTGACATCAAAAAGCTACAACTAGTTGATTGTGGTTTCAAGAAGCATTACAACATCTTCCAAGTACCACTAACCACTTGAGGCACTCTTGTTGCCTCTTTCTTAAACCTATTTAGTACAGGAAAGTATGTCTTTCCTTCACAATTCCTTGCGATGAAGAAATGATTTTTTTTTTCCTGGACCAACAGCTTTTTGGATTTACTCTAAGAATATCCTTCCCAGCAGGAGGATAACATGACCATAAACACAGTTCAGTGTTCCTGGAAGTGTATCCCAGTGAACACTGATCTGTAGGATGATCATAGGTATCAGAATGGAAAAAGCCTTTGGTCAAATAAATTTAGGAGACACTAGTTTCTCTACTGCAGGATTTTCAGAACATCCTAGATAAAAGTATATCTATAGATATATTTCCAGTATCTATGAACTTTCAAGAAAGTTTATACTCTAGCTTGAACTAGAGTATGCCCAAGTTTCTTATTCTGTTTTGATCATAGAAATCTGTTTTACCCTGTTTTACCATAAACTATAAATTATAGTTTATCTTGCAGGAACAGGACTCCATGGAATCTAACTTGAGAAAAACAATTAAATTCTATGCTCACTAAAAGTTATTTAATAATCTCTGGAGACTTCCCTTGGTATTATTGAGTTTCACAAGTGCTACTGATACAAACTGCTTTGTTTATTTTTATTATTATTTGAAAACATGTTAGTAAATATAAAGAGATATGTAAAGTAGTTTGCCTATAAAAATCTCAACATTCTTGTCTCAGCTTTTGTTGATTAACTACATATCTCAATGTAATGTCTACAAAGAGTGATGTTACTTTTACATACTTAAAATTTCAATAGAAAGTTAAAGGAGCTCTGCTTATTTTTTTCTGAAATGAATCATCTAGTTCTTTTTCCAAATAACATAGAAATACTTCAAAGTAAGCCATAGAGGCTTACTTCTAGTCCCAATAAAAACTCAGTAAGAAAGGACTTTAGATGAAAAAGTATACCTAAGGAATGCTGTAACTATTAAGGAAGGAAGTCAATTTAAAAAGTCAGGAAAAGCGACAACTACTTCTGTTCAACAATAATTTCCTTGTCACTTTTATTACTTAGCATTTTGTGTTGAACTACTTTTACTTTCTATTCACTATCCACATATATGCCTAGAAATATTTGCAAGAACAGTGCTTTATTCACACCTCCTCAGAAAGTGAATTCTAAGTATGATACGTGATATTAACAAATAGTCCAAACTTAAAATATGTCCTGGGATAATTCTACCAAACTACTATTATGAAAAATTTTACTCATTTTCAATATATTCAAAGCCCCCAAATGGACAAATGTGCAGGATTTGGAAGCCAGAAGAAATATGGCATTCTATGCACATTTCTTTCATCCCCATTTTGTTCTATTGCCTAGTTTGAGTTGAAACTAAAGGAGAATATGAGGATAATTCTAGGAGCACAGAGACTAGCTTTGCTTTCCCCTTAACATTCATTATCCATAGTTCTTCTAGTGGTTAAAAAAAATAGAGCAAAAATTTGAGCTAAAAACAAAAACAAAACCAAAAAAACCCAAAAGCTATAACAAAAAACTCAAAAGAAACAATATATGAACATGTTATAATTCTAATGTCTTGAATTTGTCTGCTATTTACATTGGCCCGCCATGATTTGTTAAATTATGTTGAACTGATATGAAATCACCAACCATGGCTATTGGAAGCTTAAAGTTCTAGACTAATTAGTGCTTTATCAAAGTGTTCAAACAAATGTTATTTTCAAAGAATATCAATATTAACTAAGAATTAATCTGAAGGATTCTAGTGGCTACTTAATTAGAGAAACACAAGCAAAAAGATCTTCTTGGAGAAAATGTAATACTTCTCTCAGCCTTTGTATGATAGTAAGCATTATAAATATCCAAAAAGCAGCTGTTGTATTACATTTCTATAACATATCTTTGCTAATAAGTAGCTCTGTTTCCTAAACTAATGTCAAATGTTTGGCATTTCTCTCCTTCCCCTTTACCCAGGATTTACTGCTCTTACTTAGATGCAAGCTTAGCCAGCAATATCCTGCAGTTATCCAGAATCTGCAAAGCACTGTATTAGTTAAGTCTGTGATATAAATACACCAATACATTTTTTAAGCTTTAGTGTAGATCCATAATGCACAAATTCTTCTTAATAAGCAAAGCAAAAATATTTCAGAATCATAAACTCAGAGGATAGGCTTAGAATTCCCAGTCTTATGTAAAATCAAATAAGTGACAAAGAAAAGTTTGCAATGATTGATGTGGTAGGTTTAGGTACATTCTATACTTCCAAAGGAATGAGGAAAATCACTGTTAAGAACTTTAATGTATTATTTTTAAGACCAACATAATATTGACTCTTTGATTAATACAAGCCACCATATTTTTCTTCTCACAAATTTGTCTTGATCCAGTTATTTTTTATTATAAAATATTGTTCCACTGCACTCTACACTTTCTTAAAATTACAAGAATATAAGCAAGTATTATTCAGTGTTAGAAGAGACTGAGTGATTATCTGCAGTATTTAGTAACAGTTATGGTTTATGAAAAATTTCAATGTAATTTGAAAAACTGTCATCTCACTTCAGTAGTAACTTTTTGCTTTACGTCTTTAATTACATTTCTTATTGGTTTGTGGATTTCCATTTTCTTAATTTCTCTAATGGGAAGCTCTGTAAAAGTTAGTCCCATTTTCTTCATTGACATGACATTAATAAACCAGTAGTCATAATACTCACATACGATTCTAGACTTTTCCCTTATTTCTCTTCAAATGTGTACTCCATTGTATCTGACTAACACAGTGCAGGATACATATTTAATCATTGCTGAGTCAGTTGTTCTTTTAGATCTTATTGTTCATCTTTTGATTGTAAGTCCATTTTTTTCTACTTGATTTTAAGAGTAGCTTTCTGAATTTTAAGTTTTATTACAACTCCTCTAAAGGTAAATATCATTTTATTTATTCTTATTTGTGTTTGTAGCATTCTTGAAATTGTCTCTTAACCTGTTCTGGAAAATTATTATTTTTTTAGCGTTTTAAAATTTATTCATTTGAAAGAGAGCAAGTGGGCAAGAGAGAGTGTGAGCAGGGTGAGGGACAGAAGGAGAAGCAGACTCCCTGCTGAATAGGGAACCCAAGGTGGGGCTTAGTCTGAGATCATGACCTGAGCCAAAGGAAGACACTTAACTGACTGAGCCACTCAGGTGCCCTTGTTTTGGAAATTTTTCTTTTTTTTTTTTAGGAAAAAATAGTCAATTTTATTGGGCTCAGACCAGGAGTCTGTGGGTCTTGAGAACCTCTGTGTATTCGTCAATTTTCTTCTCCACATTGTTTTTGGCCCATTTCCGTTGCCTCATAAGCTGCTTTTCTTCCGGTAATGGATCTTGGCCTTCTCCTTCCTCTTTTCCTCCAGTGTGGCTGTTACTGCCTAGTACTTCCAGCCAACTTCGTGAGCCAGGCACCCCAGGTAAGCGAACTTCCATGTAGGCTTCAGGTGCACCACCCTGAGGGCAGCAGGAACCACTATCCAATTTTTCTTACCCTGGCCTGGCGGGATCCCATCAAACATCTTGAGGTGCTCCAGGGGAGCCTGGCCTCGCTTGCTCTTGTGAGGCACCATGTCTCACACTGTTCACCAAAAGATGCAGCTGGGTGCTCGGAAGTGTAGGGGCCACAGGATGGGTTGGTGCTCCTGCACTTACCGAGGAAGGCCAGGTACTTCAACTTGTTTCTGTAGAAATTCCCAGAAATTCTGATGCCCTCACAGTGCACGACTACAACCTTCCGGCCCAGAAAGACCTGTCTGGCCACAACGGTCACCAGGCAGCCCAGGAGATGGCCTCAGCCATGGAGCACCAGGCCCTGACTTTCCGCTATCTTTGGCAGCCTCCTGGGAAAGGTGTTTTGGAAAATTCTCGACCATATTCTCTTTAGCTATTGCTTCTGTCCGTTTTTTTCTATCAACTAACCTCTGGGAATCCAATTACTTATTGTTAATATTAAAAAAAAAATTTTATTTATTTATTTGACAGACTGAGAAAACACAAGCAGGCTAAGTGGCAGGCAGAGGGAGAAGCAGACTCCTCCCTGAGCAGGGAGCCTGATAATAGGCTGGATCCCAGGACCCTGGGATCATGACCTGAGCTGAAGGTAGATGCTTAACTGATTGAGCCACCCAGGTGCTCCAGTTGTTAATGTTTTTTGATATCACTTTTTTTTTTTTTGGCTGACATAGCTAGTTTTATTTATTTATTGGCCTTTATATATTTATTTACTTTTTTATTATGTTACATTAGTCACATTTAAAAATTCTATTGTTTTATCTGTGAATAAATCTGGCTACTACTGATTTTCTAGGTCACTAAGTTAAATCTTTTATAAAACTTATATATTAAAATCCTAATTCCAGTCATGTAGGTTTTATACTTAGAATTTCCATTTGATTCTTTCTTAAAATTTTTATGAAGTATTTATTTTTTGAGAGAGTGCACACACAGCATATTGTGGGAGGAGCTGGAAAGGGAGAGAATCTTAAGCAGGCTCCATGCTGACACAGAGCTCAATCTCACAACCCTGAGATCATGACCTGTGCTGAAATCACGAGTCAGATGCTCAACGCACTGAGCTACCAAGGTGCTTGCCACCCTCAATAAGATTCTTTTTAATAGATGCATCTGGACAATTTTATGGAAATCTTTGTTAAAATTATCTATTTTATTGTTTGTTCTCTTCAATATTCCAACCAGTTTTTTAAAGTTTATGACTGATAGCTATGTGTTTTATTTTTTAAAGATTTTATTTATTTATTTATTTATTTGACAGAGAGAAACGCAGCAAGAGAAGGAACACAAGCAGGGGGAGTGGGAAAGGGAGAAGAAGGTTTCCTGGCGAGCAGGGAGCCTGATACGGGGCTGGATCCCAGGACCCTGGGATCATAACCTGAGCCGAAGGCAGATACTTAACTACTGAGCCACCCAGGAGCTCCAATGACAGATAACTTTAATATCTAGATCACTTGTACCCCTGTTTCTGTTATTTGCGTTTCTTTGCTCTTGTTTCTCAGTATGCCTAGATATATATTTTTAATGGATTGAAGATTTTATTGTTTTTATGGTCATCTCTTATTCATTTCATTTGAAGTTCCTAGCAAAATTAATTATAGAAAAGATAGACATACGTTGTATTATGCCTTTGTAGGCATGTAGTATAAATAACCCTTGTATAGTTTATTCAGCCTGTGCAAATGCAAGATTTTAGAAAAAGGGATTAGAAGCCTATCAGATTAAATATGCTTTCTACTGTTTACCCAGATATAAATAACTCTAGCTTTTATATATAGATGCCATTCTATAGCATCCAGAAGTTAATTTGTCTTTCATTAATTTTAATTAATTTCATTTGTCTTTAATTTGTCTTTCAGTAATTTTAGATTGGAGATAACTCCAATGTGAGTTTCACAGACGTGCCTGGATATTTTTGATCATCTGTTAGAAATTCTGAATGAAATAATGTAGAGACTCAGGATAATATTTTTTCCCTACAGAGAAAGTTCAACCTATTTCCTGGAAAGCATCTACACAGGGGGACAATCACATTAATCCAATTGGCTTTTGCATTATCTTTTGGTAGTTACCTTTTGGCTGGGTTGAAGACTTGGTAAGATTTATTGTTTCTGGTTCACTTCCCTTCTAAGGGTGTTACCCTCCAGGAATCCCAAGTGAGAGCTGAGGGGTTTACTAATCAACTTCTCCAGGGTTAGACTTGAACTTCAGTTTTTCTTTCAGCACCATATGGGTACTGAAAGCTCTTGTTGGCTTCTTGCTCTTTGGTCCTGCATATAGGCTTAGAATTCAGTAATGCCCTAAATGCAAAACCTTGAGTCTCAGGCACACTTTCCTGGGCTTCCTTCTCCATGGCACATATTCCTCATCCCGGCTGTCATGACACTACTCGTGGCCAATATTTGTCTCTCTTTAATATGAGACTGCTGAAAACTGTGGCCTTCTTGCCTTTTAGCAGTGGCTCTCTTCCTTATTCTCTCTCTTCTCTCTTCAAATGCTTGAGAGGATGAGAAAATAGTCTGAGGAGAATGTCACCTCATAGTAGTTGGTGCCACCTCTCTGCAATTCCCTTATTTCTGATATCTTGAACACTAATCCCTACCTGCTTCAAAAGCTCCCTGATGCCTTCATATATAGAGTTTCTTTTGTATTTATTTTTTAACATTACTACTATTTTTGGTGGGAACACTGGTTTGCTATGAGCTATTCTATCACAGGCAGAATTTGAAATTTCTATTCTGTTTTAAGTTGGCAGATTCCCATAGACTCCATGAAAATTGAAAAATTAAACTCTCTGCCACAGTTTTGGAAAAAGTTGGAATGAGATTCCTGACCTATTTATAGAGGTATCAAACTGTTGTTTCAAAAGAGCATATACATATTAAATCCTAAAATGTAGTAAAAAGGAGACCTAAAACATAAATATATTATATCTCTAGGAAAAAATTACCAGAAAAACTGAAACTAGGGAAGACAAAAGCAAAATATGAAAAACATATGAAAATATAATGAGAGGAAAATTATTTGCTTGAAATTTTCTACGATAATATTCAAGTAATCGGTAATCTTTCAATACCTTTATTTTGGATTGGCTTTTACAGAGATTCATTTGAATAAACATCATTAAAAATGTGTGTTGGGGGGCAGAAACTATAATTTTTAAACTAAGGGTAAGTAGTGTTAGCCTGTCTCCAAGATGGCCTTGACTTTCACTTAGTTTAAATAATGGAATTTGGAAAATACATGACTTTATACATGAATATCTTAGTCCTTTCACTTTTTTTGTGGAACTTATACACTGAATGATTTTAATTTGGGGACTATTTGAGGAGAAAGAGAAGGAGGCAGAGACACTGAGAGACTGTTGTTTATCTGCTTCATGGTTTGAACTTATTGTAAGCTCTTGGTATCTTTCCACTTCTATCCAAATCAGTAAGCAGTTGGCCCCAGATGGCTATATTAATTTCATCTTTAACCAGGAGAAGAAAGCAGAATTGTTTTGGAGAAGAGGAGGGAGGATCACTTTAAATCAGTGATCTAAAGAAGGAAGCAGGAAGCTCTAGGCACTAACAAACACAAGCCTGTGCTTCAGAGATAAAAGTACAAATACATAGTCTACATCTTCACAGAAACTTGTAAACCAGAGAATGGAACAACAGCCGCAGAGATTATAGTATTTGGCTTTCTACCCTAAACATAGGCACAAAGCAAGGAGCCACTAATTATTAAAGCTATCACCTAGAACAACCCCAAAAAGTAGAACATCTGGTTAATTCCACAAAAACCACAGTAATGAGTAGGGACAAGATTAGTATCTATGACATGCCAGTGACTACAGACTTAACTAGACATTATTGTAGGGAGGTCTCTTTTTTGAGTGATATCATCCTTCTCTGAGGTGCAACAGCTGAAAAAGGAAAACAAAACAAAAATAACCCAGACATCCCTCCATTTCTAGATTAAAAACCTGAGGAATCTGCATACTCAGCACCCAAGAGTTTTCCAGGGAGCCAGACTTAATTCAGCATATTAATGTGTTACTGAGAAATATAAACAGAGACACATTTCAAACCCTTATGTCCATATTTAACATACTTCATCCCTAAGTTAGCGAATCCTGAGAAAAAAGCTGGGGAATAGTTAAAGTCATTATGGAATGGGATGGTTATGAACTGAAATAATGATCAATCCACTGGTAAAATCACTATAGGAAAGATTTGGTAGTATATCAATTACAAATCAGAAAAGTCACATCAAAACAAAAAAACTTTTGATTTGTCTGCTAAAGATTAAGAAAGAAAAAGGTCCCCAATGGCTAGTTGGTTTTAAATTAGCTTTATCATATTCAGTGAAAGAATGGTAAACTTCCCTCTGGAAAAAATAAGAAATAACACAGACAAGTCTTCCATAACTGAGAACAAAGAAACATGAAAAATGAGACACAAAATTATATTTGCCCTCAATACCAATGAATTTTATTTTTTTTTTGACAGAGAGAGAGAGAGAGATCACAAGCAGGCAGAGGCAGAGAGAGAGGGGGAAGCAGGCCTTCCGCTGAGCAGAGAGCCTGACGTGGGGCTTGATCCCAGGACCCCGGGACCACGACCTGAGCTGAAGGCAAAAGCCCCAACCCACCGAGCCACCCAGGCGCCCCAATACCAATGAAATTTCTACCTTGCTCATCGTACTGTCCTGGTACCACTTAGGCAACAATGTTCAGGGATGTAAAATACAGGATAAAGGGGCACCTGGGTGGCTCAGTGGGTTAAAGCCTCTGCCTTCGGTTCAGGTCATGATCTCAGGGTCTGGGATCGAGCCCGGCATCGGGCTCTCTGCTCTGCAGGGAGCCTGCTTCCCCCTTTCTCTCTGCCCGCCTCTCTGCCTACTTGTGATCTCTCTCTCTGTCAAATAAATAAATAAAAAATAAAAAATCTTTAAAAAAATAATAAAATAAAATAAAATACAGGATAGAATGTATTTCAGCAAGACTGTAACAAAATTTAATTTCATGCATAACATACCACTTTTGGGCATTAAAATACATTGATTTGTTTTCTTTCTCTGTTTCTTCCAAATTGGGAGAACTGAAAAAATAACACTCATTCCTTGTTTTCATCTTCTCATCTCTACAAATCCTTCCCAATGGGCAAAACTTATTGGGAACCGGGCGCCTGGGTGGCTCAGTTGGTTAGGCAACTGCCTTCAGCTCAGGTCATGATCCCGGAGTCCCGGGATCGAGTCCCACATCAAGCTCCCAGCTCCACGGGGGAGTCTGCTTCTCCCTCTGACCTTCTCCCCTTTCATGCTCTCTCTCACTGTCTATATCTCAAATAAATAAATAAAAATCTTTAAAAAAAAACTTATTGGGAACCATGGTCGAGGGCTGTTCATTTAATTATGACTAAGATTTAAATTATCATACACTAAAGGCAGAAACCTCTGGCCCTATGCAAATTAAACAAAACTAGGACTCAGCTCTCATGTCTCTTTTGACTTTAAAACATCCCTCCAAACTTTTAGTGTTTTCAGGGCTCAAGCTTTCAGCTGCATTAGCTGAGATGTATGCTATGAGTCTTTCCTTGCTAGGAACACTTTCTCCAAATGCTGATTTCTGGAATCAGAAAACAGTTCATTTTTTGCAGAAATAAAATGATCACCCTAAACATCTTCTCATCTCCCATATTGAGATTAAAATATATGCTGCTTTTTACCAAACATTTTTGTATGTATGCATTTGCTGTTAATATAATCCCATTCTTACATTTTCTTATTAGGTATGATTTATGGTAGCAATTCTCTCCCATCCAAGTACTAACCAGGACCGACCCTGCTTAGCTTCCGAGATCAGACGAGATCGGGCACGTTCAGGGTGGGATGGCTGTAGACTGGTATCAATTCTCTTTGTGACTTTGAGTAATATCTATTTGGCATAAACTTGATTTGGTTCAGGTGAATGTGCAGTTGTAGAAAATTGGTTTGTGATACATTTTCAAATATTTTATTTTTATTGACCAGATTCACTCAACTAGTAAGTGGTGGAGACAGGATTGTTGTCTAGGCAATCTGACTTCCAGAACTTTTACTCTTTACTAATTTTCAAAACTATTTCAAAAAATGAAAAATGTAAGTTGTTTATTAGATATTAGGTATGTATTTCTTCTAGGTCATAAACTCACAATAAAATCTTTTCCTTAGAGTTTGTCAATTTTGGTTTATGCAGAGAATAGGCTAAGAGTTAAAGTACTAGATCATATAAGAAAGCCTGAATAATGGCCATTTGGGAATAGGTGTTTTTATAGTTTACTTGTCCTTTATTTTTTATTTTTACCTTTTTTCCCAGTCAGCCCAGCTAAAGTGGTATTCCTGATTCTCTGAGAACACTTCGTAAATCATGACAACATGAAAGTGTCCTGCTTACTTCTTTAATATTTTTCAGAAAACATGTATGTACACTTTTCTAGGTTTTAAGAGATTTTAGAATACTGTACATTTAAATCCTCCTAAACTTGCCCCCTGAAGTATCCTCCTAAACTAGACTGAAGTATCGGTCTAGGGTATTGACAGCATGGATAAGTAAATGTTAAGAAATTTTTTACTACGAAGAACAGACTTTTAACAATAAAACTCATCTTGAAAACTACTTCAGTTGACTTGGTCAACGTCAGTGATTACAGCTGGGCAGGCTGCTTACCAGGTGACTCAGCCCCTTTGCAACTGCTCAGTCCATGGTATGCCACTGTGGGTATCTACTTACAGTCCCATGGAAAAAAGGTTGGTAATGAATCATGAAACCCTGGAATATAAGCATACTTTTAAGAAAAATGCATGAGATTTCCCAGGGTTGAAAAAATAGTTTCTCTCCTTTATCTCCTAAAATGTTTTTTTTTTTCAGAATATTATCTACATTATTAAAATTAATTAAAATTTTAAAATTAATCCCACCTCCATCCTTTCTCCATAATGTTCAGTGTTTAATTTTTCCCTTTAATTTCAGAAACATTCTATCTCAGTTTGGAACATTTTTGGTGCAGATGATGCAGTTTTTAATATACTGCCACAAATGTACAAGAGCAGACTTGACAACAAGGGGAACAACACTGTTCCTTGACCATTTTCTGGGAGCCACTTGACCATTTTCTGGGAGTCTGTGGGGGGATCTGTGCTTTCCTATTATGGGTCTCTTTAGCCATTTTCTTTTGAGACCAGGATAGCATAGGCAACTGAGGCCGGTTTGCAGGCATTTCATAGATTACTGAGGAAGTCAATTTAATGAGCATCCACAATCATTCCAGAGGTTAACCTTATGAGGCAATTAAGAAAAATCATCCCAGCATTGTGAAATGACCTAGAATCAGAGATCACTGGCCTTAACAAAGACTCTTTTTATGTAGAAAGTTAAGTATACAGTTGGACTTGAGTAAATAATAGTCTTTGGAGATGTGGAGATTGGCACATAGCTCAGCTCCAATGAAGTTGATATGATAGAATGAAATAGGGGTAACCTTTGCCTCTGTAAGAACAAGGAAGGGACATTTGGAATTCATGAGACAATATTTTCCGTGTCATTTGAGTGTCATATGTCAAAAAGACATAACTGTCTTTTTCCAAGAGGAGACTGTCTTAGTATTTGTTTTAGTTAATGCAGGGATTGCAATTTCCAAATTTTATCTATTATTTACTGGTTATTGTATGCATCACAGGCAAACAGGAAAGAAATCAACACAGAAGATGTGAATTCTGGGTTGCTTCTTTGCACACTAATGGCAAGTTGTGATGTGATGTGAAGAAAAATAGAAATCTTGATCAAAAACACAATGGAGTATTCTCTAACTGAAGAAAACTTTGAAACTTAAGTGACAGATGTAATTTTGCAATACCAGATTACAGGTTTCCCCAACTCTACATTTACTGTGGAAGTCTCAATAATTATATGTGCTATTGAGATTGCCAGTTTTTACTCCTAAAACCTTATTATAATTCACAACTCAGTATCATTTTCTTATTAAGTTAAAAGCATATTTTTAAAAAACTAAAGACAAATTCTACAACAAAGCGTTAACATTAAGAGTATGAAACTTGGCTTTAGAGACTGTGGACTCTGAGCAACAAACTGAGTGGTTTGGGTGGGTGGGGGTGGGGGATTGGGCGAGCCTGGTGGTGGGTATTGAGAAGGGCATGTATTCCATGGAGCACTGGGTGTGGTGCATGAACAATCAATCTTGTAACACTGAAAAAATAAAATAAACATATTTGGGGGGAAAAAAAAGAAAAAAAAAAAAGAAAACACCAGAGAACTATCTGGGTCCATGAGACACCTTTAAAGTCTTTCATTTTCCTGGATAGACCATGTTTAAATTATGCTAATGTATATATAATAAAAATATTAAGTTTCCATTAAAAAAAGAATTTGAAAAGTATATTTATTTTTAACTGAAATTATACACTTTATTTTCTGAACATATTTTCTTTTTCTAGTATATAACTTAATGATGTTTTTTTTGATGACTTTTACTTTAAGGCTAAAAAGTTTTCCTTAATAAGTCTTGCAATATCAATGGCCATGAACAATTTTTCCCAATAAAATGATCATCACAACAAAAAGAAAAGATATACATATATGTATGTCAGATTTTCTTAAGATTTGAGATAAAGGAAAACAGATTAAATAAATTTGAGAAAACAAGGTGTATAATTATATTTTGCCTTATTTAGGTCACATTAAATTCATTTATTGGCTCTTTCTTAATCAAACTTTGCTGATATTAAGACTGACTTGTTTTCAGTTACGTCCAGCATCCAATTTTGTTTGAGATAGCCTTAGAAATCTTACATAAAAGTTGAAAGAAGACTGCAGCAGTATTTGAAGAGTTACCTAATGAAAAAAGGTTAAATTCAAGATACAAAATAACTTTTCTTCTTTCAAAATTAAAAGTCAGATGCTTAACCAACTGAGCCACCCAGGCACCCCCAAATAACTTTTCTTTATACATATATCTTTATCGCTATATTAAAATTAAAAATGAATTTATTTTTGAAAATTGTACCAGATCATAGCTATATCTACGTCTGCCCATAATTTGACTAATCTTACCACTTAACATCTGTTCTAAACTCTAAACATCACCCAGAATAAAAGTGTCACTCAACTCATGTTATTCTATGTTTTGCTAGAGGAGATACTGAAACATTAAAATATCTAGATATCCTCATGTCAAATTGACAATGTGAGGGCTAGAGTTTTTACTTTTCAGCTGTTTCCTGAAGGATTAGACACAAATAGTCATCATATAATCACCAGAAGAAAACACAGAGGCTAATTGAAATTATTTTTCCCTTCTCCAATTCGAACAGCTTTGGTATACTCCAAGGATCCCAAATGATCTTAGACTTCAAGCATGCTAGCCCTGGAACCTCGCATATAGCAATAGTGGTAACCAAGACCTGGGCATGCTGACTTTGCTCTACATATGATCGATCCAAACCACGCTGATCTCACCTGACAAAATCTAGAGACTCACAGTTAGTGTAAACCTACAATCATACATGCTTGGTGGTTCTGGGGCTGCTGGGTTACCTCAGTGGGACATTCCAATGACAAGATCGTCTATCACAGCTGTATTTGCTCAGCTACAACCACGGCTGAATTGACTACATCTTCCAAATGAGAATGATTGTGATATGAGTAATGATAATGAAATGACAATACTGGCTTATAGTTTCTTGCTTTTATTCCTTTCATAATGAATCCAGTTATTACCTTACTTGTTCTTCACTGTAACCTATCAGGCAATTGAATTCTTATTTTAACAAAATAACTGAAAAATAGTTAAGTGACTAGCCCACATCACAATGAATCTCTTGAGTATTTCCATCAGAATCAGTAGATGAAATATTTTTAAGACATATAACTACCAACATGGACAGGACTAGAAGAGATTATGCAGAGTGAAATAAGTCAAGCAGAGAGAGTCAATTATCTTATGGTCTCACTTACGTGTGGAGTATAAAGAAAATCATGGAGGGCATTGTGAGAAGGAAGGGAAGGGTGAATGGGGGGAAATCGGAGGGGGCAATGAACCAGGAGAGACTGTGGACTCTGAGCAACAAACTGAGGGTTTTGGAGGGGAGGGGGAGGGGGGGTGGGCGAGCCTGGTGGTGGGTATTGAGAAGGGCACGTACTGCATAGAGCACTGGGTGTGGTGCATGAACAACCAATCCTGTAACACTGAAAAATTAAAATAAACATATATGGGGAGAAAAAAAAAGATATATAACTACCTGCAAAGAGAAACGAAATCTTGCCATTTGCAATGACGTGGATGGAACTAGAGGGTATAATGATAAGTGAAATAAGTCAATCAGAGAAAGACAATTGTTATATGATCTCTCTGATATGAAGAATTTGAGAGGCAGGGCAGGGAGTCGTGGGGGGTTGAGGGGGAAATGAAACAAGATGGGATCAGGAGGGAGACAAACCATAAGAGACTCTTAAACTCACGAAACAAACTAAGGATTGCTGGGGGGTGTAGGGGTAGGGATAGGGTGGCTGGGTTATGGACATTGGGGAGGGTATATGCTATGGTAAATGCTGTGAAATGTATAAGCATGATGATTCACAGACATGTACCCCTGGGGCAAATAATACATTACATGTTAATAAAAAATTTTAAAAAATAAACAAAAAACCAAACCAAAACAAAAAGATATATAACTACATGTAAAATAAAAGAACAAAATATAATTATGTACATGTAATAACTTAAATATTCATTTTATCAAAAAAGATTAATAAAGCAGTCATTTATATTCCACTTTTTGTTTGTTAAAATTATGAAAATAGAGAAATTCCTTATACGCTTACTAACAAAAGAGATGGCCCAGAGTATTTTGTTTTTTTCAGAGAGAAATGTTTACTGAGTCTAAACTAAACCACCAATTCATTTGTCTGGTTTAAGAAAGCATATCTCATTGGAAATCTCATGACTATCCTCAGAAGAATTTATAGAAATGCCACTACCCTGGTTAGGTTTTCTTTTTATTCAACTTCCTATAATTTGAAACTCAATAGTGCTTCATTACTACTGTAGAAATGCTATTATTTTAGAGTTAAATGTAATTACAAAAATGACTTCCTTATCTGCTGAAATACATTTTAGAATATCTGCTAAAATGTGTATTAGGATATAAAAGATACTGATTTCAGCTAACTGTTTAAGCAAATAAACACATTCTGAAGTTGCAAAATATGACTGCCTTCATTTTTCTTCATGTCCACTCAGCTGGCAACCAAAAATTGGGAATACACTGCAAAGCCTTTCTCAGATTGTTAAATTATTTTGTTCTATGTGCCAAGGTTTGAAATCCTCCTCATGGTTAAATGATAAAAGTAAAATGTCTCAGTTGCCATTATACTAGTATTTCTTGAATATGATGTTTTAAAAGAGTGGTGAAAAAGAATTATTTTTTTGGACTACGTGCAGTTTGGCTTGCTCATGTAGTTACAAAAAAACAAATGTTTGTCCAACAAAATGCTGAGAATCATGTCTCCTGGGAAACTTATACAAGGTCATAGTTTCATGAGCATATTTAAAAAATCTTGTAAAAGCAAGCTAGCATGTAAAAAAGCGGTTGGGGAAAAAGTCTGATTCTGTTGGTTGAACATCTATTAAGAAAAAAATAAGTTACTGTCTTCTTAAAATACTATATTGGCAAATACGCACAGAGTAATGATCAATTTCCACCAATATTACAGAGAAGGGAGGCGTCAGACTTGGAACAAAACTGCTTGAGGGGTACATAATAGAAAAGGGGGTGTGAAAGAGCTTAATATTGTAGAATGTGCAGTATTGGAATACTTTGCTGAAGGGTGCATAGGTGGTAGAGATTATGAAGGGCAGACAAGTGTGGGGGTGACTTCTATCAATTCTAGGATCCTGTTGGATTCATTCAGTACTGAATCTTGCCAAGTGCCTGACACATAGGACTCTCAGCGAAAGAAGGACTCTCAACAATTACTTCTTGAATGACTGAATGAGTAAATATTAAATAACCTAGTTAGACAAAGCAATGATCATTGATTTGATATCAGGATTTGTAGATAGTTCATCACCTCAAATTAGGTGAAATGACTCCTCTGTTTGTAAATTGAACAAAATGACTCCTTTGTTAATAACAGCAGGTATTACAAACAAATATCACAAGCATGAAAATATTTTCCCTTGGTAAAGGAACAGGGAGGAGATAACATGCTGTACAAACAGAATCATTTGTGTTCAGATACCCACACTGTACACTCCTTGCCCACACAGAAGCATACGTGACCAGCACGTTGAAATGCGAGTATTGGATCATGTTACTCTTCCCTTCAAAATGTTCCGAAGGCTCTTACCCACATTCAGGGTAAGAGCCATAGGTCCCAAAGATCCTCACTTCTTGGAGCTTATCTCCTGCAGTCTTCATCTACCTCACTCTGCTCCAGCCACGCCTGCCCCCCCTCACCCCCAGCCCGAAGGTCCTATTTTAAGCCCTTCCTGCTAGTTGTGTCCACTGACTCTGCAGCTTCCTCACCCACAACCACACCAGCAAACTGGCTCACTCTGTCGTGTCCTTTAGGTCTTTACTCTAATGTCACCTCAATGGGGCATTCTTTTGGCAACCTTGACTAAACTTGCATTTCCTATATTTTTCCTGCCTTATTTTCATGTATTATTATATACTTTCCTACCTATTGTATTTATACATTGTTTATATTACCTGTATCTCTCTTTCTCTCTATAATGTAAGCTTCACAAGCGTAGGAATTTTTGTTTCTTTTGTAGTTGATTTGTCTATTTTTTGTATCCTAAACCAAACATTGTTTGGAATACAACATGTATTGTATTAATGAATGAACAAGTGAACAAGTTAACCAAATTTTTTAAAAACTGGGGGATTTTCTGATTAGCTTTTATTTACAAATTTTTAAAAGATGCAAATTGATTAAAATGATAAATATTAAATGAAACGGCAACTATTAAAAAAGAAGAAAAGAAGCTTTGTGTCCAAAAAAGGAAAAACATCATTTCTTTTCCAGATATTACACAACAGAGTTTTGGTAACAGAAAAATCTTGGATTACGTGTTCTTAACCTGGAGTTCATGGATCCCTAACGATTTCAGAAGTGGTCTCTGAGTCTGTATTTTTTTAGGCCAATTTGTGTTATGTACAGTACTTATTTCACTGGTAAGATGGACTATAGCCTCTGTCACACACTGAAAGACAATGTTTACAAAACTATCATCTCTTTACTATCTGTCTATGTTGGTATAACCAGGGTGGGAGGGGGTGCTTACAAAAATTGTATATTTCTGGGCCCCTCTTCAGACATGTTGAAACAAGAATCTCTGGATGATTGACCCAAGACATTATGTTTTGAAATAAGTTTCCAGTTGATTTTTATCAAAATTTGACTTCAGGATTCAATGCCTCCAGTAGGTGGCGACCCCCAGGATATGATAAGCATTTCATAAGGTTGTTTCCCAGGTTACACAGCATCACATATTTGACTGTCTCAGCAGACCAGTGAAGTCTACAAAGGTAGATAGCTTTTCTCCTCATTTTCCTCGGAAGGGGGCTGATGTTCAAGGAGAAGTGATTTGACCTAGTTCTCAAAGTTAGGTTCAAGTTTTTTTCACTACCTGCTTACTTTCTGAAGATGAGCAACTTCCACGAAGAGTTCAAAAGGGTCTTCCTAATATTGCAGAGACAGTATTTCTAGTAGCACTCAAGACATTTACTGAATTTTTCAATGTTATCAAGTAAATACATTGAGCAAAGTCAATAAAACAACCAGGCAAGATGAAACCATAGAAGCACTGCAGGATACCTCTATATAGTTGATAAACATTTCTTATTCTGTAGGTGGTCCCTTTATGTTACATCCCTCTACTGTTTCTGTTCACACTGCCTTTTTCTTCGCAATGATTTTTGCTCTCATGACCAGCATCACACAGCAGGGCTTGCAGGCCAACAGTTTCACATGTAAAGGTTTTTAGCTTTGTCTACATTGCCCTTGAAAGCAGGATTTATGTGCTTATATTTCTTTTCTATGGGATTTGACTTCAAATAGGATGGTTTCTGTGGCCCCTTAGGTCTGAAAGCTGGGATCAGATCCACACATTTCCACTAATGTTGATTGAACACCTACTACAGTACTGTCCTAGGTACTTGCACAGACTGCTCCACCTTTTTAAGTGGCAGAAAATCAGTTTAAGACAACATAATTAAATATGCAGTGTTATCAATAGATTTGAATGGCTGCACTGCTGAGTTTATTTTGTAGTTGTCATAACTGAAAACATTTTCCATTTTCAGAACACACCTTAATTGTGGCTTAGATGATCTGCACTAAACTCAAAAATGACATTTAAAATCTTTGTTCTTGATACATTTCTATTTATGTGCATAATTCTTTGGTTGCATTCAGCATTTTATTTTATTTACTTATGAGAGAGAGAGAGAGAGAGAATCCGAAGCAGACTACATGTTGAACGCAGAGCCCAACATGGCGCTCGATCCCACAACTGCAAGATTGTAACTTGAGCAGAAACCAAGAGTTGGGATGCTTAACTCACTGAGCCACCCAGATGTCCTGCACCCAGCACTTTAAAATGCATTCCTCTTCCTCAGAGTATTGTGACCCCTTATCTAAATCCCATTCTATGTTCTGCTCATACTGTTTGATAAATGTTTACTGAATAAAAGAATAAAACAAAATTATTTTTTTATTTTTAAAGATTTCATTTATTTATTTTAGAGAGAGAGAGCAAGGGGAGGAACAGAGAAGGAGGGAGAGGAAGACGAAAGAATCGCAAGCAAATTCCGTACTGAGCAGGGAGCCCCATATGGGGCTCAATTTCATTACCCCGAGATCATGACCTGAGCTGAAACCAAGAATCAGAAGCTTAACTGACTGAGCCACCCAGGCACCCCAAAACAAAATTACTTTAAAAGTCATCATGTCTGTGGCCATTTTGTTAGGTTATTTAAAACATGTTCCTGTCAAACAAATAAGATTATATATGATGAAATATGATCCTGTTATGTTGTATTATTATAATAATGACTAGAAGACTCTTAGATATTTAAATCAGGAGTGATGAAGCCAAAGGTGAGATGTATCTTACAAAAGATATGCAATGAAGTAGAAAATTATTTTATAAATATCAGCCATGAGAGAAAAAAGAGAGAGAAGTAATATAATGTTATTTAATTAATTTTTTTAGAAGATTTTATTTATTTGACAGACAGAGAGATCACAAGCAGGCAGAGAGGCAGGCAGAGAGAGAGAGGGGGAAGCAGGCTCCCTGCTGAGCAGAGAGCCTGATGCGGGGCTCTATCCCAGGACCCTGAGATCATGACCTGAGCCTAAGGCAGAGGCTTAACCCACTGAGCCACCCAGGTGCCCTTATAATATCAATTTATTTTTAAGGGAGTAGGACAGCTATAGTTACTTTACTTGAAGAATTTGGTGTTATAGGAAATTCTAAGGATACTAAGGAGAATAAAATACAACCAGTTTTCCAGAGGGAATGCATGGACAAACAAATAATGCTAAGTGAGACTGAAAGTAAAAACAGAGTTCACACAAACCCTCATTGGGAATCTAGTGGTTTTAGCCACACTCATCCCTCCTCCTCCATCAAGAAGTAAGTCAACCTTCACTTTTTGCCTTTGTATTATGATACAGTGTGAGAAGAGTTGAAAAGAGGAGTTATTCATCATTTCTCCAAATTATCATCATTTGCCATTTTCTCCACAACACTTTATTTAAAGTACAGAATAGGCTCAAGGAGAACCAACACGAACCACAAGGTTGAACAGTAAAGCAACAGTTGTATGAGAGTTGTGACCCTCCGTGCAGGTCTCTAGGTCAACAGTGGACACTAGAAAAATCCTTCAATGTTCAGAGGGCTACTACAAAGCCCTTTAAAAAACAAAGCACATATACAATGGAATACTATGCAGCCATCAAGAGAGACGAAATCTTGCCATTTGCAACGACATGGATGGAACTAGAGGGCATTATGCTAAGCGAAATAAGTCAGTCAGAGAAAGACAATTATCACATGATCACTCTGACTCTGATAGGAAGAATTTGAGAGGCAGGGCAGGGGGTTTTGGGGGGGGTAGGGAAGAGAAATGAAACAAGATGGGATGGGGAAGGAGACAAACCATAAGAAACTCCTAAAATCACGAAACAAACTAAGGGTGGCTGGGAGGTGGGGGGGGTAGGGATATGGACATTGGGGAGGGTATGTGCTATGGCAAATGCTGTGAAATGTGTAAGCCTGATGATTCACAGACATGTACCCTGGGGCAAATAATACATTATAAGTTAATAAAAAAAACAAAGCACAATGATTTTAGGGACTACAAAACACAAAGTTTAAGCCATAGATGGATATACAACCATCAAATGTCATCAGTTAAGAATTTAAATTCTGGCCAAAGTTTAAGCAGTAGAAGTCCGTTACCATTAGGTGTGGCGTGCAACTTCAGTGGAGTAACTTTGGCAAGATCCTTAAGTTTAGAGTTGGGGGGAGCTTTAATAATCATGTAGTCTCACTCCCTTGCTTTATAGATAAGGGAAATATCTATATGAAAGATAAAGTGAGGTTCCCAGGGTCAAATTGGGTAAACATTAAAACACATAACTCCTAAGTCCCAGAGCACTGCAATTTCTACTAACTGAAGTTTTGATTTTTTGGAGCTTTGATAAGACGGAGTCAATAAAATGTTCTAACATGGGGTGAGCCGGCTAAAGAATTCCCTTGTTATTTGAAATGCTAAGTTGACCTTTGTGAAAACACCAAAGTAAAACTCTGTTCCCTGCTACACAGAGCTTGTGCTGTACAATATGTGAAAACAGGGATCTGGGATTCAGTCACTACTACAATTTTGAAATCACAGATGTTACTGACACTTCATATGTCAGTAGTTCAAAGTACTTCAAATGACCTTTTGAAATAGGGGCTATATCTATAATTCCATTTTTCCCCCTCAGACCAGATTTGGTAACATTTCTACCACTAAATACTAAAATACTAAATATTAAGATCCAAGCTCATAGTTTTTCTTCGCTTACCAAAAAAAAGGTGTGTTTATTACTTTCGGTAAAAATCCTCAAAAAGCATAGTTCTTATTAATTTGGCAACCAATTTTGTAAAACAGCATATTATGTAAAAATATGAAGTCTTCTTTGAAGAATAAAATCCAACTAACACCCTAATCAGCTAAAAATGTTAGCCTTCAATACAGTTCCATTACCACAGATCAATCTATTTCTTGTGTCCAGCTGATGAATAAGAATTCTTTCCTAATAGAATATGATTTTAAATAACCAACAAATTATAGTTTGATTTTCTAAATGTAGCACTTCTAAGAGTTCTCTAAAAAGCAGTTCTCTTCAAAGTCCCCCTTTTTGTTGCTTTATCTCTGGAGAATTTCTAAGTTCTGTGAAGCTCTATGTTTTTCACAGTTCTTTCTTTCCCTCCCCCTCTTTCATTCTCTGTCTCTTTTCTCTCTTTCTCTGGGACAGGAAGTTGAGGGTGTTGACCTCATCTGGATCTTTCCCAATGTCAGAAGGTGGTCTTTTCAAAAAGATTCCTAGTTGTGGCTTTCTTTCTTCCTGATTTTATTTTTCAGATAACCATGTCAATAAATGAGTTCTAAATTTTTTTTTCCCTTTCCACCTCATAGCTGTAAAATGACCAAGTGACTCCTTTGAGGCTAATTACCAGGCAGACTTTGAGAATTAAGTATTATCTCTTTGTTCATTGACAGTGCACTGCACTTTCCTGACCAGGCAGGGCTGTGGGCTGGGAGTGCAAGCCACAAGCTCTCCTGTTCACAAGACCCTCAGCTCACAGACATCAGCATGCAGGATGCTGATACTCTGGACCTACTTCTGCACAGTGAAGTTAATGAAGGATTGCTCTTATGATTTCCGCTTCCTATCCAGTCTAAATAGTAACCTCTTTGATTTCTAGAAAAGGGAAATGTTATGGAAAAACTGCTTCCTGTGAAAAAGCATACTAAAACTAGAATGCCATATAACATACTCTATAAAAAGATGTTTGTGCCTAATTCTTTTTATAAGTTTATGAGGAAGAAGAGGACTTTGGGAACACCCCCTCTGCTCACTTGGTATTTCTTTGGGTGCCTGCGTCTGGAATGCCATCTTGATTCCTGTCTGCCTATTCCTGAGCCAACCCATCCTTCAATCAAATTGAAATTCTTCATACTGCACCCTCTGAAACTTACCCAGATGATTCTGCTCACTGCCATGGCATTAGCATCTAGGATTGTGCTGGAATTTATTGGACACTCAACAAAGAAGTGATGAACAGGGCGCCTGGGTGGCTCAGTTGGTTAAGCCACTGCCTTTGACTCAGGTCATGATCCCGGAGCCCCAGGATCGAGTCCCGCATCAGGCTCCCGGCTCCACGGAGAGTCTGCCTCTCCCTCTGACCTTCTCCCCTTCATGCTCTCTCTCATCTCTCTCTCTCTCTCTCTCAAATAAATAAATAAAATCTTTAAAAAAAAAAGAATTGATGAACCCATGAAGAAATGAACGTCAGCAGCCAGTGAGGCTGCCTCACCCTGAAACAGATTGTCTATAACCCTTGCAGGTTTTTAAAATATGCTGCCTTGTACTCACTTATATCTGAAAAGGTCGGGCCTATCTGTCTAATTGTCTCACAGTATTTAAAGAGCTGTGTTTCCTCTCTTCATAGCAGCTTTTTATCTCCTGCAGTTCCTTGTGAAGTGCCTTCTTTGTTCATGATAAAAGCTCAGCAAATGCTGGTTGTCTAATTAGAAGACTTCCATAACCATAATGTTTTCCTCAAACTCACTGGAAATGTTCTATGCATCCATCCATTTCGTCATCGTGACACAGTTATTTGGATCTGATTATGCCCTGTAGTTGCAAAGACAAAGAAAAAAGTCTCTAGCGTGGAGGATCTACCAGGGAATGGGCAAAGCAAATAAACATTTACAGCTCAAGATAATGAGCGTCACTCTAAAGGTATGAGAATACAGCCAAGGGAGAAGAGGGTTCTGAGAACAAACAAAAGAAGGCTTAGGGAGATACTTGGGGAGGTGATGGTATGGATCAAAATTAAGGAACACAGGGAGAGACTTTCCTCCCATGTTTTCTGATAGCACACTTCTGTTATTTGAAGGATAAAGGGGATTACCACATATGAGTAGATGTCTGTTACTAAGGCCAGACATATTTAGGAATCACAATGTAAACAACAACCACTAGTACTATGAGCACTGATTCTGAGCACTGATTCTGAAGACAGATTCCATTCCTTTCTTCTTTGGAATATGCTGGTCACGTTTCACAGTATGAGCAAAAAACAGGGTCCATTGGATGTAAAAATATGTGTAGAAATACTGTGATAATAATAGAAGACATCTTGCCACTGAAATAGCATCTCATACCAAGGTGTTTTGGAATGAATTCGCCATCTCTTTATGTGAAAATTCAGCACATGAGCCCACGCAGGATTTCTCCACATTAAATAAAAGTAGTTATTTTCTTCCACACCTTTAACAAACATTCACATCTTCAGCCTCTTCTTGACTTTCCCTCTCAACCCCCGTACTATCCTGGTCATGTTTCTGCCTTCAGGTAATGATCACTAAGTATTCTGTCACTATCCATCAGGCTAGATTTCTGTAGAGTTTATCTTCCATAGTTTTTAACAATTATAAATTTAAAAAACAGGGGTTCCTGAGTGGCACAGCTAGTTAAGCATCCCACTCTCGGTTTCGACTCAGGTAGTGATCTCAGGATAGTGAAATCATGCCCTGTGTCTGGCCTCATGCTCTGCATGGAGTCTGCTTGGGAGTCTCTCTCACTCTCCCTCTACCCCTCCTACTTGTGATCTCTCTCTCTAAAATTAAAAAAATAATAATCTTGAAAAAAAAATAGTAGCTAGTTGTCCCTTTCTCAAATACAAAATTAAATTTATTACTAATTTCAAACTATGCATGGTCCTTCAGAAAAGGCATTTCTCCCAGCCTGTGCTCAGTCCCCTTGCAAAGTATGATATTTAGTCCCCTTTTCCTACAAGGTAAGGAGCAGTTTCACTGACTTACCCAAGATCACAGAGCAAGTTAGTGGTAGAGCTGGCATGAAGCTTATCTCTTCTCTCTGATGCCAATGTACTTTCTATCATACCATAATATCTTCTTTACTTATATATAAGTCAATAGACATGGTGTGCAAAGATGCTACCAAGAAATACTGGGCTATGCCTCTGTGCATCTAGAAGCAACAATATCAGGGGAACACTTTTATCTGATAACATCTAGCTCATCTTCCTTAGGAGCAGCTGAGAGAAAGCCCAGTTCTGGGAGCTTTCTTCCTTTTCCACCCTGCTCTGTATCTGCACTACATGGAAGAAAGCCACATTACAGAGAGATGGGACAGAATGAAACTCTTATTGTTGTTTGACTCCAGTCTTTTCCTAGGAGGACACATAACTACTTGCTGCCAGGCTGTTGAGTACATATGTCTTACCATTCAGCAAACAAATTTTCAACTTAGTCCATACAAATTCTACCCAAATCTATACAACATAATTTCATTAAAAATCTACCAATGTTTTAGTGGCTATTTCATCCTGTAGTCTATAGTAACAGATACTACACATGCAAGAGTTATTAAAAAGCCCACATTCACCTGGGACCTTTTCTTTGAGAACTTAGTTGGCACTCTATCCTGAACAGGAAGGGTAAAATACTTTTGCATTCTTGTTTTTGGTAACTCATTCTTACTGCAGATGTGTCTGCTTTTTTTTTTTTTTAAGACTTTATTTATCAGAGAAAGAAAGAGAGAAGGAGAGAGAGAGGGAGAGAAAAAGAGAAAGAGAGAGAAAGAGAGAGGCAGGCAGAGGGAGAGGCAGGCTCCCCACTGAGCAGGAAGCTGGAATTGGAATCAGGACTTGATTCCAGGACCCTGGGATCATGACTTGAGCCAAAGGTAGGTGCTTAACCGACTGAGCCACCCAGGTGTCCCAGATGTGTCTGTTCTTTACATCTCAGTATACTACCTTTCTGAAAGCAGAAATGAACAGGGTTGTAATCAAAGGAACTTTTTACAAGGTGTTGAATCTCACTCTACCACAGTCTTTAGGAAAGAGCACTGAACACACATTTTATTAGCTGCAGTACTACTTCTGGGCTCCCATAACCCCATCGTTTTATTGTTGCTCATTATGATACACTGGTAGCATTAGTGCAAAGAATAACAATAAATCGGAAGTAACAGGCCCTTCTTTTTGTCACTGCAGACAATATACATCTGGCAATCTTGAATTGCAATATCTTTATTATTAAAGATAGCCTTTTGCACATCAGAAAAACAGGCAAAGGAGTTCAGGAGATGCTTTTTATTTGGTTGTCAGCATTCAAGAAACTTCACAAAAGACTGTTATCTAGCATGGCAACTTTGTATGACTGAATATGTATCAGGTTTTCCATGCTGTGGGAATATGATCACTGGAATGTGGTCCTTGGTTATGACTAAAAATTTCAGATTCTATTAGTTGCAAAGAACAACTGCTTTGGGGTGATTCTGACTTCTTTGCTATAAAGTAACAGAGAGTAATTGTAGAAAGGGAATGTTTTAAAAATATGACCTGAAAAAATGTAGATTAATTTCTTCAGACCTATTTCAAAAGTTAAAAGACTGTAATCTGATATGTATTCATAGTACATGGTTATTCACTATTTTGTTTATCCCTTTGATTTGTTATAGATACTTGCTTATGAAAAAGCTTTAATCTTGTTTAATGTCGGAGAGGCCTGTTGAAACTAGTCAGTTTGGTAGATTTCATGTAGATTAGATAAAAGAGCTTTGTGTGCTCAATTGTCTCCAAGTTGGGACTGGTCATTTCTGGCCATGAGGAAGCAACATTGTTCTAATAGTTGTTTAGAGTTATTATTTTTGGCTTATTATTCCCTGATGAGGAAACAGAAACCTGACATTTTGCTGGATTCCCAGGACCTATGTCTTTAAAGACTGGGATTATCAACCTTCCCCAGAGAGTTGTCTGTGAGGGAAAGAGAGCCATCTGGGACAAGAGTTGCAGTTCTATTTGTGGGGACATGAAAGAGCTCAGAAGAGCTAGAAGGAGAAAAATGGCAGCAAACTCACTTCCTTTCCTGCAGTCCAAGGGAAAAATAAATGAAAGAGGTAAACTAAAACAAAAGGAAGGAAAAAAAAAGATGAAATTTGAATACAGAAAGTTTTTCCCCAGAGCCCAGACTCAAGTTCAAGGCCATTAGTGAGGTGGGGTGAGGCCTTGGGGCAACTGATAGAGTTGGAGTTGGAGGATACAAAGAATAAAAGTTTCCAGAAGCCCTGAGAGCCTTGGGAAGAAGGACCTTTGACTTATTCTAGACGGATAGTTGGTCAGATGTAATCCGGACTCACACAAGAGTAAAAGCAACACATGTAAACACAAGGCAACGGAAGATGCTCTCTTTTTTTCTTCATCAACTTGATGCACTCATGTATCATATTGGCCAAGCGCCACTGAGAACTCTGTCATAAACCTTCCCTTTGAGCAGTTTCCAATCGAATCGGGGAAGATAGATCTTAAACATGGTAATTTAGAATACCGCAATAAAAATTTCTCTAAATCTTTATGGTAAAAGCACATTTGCATTTGTCATCGCATTTAAGTATCTCTTTATTGTATTTTAATATATCTGTTGATATGAAATATGTGCCCCAGATACATAAATTATAAAGCATACTATTACAGTGACTCCCCTGTGAATCCACCACCTCACTCTGGACCTGGAGCATTACCAGTGATTTGAATCCATTTATACGCTCCTTTCTTATCTCATCTTTGTCTTCCTCCACTCTGCTAAGTTATTTTAGTTTTGTTTTTTATTCCCTTGCTTTTTTTTAAAAAAATAGAGGCTTTAAATTGACTATATATGTGTGTGTGTGAACCTAAATAAGATACTATTTAGTTGTCTTTTTGAGTTCTATACACATATTGAACTCTGTAGTTTTCTGAAACTTGCTTCCTTTACTCTCAGCAACATTATTTTACAAACATCTAGTGTTATGGGTTGAAGTGCTTAATTAATTTTATATCTGCCACTGACAATATGCCATTGGGTTGATATTCTACAATGTATCCATTTCCTCATGAATGTGTATTTGGCTTATTTCTAGTTTTTTGCTATTGCGAACATTAATACAATGTATAGTCTTGTACACATTTCTTGGGCAAATTCAAGATTGTGTTTGAGGGTATATATTTAGAAGTGAGAGTATTTTTAGAGTACATGAATGTTTAACTTTAAGATATAATGCCAACTTGTTTTCCAAAATTGTTATATCAATTATACTGTTACCGAGAATGTATAGAAGTTCCTATTGATCCTAATCAACTCTGATACTTGGTATGTTAGACTTTTTGATTAGTGCCAATCTAGAGGATGTAAAATCATTGTGATTTTAATTGGCATTTCTCTGATTTAAAAGCACTTTTAAAAATGCTTTCTTTATACTGTGTTTTGATAAATTTAGAATTTCTAAATTTTAACATACAAAATATATCCATCTTTACTTATATAATTAGTGTTCTGTGTTGCTTATGAATTCCTTATTATTCTACTTTGTCATAAATTTATCTGTTGACATTTTCATCTAAAATATTTCAAGTTCTTACATATTTAAATCATTAATCCTCCATCTAAAACTGTAGAGGGAGAGGAAAGGGGAGGAGAGGGGAGGAGAAAGAGTGATGGATTTAATTTTATTCTTTTCCATATAGATAACCCATTTTCCAAGTATCAGCCCCCTTTCCCTCAAGGACAGTATCCCATACTATTGAATTTCTACCTACGTGGGGTTGTTCTAGGCTTTCTCTTCTGTTTCATTAGTTATTTTGTCTATTCCTTCATAAATATTACATTATATTAATTCAATATGCTTATAAATTTTTGAAATTTGGATAGGCCAGTTCTCCACCTTGTATGACTTCTTCAATAATCTCTTGGTTATACTCTGTTCATTGCTTTTCCATAGATATTTTAGAATCCATTTGTCACATTTCTTGAAAAACAAAACTTTGACTTTAACTATATGGAATCTATGGACCAATTTTGGTATCTTTACAATATTGAGTCTTTCTATTTGTGAGTGTAATACATCCCTCTACATATTTATATTTTTCTTAATATCTTTCAATAAGATTTTTATAAATTTCCTGCATATGGTATAATATATAAAGTTACATAACATAAAGACTTACTTCTTTGTAACTTACAGTTCTTGTTTCTTTCATAAATGGTAAATTTTAAAATACACATTTTCTAAATTTTTGTAGATTTGTTAAATTCTTATTTTTAATATTTTGACTATTTTTGTCAGATGTTCTTAATAGAAAAATCATAGCATCTGCAAAAAATCTGATTCTTAGACTTTTATTGCCACTGCCCTCCCCATATTGGTGTGGATCTCCAGGATAAAGTTGAAAAGAAAACATGAGAGTGTGTCCCCACTAGAAATCCTGTTTGCTATATAGTCTTTTCTTTTTAAAATAAGTGTGATTTTGTTAGGTTAAAATAGCTCTAGTCTGTTGCTACTTTCTCAATTAAAAAAAAAAAAGATGTTGGATTTTGCCAAATGTTCTTTGTGCATCTGTTGAGATGATCATACTTTTTTCCCCTTTAACCCAAAAATGGTTATTTAAAATGACATACACAGATTTTTAAAAATATCAAACTACCCTTTTATTCCTAGGATTAAGCTAATTTGGTTAAGTGTTTTATCTTGTTTTATACTGCTGAATAGTTCAGATTTTAGCATCTGTGATCATGAGTGAGATTTATTCTTTTCTATTCTCTGGAAGAGTTTATAAAGAGATTGAAATGATTTGTTCCTTGAAAGCTAAGTACCATTTGCTTATAAAATCATCTAGGTTGGGTGTTTCTTTTGTAGGAGAATTTCAAAGTCTTTTTATTTTTAAAAGTGTTATAAGATTATTATTATTATTATTTTTAAAGATTCTATTTATTTATTTGACAGAGAGAGAGATCACAAGCAGGCAGAGAGGCAGACAGAGAGAGAGGGGGAAGCAGGCTCCCCGCTGAGCAGAGAGCGCAATGCGGGGCTTGATCCCAGGACCCTGAGACCATGACCCGAGCTGAAGGCAGAGGCTTAACCCACTGAGCCACCCAGGCGCCCCATGTTATAAGATTATTATTATTTTTTTGAGTTCAGTAAAGTTGAGTTCAGTGAAGTTATTATTATTTTTTTTAGTAATTTCCCTATGCCATCTAATTTTTCAAGTTTATTGACCTGAAGTTGTACATTATATTCTCTAATCATTATCAGTGACTATATTCTACTTTCTATTTGTAATATCATTTGTTCTCTCTTTTGACTTCATAGGTCATATTAATTTTTAGGTTTTCCAAATAATCAAGTTTTTTGTTTCCTAATTTTATGTTTGCTTTTATCCTGATATTTCTTTTTATCTTAATTATTTCCTCTCTTGAATTAGGTTTATATATCATCCTTTTTCTTAATCTTTAGATACATACCTAATTATCTTTCAGCTTTTCTTCCATTATAATGGCATTTAAGATTTTTATATTTCCCTACAAATATCTCTTTTTTTGCAACCCACATGTTAAGATGTATACAATCTTTTTTATCATTTAATTATTTTTAAAATTTCAATTATGAGTGTGTATCTCTTGAATTATCAGTATGAATATGTTTTAATTTCCAAATGAATGGGAATTTCTATTATTAAATTCTAACCTAATTGTCTAATTTAACTGCATTGTGATTTGAGTTTGTAGTCTTTGTGGCAGCAATTTTTTGAAATTTGTTGAGAAATACTTCATTGTCTACAATATCAATTTTCAAAATGCTCCATATGTGATGAGAGCAATGTATGTTCTAATTATTGGGTGCAGAGTTCTATATGTGCATCAGATTATGCTTGATTTTTTTTTTTAAAGATTTTATTTATTTATTTGACACAGAGAGAGAGATCACAAGTAGGCAGAGAGGCAGGCAGAGAGAGAGGGGGAAGCAGGCTCCCTGCTGAGCAGAGAGCCCGATGTGGGGCTCGATCCCAGGACCCTGAGATCATGACCTGAGCCAAAGGCAGAGGCTTTAACCCACTGAGCCACCCAGGCGCCCCCAGATTATGCTTGATTATCGTGCTATTTAAATCATCTGGAGCTTTATTAATTTCTTACTTGCATTTTTATTATTTAAGAAATCTGATAGCCTCCCACCCAAACTAGATTTTTCAAAATTTCCATCTAGTTTATTAACGCTTTATTTATATATTTTTAGCCCATTTTATTTGTGAACAGTTCAAACTTATTATATTTTCATGGTGAACCAAAACTTTTATAATCTTGGTGACTTATAATTTTATGCGGTGATTTTAATAATTTGTCTTAAATGCCTGTATTTCATTTGTATTTACCTTTTATCTTTTCCTTTACCTTGCAACCTTTAAAAATCCTTACATGTAAACAGCATTTGACTGGAGTGTTTTCCATACAATAAACTTCTAATTGATTATTGCAATCCATTTCCCTTCATTGTGATTAGTGAGATAGTTGGATTTTTGTTATAATTTTTTTTCTTTTCTTAAATATTTTATTTATTTATATGAGAGAGAGAGAAAGAAAGCAAGAGCTGTGGGGAGAGGGGCAGAGGGAGAGGGAGAAGCAGACTCCTGCTGAGCAGGGAACCAGATGTGGGGCTCCCAGGGGCCCTAGGATCACGACCTCAGAAAAAGTCAGATGTTTAACTGACTGGGCCATCCAGGTGCCCCGTTAAAACATTTTTCTATTTTATTTATCTCATTTTTAATATTTTGCTTTTATTTGGGTATTGACTGATGTTTTCGTTTGTATCCCATTTTGTTTTTTAAAACTTATTCACCCAAGTTCTACCCCTTTATCCTTGAAAGTTCATCATTTATTTTTAGCCTGACAAATTTACATTATAATAACATCTAAAGTTAAAAAAATACATTAGTGCAATCCCCATTTTCTACAAAGGTATAAGGAACTTGGACCTTTTTAAATCTGATCACGCCCTTCTGACTTACCCTCAGCTCTAGCAGCTGTCTTCTGTTTTGTAATCTGCAACTGAAGCTCATTGCTTGATCTGAAGAGATGGGAACTCTGTGGGCCCAAGTTGGGGATTGGGAACACTTTTTCTGCCAGAGAGAGATTTTGCTTCTGCCACCAGCTAGGAGATCTACTAAACTCGAGAGGCTTAGCTCCGCTTGGTCTGGCTCAGGACTTCGTGTCCCAGTTGCCATGTTGGTCAGGCCACTCTGTTCTTCCTGTCTGCCCACTACTCAGGTCCCAATCAGATTGCTGGGTCTTCCCTCTATCCCCAGTTCACGTTGGCATGTTTTTAGAAGAGGACTTCCTTAGTGATCCTCTTACTTTTTGTGAGATTAATGGCATCTCAATCTCTTCTTTCCAGAGTTTAACTAAAAAAGGAAGTTTCTTCAGGGCAATTTCTATAAGCAGAAATCTCCCTTTAAGTATTTTAATAATGTTGTAAAGTTGGAATTATTACCACTACATTTACCTTGAAATTTGACACAGAGAGGTTGATGTGCACAAGATACAACAGCAACTTAAGTGGGAGATTGGACTCTTGATTTTGTTTTATGCTTCAATTTTATATTCGTTTTACCTTAAAACTATTACAAAATGAAACATAGTGCACAAAGCAGTAACACACTAATGCTGAGGGGAGGTAGAATAAGGTACATGATCAGAGATTTTGTTCTTGTAGGACCAACTATTGTTTTCTTAGATGTTCAGTCACACATGTACTACTTCTCATATTTTCCTGGTACTACCTACCCCGGCCCCACAGTTTCCATGAGTCAGCTCATCATTAGCTTTGCTACCATTTATTTGCCTCTTTTGTGACAGACTTCATGGTAGTCATTCCCCATACTTATGTCTCATTGTTCCTCCAACCCTACAGATAGATGACTGAGACCAACAGAGCGAATTACTTTCTCAGTGTCCCTATCTAACGTATGGTGAGATCCAGGAATCAAACTGAATTCTGTCTGTTTCCAGAATCCACTCTCTTATGCTTTCTTCTATGCGTTGTACGCAGTAGCACAGTTTTCTGGGAGCAAGAAAGAATTGGACAGGGATTTTAAGTCTGAATAGCAGTACCACTTTTTAAATTTTCAGAGACCCAGTTTCCAATGCATAGATTAAAGAATAAAAGTGCCACCCTTTCAATTCTGTAAGTAAACAATACTCTTAGAAGTTCTGATGTCTTCTATATTTTAAATAAAGTCTTAAAAGCTGAGATCAATACTGCTAATCTAAAAACTCCTATGTATTCTGTTAGAATTGAGTTTTTCACCTTAATAACTAATCTTAAAGCCTACACTATGGCCAGAACAATGGTATTAGAGGCCTGACTTGCTGAGCTCTGAATAATAGCTCCAACACCTAATTGCTCTGTGGCCTGGATGTATGTTACTTATTTGTCAAGGCTTTGGTTTTTGCATTTACCAATTTTTAACAAATTTGTAAGTTTGGTGATAATTAAATGAGATAATGCATTTAAGAATCCAGGTCTGGTGCTGGCACATAGTTAATGCTAAAACAGTAGGAATTACAGGAATTCACAAAAGGTAAATTTTAAACAGGTAGTGTAATTTCCCATATTCTAAAAGTTTTATTGAAATCAACATCAAAATTTGCAATAAGACATGGTTGAAAGCTGTTATTGAAATACACACACTACATAATTTGACATGATTTTGATCTTCTAATAGGTGTTAACAATGAATGTCTAGAGAAGTGTGAGACTGCTTTGCTCATGTCTATACAGATATCCAAATGGTCCAAAGCTGTTGGGTTTTCTTGAAGGGAAAGCATAAATTGTGAAGAAAATTAAATATATAGAGAGCAACTCCAGTTTTTATACTCCAGAATAATGGTGTAATAGCTCAATATTGTAGGAAAATATCCAGGCAAGGCAGCTTATTTTGTATAAAAAATGGGAATTGGATTTCCCTTGATTTTTCTGTAGTTTATATAAAGCCCGGCCTAACAATAAATCGACTTGTGTTCAGCCACCCATTCAACCTCATTTTTTTTACTCCTCAGTGAACAAAGTTACTTCCTCTTGTGGAAAAATTTAATAAAACATTTGAATAAAATAATCCTTTGATACAGCTGAAAAAGAGGAAAGCACATTTGTCTTATCTGACTACATAACTTAAAAGCAATTCAGGAAGAAGTCATTTACTGCCCAGGGGACTTTTATCTTTATTTTATTTTATTATTTGAACATAATGTGCTAGGTAACTGTTCTAAAGGCCATTTAAAATAAAGAATGCCTTTCAATAGAGTCCCTGGAACGCTCCCTAGCAGATCCCCCCACCCCTTCCACCCTAACCTGAAGTCACTGGTGACATCAGCCTGGGGCCTGTCTCCAGAAGGAGATCTTGGACCTGGGGGCAGTCATAGGGCTCTCCCACTCTGGGGACCACAAAAATCCCCAAAGTTTCTTAGTTAACACCCTTTAAAAAATTGAGGCCTTTGGAAAACCTACGCATGGAAAGTCTGTTTCTATTTCAGTTGTGTATCAGTTAAGATGGAAAAATTTTAAAGTCCACACAGATGGTAAATAAATTTCTGCTACATGAGGCAGTTCCTGGAATAAAGCAATTTTCTCAAATAACAAGTGCCAACTTATTTTTTCAACGGGACTTATTTTTAACTTTCCCAGGGAATAGTTGAGAGACTGGGAGCAGTGTCCTTCACCTTAGGAATCTGATTCTCCTTCCAGAAGAAACTAACATTGCTCTCACTACACACTTACGTGTATGCATACATACACACGTACATTGAATGAAGGGAGTGGTTGTTCATTTTCTTGGGGGAAGGGACTGAGAGAGAGGCTGAGAAGTTGGAAATTTTGCAGAAATATTTATGTTTTAATTCAATGTTTAATTTTCTATAACTTACTCTAAACAGTATGAAATTAACTCATGCTTGCTTAAGAATTCATTAAATATCTTAAAGGAATGGCCATTAATCCTTGGGAATTATTTATACACTATTAGAGTTGGCCCATGTCTCCAAAAGTCTTTAGTGCTGAAGTCTCCTAGGACATAGCTGAACCCCCTAATGGTTTGCAGGGTCATTCTTCATTGGGGAGAACCATCCCTGGACTGCAACTGGCAGGGAATTCTGGTGTCTTAAGTAAAACTGTGTCATTTGCTAAATCAGGGTGATGCAAATGTTTCTTTTAGTAGCAGAGATTCCTTATACCTCAGATACACAAACACTGGATATGAAATAATTAAATTGCTTTAACAAAGTTTCAGTGAGGGTATTATAGCAGAGTGCTAAGTGCCAGCCTTTACATATTTATTAACTCTTTTTTTTTAGTAAAATATTTTACTCAGCAGTACAGAGATATCACTCTATCAGTAAATTATTTCCTGCGTGCCTACTACCATAAAAGTAAGGAAAAAAGAAAAACCTGTCTTTGCCTTAGAGAGGCTGTAGCTGAAGAGACAAACATGAAGGAATTTGAGAACCACCACGAGCCAGACTGTGTGATGCTGAACATCAGAGTGTGGGGTGGAGGGTGATTTGCTGACCTGACATGTCAAGAGAGAGATTTCTGGGGACTGAATATTTGCACCCTCCCCACCCCACACCACCACCCCGCAACGCGGAAGCCCTACTGCTCAGCACAATAGTATTATGACATGAGGTCTTTGGGTATTAATTAGTTTTAGGTGAGATCATGAGGGGAGGCCCCCCGTGATGGAATCAGCATCCTCATTATAAAAGGGAAAGAAACCAGAGCTTCCTCTGTCCTCCATGTAAGGACACAGGAAGGTGGCCATTCATAAACCAGGAAGAGAGTGCTCATCAAAACCCAACCATGCTGGCCCCAGATCTCAGACTTTTCGCCTCCAGGAATGTAAGAAAACAAATGTTTACGGTTTAGACCACCTCGCCTGTGGTATTCTGTTACAGCAGCCTGATCACTCGGACAGACACTCAATGCTCAGGTGAAACAATCCACATGGGACAGAAAGATAGGTTTTTAGAAGGAAATTTTGGAAGTACTTGTTTTTTAGGGGCATGGTTATCCTCTTTCCACTGCAGTGACAACTTCGTGTGACAAATTCTAATGTCTGAAAGTAAACACTGACAAATAAATAACATTCACTATACTGAGACCCAAACACAACTAAAAAACAAGTGTGTGGGAATTAGAAAAATGGGAGGCTGTGAGGAATAGAAAGATTTCCTAATTCAATACCTTCCTTAAATAATGAGGAAACAATCATGAAGAGGAAAAAGTCTTGCTCTAGGTCACAGGTATTGTCAGAGCTGGAATGAGAACTAGATTCTTCCAGGAGCTAACTCGGTGCCCCCCACCCATTATAATATAAGAAACAATAACAGGTTTCATATTACTCTTCTATAGCATTTATGCAAAACTTTGTCAATTTGGCTTACTGAGAATAAAGAACCTCTGAGAATAATTGCCTAAATTTTCCTCCTTGGTTTTCTTTTATTTGGTCACTAAATCTCTTGTGGTTCTATACCAAATCAAAGTGCAGGTCTTAACAATTAAATGAGAACATATTTTGATAGTGATGCAATTATAACAGCATTTTTAATAGACAAGATCAGATTATAATTTCAGTTTTAAAAAGTAGTAAATTTTGGGATGCCTGGGTGGGTGACTGCCTTTGGCTCAGGTCATGATCCTAGGGTTCTGGGATTGAGTCCTGTATCTGACTCCCTGCTTCTCAGGGAGCCTGCTTCTCCCTCTCCCTCTGCCTGCACTCCCCTGCTTGTGCTCTGTCTCTCTGTCATATAAATAAATAAAATCTTAAAAAATAAAATAAAATAAAATAAAATAAAATAAAATAAAATAAAATAAAATAAAATAAAATAAAGTAGTAAATTTCTAAATATTTGTAACTGGTTTTCTTTTTTTGACTTAAATATGTTTTATCAGGGTTGAATTTGTTTTTAAAAGACTTGGAAAAAAAAGTGCTTTTCACAATACAGTGCAAATATCTTAATAATTAAAGTTTATTTCTGAAAACCTCTAGTCTGAAGAAAACCTTGATTTTTAATTTTGGTTCAAAAGGATTACAGTCTTCTGATTCCGAGGACCCAGCAAAGGCCATCTTTTCTATCAGGGCTTTGGCTAAAACATAGTGGTTGTAATAATGAATTTCCTGTTATTCTTAGCATGTGCCCAGAAACCATGGAGATTTTTGGACTTACTTAGTGAATTAAAGAAAGAAAATGAAAAAAGACGCTTTTGTGAATAGCAACCATAGAAAATAGAGATTATAAACAGTAGTAGTTGAAAAATGAAAAGAAAAATACAACCATAACCTTAGAATCTTTTCCAGAGATGGGGAGACTCCTTAGTGTATTTCAGTTATCAGATGCATTTGCGGAAATGTAAACCCTGAGACTTATTGACAAATACTGGGTATGTGACGTTAAGAACTGAGCCTGTGATGTGAAAGAGACCAGGATGTCCTCTCAGAAAACTTATTAGCATTAAGTGAAATTAGTCTCTAAAAAGAGTATGAACCTAAACTCATCATTACCTTCAATCTTGTGTTTTTTGTGGTTCCCACATGCTTGGGTCATTAAAAAATTCACAACCACTTCTCCACTGAATTATAAATGAATAATGTAGAAACTTCGAGGAGATAATCAGTTCTTGTATATTTACCATTTCCAAGGGAATAAGGAAAGTGAGTAGGTTGCTTCCCAAGCAAAAAGAAGCTATAGGGAGGACTTGTGATGGGTGAAATGATCACTTTAAAAGTAAATATTTTATACTTTTTGAACTTTAAATAGAATACATATTTAGTTATTTTAGTATTGCTTCAGAAACATAATTAGTATCATTTATAACTTTGTGAATATTAGCATTTCCAAGCTTTCTGTGAATATCCAGCTGTAAGAGCCTTATTTTCCATGATATTTTTAAGGCACTATATCAGTCACCTAAAGCTTAATCTCTATTATAACAGATTGTATTGAGGCTTTCAAAAAATTGGGAAAATTAAAAACAAAAGCAAATATATTCTGCTAATTTCATCAGGATTTTTTTTATGCCACTAAGAATTTCAAATTTAGATGAGGAGACAAGGCATGTTTTCATTTTTAGATCCACATCCACAGCCCAATTCTTTCTTGTATGGCTAGTACATAAGTTGATGATGTAATTTGTCACCTAAATGAGACATTTCAGAATGTGAAAGAGGGAGCAAAGTAGGCAGGAGTGGGGACAACAGGCATAGATCAGAGTGGCCAGACAAACCAGGATGAATGGTCGTCACACCAATGGAGCATTTTCCTTAGTAGATGGAGTTATGGGGGCGCCTGGGTGGCTCAGTCTGTTAAGCATCTGCTTTCTGCTCAGGTCATGATTCCAGGGTCCTGGGATCAAGCCCCACCATGAGGCTCCCTGATTGGCGAGAAGCCTGCTTCTCCATCTCCCACTCCCCCTGCTTGTATTCCCTCTCTTGCTGTCTCTCTGTCAAATAAATAAATAAATAAATAAATAGATAGATAGATAAAGTCTTACCAAAAAAAAAAAAGTTGGAGTTATGAAAGTTTATTCTTCAAATTTTTTGAGTTTCTTAAGAAGAATGATAGTAACTTTTTCATCTTTAATTACCTGGCAACTAACATAATGCCTAAATAATAGATGGTAAAAGCAATGCTAAATGAATGAATGATTGAATACATTTACAAAATATATAACAAAATATATGTCCACAAAAACATTTATAATTACACTCCTTCCTGTTCATAAAACCAAAGAAGATTAACAGAGTAGACTCAAAGATATGAGAAGACATCACCATAACAGAATCTTTCTCCCTTCATCCAGACACATAGCAAGTGACGTTCTTTTCTCGCACACCAGACAAACTGAAAATGGAGACAACTCTGTAGTCAACTATGGCTGAGTACACACTCACTTACCCATTCCATCCATCCATCTACCTGCTAGTAGAAACTCCCTGTTTCTCACTATAGCATACCAATCATTGAGACTACACAAGGGACACACATAGTCTCTGACCTCAATGTGCATATGGTACCACCAAAGCAGGATATTTTATTAGGTTCACCCTCAAACAAAATTTTAAAAAAGATTAATTTTCATTCATTTTAGTTCTTTCCTCAGTGAAGATATTTTCAGGGAGAAAGAGGTAGCTTTGGGAACTTTAAGAAAGTGAGTTTGAAACAGTTAAGTGGTAAATGCTGGAATGAGGCAACTAGGTGTACGGAGTGACTCAAAGACTCTCAGAGTCCATGGTGGCCAGGGAGCATGGATTTGTGGTGCATCCCTCTAAGACTCATTAGAATAGTGAGAGTAAGCTTAAAATTTTAATAAGAACTACATAGAGAACTTTACAGGTAGGGGATATTTTCCTCATTTGATAAGAACCAAGAGTTAGGTTAGCTTCTCATGAAGGGAAATAACCTGGTGATGATGTTTTCTTAGCCAGTTTGTATCTGACTATACTATGTAGAATAAACTAGGAATAAGAGAAAAAAAAACTGAATCCAGGGAGATAGCAAGGAATTTATTATAGTACCTCCTAATGCTGAGATGAGTGTGTAGTAGGATGGAGACATAAGAAGTGGAAATAAATGATTCCTACAATCATCATGGATTCCTACAAAAGTCATCAAGAGATCACACACCAGTCACTTATGCTACCTTATTTTCCTTAGTCATAACAAGGAAGGGGAACCAAAATCATTAAATTATTAAGAAAAATCAATAGCAGGGAAACAAACTGCTGCACAGAAAGAAATAATTCAGGTAATATCAACTCCACATTAAAAACCTCTAAACCTCAGCTCCATCTAAACCCAATCCCTCCACTGGCGACTGGGTCACCTCTTCCCTTATCAGTTCAAGGACATCAATCCTAGAGCTACTTCCTTTCTTGCAGCAATATTTCTTCTACTGGGTCATTTTTTGAGCTTCCAAATATGACACCCAAATATCTCCCATTAAACATTAAAAACAATTCTCTCTTGACTCCACATTCTCTTCTGATTTTCACCTTCTTCCTTCATTTTCTTTTACGGCGAATATTAAATCATTATTTAATACCTGGCTCTGTTTACTTTCTCCAATTCCTGTTCTCCCTTTTGCTCTTTTTTTTTTTAAGCTTTTATTTATTTATTTGAGAGAGAACATGAGAAAGAGCATGGGAGGAGAGAAGGTTAGAGGAAGAAACAGACTTCCCGTGGAGCTGGGAGCCCGATGTGGGACTCGATCCCGGAACTGAAGGATCATGACCTGAGCCAAAGGCAGTTGCTCAACCAACTGAGCCACCCAGGCGCCCTCCCTTTTGCTCTTGAACCCTCTGAAAGCAAGCATCTCCTCCCCTGCCACTACCAAACTATGAACAAGTCAGCCAATGGACTTTATGTCATTAAATGCCACATTTCTTCTTGATCTACCCACAGCATTTGAAATATTGATTTCACTCCGCTTTTAGAAACAGTTCCTTCACATGGTTATAAGATCCTACTCTTTGATTCTGGTCATTCTTTTGTTCATTCTACTCCTTAGTTGGCTTATTATTCATTTGTTGGATTTATTTTCTGCTTTTTTATATTAGAAAGTAAGTAATTGAGAGCGAAGATGTTATTTTGTGTCTCTTACAACCAGAATAGTGGTTGGCACACAATAATTGCCCAATAACAGTTTAACAACTAGGTAATTAACAAAAAGAAAGAGCTATGTAAGTTAAAAATAGAATTGAAATAACAAATATTTTAATGGACAACGAATGAGTAAACATTAGTAAACAATATTTTGCATTCAAAAGAACAACAATATTCGTAGTCACATCCTAGTAAATTTTGTAACTCCAAGGATAAAGAATATACCTTAAGAACATTCAGAGATTTAAAAATAAGTTACAAAAACCAAGTTATCAGGGTGGCATAGATCTTCATATCTTAAATACTGGGTCACAGAAGAGTAAAGGAATGTCATCAAATTTCTCAAGGCAAAAAAAAAAAAAAAAGAGGAGAGTGAGAGAGAGAGAAAGAGAAAAGAAAAAAGAGAAAAGGAAAAAAAGAGCCCAAGGTTCTAAACCTGCTTAGTCATTAATTAAAATATGGTAAAAATGACAACACTTATGGATATAAAAGAACTTAAAAATAATCATAACTATATGATAAAGTTATTCAAGGACATATGTCGACCAAATAAATAATATAAGAAAGCTAAAGAACATGGATACACAAAAGATAGAAAATGGGAGCAAATCAGAAGAACTTTAAAATAAAATCTACTAGACTTTGATGCCCAGGTGATCTCCCTTTTAATGACAAGACTTACATCTGATTCCCCGTGGTCCAATTTTACTGTTTTATTTTTCCCCCACTGGAGTGGATATTTACATATTATAAAGCCTTTTGTGGATTTTGAATTTTATAATTAAACATGGAACGATCAGTATGAAAATACTAAATTCCATTGAAAGTAAGTTTTTGATGATAGAAAATGTCAGCCATTGTTTTAGTCCATTACATCGACTGTGCTTAGTATAATATAAGCAATTGTAATGACTTGTGTCTCCCCTACGTTGACGATTTATGAAGTTGTAGTAGAGTAGGATGGACCTCCACTCCCATTTGACTAGTATCCTTACAAAAAGAGGAAATCTTTTGTGTGTGTGTGTGTGTGTGTGTGTGTTTTAATTGAAGGTCCCTTACTGGTCCTGTTTCCACGGGGGGCCAAGACCAGGGGAAAAGGGGAGGGGAACCAGGCGGTGCAAGGAGGGGTCATCTGACACACTGACACACAACACCATGTGGACATTAAAGCAGGTATCAGATGACTGATTGTCCACAAGCCAAGAACACTAAAAATTACCAGCAGACCACAGGAGCTAGGAGAGAGGCCTGGAACAGCCAACAGAAGGAATTAACCCTGCTGACAACTCGACCTCAGACTTTCGGTTTTCAGAATTGTGACAATAAATTTTTACTGTTGAAGCATACAGTTTGAGGTACTGTGCTATAATAGCCCTAGGAAACTGTTAGGGCAGTCAAAGAATATTTATTAAATATATGAATGAAATACCTTTCACAAGTGGGCATTATAAATTCTATGTACTGTCACCAATTTATAAATATTTAAAAAGCATATATTTAGGGGCGCCTGGGTGGCTCAGTTGGTTAAGCAACTGCCTTCGGCTCAGGTCATGATCCCAGAATCCTGGGATCGAGTCCCACATAGGGCTCCCAGCTCCATGGGGAGTCTGCTTCTCCCTCTGACCTTCCCCCCTCTCATGTTCTCTCTCACTGTCTCTATCTCAAATAAATAAATAAAAATCTTTAAAAAAAAAGCATATATTTATAGTTATTTAGGTAATGAACCAGAATTGGAGACAGTTGACAATGGTAGTCTTTGGAAAAAGGGGACTAATCATAGAGGAAATTTAACTTTCACTTTATACATTTTTTTTTGGCTATGTACATGTATCACTTATAAAAAGATAAAAATATGGAGTAGGTAAATAAACCAATGCTACCTTACTGGAAGCATCTTTTCTCAGGTTAAGCAGTGACACAATTTAAGGCTTGGAACTGATTCAGGGATTTTTACTTCACATACTTATAATTATGGAAAGCGTGCTATCTCTCAAACAAAATAAGCTACACTCTCTGTAGAAGTGTGCACTGTAGAAGTGTTTATTGGCTATAGCTTACAGTTATTTTTATTACAATTTCCAAAAAATTATCAGATAAAATTAAAGATGAGGAAATATACTGTTAGGTGATTAAGTGATTTAATGGGAACAAGAAGAGTGAAAAAGTACTGTACACTAAGGTAATGCTCAAAGTGCTGTGCCTGTCTTCCCTCAATCACTCATTCTGCGGAAATAAGTGCACCCAAATGCCACGCACACTGTAGGAATTGGGAAGAGAATGGTGAATAAACTGAGTATGCTAGTCCCTGCTTTCAAGGAATTTAGTGTAATGCGTAGTTTTGTGTACTACAGAAGTTCCCCACTTCCCCCACTTATCCACTGGGGAAACACTTCAAGATCCTCAGTGGATTCTTAAAACCCCGTGTAATATCAAACCCCTTAGGTACTGTTTTTCCCTCTACATACATACATACATACACCTCTTATAAAGTTTGATTTATAAATTAGGCACAGTAAGAGATTAACAACAATTAATAATGAAATAGAACAATTCTAACTATATAATGTAATAAAAGTTATTCGAAATTGTCCCTTTCTCATTACGTTTTTTGTGCTGTACTCACCCTTCCTGGGAGGACGGGAGATGATAAAAGCCCACAGGGCGAGAGTCTCTGAGGTGATGACGTAGTTCTTGGGGCTTACGCTGGCGACTACTGACGTCAAGATTCTGCGTCAGAAGGAGGAGCCTTGGTTTCCAAAGGCAATTGGCCGCAGGTAACCGAAACCTCAGATAAAGAGGACTACTGTAGTTTCCTGAGGCTGCCTCTAATAATTAGCATGAACTTAGTGCCTTAGAAGTCCAGAACATTTTTTTTTCTTTTTTTTTTTTTTTTGGCAAAAGAGTTGGGGGGAGGGGCAGAGGGAGAGGAAGTGAGAGAACCTTAAGCAGGTTCTATGCTGCTCAGCTCAGACCCTGAGGCGGGGCTTCATCTCTCACCTGAGCCGAAATTGAGTGTCAGGCGCTTATCTGACTTAGCACCCTGGCATCCTCACAGCACAATTTTTTCCTCTCAAGGTTCCGGATGCTAGAAATCAAAGTGTGTTGGCAGGGCTGTGCTCTCTCAGAAGGCTCTGAGAGATGACCCTTTCCTGCCTTTTCCAGCTTCTGGCAGCTGCAGGTGTTCCTTGGCTGCATCATTCCCATCTCTGCCCCCATCTTCTCATGGCTTTCTACTCTGTGTCTGTTGTCTCATCTGTTATGTATAAGGACACCTGACAATGGAGGTAGGGTTCAGGTCGTCCAGGGTGATCTCATCTTGAGATTGCTAATTACATCTCCAAAGACCCTTTTCCCCAATTAGGTCACATTCACAGGTTCCCAGATTAGGATATGCACATACTTTTTGGGGGCTCCACAGTTCAATCACTACAATATGGATAAATGAATAGGTTAAGTCCAACACAGTGTGGTAAGTGCCAGGGTACGGTATGTATAGGGGGGTACAGCATGCACAGATGAGTTCTGGAAGGAAGGAGGCACCAGTTCAGTCTGAAGGGTTCAGGGGTGACTATCTGAGTGGAGTGAGAAGCGGCCTGAAGAATGCCAGGGGCAGGAAGGTGGGCTGGGTGAGTTTTCTGGAGGACAGCAAGTGTATGCTGAATTTAGGTCACTGAGAGGAGCTATAAAATATGAGATGAGGAGAAGCACAGAAGAAGCTACAAAGGTGAACAGGACCCAGAATGTAACTGTCCTTGAAAACCATGTCTAGCATATTGGAATGTTAAAGCTATGGAGGGGGACGGGACAGATTTGTATCGGATAAAGATAATTTGGAGTGCAACATGAAGTGTGGATTTGTGGGTTTTAGGACTGGAATCCAAAGAAATCAGTTAGGATGATGTTGCCGTGACTTGAGCAAGAGATAGTGAGGGGATTAAGGGGAGAGGGATGAGAAATATTGAGGAAGCAAAATTATTATATTCATAACTATTGTTAGTTACCGCTAAACTCACAGGTGTATTTCTGCAGTGTTTCTAAAGTGAAGATGAGTTCCAAAGCTCTCAACTTTTCCTCTGAGCTTTCTTTCTGGCACCAGGACTAGCCCACAGAGAGAGAGAGAGAGAGAAAGAGAAATGGGGGGAAATAGAGAGAGGGAGGACGGTTAACAATATGGATCTAGCAACCATTTTTAATAAACGTTTTGAATTTCTGAAACACATCTTTTACAAATGGATTGATTTCCTTCCGTTCTTAGAGCCGTGGATACACTTTGATTGGCATTGCTCCAAGGTAAATTTGACTTTTTATTTTTTCAGGTTTTAAAACTTTATATTGCATATTAAAAAAATTGTGCATTCCAATAATTAAAATCATTTGAACAAAAAAATGGCACTCTGATTAAACTGCGTTTTACAGCCCGCAGGACACCTCGGACCAGCTTGATTTTTATTTATTTCTACATTTCCCTGTCGTCCCACCCAGCTTCTTTCTTCACCAACATGCAAGTTCTTTTCCTTCCCTGCCAGCCGGACAGGCAGATGGGAGAGGCAGGGGCGCCTTCGTTGTCAGTAGTTCTCCATTCTTTGATGTGAAAAGGGGCAGCACAGTCATTTAAACTTGATCCAACCTCTTTGCATCTTACAAAGTTAAACAGCTAAAAGGTAAAATAAGAAGGCAATGCTTGTGGAATGTACAGTGCATATTGGCGGCGCACGCCTCATTACGATTCGCCTGCTTGCTTCTCCTGTTCAATCGTTTCTTTTGAAGGCAGTGGATTTTTCTCTTGCGTTTCTGTCTTCTTCAATTTCGACTTATCGAATTTCTCAATTTCAGCCATATCGGGTTTGTCAGACATGGTTGCAGAGGAAGCGGAGCGAGGTGCGCCTACGAGAGAAGTCCGCTCTGCTCAGTGGCCGCCGCCGAATGCCTAAATTTGACTTTTTAAACCTCTTCCTAAGTGAAAGGATGGCACTATACATTTGGGGGGGTGGATACTGCTTATGACTCACTCTTAATTATATGTACCTGTTTAGTTCTTTTGGTTTCAAAAAGTTTCATGAGGAGGTTAGGAATGCAGAAGGGTGTTATCAAAGTGGCAGTGGAATTCTGGCCAGAAGAATAGAGGCGGCCACAGGGGGAGAAGGTAAATATGTCACTTTGAACGTAAGCAGTCCCTCAAGGCAAACAGTGGTGCGCTTCGGGAAAACTCTGCCTGCTGCTTCTCACCTGCTGCTTCTGCCCACTGCCCCTGACAGGAGTGATATGTGATGACTGACACGTGGAAGCAAGATCATAGGCATCTGTGAGTGGACTCAAGAGCAACCTCAGGAGAAAATACTTGTGAATTTGCTAATAATTCTTTCAGAATCAAGTTTTATTGTTAAGTGGTTGAAATGGTAACAATTACTTGAAAACACTGTGTCAAGGATAACGCTTAGGATTTGAAATGCAGAACCTCCACAACAAAAATACCTGGTCAAGGCTATTCTTCACTGGAAGTGTGTCACCTACGCCTCTTTGGTAGTTTAAGCATGATTTGGGGGCTATTTTACATTCTCTTCCGATAGCAGTGGTTCCTAGGTTCTGTTAACGCACTTATACTATTTGTTTCTTAGTAGAGATTGACTCTTAACATTTCTTCCATGAGCCCTCATGCATATTATGTAGGAAATCAAACCACAGGGTGGGCATTTTTATGATTTGCAATATTCGGTTTTAGTCTCCCATCACAAACAATGGATTTTACATGACTTCAGTGTACGTTGATAAAGAATAGTAGCATACAAATTTTCCTTCTTCGAGACTGCAGCTCTTCTTGCCCTTCTATACCGTCCTCACCCAACCTCCCTTACCTCCAACAACTGGATGTCACCAAGTTTTGCTCCAGTGATTTGTGCAATAACCGGAGCTCCACCTAAGTATTGTACAGTGCTCTGACTTTAGAAGGGAATAGTGGAGACACAAATATTGGGCAGCAGCTCACCTGTATAAGTCACTATATCAGCATAGTGACGTATCTATTGACATCTCCTGAGTAAATCTGGTCCCCTTAAAAATGAAAAGTTTTATGTGGAAGTTAGAAATTAAATTTTGTAATCAACTGGCTTCCTGTAAGCAATATGAATATTGCCTATTTATTTTCTATCAATAAAATAAATGATCTTGGTGTTTAGGTTTGGAAATATGGGATTACAATAACTATAATGTATTGCATGTGAAGAACAAATTTATTTCCATTTTAAGTTGCCCAGAATAGGCTGAAGGACAACTTTGCATGCTTTTTATTTCTAGTCTATGTCAAATTTTAAGTATAAAAATTTAGTGCTTTACATAATCACTAATATGTTTAAAAATTTTGTGTGAAGATTATACTAAAATCTGCTGGCTAATTTTCTTTCTCTCCTTGACTCCTTAATGATTGCTCACAGTATGGAACTTGTTTGAAATACTTTTCAGCTTGTTTAAAATTTATCATGCCTCAACCCAAACACTGAAGACATCTGAGAGAAACCACTTTGTAACTTCTAAGTGGATAGAGATAATATTTATGATAAAAGTCTATGTTGCTCACAGGGAAAGAGTACAGAATAATTGAATTAAATGAAAATTCATGCCTCAGGAAAAGAGTTACTTTTTAGTATAAAACTAGAAACCAGGAGAAGCTGAGAAAAATAAACTTTTAGACTCTATTTTCAGTTTTTTAAAATTTATTTTACATTCTTGTCAGCAGATACCTGAAATGGTAGTTAAATTCTAAAAGATGTGGGTTTTTTTTTTTCTTTTTTGCACACCAAGTGGACAAATGTCTAAAATAGAAGGATAAAACATTTCCTTTCATCGTTCAAAAAAGCCTTAATATTAGGTTTGCGTTACATTTTGATGTTGGCCAATTCTTTCTGATTACTTTTAAATTACAGCTTCTCCATGATAATGTGCAACTCAGCATCTTCTCCGTGGGGCAGCAACTTTACATGGTAACAGGACATACCACTATTAACACTCTAAATTATAGTCCCTTGGCTTTGTCAATACACACACATTATTCCAGTTAAAGTGAAATGCAAGGATGTTCAAAGTCTCTTCCAGCTGGAACATTCCATGAACCTATGAAAAGCAAATGCTGTCTCTCATTCCGTATTTGTAGGATGCTGCCTACAACAGTTTAGTCAAGCAGACAACGTCTTGCTCGTTGGGTAACTGAACACGTGATAGAACATTAAACATCATGCTACCATCTTACAGCAAAATGAAGACAAAACGCAGGGGATGTTACCGAGAAATGGGTCAAAATTAAAGTCCTAATACCCAGTGGAAAATACATACTGTGAGACCTAACAAGTCTGTACCCAAGAGCTCAGCTATTTGTTTCTTAATGTAGGCCCTGGTCTACTGTGTTGACCAAATTTCACTTCCCGGAGCCTTTGCGGGGAGGGGCGAGGGGGGACAAAATGGTCCATTGACCTCGAAGGTGATATTTACCACAGAGGCCTTCCCTGCATCTGGTTTCCTTTCACATCTCCCTTGGAAACATGTGGGAGTAGAACACCACCAGCCGACTTGCAAATGTCCCTGTGGTAGTGACCACTTACTTCCTCTGTATTTTGTCACATCCTCTACTCCAAGTCTCAACAAAGACTGCATTGTTGCAGGGAGCCAAATATGGCACCTCAGATTGTGCCTGATTATTGCAGACCTTGAAAATTCATTTATACAGGTACATAATTTCTATCTATGTATTATATATTAATTTACCTCTATGTCTATACCTATGTAATATTGTTGCTCAGTAAACTCATTTTATCCTTAATATTCCCTGCTATAGGCTTTATACACTTCACAATACTCCTAAGAAAAAGTTTAACTCATTCAAAACTCATAGAATGGATTTTGTGGCACAAATTCAAACTTAATCTAAATAATACTTAAATCACAGTGGTGAAAATGAAGGCTGTCATCAGCACACAGAGCGAGAGCCCCAATGCTCCACTGGGGAACAAAAGAGGAGGAATGGCATGGTCACAGTGCTGTCCTCTGCACACACTGTCACCCGTCACACAACTCACATCACTCAGAGAGACGGTGGGCTTATTACTAAAGAATCCCTTTCCTTAAACTCAAGGAAGATGAAAATTGAAACTTGACCTTTTATCAGATATTCATGAAGTACCTTTCTCATCTGTTAAACTCTGACTGAAATACTTTTGGGTACCACTTTAAAGTGACTCTAAAGGAAATTTCCAATTGTGCTTTAGGCCAATATGTGAGTAGAATGTGAAACATCATAATCAGAATTCAATTTTTAGTAAATGAAGAATTATCCTCGTGCTTTTTGACTTCCTATGTTTTTAGTCAATTGTGCTTTTAAATCACCTTGTTGTGATTGCCCATCATAAAAAATTAATTAGTAGTAGCACTTGATAGATGATTCTTCCATATCTATGAGAGTATGAAAATTACTGAGAATCACTGTCTCATCACCATTTTATAGTTGAACCATTTTGTGAGTACATCTCCCAATAATGTTTTAGTCATCAAGCAAATGTCCATGTTCTTCATTTCACTTTCCTGCTAACCAAATACTAGCTGGGAGCAAATTAACACAGCTAGCATTTTTTTTCAGGACTGATTCGTATGCTGAAATCTGATTATTCATTTATTTAAGGTAAAGTGAGCCCAGAAGCTAAAAATCTAAGTTTGAAAACAGAAAGTTGCTTTGCCTAAGCTAAATGGCATATGGAGTATTGTCCTCCTCTTTTGATGTTTATGTCACCATGAAAGAGTTTGCAAAAGACACCTTAGCATTTAAAAGTGATGGTTTACAAAATGGCTTTCTTGAAGTATTTATTTCATTTACCTCCTAAGTGTGAAATCTGTGTATTTAAAGAAAAAATCTTGCTTCTCAAGAACAGTTAAAGTAGGGACAGAGAGATTCCTCTCCTTCATTCTCACAAGAGCACTGTCTTTGCATCCTTCAAAGCTCAGCTCAGGAATCACTTGGTGAAACCTTCTTTGACTTCCTCCCAGAGACAGGTCCCTCTCTTAGCCTGTACTGCTCTTAGCTCCATAGATTTTAATACTCTCTACCTTGGGTTAGGTTGAATCATGTTACTCTACGCATGGTTCCAAACCTAATATCATATTAGGTTCTAAAAGGAATAGTTACTGAAGTTAATTTAACTGAATATTTTGTTATTTGTTATTCATGTTACATTGCCCTTTCAATATGAAAACTCCTTTAGGTAAGGATGCATGTATGATTTTTATTTGGATCTTATACCACACATGACAAAATGCTGGGAAAGGGAAGTACTTAATATTTGTTTAGTTAATGAATGCATATGCCAGGCTTAACTATAATGATATTTAGGTAGCAAAGATGTCCATGAGGGTTGACTTATTTTCTAAATCCTCCTTCAAATTTTGTCAGTCTTTCCCCACATCTGTTCTCAGACAGTTCAGCTTACTCTCAGATCTACAGGACAACTGAGTCAAACAAACCACACCAACTACTGCCACTAATAGTTAAAGTCCACGGTGTTGTCTACCTGTCAGGCACTGTTTTCATTACTTCTATATATTAACATTCAATCATGGGGCGCCTGGGTGGCTCAGTGGGTTAAGCCTCTGCCTTCAGCTCAGGTCATGATCTCAGGGTCCTGGGATCGAGCCCCACATCGGGCTCTCTGCTCAGCAGGGAGCCTGCTTTCCTCTCTCCCTCTGGCTACCTCTCTGCCTACTTGTGATCTCTCTCTCTCTGTCAAATAAATGAAATATTTAAAAAAATAACATTCAATCTTCTTAACAACAGAGTGAAGCATTCTGTTATACAAATGAAAGAACTGAGGCACAGAGAAAAATCAGTAACATACACACAAGATTACAAAGCTACAAGTGAGGGAAGCAGCTTGGTTGCAGAGTCCATTGGCTTAATTACTTGGTTCTATGCATACCCATAGTGTAGACAATGTGGAGGCTAACCATGGGGCAAGCAGCACTCAGGAAATCTCCAACTAAAGTAGTTACTGCACCTGGCTGCTATTTATGCTGTGTATATATTCTGCCTGCAATTTTTCAGTTATGTAATTGTCAATTCACCTTGAATTTTGGTTAAAAAGTGGATTGTTAGGGGTGCCTGGGTGGCTCAGTGGGTTAAAGCCTCTGCCTTTGGCTCAGGTCATGATCTCAGGGCCCTGGGATCGAGCCGAGCATCGGGCTCTCTGCTCAGCAGGGAGCCTGCTTCCCCCTCTCTCTCTGCCTGCCTCTCTGCCTACTTGTGATCTCTGTCAAATAAATTAAAAAAAAAAAAAAAGGATTGTTAAAGGAATTTTAATGGGGAGTTTGCTTAATCACCTTTTCTATCTCATTTAATGTTCTAGCAACCTTGTGATGTAGGGAATATTGTCTTCATTTTTTAGGGGGATATAATAAGCTTTACAAAGACTAAATGACACCCTTCAGTTTTGACTGTGCTCTTTCTCCTCATCAACAGCTTATTCTCTTGGTTAGAAAATCAAGGTCAGACAAGGGCACCTGGGTGATTCTGTTGGCTAAATGCCTGCCTTTGGCTTGGGTCATGATCCCAGGTCCTGGGATTGAGCCACACATCGGGCTCCCTGCTCAGTGTGTAGCCTTCTTCTCCCTCTCCCCCCTGCTTGTGTGCTCTCTCTCTCTCTCTCTTTCTCAAATAAACAAAATGTTTAAAAAAAAAAAAAAGAAAAGAAAATCAAGGTCAGGCCAAGCCATTCATTTTCTAGACCAAATAATAATGTTATTTCAACTTTTTTTTTTAAACCTCCAGGTCAACTTTTAATGTATATAAAACCCTTACTGTATATAAAATCCTTTTCAAGTTCCAGTGGCTCAAAAAATAGAACTCCAAATTGAAGAGTTTCATGAGTCACTAGTTTTATTCCTATGCCAATGTAGAAACAGAACTAAAAAAAAAAAAAGTGTATTTTCCTATTTGCTTATGTTTCCTTTGAAAATTGTAAAGTTATCTCTAAAGTAGCACTTTAATTTTCTTGACAGTTAGAACATTATCTGTGGAATAGAGATCTTGTTGGCAGCAGGGATAAGTACTTTATTTCTAAGAACAAGAGCCAGAAACTGAACAAGTCTGTTGGCATCACTGCAGTTGGTGCCCAGATAACAGAGGCCGGGCCCTGTTCTGTAGGCTAGGTTAGTTCTCCCAGCTCTTGTGGATATTGGCATTTCTTGAAGGGGGGCAGCCAAAACCTATGGTGGTTTTGTTGGTATTAAGAGATTAATAAGTTGGTCCTGGTTTATGGTAACAGAAATCCATGAGGAAGAAACATTTAATCAGTTTCACTATTACGATAGCCTCTAATGTGCACTTGGCTCTGAAACACCCATTAATTATTTAAAATAACATCATAAATGTGTATTAATTCTTGCTCCAATAAAAGTTGATGTTGGGTTAATGTGAATTTATTAATGATCTTGTTACTAATAATGTAAATTTGCAGTTTGGGTCCAAGTCACTGCTTGGATCAGAGGCCCATCACACATCATAACTACTTAAAAAAAAAATCTGGAACAAGAAACATCCACATCTAATTGCTCTCATTCAAAGTATATTTTTCTGCCTTAGAGGCACCTGGCAGCAAATCTCCCTACTGTATGTGGTTTTCACGATATAAATTTACTATTGTCTGACACTTTCTAAACAAATCCCTTAATCTCTCCTACTCATTTGTCTTTCAATCTTACTCTATTTTTCCTGTCATTTCCCATCCACTCCACCCCCAACTTCCTCAGAATGACATGAACCAGAAAAGGTGGAGAATTTCTGAACCAGTGGCTTCCCAACATTTTTGATCATGTGCTCCTCAGTGATCACGTGTATGTTATTTACTTATAAACTGTAACATATACTTTTGTATTAATATAAATCTTATAGAATATATATAAAATTAAAGGACAAATTAAAAATCAATGTGAATGGATATTCTAATATTTTCCTTCTCTACACTTACTCTTGCCCGTTCCTCTCTGGAAATAACTGAGTAGATTCGAAACGTTAACCCCTCAGAGTTCTCTGTACTGGATTAGTTACGCTGAGTTAGTTGTTTTGAGACGAATGGTAATAATAATCAAACTTGAGGTTGCCTCAGAGACGCAGATTTTACATAGTTCTCTTCTCCCTCTTTCCTCATGCTCTGCTTTCGCATGGAACTAGCAGGGAGCACAGATAGGAGATTATGGTACAAAGCATGGGATATCTGGTTTCTGATGTGGGTTCCATTTCTTCTTCACAACGGAACCATTGTGTGGTTCCATTTCTTCTCATCTTTACACATGGGCTCTAGACACCTGATTTTGTCTTAGGAAAATAAATCCTTTACCATGACAGGAGTATGCATTCATCCAAACACTTATGAATAGAGTTCTAAGCCCTGGGCTGAATGATAGAGACATAAATTTGAACTGCTACAGAGATACAAAACTGCCCCCACTAAGGTTAGGATCGCACTAAGGTGCGATCAAATGATGTCTATAGTAAACGTTATTAAAGAGATAAGTTTTCTGTGAGTGAAGAAAGAACCAAGCAACTAATTTGGCTGAGGAAATTTGGGAAAGTCCCCCCAGGGGGAAACTATTTGAGGATCTTGAAATAGCTCATCGGGGCTTTACCTTTAGCCTGGTGGAGATACAGCCTGGGAAGGCTGGCTCTACTCAGCCGAGTTCCTCAAGTGAACTGATAATAACAATGATTTATCTCCACCTGCTCTGTAATCACTGCACTCAAATTCATGTTCCTTGTCTCCTCTTTAGACCCCTGCTGGTGATGACCACAACTGCATCATGCTGAAATGGGATTTGATTCCAGCCTTCTACAGATCCACCTTTTGTCAAGGATTTGTATTGTTGCTTTTCCCCGCCATTGACTGGGGCTTGTCTTGATATCCTAGCATAGCTTATCCTTCTCTCTGTTCCTCTCTTTCTCTCTATCTCTCTTTCTTCTTTCCTTCTCCTCCTCTTCCTGTGCCCACCCCTTCCTTCTCGGCACTGCTGTTCCCTCCCGGTGGTACTAGCCTTACGTGTGAGTCAAACAGAAGTCTTGGGGACTCCAGCAGTGTTTCAGGGACTGTATGCTTCACCGTGAAAGGAACTGCTGTCTGGCTCATGGTGGCTCATGGTACCAGATGCATGGACTAGAGCTTGGGATATTGAAAATGCCCAAATATTTGTTACTGATTGGTTTTATCAGACACTGTTTCTGGTGTTATCTTTTATCATATAATTAAATGTGGTTTTGTTTTGTTTGCATTTCCACATGGTTTTACAAGAATCATGTTTATTATGAGGCAAAATATTTGAGCCCCAAATATCTGCAATATGTTTTTGGCTTCCTACTTGTTTGTAAGACAAAAATCAGTTTAAATGGCATAAAATAAGTTGATAGTTTTCAGTGGCCTAACAAAAAACTAGTTATTAGTGAAGTTACCAGATAAAGCTGGGACACGAACCGAGCGAAAATATGGCTGGGAAGACCTAGTGTTATCCATCTACACACCAACTTTCCACTGGACAATGACTTCTCTGCCAGCCCTAATCCTTAACCTAGGGAAATGAAGTTTAAAAACAATACGATTTACTCAACAAGACCGTCTCTTTAAAACCTGTGTGAACTTAGTGTAAAATCATACTGTTACTATGAATCTATCTACAAAGCTATATATACTTTCCCTGCTTTCTAGTCCTTCCCTCTTTGTCACATGATACTAGGCTTATTGACAAATGCTAATTCTCCCACTAGTCCTTACTTTCACTCGACATATCTTAGGGCCTTCGCTTTTAACTATCGTTTCGTTTTTTATTTCTTAGACAATTTTTTCCTTCCCTTTTATATTCTTCCAGCTGGCTTCCTATCTTTGCCCATTCTATCTTTTGCTTAATTTACTATGTTCTTTATGTCACCCATCGGTCAATGACAGCCTCTTCATGCTACAAGGCTCCCACATAGGCATTCAGGAGACAGAAAAAACAAGGAGGTCATAGAAAGGAATGAGAAGGTCATTTCAAGTATGAGTGCACTCTTCCTGAATTTATACATATTTTAGAGATAGGGTAAGGAGAAAATACTTGATTTTATCAGTCATTTCTAATTAATGTATTACATTTGTCCAGAGATAAAGTATAGCATATACAGCATAATGTTTTGCTCCTGGGAAGTTTTCCATAAAAAAGTGCAGCATTTGGTCAACATCACTTTGAATTGTTTCTTAACACTGAAAGATATTCTGTAGTGTGAAATTAAATCAAGTATTTATAGAAAATACCACAGAACATATAGCAGCCTGTTTATTCCTTTCACAACATGCCATCATATACGGGAATAGATTTATGGTAGGGTGTTGTTCATCAGCATATAAATTATCCCTCATTATAAAGTTTCTCCTTCTTTGATAATGGAATTTTTAGCAGACACCTGCTTATCCAGAATACAGACTCCATTTCTCAGCCCTTATTGCTAAGTGTAGCCATGCAACTAAATTATAGCACAAGAAATATGAGAGAAAAAAAGTGTGTCCCTTCTGAGTCCTGCCTTTACGCAGGAGTGTTTCCAACCCTCACTCTCTCCTCTTCCCATTGACTTGACTATTGATAAGGGATCAAGATGGTAGAGCAGTTAGATCAATGGAACCTGGGGTTTTGAAAACATAGAGGCTACATATTAGTCCAGAACTATTTATATCCAATTATTATGTGTATGTGAGAAAAAAAGATACTGTTTAAGTCACTTTTATGCTGGTTTTCTACAACAGGAGTCAAAACTACAGCATAAATGATATAGTTTATTTTATTGTTGGAATGTGAGATTTTTGTTTGAATGTGGAATTAGGTGTCTTCTCAAGTTTCACATCACTTTTTGCATTATATTTTGGAGTTTATATTGCTTTGTAATATGGTTTATGTTTTATGTGAGCAAATAAAAATATGTTCATACATTTGTATAACTATCATGGTTATGCAAAACTTTGGGAACTATTTAAATAGTCTCTAGAGAAGACTGAATTTTGAACTCTCTTTAATTAGCTAACCACCATCAAGAACAAATACGCTAGTTCTTTAAAAAAGTCTAACCTCAAGTCTTTCCCTACATATTTTCCATCTTCACATCTCATTTGGTTTAAAGAGACCACTTCTTAGACTGACTCCCTCCTCCAGATTTCTGTGGAATTTGTCTCTGAGAATCGCTCTTAACCAGCTGCCTTACCCCAAAGACCCACCCACGCTCTATAAGCACTGGTCATATGCCACACGACCTTCTGACTCATTTGCTAATGTCTGTTCCTAATCTACTTGGTTTCCCTTTGATTTCAGTGGCTTCAATTTAATGATATATTTCATCATATTTACGGGAATTATTAGCTTAAAAGATTAATATATATACTACAAATGTAGTCTTCTCCACTTGAGACTCTGAATAAATATATGTGTATCTATCCTTGATGGCCAGAAATAACACTGGAAAACAACAAAAAATTACATCATGCAAAACAATGAATGCCTGCCAAGATTTATGGGTTTCAAGGAATGATAATGTATATCTAAAGTACAATGATATCTCTAGCACAATACTATTTCAGTACATTCTGAGAATCACTCTTAGAAGCTCTAGTTTTCTTTTTTTTTTCAAGTGTTAGAATCTTGATTATATCCTGACCCCTGCTCTCCCCTCAAAAAATCATGGTTATAAATTCAATGAAGAATTTGGTTCACTCATATGACCATCAGATAATAAGGTAATTAAAGTTCTCTCGCTAAAATTTTATTAGCTTATATTCTGAATCACCTTTTCATGCACTAATCTTAAAACTGTCACCATGGCTGACAAATAGTTTTACAGATATAGACAATTAAGCAAATTCTTCTCAGCATCTGGAACTTAACACCTTAGACATCAAAATATGGCTTGTGTGTCTCCCCAAAAGGCTTACCTGTTTTAAATGATATTCACTGGCATTAGGAATGGAGTAGTGGATGGGAACTCTTGTCAATATTTTGAAAAACTTTATAAATACTTGTTTCCATTTCACAGAAGTAATGATAATCATAAGAACTATTTAAGGGATCATTTTGTGCTATGCAGAAAATGCTCCAAATAATTTATGTATCTAACATTACTTTGTTTTTGTAATTCTGTTCATTGTACGCATTTCACCCATAATTCTTTCACTTTTTTTTAAAGATTTTATTTATTTATTTGACAGAGAGATCACAAGTAGTCAGAGAGGCAGAGAGAGAGGGGGAAGCAGCTCCCCACCGAGCAGAGAGCCCAATGCGGGGCTCGATCCCAGGACCCTGAGATCACGACCTGAGCCAAAGGCAGAGGCTTTAACCCACTGAACCACCCAGGCGCCTATCACCTTTTATAAAAGTTATATAGGCTCAAAGGTGAAAAAAAATCCCTTCTTCTACAGTTTTAATTCCATTCTTTCAAAGTAACTGCTATTAACAATTTTATGCCTATTTAGCTAGAATTTGCATATTTAATCACATAGAGAGATTTATACCCCTATTTATATTTATAGCTATATACACGCATTTTGTCCTATTAGGTTGGTATGTGCTAGACATAGTGGTCTGCCACTGCCTTTTTCCATATACACTATATCTTCAGCATTATTCAGTAAATGCACACAGATCTCACTCTATCTTTTTAATGGCTACATAGCATTCCAACAATAGATGAGCAATAATTAAGCATTCATTATTGATGGAGATTTAGGTTGTTTCTTCTTTTTGTCAGTAACATACAATATAATAATGAACATCTCTGCCCATATATTTTTATGTGTTTTAGTCTTTCCTTTGATAAAGTTCTAAAGTGGCTAATTGCCAATTCAGAGGTATTTTAATATTCATTCAGTATAAAATAGAACAGAAATTCCTACAGACTTTGATTATAGAAGCTTCTCCTATAATCACACCTTTCCAGAGTAGCTCCTAAATTTGAAATTTTGCATTTAATCTCTTTATTACAAAACATCCTGAATGAGCCATAGAGTCAAAGCAAATATTCCACCAGACAATGCCATAACACTTTAGAATGATGAAATGCTTAAAACAGAATATTTAAGTTAGAACTTGTAAATAGGTTATAATTACAGCTCTCATAAATGTAGCCATGCTACAGTGACATGTCCAAGAGCAAATTCTTTCCAGCATTCTTAGTATTGATATAAATGTCCAAGTGGTGAGCATATGTTTCTGGAATGTTTAATGTTTCTGTCGGCAGTTGGGCAGGGTTTGTCTTATTTTAGGGGAGCTATGTCATAGGTCAGTTAATAATTTCTTATGTCATTATTGCATTCCCAACAGATTTGATAGGATAAATGGACATTTCTGAAAAAGTGACCAGAGCATGCCAATCATAACAACTTTGTGGAGCATTAATTTTTTTTAACACAATATATAAGGAAAGAAGAGCTTGCCAGAGGCACAGAATGCTCTGTTGTCAGATAGTTTGAGCACACTGTCCTTTGTTGTCAAATCTTTTACTTCATTTATACTAACTTGTGACATGTGACTGATCTAGTTTGTTAGTAAAACTATAGTTTATGGAAACCAGACTTTTTTTTTAATCAAAAAAGGGAGTCAGAGATTGGTTTTTTTCCTCATTGTAGATAGCCCCAGTTGAACAGAACTAAGAACATTAGTTTTGTGTTAGGAGAACTGCAATTATGGGTCAATACTTTTATCATAAAAGGGGGAAGAATGTTGTGCAATCTGCAGGGAGTTTTCACTGCCAATGGTCATACTGGCTTTATAGAAGAAATCATATTTGTATTTCTATCAGGATTGTAAGTACTACATTGTTGGAAGAATTTGGAGAAAATGTAGAAGATAAGACAAATTTTGGCAAAGAGTCTACTAGCTAAACCATGCTTTCTGTAACTCAAATTTTTGCTTCGCTCACTTGGAAACTTCTTGGGGGAGTATGGCATCTGCAGGATTAGTCAAAGGGGCCTTGGCATCAAGAAAAATTTCAGTTATTCGCTCTTTTCAGTTAGGAGTTAGAGAAAAGTTGATATACCTTTTGATGGCGAATGTGCCAGAGTATTATTTACAATAGTATCAGTATATATTTGGGGTTAGGGGAAACTGCTGCCTTTGTGTATGTAAAGGGGTCCTTTTCCACATATGAATCATAGCCCTTTAATTATGATAAAATATACTTTTTAAAGGGAAAAAGAAATAAGCCCAAATATTTGACATTAAATAAAGAAAATATGATGACTTCCTTTCTTTCTAAAAATTAAAGAGCACTCTTCAGATAGGCCTTGACCTATGAGCTATCCGGTGGCTATTTAATTCCAGTTAAAGAAGGTGAAACCAATTCTGTCTTCAACACAACTTTAGAATACAAGGTTCACAAACTATTATAAATACTATTAGTGAAATGAATAGGTCATTACCGTATTTTAATTTTTAAAGATTTTGATGGTTTCTCCAAGAAGATACTCAGAGTTATACAGCTATACTTTAGGGCAAAAGAAACATTTATAGATCTCTTGAATTCAAGCAAAATAATACATGATGGCAACAAGGATAATTATAAAATCCCCAAAGCCAGATAATCTGTGCGTGTGTCTTACCTTTCTTTTGCGAAGCCTGACTGGGTTTTCCGTGGGTTCCTGGGTGGCCAGAGTTTCCTTTAAGTGTAAACACTGCAAGCCCTCTCCTGAGTTGACCTTTGGGAGACTTTTGTTTTGATGTTCTGAGAAAGCACTCTTCTCGAGGCCATTTTCAGCTGACATTCCACTAGGGCAGGAAGGAGGTTGCAGAAGGCAGCTTCCAGAATCTGCTTTTAATAATGGCAGTCCTCTGTCCGTGCAAGGAAGGGCCAAGAACTCATCCTGTGCTACGCCGCAGGTGTTTCTTTCATGTTCATCTTTAGGGAAGTCAAGTTTCCTTCGTTGCTGAGCAATTACAGCAGAATTAAGCAATTGCTTCTCAGGCACAATATCTTTCACATTCGAAGAGTCACATACATTTATTTTATTAGATGCATCTTTTCTTTCACTTAAGCTTATCTCATTGCAAAGCTCCAGGCTTTTACTTACAATGTCAACAACCCTTTTCCCCCCACTTTCTTCTACCAGTGCTAAGGCAGCTCCATCGGCCATTCCCCAGGAGTTACTTGGGTGATCTTCCATGATGGGCAGTGTCTTTACTGAGGAGCCTGCTCCTCTGTTGCTATGTTGGTCTGATATTTTTTGTCCTTGGGTGCTTAAAATCTGCTTATCATCTGTAACGTATGGGTCAGAATTGGTATCCTCATCGGAAACATGCACTAGTGTTTCTGTGCTGGCCTCCAGAGAAAGAAACTGATCTTCACCTTCGTGGCTGTCATTTTCATCCACCTCCTTTGAAATGTGACCCATTGGCCTCCCAGGAAAGTCTCTCAGCTCTGAACCATGGCAGCAGTCTGGTAGTGAAACACACCTCTCTTTACGATCCACATTTAAAGATGCATCTTTTTCCATACTTGCCTGCAAGCTGTCAGCTACTAGTCCATGATGACATGCTGGGTTGTAATCATCAGAATTAAAGGGCTGTCCCATCCATTGGGTCACATGTTCTTCCCAGCTTCTCTTTCTGATAGCTACAGACATGTCATCGTCGTTTAACAACAGATAGAGAGATGGGTTCTATATGCGGCTAAAGGGGATGGAACTTGATGAAAGATGACTTCATATGTACTGATTCAAGAAGAGAGTGAGTTTTGTCATTCCACCACCTATTAAAAAATTTAAAGAAATATATATAGTTCAGGATCATCATTCATAAATCAAAATATATGTTGGAAAACAGAGCATTTAACCTGAGCTATGAAAGATTAAGAGATCTTATAAGGCATCTATTCAATGGCTTTAATGATGTTACTTCTTTAAGAAGTAGCCTCATACTAGAACAAAATTTCATATTTAATATTTCCGGTCAAAAAACAATGACAACATTTTAAATGCAGCTGGATCCATTGACCTACTAATGAATGAAGGTTAAGTACCGAATGCTTGAAACTCCCTTAAGAACATATTTGCCTTGCAGTACTTAATAAAATTCACCTGAAGAAAGTTGTTACTCTAGCTGTCACACTTTTGTGCTTTACTTTTGTGAACACAAGTCCTTAAAGAAATCTATCTGCTGTTTGGTTTGAATTGCAGCAAAGGACCCCAGGGAACTGTTTATGTAAAATTTGAGTCATAGAGACAGCATGTGCAATGTCTTAGTTTGTGAAAGAGCTAACACAGATCCCAAAACTCCCAGGATGTATTTACTCCAGGGAGTGACTAAGAAGCATGGAAAAATCTAGTTTAGCTCCTATTAACACATAATTCATAAGAAAGTGTAATGCAGACCACTGACTGCGCCTTAGGATAAATACATTTACATGCCCGCTTATCACAGCTACTACCAGCTAGCAAGCTTGTTTTGTTGAAGCCTAGAGACATTATATAAGTTGCCCAAGGTCAAACATCCAGGAAGTATGCCAGGATTAAAACTAGGCTCTGGTTCTAACTCAGCCAACAAACTTCACTGTTTCCATGGAATGAGATTCTACCTCTGCCCCTTCCCTCCACCTAGCTTTAGTGTGTATAAAATCTAAACTCCTCAGGCAGGAATTCAGTGAACCAAAAAGAAGAAGTGAGCATGCTAAAACAACTGGGACAATTCCTCAGAAATTTCAGTCGCATTCTTTTTGGCTTCTAAGGAGTTTAGTTTGTGTACTGCTATTAGAATTTGGCCATAAAAATGTAAGTAAACCAGAAAACCAGGCCCAAGATAAGGTAGAATATAAACACATTCCAGGTAGCCTTCCCCTTTTTGCCTTGAATTATTCAAACCCTTAGTTCAAGGGAACAAATTATACCAATGTAAACTGAACTTTACAAAAATGACCAATCCAAATATTGTCCCATAATGAAACCAAATTATTGGACCATAAAAGAAAAATCCCATTCAAAAGAGCAGGCACTTCTAGTTTTTCCTCCACACAAGAACTGTCAGCACATAACACGGACTCGCTTATTGATTTCGGCCATAAACAAGATTAACTGCTGTGCTGGTTTTGGGTCACTTCAGTCTATTGAAAAGGATTCTGAGTCCCTACCAAAAATTTCAAGCTATTCTGACTAAGCACTTGCCAGAAAGGTAAATATTCCCATCCTGTGAAGACCAGCAGAGTTAAAGAATGTACTAGATTTGGTACCCCAGCCTGACCAAATATCTTTCTGGATTCTATCGGGTTCCCTCAAAGGTCTGTGACCATTTGAAAACGGTCAGCCTGCACAATTTCCATGTTGGCATTCATTTTGCACTCAAAAGAAAATATAAAGTCCCTGAATTCCATGCATAAGTCATTATAGTGTGGGAGGCTACAGAAAGTGGAAAAAACGCATAGATGCAGGCCAGAAAATTTCTGCTTTCATGGGCAAATTTGGGTTGTAATAGGGCGGTTCTGTTTTAGATGCTTTCTTTTCTTTATTTTTATCCAATGTAGAGAGAGCAGGCTAACTTAAGAAATGCCAAGTGGTATTACTGTGTCATTCCTAAGCCACATTCACATTTAAGTTGAGACTAAATTCTGGATTCATTTCTTTTACTAAAAAGAAATTGAATTTTATTAACTCCTTGGGGGACAGATTACAGAAAAGTTTTACCCTTAGAACCTTATCATAATATTAATTTACTTCACTCAACCTTAGCAAATAGGCGAGTGTTTTCATAATGTCAAAGGAAGACAGTTCAACAAGTTCTGAAGCCACGTAGTTGCTAAGAGAGATGGTAAATTAGGTAGATTGAACATATGGAAGCATTAACTCCTTCTGTCCTGCTCATCTAGGTTCTTTGGATATTTCCAAATCATTTCTGTGAATGTATAGTGTCTATATTTTTTAAGACAAAAAATTTTCCTAATTATCCTTATGACCATAATCTCTACATTTTCAGTGCTCATTCCATATCCTGTGGTCTGATAGATTTTTAAAATTTTTCTCTCTCCAAACTTTGTTATTCACACTTCCTATTTAAATACTATTTATAAGCATGATAGTTAAAATCTGCCCCCATGGGCTAAAGCCCAAACATATTATTAAGAAGAGGGTTCAACATCATTAGCCACCAGGGAAATTCAAATCAAAACCACACTGAGATACCACCTTACACCAGTTAGAATGGCAAAAATTGACAGGGCAAGAAACAACAAATGTTAGAGAGGATGTGGAAAGGGAAACCCTCTTACACTGCTGGTGGGAATGGAAGTTGGTAAAGCCACTTTGGAAAACAGTGTGGAGGTTCCTCAGAAAGTTAAAAATAGAGCCACCCTATGACCCAGCAATCTCACCACTGGGTATTTACCACAAAGATACAGATGAAGTGATCTGAGGGGGCACCTGCACCCCAATGTTCATAGCAGCAATATCCACAACAAACTGTGGAAGGAGACAAGATGCCCTTCAATGGATTAATGGATAAGGATGTGGTCCATATATACAATGGAATATTACTCAGCCATCAGAAAGGTTGAATACCTACCATTTGCACTGACATGGATAGAACTGGAGGAGATTAAGCTGAGTGAAATAAATCAAGCAGAGAAATTATCATATGGTTTCACTTATATGTGAAACATAAGGAATAGCATGGAGGACATTAGAAGAAGGACAGGAAAAATGAAAGGGGGGGAAATCAGAGGGGGAAAGGAACCATGAAAGACTGTAGACTCTGAGAAATAAACTGAGGGTTTCAGAGGGAAGGGGGATAGGAGGATGTGTAAGCCTGGTGATGGGTATTAAGGAGGGCACGGACTGCATGGAGCACTGAGTGTTATACACAAACAATGAATTATTAAATACTACATCAAAAACTAATGATGTACTGTATGGTGACTTAACCTAACCTAACCTAACCTAACCTAACATAACAAAACAAAACAAAAAAAACCAAAACAAAATAAAATAAAATAAGAGGGAATACCAGATTATTGTCAGCTGCCTCTGTGCATTTTGGCCTCATTTTCTAAATGATCTGAATTGACTAGAATCCACCCTATAAGTTACAGATGTCTTTGTAAAATACCTGATTTTTCCTTATCAATCTCCTCATCAGACTGCTTTAAAATTACATTTCTAACTATCCACTATCTGTTTTGCAAATTTCTGTTACATTTTCGTGGTAATCCTTTTTGTGCATTTTCATTCAGAATGAGCTCAGCTGCTGAGGATTTGGATGAGGGATCTGGAAAATGTAGGTCATTGCAGGGTGTTGATTTTATGAAGTGAATTTCCATGGGGATTTTTCACTTCTTAAATGCATGTGTTCAAACACCACTATATTAATATTACAAGAAACTCTATGTACCTCTAATGTTGTAACAATTCTGGAAAATGTTTGTAAAATATCCAAATTTGCTTTTTGTGATGTTAGTGCATAAGATGTTTGGACATGAATTAATTTCAAATTTATTATTTGAGTTAATTTTGTAATACCACTCCTTAACATAAGCATTTTGTGCCATACAGTATTTTAAAGTTAATTGAAATTAAACACTATTATACTAAATGACATCAATTGGAGACATTCTAGTTTGAGAATCACTGACCTATATCTCATATCAAATGATCATGCTCTCCTTTGCACCTGCTTCTAAAATAAACTCATACTTCATATCTTGCCCTGGCAGTTGTCCTTAGAGAATAAGATTCTGATGATAATCACCATTGTTCATTCTATAGCCTGGGAGAATACAATGCAAATAAAGCACTTGTGGCTGAAACCAGGTGGGCAGGAATGAAGAACTGACAGCAGTGCTGCCTGGCCAAGATCAATTCTTCAGTAGTTGTTTATTTAGTGCCCAGTGGGCCACAGACACTCTGATAACCATTGGCAATATAAACCTAAATAACATATTCCACCTTCCAAAAGCAGCTTACAGTTTTATGGGAGAAACTCATGTAGAGAAAAAGAATAAGTCTTCTCATGGCCACAAATACCATGTAAAGTTTAACATAAAGCAGAGGGTCATCAGTTTCTCCTTCCTTCCTTCCTTCCTTCCTTCCTCCCTTCTTCCTCTTTCTTTACCTTTCCTTCCTTCCCTCCCTTCCTCCCTCCCTTCCTTCCTTCCTCCCTCCCTCCCTCCCTTTCTCCCTCCCTTCCTTTCCTTCCTTCCTTCCCTCTTTCCTTCTTTTTCAGTTGTCAGTCCTGTGGGATGATGCAAATGTTAGGTAGGACTTCCAGAGGAGAAAACCCCTAAATGAGGCCCTCTATGGTAAATTTCCCACCTCCACAACATCCAGATCAAATAGGAGCTGAGGCTCAGTTTCACCGTTCTAGAATCACCTCTTTGGGAAAGATGGCAGAGGCATCAATAAACTCCAGAGAACTACCAACAATTTGAAAACTCATCTGACACCTTGAAGGGGGAACCACATTTCTCAGGTGCATTCAGAGAAAATTGAGGGGAGAGATTAAAAAAAATTTTTTCAAGAAATTTCACAGACTTATCTTGAAAGTTGAAATCTGTGGAGTATGCAGTAACACAAGAAATAAAAATGGACTACAACACAAAACATTGTGAAATTTCAGAACTTTAGAGGTAAGCAAATGAATGTAAATGTTATCAGAGAAAGAAACGAGGTTATATATTATGCATTGGGAATCTCGATGTTATTGGCTTTCTTAATAGTAAAATTGGAAACAAGACAGGCAAATATATCTTCAAAATTCTGATGGGAACTTATTTCTACCTTAAAATTAAATGAGGAAACTTAAAAAATTTCCCTCTCTTCTCAAGAAGCTCCTGGAGGGATAGTTCTACCCAAATAAGAGAATAAAGAAAATGGAGAAGACCTGGCAACAAGGGAGTCAGAAACTCAACATAAAGACCAGGGAATGAGATTTCCAATATGAAATTTATGTAGCAGGCCTAGCAGGCAATCGTTTCACATAAATCCTGAAGTTCTCTACAAGAGATTTCTCTAAGGAAAAAACCATGGAAATAATAGATAATATGAGGTATACGGCCACGTCAAGAGGAATGTATAATAAAGTTAAACAATTTAGGTGAAGAGTTAATAATATTTACACAGAAAACTAAAAATTACCTCCAGGAAACACAGGGTTTTAAAAGAAAGGAAATATAATCATAGTACACTACCTGGTTTAGCTGTGACTTTTTTGTGTAGCCAAATAATGCAAACAGCAAATACTAACTTAATAAAAAATTATAAGAACAACTATTTTTGAAGCATAAAATTTTTGTAGGGGATGGGGTTATGGATGCTGGGAAGAATCGTCTCAGAGAGCTGACTCTTCATTTTTCATAATAGGAATTTAACAGATAATGTCTAAATGGGAAAAATATAGTATAATCATATTGTTTAGAAATATGGAGGTTAATAGGTAAAACAGCTATAAAGTTTAAATTGTTATAATTCTCTGAGTTATTTGCTTGAGGCAAAGAAAAATTTCTTAATCTCAGGAAGCATGTTAAATAATAATCTAAATTTTAATATGTTCCATAGCAGTAATTTGAAGATTGAGTTGATAGGTAAATACATCTACATTTCCTCTATAATATGTCCAATAGGACCCAAATATTCCCTCTGTTCCCTTCCCCCCTCGCCATACCATCCCCTCACAAGTACAAATATATCCTCCTCCTTCCATTAGCATAATAAAGGTGCCAGTTTGGGTATTTATTTTGGGCCAAAAATGTCATGCAATTTTCCATAAGATTCTTGGGTGATTTTTTTTAATGGCCTTTTTCTTCCCCCAACCCTTTTAAGAACTCCTGCAAATCAGGACAAATATTCTTGGTAATCCTCTTAGCTATAGCCTTCTAAAATGTTATCTGAACAGAAGTTTTAAGATACAAAACATAATATGTAAATAAACTTAATTGAGTAAATGCATATGAAAAGAGGAATTCTCCATTGCATTATTTCAACTTCTCCTGGATACCTGATCATAGTAGTTAGAAAGATGGCAATTTTTCTCATTCAACCCCTTAAACCCTTAAATGTGGGTATCTCATTGTATCCTTTCAGAACACTAATGACATACATAGACATACATATGCATACACATACAAATAAAAATTTAAAAATATACGTATACACACACACACACACACACACACACAATTGGCTCCCAGGTTGCTCTAAAACACCTTCACACAGATTCTATGTATTTAATAGAAGGGAAAATAAAAGTATAATAATACTGACACTTTTTATTTTTCTCTTTTCTTAGGTGGACTCCGTTGCTTTGGTTTCCCTCGGATCTTTCTACTTCGTTACCCAACCTATGTTAAATTTCTAGGTCATGTTTTCCTTCTACAACTCCTTTAAAGCATATGTGCATGTAATATCTACCACATAGCATATTCTCAGTCACTACGGGAAAGAAGAAAAGATATGGGGAAAATAACCTCCTTTTAATTACAAGTGGTTTCGACTCTCTAAAAGGCACTCTTGCGAGAATAAAGAATGCATCTGAACCAAGAAAAGAACATTTCTAGGTTGACCCACTTTGCAGCTAATACAATAAGTCAGTGAAATGGAGAGACTGGGAATCTGAACATCCTTTCATGACTTGAAATCTTTGTGCGTCTTAGCCTCCTCTCAGGGAGTGACACTGCAAATAGAAAGGGCCCCCAAACCACTTAGGAACTGAGTTAGACCACCAGAACAGAAGCAACAACATAGACATGACCACAACTTAATAGAATTCTTCAGATGTGTGCCCACTCGTTTCAAAGTAAATCTTCACCACAGTGAGCATTTGCAGAGGCTAGAATGACATTCGTTTTCTTGATGGAGCTGTCAAGGAAAGAATTATCTAGCAAACCAAATTGTGCACATTTGGGCATCTTCCCATTGCTCCCCAGCTCAATGATAACACGAAGAGGAATGCTTTCCATTGCCAAACTGATGTCTCATATTCAAGATGCTCAGAAGCAGTAAAAAAGCGTAGGCAGATACGACTTTTTCTAATTCCTTTATGTAAATGCAGGAACAAATAGCCAAAAAAGATAACACATTTTAAAAAGGCATTTCTATGAGTCTAGTCAGGGGTCAGAGTAGCCAACTTTTAGTAAAAGACAATTGGTGCTTTTCCTTTAAAATATTCATGCTGTCTAATCCAAATCAGACAGGGCTAGAAATAGACTGTGGGAGAGAGAGACCTTTAATAATATGATGCAGGAATTTATCCCCATATGATTTCATGCAGATTTTCTTTCTTTGGTAGCAATCTGCATCCTAATTCTTCACAAAATCATTACCCGTTTACTTTTGCATATTTTGTCAGATGTTGGAATTTACTCATTATGCCTCATTAGTTGTCCATGGAAAACAAACTCATTGAAATTCTTTTTTTTTTTTAACTTATTTATTTGACAGAGAGAGAGAGAGAGGGAGAGCACAAGCACGGAAAGCAGCAGAGGGAGAGCGAGAAGGAGGCTCCCTGTTGAGTAGAGAGCCTGACGTGGGACTTCGATCCCAGGACCCTGAGATGACCTGAATTGAAGGCGATGCTTAACCAACTGAACCACCCAGGCACACTGTAGTGAAATTTTTTATTGGTAAGTTGGTGAAGCTTAAAATATTATATATGGAATAGCTTCCATGTATTTAGGCTGTTTGGATATAAAAAATTAGTAAATTATAGAATAAACTACCCATAATGAACTAAGTCAGTGGAATAAGTAGTATATTACTTTTTCCAAAAGACCCACCCATCCAAGCTTCCATCACTTCTGGTCTTTAGAAGAAAAAAGAAGAAGCAGCTACCCAATTTAAAATATTCTTTTAAGATTTATCTATTTTTACATATATGTCAACTTTACTGAGCTTGGAAAATTTTTTCTTATACTCAGCTTCAGACTCAAAGATTCCAGGAATTAGGCAAATGTGACAATGAACTCTGTTCAGTTTGCTAGAAGTTAGCTCATCATAAAAAAGCAGGTTTCTAAAATTATAAAAATTATTATTCCTGTGGTACCCTATTTTTACCTTCAGGTTCCTACTATGTAATGCAGCCTCAGTACTTTCTGATTTTTTTTGCAGGGAGGAGCCCAGATCCTGGCAGCATTTGACTTACAGCTCAGGTCAGCCAGCTCTGCAGCCTCTCCAAACATTTTCTTAAGTCACCCATATGTAATTTGAGGAAATCTTGGAAAACTTCATAATATTTGCCTGATATCACTAAGACCCTTTGGGGGATAACTGGTTTCCAAAAGATCCCCAAAGTCATACCATCATGGGGAACAAGATTGCATCATGGATGCAGTAATTTTTAAGTATGTGTATTTTCTTTGGGTTTCCCTATTTTATTTTATAAAAGTAATGGTTTTCTCAATGATAGTGTCCCATCCTAGGCAGAATCCTTTGACTGTTTAAAACTATACTGTAGCTTAGGTATTTCTGCAAATAAATTAATTAATAACTAACCATTTGGGTTTTGGGCTTAATATCTTTTTTCTACCAAACCCCTTATAACCAAAGAAAAGGACTGCCTTTCCTCAGAACTTGTCTCATTTGAAATTTTTCATGTGAGAGGAAATAGTTTAGAGTTAAATTTGACATCAAGAGCTTGGTAGCTTTTTTTTTTTTTTGAATGGCAAAGCAGCATTTCGATTCAACAAGGGACACGGATTATAATACTTTATCATGAGCATGGTGAGATGTGTCTTTGCTTTAAGTGGCCACTTTCTATTTTTAGCTTTGCTATCATTTCTAAGAACCCTCTAACGGTGGACACAGTAATCACTAACTGCAAATGACAGATAAGGCTACATCCACCCAGGTGCTTGGATTGCTGGGTGCCAACAGGATACTGAGATTTCACTCATTCAAATAAGTACGACTTTCACTGAAATCGGGAACATGACATCATTGGGAACTTAGCTACTTCTGTTAGGTCACTACCCTACCAAGGGTTGATGCCTCTGACATCGACTTTGCCTGCTGTGCTTAATATCTGTAATTCTCATCTTATTTTATCATCTACCTAAGTCCAGTTGAGCTTGTTTTGATTACCAAGTGTTCTTCTATATACCCAACTAAGAGCAGGCACATTGAAAACTTTTGATCATGATAACAGGAACAGTAACAAAGCACTTCCATTTACTAAGCATTTACTGTGGGTGAGGTACTGTACTTACACCATCTCCCTTGGTAATAGTACTCACAAACATTCCATGTAGTAGTTGCTATCACTGCCACAGTTTTATAGAGAGGAATTTTGGCAGGACTTAGTAACTAGCTCAAGGTCAAATACCTACTGTTGGCAAAAGTTATTATCTCCATTTTTTTGTGGAGGTAAGATGCCTGCTAAAGAACCGTAATTTTTTTTCCTGGTGATTTGGATTAGTTACCTAAATTTTGTGTTCCTCAGTTTTCTCACCTCTGTAATGGGAATAATAAAAAGTTTTGTTGAGGGGAAAATGATAGTATTAAACTAAAATAATAATACTAAGCTAGCGATACACATAGAACATTCAATCCATTGCATATTGTGAGAATTCACTAGATGTTCGGGGACATGCTGCTGCTGCTGCTGCTAATGGTAACGATGACTCCTTTAGTTTTTGATTGATTTTAGCTGCAGAATCCACGGCTGGGTATGAGCCACAACTATCCCTTGCATTCCCATGTTGTTTCAGTATACATGAGCAATCTGACCAAAATGTGAAACACCATGAGTCTTTCTTCCTTGACTAATTGACCTATGCTTTTTTAAACAAAGATTTGTTTGTTATACTCTGTGCAAAACAGTTTGCCCATATAAAATCTCACGTAATGCTCAGAATGACCCAGTGATAGAACTGTTTCCGTTATCTTCCTCACTTTACCAACAAAAGGCAGAAGCTTAAAGTAGTTACGGGGCAGGCTTCACATCACAGAACATCAAGTGGTGAAGATGCAAATCAGAACCAGTTTTCGGACTGCCCAGGAGCTTTTCAGTTCACCACTCCATTCACATTGTGGGAAATTCACTAGCGCTCTGCTGTCACTGGCTTCACGTAACTTTTAATTTTAAGCTCTTTCTGGATGCCCATGCTTCCCTCTGGTTTTTAATGAATTTGTAATGTCATCTTACGAGAATGTTGTTAACCTTTGGCCTCAGGCTCTGATGATTCTTGACAACCTCTTATCTTCTTTTCCCTACAAAAATTATTCTATCATCGCAGGGTGTCTGGAAAATTAAAAAAAAAAAAAAGTTCCACGATGCCCGCTCTTTACACCAGTTTTGCTTTCCTTTCCACAAACATTTATTGACAAACAGGTATTGATAGCATCTGACATGCTAGGCTATGTTAATGGCTGAGAATAAAAAGAAACATTGAATTTCTAAACTCACTCTGATCTTCCTACTTCCTTTCCAACTCATTTCCATCATAGGATCATTTTCTCTTTGAATTATTTGAATTGTATTGCCAAAACACTTTGTTAATCCAGTCTAATACAAAACAACCTTTTTACACATATAACTAGTACAATAATTTTTTTCTACCCATCTATCTTAATGAGCACATTCATATGCACACGGTTTACATTGCCTTCCCAATATTTTTTGCACGTGAGTCCTTATTTAATCTTTTCAAGTTGACTTACATACTCTATAATCTACTCAATCAAAATCAACAATCTCTTTTTAACTAGGTCTCAAGGTCCACACTTCACCTTTATTGTTTAATTTCATTAAAAACTAAGTCCATCTATTTCTCAAAACTCTATGAACTGACTAGCAATTTAATGCCAAAATAGAACCATGGAAGTAAATCCCTGTATCCACACCAAAGTCAATCTGGAGTTGGACTTCTCTCCAAACTTGTTTGGGGTATGTTGTAGAGATAAGGTCTTATCATTCACATGGGGGAAGAAGGTACAACAGTCATGTTAATTCCTTCAAATCTGGAGGTTTTTACTTTTCTCTCATCCTCTTTAAATTCTCACGTACAATTACTGACATTTCTCTATTTTCATCATAAAATTCTCTGATCCAGATCTAGATGAACTCTTTGGAAATTTATTGTACTGTAGTGATTTCTACAGAAATATTCTTATTGTAAGATCATACACTCATTCATTCATTCTCCAAGAAGAAACAAGATCAAAACAAAGGATTAATTTAAAATGTTCCCAATGCAGACTTGTTTAAAGCCTACAAGACCCAATACTCTATGAGTGAGATTAAAGCATGCCTACAGTCTTTATAATGAGGGGTATGGTATGAGCAGGTTTAAATGTGGTCAGAAAAATCCTCCTCCTAAATTATAAGATCTTTAAGAAAAAAATAAAATGATGTATTCTCTTTTGCTAGGCTCTCTAGTAACCGTGCACTCAGTTATCTAGACTACTGCTTGATTTCATTGATTCCTCATTCCAATAAGGTGTAGGACAGACACTGAAAGTGTTGAATAATGCATCTTCACAGTGTAAGAACATCAGGAAATTCAATCTGGTTCATAAAAATGGGAGGAAAAAGGATTGTGACACACATTCTAAGAAATGGCATGCAGTAGAAATGACATATATTAGTTTTACGAGAAAGGTTCTTGCCTTGGAAAGGGCAGTGCTCAGTGTGCATGGCAACATCCACTGTCATATATGAAGTATGATACAGCTTAAGCAGCCAACTCTCCCATTTCACTCTGCGCCGGTAAGACATGTATTTATATACTGTAAGAAATTCTATATTCTACAACGAAAGGACTTTGTAGAAGGCTCAGAGTAGATATATGAACCAATTAAAGGATTGAAAATAAGCTGTACAAGGGAAGATGAAAGGAATTGGCTTTATTTGGCCCACAAATGTACACTTATGTTTTCTTATGTCCATTTCAGTTTTCCATATTTCCACTGAGGAAAAACCCATAAAACTGGAAAGAGGCTGTAGCAATAGAGCTGTAGGTAGATAAAAGAAAGGATGTCTGTGTGCATGAGATCCTTAAACTGATTCTGCTATGGGGTAGTAAAATCTCTGAATGTCACTGGTTGAGACAGACTGATTATGATACCATTTGAGTACGAGGATATCAATCAGATAAGCTCCTTTCTAGCCCTACTTTTTTAAGAAACATCAGTTTAAAATTAATATAACTATTAGCATGTGGATTGATTTTCTTGGCATAAACATGAAATATAACAAAACGATCACCAACAAGTTATTCCATAAGTGTTTGTTGAAGGCATAGGAAAAATTTTACTATTTAGAAAATTTCGTTACTTAGGTGAATTTGGTTCTTTTTTTTTTAAAGATTTTATTTATTTATTTGAGAAAGAGAGAAAGTGAGAGAGAGCATGAGAGGAGAGAAGGTTAGAGGAAGAAGCAGACTCCCCGTGGAGCTGGGAGCCCGATGTGGGACTAGATCCTGGAACTCAAGGATCATGACCTGAGTTGAAGGCAGTTGCTCAACCAACTGAGCCACCCAGGTGCCCCTGTTCTTTTTTTTTTTTTCCCTAGTTCTTTTTTTAAAACCATGATTTCCCCCCCATATTGTTCACGGGTGGCAGCTTTGAGACTTTATTTTTTTAAAGGGGTACTAAAATTTTCTGTCTAAAAGTAGCCTTCTGGGGCACCTGGGTGGCTCAGTGGGTTAAAGCCTCTGCCTTCAGCTCTGGTCATGATCTCAGGGTCCTGGGATCAAGCCCCGCACGGGGCTCCCTGCTCAGGAGGGAGCCTGCTTCCCCCTCCCTCTCTCTGCCTGCTTGTGATCTCTCTCTTTCTGTCAAATAAATAAATAAAATCTTTAAATAAATAAATAAATAAAAGTAGCCTTCTACTGGACATATTCATACTTTGTTCTGCATCATTATTATTTGAGAGCAAGATGATGTAATATAAAGATCTCTGAATTATGAGTAGAAGGCTCTGAATTATGAGCCTTCTACTGGACATATTCATACTTTGTTCTGCATCATTATTATTTGAGAGCAAGATGATGTAATATAAAGATCTCTGAATTATGAGGTGTTCCACTGTCATCTCTTCTAGTAGCTAGCAGTGTGACCTTGGACAGGTCACTTTTGAAGGTCATTCCTCAGCTGTCTGAAGCAACCTCAGGACAATGTTTGAAGAAGTGATCATTTCTTTCTTTCCTTCCTTGAAATTCTTTTCAGGGATTTTATTAAATCATAATTCAGATAAGCCAGAATTTTATTTTTCACATGGTGAACAACAGATTTTTAAATCATATTTAAAAGTTTTAACACATCTTAAATCGGTAGTGAATAGTTAAAATATATCAAGATAACTTATTCTAGCACAGAATCCAATAGAAACTTAGTTAATACAACAAGTGGTCACCTTGTACTGTGTAAAAGTTTGGAATTAAAACACTTGATTTCTTATGATCCAACTGTCAGCAGCTCTCATCTTTCATTTATTATATTTTGTGTTCATCTAATTGATTTGGAAAGATACACAAATATCCATCCCCTGCACATACCATTCCACAGCATTTCTATAAAATAATTATTTTCATTTTTGAATCTTCAGATTATAAATGCAACAGTATGTTATGCATTATAAGTTCATTTTATTTCAGTCATTGCTAGATTTCTTTCTTCATATATTAAATGTTTAGACATTTAAGATACCTTAAAGAGACTGGGCACCTGGGTGGCTCAGTCATTAAGTGTCTGCCTTCCGTTTAAGTGTTTGCCTTCGGCTCAGGTCATAATCCCAGGGTCCTGGGATCGAGCCCTGTATCAGGCTTCCTGCTCTGCGGGAAGCCTGCTTCTCCCTCTCCCACTCCCCCTGCTTGTGCTCCCTCTCTCGCTGTGTCTCTCTCTGTCAAATAAATAACATCTTTAAAAAGAAAAAAAAAAGATACCTTAAAGAGATTATAGCCCAGTGGAAATCTAATTTTATGACTATATGAATTATGAATACATGATAGGTTTTTCGTGATTGCAGTGATTTCAGGCTGCCTTAAAATAATAATACTGAATGTTGCTGTCATTGAGATTTACTTCAATTCTTCAAAAATGTTCACACAAATATGACCTGAGCAGGGAACCCAGGAAAGTTAATACAAAGTAAATCCAATTCTAATATTTAAATTTTCGAAAGTCAGATTAAATACTATTTAGGACAGAAATAATTTTTGAAGTTTCATATGTTTATCTTTTTTTTTTTTAATGAAAGCTTTAAGCTGTACATTAACAGCCTGCACTGTGGTCGAAACTATTTTGGGGAAATACTGAGGAGTCCAATCTTCATACTTTACATGACACATAGAATATTCTTTGGAGATTCGTTACTAAGAAAAGTCACTCCGGTGCTATCTACTCTCCCTGTTGGCAAAGGAAGGGGAGATCAAAAGAAATCATTTACACCTACACTTAAGGCTGAGAATATATATTTGTTTTTGCATTATACCATGGACTAGGAAACCTGGTCTTATTCATAAAAAAGGTAAGCTAAAAAGGGATTAAATAAAATCTTAGTTTATGGGGGAAAACAGTAAAATCTCTCCGGAGCCTCTTTTGAGAATTGACATTGTGCTAAAACAATTTTGACTCGCAGTTTTCCCCTCCTTAAACATTTTCCACTTCTAAATTCCATAGCTTAGCTCCCAAACATAGGAAACCACCACTCCGTGCACGATGCTAACGTTTCCGTCAAACTTTCTGCCTCTTCAACGACCGCCTCAAAATACAAAGAGAGTCCGCAGCGTCTTACCTAGACGAGGAGCAGCAGCTGAAACGCCCAGGCATGACATTGTTCAACGCTCAGGCGAGGAAAGAAGTCCGTCCCCGTGTGTTCCTCCAAAATATAAGTTCACATTTCGTGGTTGAGATCATGGCTCTATTCTAAGCAGTTTTACACAGAGTGCGATTCTCACAAAAACACCCTCTGCAGCTGGAGGGAGCCTGGGCTCCAGCAGGAGTCTGTCGAGGCGTTCCTGGGGACTTCTGTCCACTCAGTTCAGACTGATGTCTTGCGAAAGGGGCCTCCACAAGCAGGCCCAGATTGCCTGGGAAGCATTTCCTGCCTCTGAGTAGTGCATGTGAGAAAGAGTGCACGAAGCAGAGGGAGGGGGGCAGAGCAGAGCCCGCCTGGGCGATTTAGGAGTTCTGATTTTACACAGAACTGAAGTGAGTTTGTCAAAGCTCTTGAGGTGATTAGCTGGAGAGTCATAAAGTCCTAGAGCTTTCTCTATCCCACACTGTTGATGAATTAAAAAAAAAAAGAAATGAAAAGCAAGGAAAGAAAACAGTTTCCGCCCTCCTCTACAGCTTTCCCACTACATTAAATGTGTATTGTGTACACACACCTTCATCAAAATACCTTTGCCCTTCTCCCGGCAAAAGATCTCTTATGAGAGCAAGATGAATTTAGAGATTTAAAACTGTCATCCCCTAAAGAGGAAAGCTTTTTTTTTTTTTTACACTACTTATAATTTAAAATGCTGTAGCCCTACATCCTGTACCTGAGAGGATCTGTGAGTAAAACCCCAAGAAGCCAGTAAATAGAACATGGTCTTCAGATCTCTCCCATCCCAGGAATCCTTCACAGAATTAAAGGAGTTCATGTCATGGCACATGCGGCGTTACCTACAGTCAGAATCCTCCAGTCACACAAACGCAGTGCTGGGAAAGCAGAAGACAGACTCCATCTTGATCCTATTACAGTCTTGCTGACATTAACCACTTGCAACTCCTTCCATCTAGCCTGACAGAGTTCCTGAATCACATCTCTAAAGCAGCTCACGGTATCTGCCTCCTTTGTCCGACACAAATTTTGTGAACTATCATCTGTTTATCTTTTCTGCTTTCTTGTGCCTCCACTGAATGACTTCCTCCTAGCTGCTCCAGGCTGGGAACTTGGACTACCATTTGGTTTTGATTAAAACCAGACAGCCAACTCTGGAGAATTTAGGGAATAAGCTAATGGAAACTGCAAGTATGGCTTTAATTAGTACATCAATTAATAATAGATGTTAGCTCGTCTTATAATAAGATGACACAAATATCAACACAGAGGAAGCTCAAGTCCTTTCAGGAAAGAAGTTATACCAATTCTCATTCCTTTATGACCCGGAATGCTCCTTAGGGAAAGTGGAAGGAAAGAAGAGGGATGTGGCCTTGGGACATCCAGGTTGTGGAGAGGCTAGAGAAGCAGCTTTGTTGTTTATACCAGGGAAACAGGAAACAGTATCTCTGAGTTTAATTATCTTGCTTGGGTGAAATTGCTCTGTAATGTCTCCCTTCTACTTTATTTACAATCAATGGATTCTCTTGCTATTTATGACTTAAGCAATTTTTTTTTCGACTGGTGATTAGATTAATCTGATTATTGGGTCTATGTGCAGCTTACAAATTCCTAGGGATTTCCCATAATGGGAGTTACAAGAACAGTTCTAATTTCAATATGATAAATGAGTAACATATAGAGAGCTACAAGAAATTTTAAACTTTTTAGCCTCAAGATTCACCCTGTACGTCTCTGACATGGTAAGTCATTTGCATTCTTTGCTTTTATTTTTAGTTGGCTCTAGTTTTTATAAAGCCCGAGAGATACCTGGATATCCAAATGGCCATCTTTTTAGTATCCCCAGAGAATCCTGGGTATGGTAACTCGAAGAAGTATGATGTGATAGCTACTATTTTTCTTATTGGATAACTAAAATATCTCAAAATCAATGGAAAGCATGGACTGTGAGAGAAATAGGAAATGGCTGGATTCACATTTCACACATGAATTTGAAGACAAGAACCATTCAGACCAAAACATGTGGGCAGAAGCAAGTTTTAAAAGTTTATATCAAAACATTACTGATTAAGGGTGCCTGGGTGGCTCAGTTGGTTAAGCAACTGCCTACGGTTTAGGTCATGATCCTGGAGCCCGAGATCGAGTCCCATATCGGGCTCCCAGCTCCATGGGGAGTCCGCTTCTCACTCTGACCTTCTCCCTTCTCATGCTCTCTCTCACTTTCTCTCTTTCCTAATAAATAAATAAACAAAATCTTTAAAAAAAATTACTGATTAAAAAATGAGCACTTAGAGTTCTTTAAACTTCAACCCTATGGCAAGAAGGAAGTCCATACCTTCCTTAAATCCTTTAAGGAGCTACTATATTCATATTGATTGAAAATACTCCCCCTGAAACCATGCCCATTTAATCTTCCCAATAATCTTTGCTTGTGCTCTTATTTTTATTTTAAAAATAAAGTACTAGAAGTCTGTGGAATTATTTTTTCTCACAATCACATGATCAAAGTGACCAGGTCCACACCAGACCTCAGATTTTCTAACTCTCAAATTTGTGTCTCTTCCCCTCTCTCTGAGAGCTCGACTGCCTCTCTTGACTCACACTTAATTGCTGTGTGAAATTGGGAAGACTTTTTAAACTTTCTGAGTTTCAGATTCCCCTTTAAAAATAGGGACAACATCACTTGCAGATTGGAATGCAGGATTAGCTTTATATACACATATATTTATAAATTTATATTTATTTCCCTTAGGAAAACACTGGAGCAGAATGGAATGAGAATTGATGTAAGTTCTTTCTTAAAATAACTTGTTTATCTCTATCTCTATCTCTGCCCCTAGTCCTCTAGTCTTCTAGGAGATAGTAGATGCTCAATAAATATTAGCTTGCTGCTAATTCTCCTTAGCTAGTTTCTCCTCAGGAGGACTATAGGGTCTCTTCATACAATCTAACCTTGTTCCTGTTTATATTGATCTGAAGTAACAACAAAACCCTATTCACATACATTTATAAATGCCTTTATAATTAATACTAATTTTCTTTTCTTAATACTAATTTTCTCCTTAATGTTCACTTCTCTAAACAAATAAGACTTCATGCTCTACTCTATTATTAGAAGGATTACTCCCCAAATCTTTAATCACTCTTATTTACTTTTCATCCTTCAGTTGCCTGACTCCAAACAAATCTCAGAACTTTCATTCTCATAAAGGCTTTACCAAATATGAGTATGAAGATAAATAATGAGATAATTTCCTAAATATTAGGGGTCCAAGGGGTCCAAGGGATTTGTCATCTTCTCCTTTCTGCATGTAAATCTAAATACATCACTTCCTTAAATGTTTGCTTCTTATTCTATGATAGATAAACTAATAAAGTATGGTATAGAGGCAGTTAGGAAATTGAAAGTAGAGTATCAGGATAGGAGTCTGGCTCCAAAACTAATAACCATGATGAATCCATGCAAGTTACTTAAGCTGCATAAGCCTCAGTTTTAGCTTCTGGATATGAGGATTTTTCAACATTAGAGATGATAGTCCACGTAGAGCCATTAGACATTATGGCTGGTGCATTATTCATTTTTAACTAGAATTATTTTTACTATTTAAACTATCATCTTTTCTCATCCTTACATTGCTCTTCTGTGACAATTTAAAAAAATCTACTGATCTTTCGAACTCTGAGTTAAATGTATGCATTTGGAACAGTTTTATCGGTCGAGAAATTATGCATTTTTTTATATATAAGAACGGAGAATAACAGAATAAGGCTTAGAAGTTATTGTGAAGATCAACTTTCTTCCCAGGTACTGTGATCTAAATAATACACATTGGCTATGACAGACTGGCCAACTCCCTGTTATCTTCAAGAAATCTGTCCCTAGGGGCCCCTGGGTGGCACAGTTGGTTGAGCGACTGCCTTTGGCTCAGGTCGTGATCCCGGAGTCCTGGGATCAAGTCCCATATCGGGCTCCCAGCTCCATGGGGAGTCTGCTTCTCACTCTGACCTTCTCCCTTCTCATGTTCTCTCTCTCTCTTTCCTAATAAATAAATAAATAAATAAAATCTTTAAAAAAAAAAAAAGAAGAAATCTGTCCCTAGATTTCTTCTGCAGGATTGCTCAAGGACTTTCATGTAGTCCAACAACCCCTCACCTGTGCAAAAGGAGATCGATTCTGTTGAAAGAATGTTGTATTCTTTGTAAGTTGAGTAGCAAACATCATTAGTTCGGCACCCACATTTAACATTTGTGATACTGCGAGTGCAAGTAGGCTCGATTTCTTTCCATTTGTAGGAAGGAATAGCATCATTAGAATGATGAACTTGTAATTAAAATACATATAGAAAGAATGGGTGTCTTTACAACACTCCAGAAGTACCCACATGTGTACGTTCAGTGTAATAAATGTGGAAGCATTTTGCCTATGAAAATTAATCCTCTGAAAATCTGTATTTAACCACTTTGCCTGCATCTTATTGGAGTTACCACATGTCTGTCAAAGCAATAAAAACAGAATATATTTGACAGGATTTCTAGTTAATTTTTAAGGTATTTTTTGCATGTACTTTCTTCCGTTAGGCTCATTTTGATAGAAAAACATCTACTTAGGAAAAAAAAATACAATTTTGCAGTTTGCATATAATAATATGCACGTACATTATTAGTTTTTTAAGATCAATTTTGTTCAACTTCTGATACTCCACTTTCACTAAGCATTTAGTATTCATCCAGAATATTAAAGGAACACAAGTAAGTTTGATGATAAACTAACAAAAGGAGCAAAGTCATACAAATTCTCTAAAACTAATTGTACTTATTTCTCGAGTTATTGTGTTCATTGCTTCCCTTCGATGAAAATTATTACAACCCAACAATAACCATAAAATATCTTGATAAATTTCAAATAGCTTGGAAAACAAGCTTAGCAAGTATTAAAAAATTATAATTGGCATAAGCGCAAGAGTATATATGGTTTTGGGAACCGATAACTCTCCCTGCCTGTCCAGCAGGGCAAGGATACTCTCAGAAGCATGAAGTTTCCAAGCCACACCTGACTTGTTTTAGAGACGTCTGTGTGTGCCCAGCTAGTAAAGACTGAAGTTCTATGTCACACAAAGAATTTGTTCTCTATGAAAACTTAATATCACCATACAGCACATTTTGGCATCCTTGCTAAGCATTATGTTAACATTCTCCAAAATTCTCATTTCATGGCTAAAAATGTCTCTGTATCTTCAATCTATTCAAAAAATTGTTCTCTCTTCACCTTTGGCCTAGAGTTCACACTCTCTCTAGCTTCTCTCACAGTGCTCTCAAGTGAGACCACATATAGCCTCTTACACGCTCTGTTTACCTGGGAAAGAGGTGAAATTGCCTGTGTCCAGGTTCCTTCTCCTCAATAAAATATGATCCAGTTAAATCTCTGTCCTTTGAGAGTCATTTGACCTCATCATTTATCCCATAGTCTTATTCTAGACTATGGAGGGGTCTATGTGGGGAGGCAGAGAGGTCATGAAATTGTTAAGAAGACCTGTGTCCTTGAAGGAATATCTGTTCCCTTTCTATTAAAATATACTTTTTATGTTTTTCCCCTTAAAAGAGAATCATTTGAGAGTTTCAGTATACACAAAAAGGAAATACACTTAATATTCATCCACATATTCAATATTTACTTGCATTTATTATATTCATGGTACTGTTCCATACTTGGGATACATCAATAAAAACAACCAGACCAAAAGAAAAAAGAAAGAAAAGAAAGAAAAAACTGTGCCCTCAAGGAGCTTAAATGGGAGGTAGGAGGTCGGTGATCAACAATAAACATAATACATAAGTAAATTATCTAGTATATGGATAATTACTAGGGAGAGCAAAAAATGTAGAGGGTGATAAAGAATATGTAGAGGGTTGAGGGATAATTGTATTACAGAATTAAATAAGAGATATTAGGGTATGTCTCACTTAGGGAGTTTTTAGTAAAGATTTTTAGAAGATGAGGGAGATGGCTACACAGATTTCTAGGGGTCACAGAATTTCAGGCAGAGTAGACAGGTCCAAAGGAAGAGTGTGTCTGGCCATTTCTAAAAATAGCAAGGGGGAACAATGTGGCTGGAATGGAAGGAGAAAGCTAAGAAGATGCCCTCAAGGAGGTAAGGAGGAGGAACAGGTTAGGTAGTATCTTGTAATGATTTTGACTTTGACTGACTGAAAAGGGGAGTCTTTGTCAGGTTTGGAGCAAAGGAATAGTAAGGTCTGCTCTACATTTTGATATGGTTACTCTGGCTGCCAGAGTTACCCCAGAATAGGCTGAAAGGAATTGAGGGTTCAGGCAGGGAGGCCATTCAGGAGGTCACTATGGTAACCCAGGTGAGAGACACAGATGGTGGCTCAAATGGTGGTGAGAAAGGTCAGGTGTAACATTTTTCTTTGGTATTCAGTGCCAAGAGTGTTTCCTGAATAATTAAATTTGCTACATGAGAAGAAAAGAGGAGATGGAAAAGCTTCTTGGGCAATTCAAGGGTGGAGTTGCCATCATCTGATAAGAGAAGGCTAGCAGTAGAACAAATTTTGCATCCTATCGTGGAGAATTGTAGTTTTAGGCATATTATATCTGTGAAATCTACTAAACATTTTTATTAGAAATGTCAAGAAAGCAACTGGGTATATGAATTCTAGTTTGGAAGAGAGGTCTAGCTGGAGAAATAAGTTCGCAAACCTTAAACATATATGTGGAATTTAAAGCAAAAGATTGAGATCTCTAAGGAAATATAAAGAAACAGGAGAAAGAACTAATTGACCATTGCATTTAACAATGCAGAAGTCACCACTGATAATGACAGGAATGAGCTCAGAGAATCATATGGACAAAAGCCTAATTAGCATTTTTAAAGATTATTTATTTATTTGAGAGAGAGATAGAGAGAGTGCACACAATGGCATGAGTGGGGGGAGAGCAGAGGGAGAGGGACAAGCAGACTCTCCAGTGAGCAGGGAGCCCAAGGGCACAGGGCTAAATCCCAGGGTCCTGGGATCATGACCCAAGCTAAAGGCAGATGCTTAACCACTGGGCCAACCACGTGCCCCAAGTAGCATGTTTTAAAAGAGAATTTGAAGAAAGGAATTGGACATACAAGTAGAGTCAACCTTTCTGAAGTTTCCCTGCAGAGGGGAGCAAACAAATGGCAAGGTAATAGTGTGGGGCCATGAGAAGCTTCCATTAGGATGGGAAAATTAATAGGATGCTTGCAATTTTTTTCCCATGAGTATGCTATCTTCCCAAAGGGAGGGGAAAGAAGATGATGAGAAGAGTGGAGAAATATTTGGAGTGGACTTTTGAATAGGGGAGAGAACTTGGGATCTAAGAGCACAGAGACGGATTTAACGGGTGAGGGCGATATAGGTGAAGACATTAGTGGCTATTTAATATGATTCAGTTAGTCATTCGGCACACCCCAGTGAGCCACTATTATGGTTTTCATTTTTTACAACTTAAAATTATTTTTTTTTGTTGTTCTTAGTCACATAGAAGTTATACTCATAAGAGAAAGTTGCCTCACAGGTGGTAGCTGAAAACTTCGCAATTATGCTTGTCTGTGTGATCGTATAATCCCACCTCCCACGTTTCTCTGAGGGAACCCAGTCCAAGCAGGTGCAAGGACTTGGACTTTTTTCCCTGCCACCACACAATCTAGTTCCAGACCTGAGAGCTGCAAACAAACGTCCTCCTTCTGTGTCTCATCTTCAGAGAGTGTGTTTCTGCTGTTGTTTTCCAGGGCAGAGTCCTTTTGTTAATTTCCTCATTTCTATTTCTCAATTCATCTCTCAATTCTTCTGGCTTTTGTTGCTTTTGGCATTTCTTGTGTTTTGTTTTTTTTTCCTTACCTTTACTGAGATACAACGGAGACACAATAAACTGCATAAAGTCTACAAATTGATTGGTTTTGACAAATGCACGTGCCTGTGATTTCATCACCACTATCGAAATAATGAACACACTGTATCCATCACAGTTTCCTTGTGCCTGCCTCTCATCCCTCCCTTTTGCTCCTTTCTCCCCCTCCACTACCAATCAACCACGAATCTGCTTTCTGTCAATGCAGTGTAGTTTAAATTGTCTAGATATTTATTTACATGAAATCGTACATAGAGATTTTCTTCTGGATTCCTCACTTGGCATAATTATTTGAGATCCATCCAAGTTGTTGAATGTATCAATGGTCCATTCCTTTTCATGGCCAAGTAATATTTCTTTGTCAGGATACATCAGTCACAGTTTATCCATTCATCTGCTAATGCACATTGGTGACAATATTATTGGGACAAAGTTATTTAATGATTACAAATAAAACTTCTAGGAATATTCATGTACAAGTCTTTGTATGCATATATTCCTTCATTTCCTTGGATAAATACCTAGGAATGAAAGCTAGATTTGTTTGATAGGCAGATTTTTAACTTTTTAAGTAACTGCCAAACTGTTTTCTAAGGTAGGTTTCATTTTATATTTCCATCGGAAATTTCTGAAAACTTTGTTTTTCCACATGCATGCTGACATTTGGTGTAATTCACTTCTTTAATTTTAGCCATTCTTATAGAGGTATAGTTGTATCTCTTTAGTGTTTCCCTAATGATTAATGGGGGTATCTTTTTCCTATGCTTATTTGTCATCAGTGTATCTTCAGTGAAGTGTTTGTTCAAATATTTTGTCCATTAAAAATTTTGGTTTGTTGGTTTCCTTATTATTCAGTTGTAAGAGATCTCTGTATATTCTGCATACAAGTCCTTTATCAGGTAATCAAAAATATTTTCTCCCAGCCTAGCTTGTCTTTGACTTCTAACAGCGCCTTTTGTGGAGTAGAAGCATTTAATTTTGGTAAACGAAAAAGTTATCAATTTTTTCTTTTTATGGATTGTGCTTCTGGTCTCATGATAAAGAAATTAGGTTTCCTAAGATCACAAAGATTTTCTTGTATACTTTATGCTATAAGTTTTATGATTTAGATTTTACATTTAGGTTCTTTGATACATTTGAAGTTGATTTATATGGTGAGCGTATGGATCAAATTATTTTTTCCCCTTTTTTTAATATGGATATCCAATTATCCTAGCACCATTTGTGAGTTTCATTTTCCAAAGAATTGTCTTTGTCCCTTTAACAAGAATCAATTGACCAAAAAGTGTGGTTCTATTTCTAAATTCTGTCCCATTGATCTATTTGTCTATCTCTTTCATAATACTACATTGTATTGATTATTGTAGCTTTACAATAAGTTTTGAAAAATCAAGTATTGTAAATATTCCTACTTTGTTCTTCTTTTTCAAAATTGTTTTGGATCATCTACACCATTGCATTTCCACCCAGGCACCCCTAAATGATGTTTTTAAAAATTGCCATTTCTAATTGTTTATTACTGTTATATAGAACACAACTTATTTTTGTACATTGACTAGTATCCTGCAAACTTGCAAAACCCACTTACTAGTTCTGGTAGCTTTTTGAAGATTGCTAAGATTTTCCGTATAAGTGGTTCTGTGGATGTGAATAAAGATCATTTTGCTTGCTCTTTTCCAATCTGAATACTTTTTACTTCTTTTTTGCTCCTGTTGCTTTATTCCATGTGTTAGAATCTGCATTACAATGTTGAATAACATTGGTGAAATGAACATTCCTGACTATTCTTGGATCTAAGGGAAAAAGCATTTGGTCTATTACCATTAATAATGATTTTTTTTGGTAGATGCCTTTATCAGATTAAGGAAGTTCCCTCTATTCCAGTGGTTCTTAACTGGAAGAAATTTTCTTCCCCAGGGATTTGGAGATGTTGGGAAATATTTTTGGTCATCACAACTGGGTCTGAGTGGTGCTCCTGGTTGCAAAATGCACAAGATAGCTTCCCACGCAACAAACAATTATCTGACTCAAAATGTTGACGCTGTTGAGGTTGAAAAATCCTGACCTGCTTATTTCTAGTTTGCTGGAAGTATTTTTTTACTCAGAAAAGGATATTGGGATGCCCCATAATTTTTATGAATACAATTTTTCTTTAAAGTGTATATAAAGTTTTTCTTTTTTTAGTCTGTTAATAATGGCACATTTCACCAACTGATTTTCAAATGTTAAACGAATCTTGCTTTCCCAGGATCCTTTGTCATGATGTGTAATTATTTTGTATATGGTATATATTTTATATGATGTATCATCTTCTATACATTATTGGATTGAATTTGAGAAATTTTTTTAAGAATGTTTGCTCCCTATCTTCCAAAGAAATAATGGTTTGTTGTCTTCTTGTTATCTTGGCTATTGACTTCTAATTTAATTTCATTATGGTTGGAAAACATACTATGGATAATTTGAATTTTTGAATTTATTGAAATTTCTTTTATGGCTAAACATATAGTACATTTTGGCAAATACGTTAAAAAGAATGTATGTGAATGTGTACTTTTTTCTTATGAATGTTTTCAAAGATCAAGGTCCTAAGAATTGAAAAACGTTCACCACTATCTTCCGAGAAGGAAGAAATAGCACCTATTCTATATAAACTAGAGGCATATTTTTAGATAGCCCTTAGTGGCAACGGATACCTACAGAGAAACCTAATATTTATTGGAACAGAGGTCACTCTGCTCTTGGAATTTTTAAGTATTATCCAGTTAAAACTCTTCATACATTTGAATATTAACTAGATATTAGTTGACAACTAATTCAGCCAATTTTTAGGTTTAAGCATATTAGAACATATGCCTACATGGGCATTCATAATAATCATTATTTTGCTTATAAATTATCAGCCTTGATAGAAGTGGCACGTTAATCATTAAAAATAAAGAACACAATATAGAACTGCTTTTTACTGAAACGACATATGCAATTCTTTCTTAAACTCTCAAAAATTTTTATATTCTATTCAATAGCCAATAGGATGTACACACATTTATATAGTATCACTTCTATATCCTGATCTTAATTATTTTCTTGGATAAAACAACACACAACAGTGTTGTTTTTTCATGAATTTCAATGATGAGGTTTCCATTTAGTATGAAAAACTTTAAAATTAAGGCTTTTGGGGGCTCCTGGGTGGCTCAGTTGGTTGAGCGACTGCCTACAGCTCAGGTCATGATCCCGGAGTCCCGGGATCGAGTCCCACATCAGGCTCCCTGCTCTGAGAGGAGCCTGCTTCTCCCTCTGACCTCTCCCCTTTCATTCTCTCTCTCTCTGTCTCAATTAAATAAAAAATAAATCTTTAAAAAAAATTAAGGCTTTTGTGAAATCACATTATCTCATTTTACGTTGGAGAAAAATATGCTGGGCAGAATGTAGCAAAACCTTTGCCAAAATTCAAATGTTAGAACACAGTTTGAAAGAGTTTTTAAACATGTGTCATAGTAAGTTTCTTCTATCCTTACGTTGGAAGGTTGAATTTCACTACTAAAATAATCCTATTGTGGAATAAAATATAGCAGAGTTTCCTCTACTTATATTAGCTATTCATGGGCCAAAGTAGAGTGTCGATTACGGCTGCCAAGTTCCTATGTAGACAAATGAATCACAGGAACGCAGTAGCTATTTTATTTGGGGCCTTGCTGAGCTGCAAGATTTTTAATGAGTTAAAATAATATTTTGGGTTTTGAGTAGAAAGTGTGAACTATCCAAAACACAGATATTTGACTTTAAAGTTTAAGACAAAAACAACTCCACATGCAAAGTCATTTTGAGAAACAGACTCACTGAACTTGGTGATAGGATCCCCTGAGTGAAGGTCTCTGTTTCCTTTAGGCTCTGTAACAGTGAAGCCTGTCTGATGGTACTGAAACTCTTGACAAAAGATCATGCTAATTCCTAGCACGTATGCCCCCAAATGTGCAAGTGAGAAAAGTTGTTTTAGCTTATGTCTGAATAGCCATGAAGAGATGATTATTTGCTTCTCTTCTAGTTGGGAAGACAGTAATGTTAACTATTGCTAAACACCAAGAAGATAGAAACCACAGATTGTGCAAAATATGTAAGCAAATGAAGTAAGTGAATTAGAAGAAATATTTTTCTTCAAGTGGGCCAAGTAGTTTGTTAGCATTAATCTCTTTTTTTCCCAAATGTTGATTAGAATAAAGATGATCAATTAAACACAATAAATGCTTTTGAGCACCTGCAGCAAGATTCAGTATTGTTAAGGATTTTGAAGAGAACTGTGACCATGTAAAGATAATTGCACTGATTACTTTATAATCTGATATTTGTATAAATACATAGACATGCATGGCACCTATAATGATTTGGTATTGTCTTATTTTCCATTTGATGTAAACATCGTCTTAAAATTTCACTCCTAGTCTTTGTTTTTCTAAGGCCTAACTCTAATATCTGCTTTTCTGTAAATGCCTTTCCAGGTGGTCCAAAAATTATACTTTGTTACTCTCTTTTCTGTTTTCTCTTAACATTGTATACCTCTATTCAGACACGCCTTTTGTTTGGGGACTATCCTTAGGGAGAATTGTGAGAGGAGTACCTTAAACTAGAGCTGAATACTAATATGTAGGAAAGCCATTCCCTGCAACGGGGAGAAGAATTTCAGGGCAAAAGAAGGCAAACAGATAAGAATAAAGGGAACATCTATCCTGCCAGAAAGATGAAACAACTAAATCCTGTAAATCAATGGGGATGTCACTGCCAAAGTCCTAGTTTTTCCTGGATTGTAAATATATGTTACTGGTCTGCATACTGAGTTGAACCCCATCTAACTAATTTACTGTGAGTACAAGGCCATGTCTTATTTATAGTTCTATCCCTAACACCGCACAGTTAAGAGCTAGGGAAAGAAGGGATGGAAGGCTATCAGGAAATCACATTGGAGCATTAGTTTAATTAGATCCTTTTCTCCTGTCCATACATTGGAAAGAACAGGAATTTTGATTAGTGCAGATGGCAGAGGAGGAGGGGGCGGCAGACAAGCAAGGGTCATTTAGAACAAGGGGCACATCTGTGCACAGAAGGCCTGACCATTTATTCTGCAAAGACACCTTGGGGACTGGAAGGAAATATCATGGCGTCTGAGGGAAGGAAGGCAAAAGTCAAAAGATGAGGGCTGTTTTGCAACTTTATTTGGACTTGACCGATGTCGTATTTTTCTTTTCTCATGTTTATATGCTTTCTCTAAGTGCTCTGTGCCTACCTACCAACTGCTGGTGTCAGAGGGCATATACATGCATTTCTTAAGAAAAACGAAATTATGAGATGATAGAGAAAGAAACTTGCCTACTGCTGAGTTTTAAAAATTCCTTGAAATGCAAACCACAGAGGAAATACCTAGTTGCTTCTCTAAGAGATGGTTGAAATTGGTAGGACAAGATACTCAGTTTTAGGTTTTTGCTTTCATTCTCTGAAGACATTTCTGTGTTTCTTGGCTGTGTGTGTGTGTGTGTGTGTGTTTGTGTGTGTGTGTTTCCAGAAACATGTAGCACATACTTCAGCCAGACCACATGTCTATGAGTCAGTATTTCAGCCTGCATTTGTCTTAAACCGTGAAGCTCTGGGTGTAACCTAACAGAACCTGGCAGGTTGTCTGAACACTTCTTTCACCACTTGACCCAAAATATAGTAAATCAGATGACATCTTGTTCCAATTTTACATTAGTACTCATATTTTAATAAAGAAAGGAAGAGTGTGTTCTATCAAAATTTTTGAATACAAACAAAATCTAGTTTCAGATCCAACTTATTACAGAATTTAATGCTGGAATCACCAAATGTAGTTTGCTTTAAAAAAAAAAAACAACTTGATATGTACATATTTTGGCATTTGTTGTGGACTAAATTGTGTCCCCACCCTTCCCAACCCCCAAATTCATATGTTGGAGTCCTGACCCCTAATATGATGGTATTTGGAGATAGGACCTTATTGGACAGAATTAGGTTTAGAGGAGGTCACAAAGATGGGGCTCTCCACGGGCATAATGATGGGATTGGTGCTCTCATGAGAAAAGGAAGAGACACAGGAGCTCTCTCTCTGCCATGTAAAGACACAGAAACACGGGTGATCATTTGTACACCAGGAATAGGGTTCCAACCTGGACCAAACCATCCAACACCCTGCTCTTGGACTTCCCATCCTCCGAACTATGAGAAATAAAAGTCTGTTGTTTAAGCTTCCAGTCTATGGCATTTTGTTAAAGCAGCCCAAGAAGACTAACATAGCATTTTACAAATTTGGGATGCTGCATTTAAGGTAAGACTTGCTACTATAAACTCAATATCTAGTATTTTTATTATTACTGTTAGTAGTAGTGATGGTGGTGGTGATGGCAATGGTTAAGATTAATAATAATGATTGGACTTTAATGAATTATTCTCTCTTTGTAAAATCCCTAGGAGAAAGTCAGTTAAGATGTAGATGAAATTTTATCCTTTCTTCTAAATAAATACTTTGCTGTATATAGTGAGTGCAGGACCCATTTCACCTCTGCTATCTCTAAGTAAGATAAATCAAAACATTTTGCCCACTTAGTTTTAGAAAGACCTAGCATATATTACAAAGGAACAAAAACCACTATATATTTCTGGTAATTAAAAAAAAATCCATTTATGGAACTTCAATTAGTGTAGGTGACTAGTCCAGTCGCCCAGTTGGTTAGTGTCAAGGCTACTCTCAGACCAAGGAAAGTTCTTCCTGTCTCGGGGCAGACACCTAGCTCTAGCCAGTGATATTTTTCTCTAAAATGTTTTGCCTATGGTGTGAATTCATTAAGGCCCCCCAACTAGTGTCCAAAGAGTCAAAATAACATAACATAACATAACATAACATAACATAACAAATAAAATAAGAGTTGGAGTCTTCTTGCAAACGCCAGAAGAGGCTTCCTTTCCCTGCTTTCTCCTCACACATCCCTCGAGGCAAGAAGCACTGAACCATCTACTTAATGGGATGGGATGGGAGTAAGAAGATGAAAGGGAAAGAGAATACTGGCAAAAATGTTTTTTCTGAACACAACTTTGCCAAATGAAAAAATATTTTGAGGATAACTCATCTCTCAGTGTCCTTTTTATCTGTTTCTTTCCTTATGTACTTACATATACTTCAACTTCTCCTGAAATGAGGAAGCCATCATTCCATCCTGTCTCCACTTGGAACTGTCTCTCTGACTATTCCTTGTTACTAAAACATTGGGAATAATGGATTCCCATATGGATTGAGTGCTCATTAGCTGTGAGCCCTATTCTCAGAGCTGTATGGAATCGCTGTTTAAACCTGACAACAGGGGCGCCTGGGTGGCGCAGCTGGTTGAGCGGCTGCCTTCAGCTCAGCTCATGATCCTGGAGTCCCGGGATCGAGTCCCACATCGGGCTCCCAGCTCCATGGGGAGTCTGCTTCTCGCTCTGACCTTTTCCCTTCTCATGCTCTCTCTCACTCTCTCTCTTTCCTAATTAAAAAAAAAAAAAAATCTTTAAACCTGACAACAATCCTCAAAACTGGGATCTATTAATATGCTCCTTGGGTAGATAAGGTAACTGAGGCTAAAGCTGTCAAAGTTCTCACATTGGAAAGTGTATCAGATGTCAAGGCTCAAGCTTTTAACCACTGCCTTTCCACAGGCTTGTGTTCTACTCCTCACTATACTTTCTCACCCTGTTGAAACTCATCTCTCCATCTCCAAAGTAGTGTACCTGACCATTCACAAAATTCTTTTCAATATTAATCTGAAATCTCTCAGTTTTATAAAGTTATATCCAAAGTTGTTTATGGGAGCATAATTCCAGGTGAAATTTGGAAAGAACCTGTTGGATTCTTGTCAGATAAACTTAGAGTATGCATTAGTTGAAATGCTCTCTACCATTAATAATGCTTATTTTAGAATACTGATTACTCAAAACAGGAGTTTAGAGTAATAAACTCTAACTCCCATTTAGAGTAATAATAAGACAAATAAATAATAAGATAATAAAATAAAACCACCACAAGGTGAAAACAAAAACTCACAAAAATCTATCCATAGAGAGAAAGACTGGAAAAATATATCAAAAATAGAACAGCAATTCTCTCTGAGTAATAAAATTTTGCTTATTTTTCTATGTTCTCTAATTTTTAGTAGCTTTTGCTTTCCATAGTTAGCACATAGAAAGGGAAAGACAAAATATATTTGAAATTTAGTGGGAATAGTATTTGTAAAGAGTTAACATTTAATCAGTGCTCATTTGTAAAATTGGTGGCTGGGACTAAATATTAATTACAGCTCCTAAGTATCATACAGTAGCTTTCATTTCCTTTAGTTCTGAATATTCCAAATAATCATAAAATGTAGCCCAACATTAGCCCACTCTTTGTGGACAGGGAAGTTGAATTTCTGAATGCTGAAGAAACAAGTAGTAGGTAGTGAGGACCAAGAACCAAAACCATGTATTTTCAAAGAGGATTTTTAAAATCTCCTCCATCACAAATATTTCACATACTATGTTTCTATAGTTTTGATTATTTATGACTCGCTTTCTTAATGTCATCCTTTTGAGTATTAGCTTCAAATTCCTTCTAAGCTTTTTAGGTCTTGTTCAATTGGCTCCCATTTATGCTAGCACTCCCAGAATATATCACTTATTTCTCCAAAAACCTCCCCTTAATGAGCCTAGATAACTGTATCTCTTCACTGTTTTTGATGCACATAATGGAGATGTTAAGACCTTATGTGTTCATGCCCCTGTTACTTCATTAATGATAAGGGGCATATCTTCTCTTGATTATATTTTTCTCCTTTTTGCTTAAACACAGTCAGGTACAGACACAAAGACACACTCCTCACCAACTGTAATTCAACAGAAGGCCTAGAACATGTAACTTGGATTTTGCAGGGTATGTCGATTTGGGGACAGAGTTAGAACACACTGTTGTGGAAGTCTCTGGAAAGTGGCCTATGTTTCCTGCAAAGTCCTGGCTCCCATAGGGCAAGGACCATTTTCTTCCTTTCCTGCTTCAAATAAGACTAAGGGTTGGCTCCCTGTCCTACATATCCTAAGGGGAAGTTAAGGTACCGATCTCCAGGAAAGGTGCCACCCCTCTGCTGACCAGGCAAGGAACACACTCATGGGGATATTTACCTGTCATTGCTATAGCCAGAGGCAGCCAAGGTCAGCCCCAAAGCCACTGCCTTCTCTCTCAGTGGTAAAAACCCAAGGACTGATTCTTCCAGTATTTTATTCCTTTAGTCTTCTACAGAGTGTCATTTTTATTAAACTAGCTTTGTTATCGCACTCCTTTGTGAGTCTTTGGGGATTGTAATGGAGGAAAATCAGAGTGACCTTACACTGAACATCCTCTCTGTCCCCTGCAATGCTGTCCACCCTCCATAACTGACCTGGTCCAATCACTCCCACTCATGTAAATTACAGGAGATGCCTTATTTCTTAATAATCACCCATTCAGTTACTCAATACATACTTACTGAAAATTCATTAGGTGCTAAGCACTGACCAAGGTTTTGGTCACAGATCAACATCAAGACCAAGCCCCATCCCTTTTGGAATTTATATTTTTAAAAGGAGCACAGACACTGAGAAAGTAAGTACATATCAACTGTAACAGCAGCTGCTATAAATAAAAATAAGTTAGAGCAAGGGACTAAAGAGTTGTGTGCACTGTGTATATGTCTCTGTGTGTGCACATGTATGCACGCATGCCTGCCCGTGAACTAGTCTAGACGCATCATAAGGAAGGGAGTCTATGTGAAAGCAGCATTTCAACCAAAGCTTGTGGAGGGGTTTTCACCAAAAGGGAGAAGGAAATAGAAATGCCACCAGATAAGAGTATCCAGATCACCCTGAAACTCAGGGTAGACACTTCGTGGGCACAAATTGAATCTCTTGCTGTACACCATTTACTGGTAGATAAAGAAATGGAATAGACTTTCTCAAGAAAATGCTTATTAAGGCAAATCCAACATGTAAAAATTAGAGTATATGTCTAAACAATCATTTCCTTCATAGAGTCATCCCCAGGAACATGGCTGTTGTCCCCTGAAACTATCAAAGTGGGTTATAGCAAGAATTAAATGAATTAGGGGGTATGATTGCTCATAAAGACACAAACCAAAAAGCTATACATTGTGATGCAAATCTTAGGAATGATTCCAGGACACAGTATGCTGTGGTTTGAAATAGTACCATTAGTAATGACCAAATGTCTATTGGTTTGTACTCTTCCGCTTATCTGTCACTAGATTTTGAGAACTCAGCATTGTATATACTTCCTTCTTGGCCTTATAAAACCAGCTACACCTTTACTCATGGTTGGAGGTATAGAATTACATCACTGTAAACAAGACTTTGTGGGCCCCTAAAAGCCCCCGCTATGTTTGTGCAGAGATAACAAGTGAGGCTAGCTCTCTTGCAGCTTATAAATTAGTTTTTGTGGAAAGGAGATTCATTTTAGTACCAATGACCCTAATGGCAAAGAATAAAGAGTATCTCCCTCTTTATACATCAGGGATGTCCAACCAAGTTAGTTGTAGATAGTGACTGATGAAGAATGAGAGTCCATGACCTAAGAACGTGGAGGCCAGGAGAATCTGACTGCAGAGACACACGGAATCAAGAGGTCCTCTCACGAGAGGTGACAGGTGAAATTGCAAGGACTGGGGAATTCTAAGGGTTATAGGTTATAATCACAGAGCAGAATTATGGAGTTCAAGGCTTTGGTTTAATGTTCAGAGAGATAGGTAAAAGATGTCCATATTTTTAGGAGAGACTACAAGGAAGGAGGAATAAAAGTCTTAAGAAACAAGGCTGTTGGAGCTACTTAGCTGGTATTTCTCACTATGTAAAGCAAGGCAGGGACACCCACCCCCTATTTCACAAATAATCAGAATGAGTCCCCGACAGCTTAAATGCCTTGCACCCTGACAGGTAGTTAGTGAGTTACAAGGCAAGACTAAACCAGGTTATGTTGCCTGTGGTCACAGCCTTCTTCCACTGTCCTGGGTGACCTCTGAACTTTAAAATCACAGGACAGCTTTGCACAACAACGTATGGCCATAAGCCAATGGCAACTTTTGGAGAAGGGACATTGCATCTCTATATGACATGATGAAATAAGTCACATATTTACAGCCTCTTCAAACTTCTTATTAATCCTTTGTAACTCTGAAGTACTAGGCCACCTGCATGTCAAAAATGGTTTCCACGTACCTAAGAATCAGTCCCAGTTACCTACTTTTGGAAAACACATCATATTTGGGTATTATTCAAAGTAAGAGAATTTTAAATCATTAGCATCTTTTTTTACAAAACAGTCAGTATACTTTGACAAGATCTATAAAAAAGTGGGAGTGATGCAATTAATAAGGTAGAATATTTCTGAGTCTTTAAGCTTCTATTTTAAGCACATTAAATCCTCAGTCAAAAATCATGAAGGCAAATACGAACACACTAGTCGGCTGGATAGTAGCACAAACTCAAGCTAGATTAGATCACGAGAACAGAATCAAGGAAGATAAGCACTCTCTTTTCATGAACACATCAAGCATCCCTTTCTGTAGCTATGCTCTCCTTCTGACATTTATACCCTCGACAGCCAACTGCGATCACGTGGTACGCTCAGGATTGACTAATCCTTCTAACACACAGCCCTATAAAATCATAGGAACCACGCTGCTGAATCTCACGGACGGTTTTCCTGTCCTCCTCCAGAGCATAACGTAACACTGAGAGTGTTGGAAATGCAAGCTAAAGATCCCATTCAGTTCCTCAAGCAAAAATAGGACAAGTTGTTAATGCTGTGAAACAATCCCAAGTCTTGAGCCAAGGTCTTAGTGAAACAGTGCACACAGACTGTGAGACTGAGGCACATTTACACAAAGGATAGGCGCAGAGTGAGGGCTTCTACTCATAACAGCAGCAACAACAAGAACAGTACTAACAGTAAGAGTACTAACAGCTAACTCTGGGAGGGTTAGTGTGTTCCAGGCTCTGGGAGGGGCATATTACATCAAGTACCTCATTTAAATCTCATAAAGACTCGGGGCCCCTGGGTGGCTCAGTCATTGAGCATCTGCCTTCAGCTCAGGTTATGATCCCGGGGTGCTGGGATCAAGCCTAGCATCAGGCTCCCTGCTCTGCAGCGAGTCTGCTTCTCCCTCTGCCCCTCCTCCTGGCTTTTGTTCTCTCTAATGCACACTCTCTCAAATAAATAAATCTTAAAAAAAATCTCATAAAGACTTTATTAATAATAAAATAGTTAATATTGTTTTAAGTATAATTTAAATAATTATTTAATAGTTATTAAATAATTGATATTGAGTATTTACTATGTACCTAAAACTTTACAGGATTATCTCATTTATTCTCACAAAACACTCCAAGCTTCCCTGAGAGAATTAGTCTTCTTTTTTTTAAATTGAGGTGTAATTGACATTATATTAGTTTTAGGTTCACAAGTAATGATTTGAAATTTGTATTGTGAAATGACAGAACAGCAGAGTAAGTCTAGTTAACATCCGTCACCACAGGGTTACAAAAACATATTTTTTCTTGTGGTGAGAACTTTGTGCATCTACTCACTTAGCAATCTTCAACTTTGCATACAATCTTATTAACTGTAGTCCAAAATGCTGGCAAGTGGGAGCAGAGGTATGGCTACTGAGTGTTGTTGCTTTCTTCTCCCTCCAGGCGAAGAACGGGACTTGCTGAGACTGAAAGTGAGTTAGGAGCCTGGAGAACGCAATGTTTATAAACTTTCCTGTAAATGGGAAAACATCGGTTTTGGACAGGCACTTCCGGAATGGTGATGGAAGCACTGAATATAAAAGTTTAGGAACCTATTAAGAATTAGAGTTTCCAGATCTGGGGAGACCCTCCTCTTTGCAGGGGGGTCAGGAGCAGTGCGGTGTCCTTGTCAGAGCCTCTGAAGGCAGCGGGGATCTATACCAAAGTAAGCTGCAGCTACTCTTCCGCTGTGCGGCCATTTTGTTTTAGAAGTTCGTGTGCGTCCTGGGCCAGTGAAATGAGGAGCTCACTCCAGCGCTGTGTGTGTGTACGGTGTGTCAGTGGGTGTGACCACGTGTCTCAGTGGGTCCTCCTCCTGAAACATTGCAGTGGGGTAAGATGACTACCCCGCTTTACAGATGGAGAACCAGAGACTTAGGGTCACTCTGCAGTGTGCCCAACATTCTTCCCGTAGTAAGTGGTGAAGACAGGTTTCCACCTCAGGGTGGCTGACTCATCATCACCGTACTATGTGTGAATAAAATATAGACTGTTTGAAGAAAGAGTCCTCCCCTCGGTGGCCCAGTTGTGTGGATAATGATGTTATCAACTAGATCTTTTTTCTTTTGCCTTCAAAAGATCATTTCATCCCATAAAATCTTTCCTGGTCTTACATTTGCTTCTCAGATTTAACATGCATGGCTGATTCAACATTGCCATTGTGTTTCGCATTTAGTCACTTACATTTGTTTTGTTCTTCATACATGTCTATCTTTAATCATTCTAAATGGTATTCTTTTGAATAATTTCACATCTTACTATAGTATTTGGTCACAGTCATTATTTATATAGATTATTGGTAACATTTAATTCTGCTTTTGTTCAATAGAGCTCTTCATTGTATTTTGGTGAAAGCTCAGATGAGATCAGCAAGCTGAGAGCTTCTTTAAAAAGGACAGGTTCAGGGCACCTGGGTGGCTCAGTGGGCTAAAACCTCTGCCTTCGACTCAGGTCATGATCTCAGGGTCCTGGGATAGAGCCCCGCATCGGGCTCTCTGCTCAGCAGGGAGCCTGCTTCCCCCTCTCTCTCTGCCTGCCTCTCTGCCTACTTGTGATCTCTCTCTCTCTGTCAAATAAATAAATAAAATATTAAAAAAAAAAAAAGGTCAGTTTCAGGGTGCCTGGGTGGCTCAGTTGGTTGGGCGACTGCCTTCAGCTCAGGTCATGATCCTGGAGTCCTGGGATCGAGTTCCGCGTCGGGCTCCCTGCCCAGCAGGGAATCTGCTTCTCCCTCTGACCTTCCCCTCTCTCATGCTCTCTCTCCTCTCATTCACTCTCTCAAATAAATAAATAAAATTTTTTTTTTTAAAAAAAGGACAGGTTCAATGATCTCCCTCCAATCTGCCCTATGAGGTGGGAGCTTTTTTCCCTACTCAGTGACTGATGCAGAATCCCCAGGAAATGCCTTTCAGTTTAAATATCGCAATCTCTGCAGGTCAGCCAGTGATAGATTTTATCCTTTGTTTTTGTTTCTGGAGATAAGGTATTGAAGAGTGTCAGGGTGGGGGTGAGGCTGTATTTTAAAATTTAAATATTGAAAGATTCCACAGAGTGCATGGTTTCTAAATATTGGGGGTGGGGGATGGGGTGATAGAGAAAAAATGATTTCAGGCAGTGCTGATTTAGAAAATTACTATTATTTTCTTGACAAAAGCTAGAATGAACTTTAAAATCTTGTCCAATGCAGCAGTAAAGAGAAGAGAGACCTTTTTATAACACTAGCCACTGGCATATTTTTAAAACTCTGCGGGAGACAGTTTACATATCCATGGTCCCAGGTAAGCATTTCACTACTATCTCAGTAAAGGATTGCTATGGTTAAAAATAGGTTTAAACTTAAACTTATCGTCCATACATTCCACTCCACAGTAAAATTTCAATTCTTGTAAGCAAACAGCTTTTGTGGTCTTTATGAAATCCCAAGTTTAATGAACCTCTCTAGATATGATTAAAGCGAGGTGATGGAAGTTTGTTACTAAACAGAAAATCCCACTCAACATTCCAATTCTTGAACTGAATAAAGCAGATAAGCACCATCCCTCACAAAACGGTGTCTGGATAAATCACAGGCTTTGGACATGTCACGTGTATTCCTCTGCAAGTATTGATCAAAAAGCATGCATTCAGGTCGATCAATTCCTGTTATCACCAAATGTTTGTGGGGTTGAAGTATTATACTAATCATCCTGGAGGCTAACAACGAGGCTAAGACAAGATAAGAAACCTGAACCAGTTAGTCAATGATGCCTTGTACATGCCAATCACTCATCTGGGGATTTGTTCAAATAACAATCTAACGACATAGTTTTGAAAGCAGGATAGACACTGATCTCAGATGAAAACCGGGAAGGGAGTTCAGAGAGTCCTCTCAGGATTAGCAAACTCCCTGCTATTGGTTTTTATAGCAAAATACAGGAGATTAACTATTTAGAACCATCACAATCCTCTAACTGGTATTCCACATTACTGTGCTATCAAATGAAGGATATAACAGGTTAATTCTTTTTTGTGGTTATTATTAGCTTTGTTGAGTTATAATTTGCATACAATTAAAGTCACCAGTTTCAAGTACATAATTTAATGAATTTTAATAAATACACAAATTCTTGTAACAATCACCACAAACATGCTAGAGAATGTCTTATTCATACCAGAAAGTTCCCTTAGTAAACAGTAATTCTTTTCTCTCAGTCCCTGGCTCTAGCAGTTATTGGTCTTCTGTCAGAAAGAGTTTCACTTTTTCTAGAATTTTATATAAATGAAATCATACATTATATTTTCTTTTGGATCTGATTTCTCTCTTTTAGGATAATGTTTTGACATTTATCTTGATCGTTGTGCATGGTAGTAGTTCAACCTTTTTATTTCCAAGTAGTATCACATTATATACATATACCACAATTTATCTATTTTTAAGTTGATAGACATTTGGATTGTTTCCAGCTTTTAGTTATAACAAATAAAGCTAATACAAAAATTAAACAGAAGTCTTTGGGTGAAAATATGTTTTCTTTCTGTTATGTAAGTACCTAAGAATAGCATCCCTGGATTATATATTGAGTATGCATTTAATTATATCTAAAAAATGCCAAATGATAATTAAAATCAAAACTAGACATATTTAAAAAAAAAAACCTGGGTGCCTGGGTTGCTCAGTGGGTTAAAGCCTCTGCCTGCGGCTCAGGTCAGTATCTCAGGGTCCTGGGATCAAGCCCCGCATCAGACTCTGCTCAGCAGGGAGCCTGCTTCCCCCATTCTCTCTGCCTGCCTCTCTGCCTACTTGTGTCTCTCTCTCTCTGTCAAATAAATAAAATCTTTAAAAAATTTTTTAAAAATAAAATAAAAAATAAAACTGCCAAACTGCTCTTCAGTGTAGCTCAACTATTTTGTTTATACAATAATCTCTGAGATGGTTGCTCTATATTCTGAAAACTTTTAGTATGGTCAGATTTATAAATTTTAGTCATCCTAATTGGTGTGTATTGATATCTAGTTTTGATTTTAATTATCGTATTTCTAAAGGTATTAAGAATATTTTCATGTACTTATCTGACATGGATATTCTTTGGTAAGGTATATATTGTACATTCAAATATTATATATTCAAATCTTTTGCCCATTTTTTACTTGGGTTTTGTGTTTTCTTATTACTGAGTTGTAAATCTCTAATATATTCTGAATTTTATCAGCATATATTTTATTGGTATTTTCTCCCAGTCTGTGTCTTTCCTTTTATTTCTTAGGGGTCGTTTGATGGGGCAAATTTTTTTAATTACGATGAAATTTTTTTTTCTTTTTTGGTTTGAGATTTTTCTAATAAATATTTAAGATCACAAACATTTTTTCCTTTGTTTCCTTTTAGAAGTTTTATAGCTTTAGCTCTTATATTTAAGTCTATAATCTATTTAGAGGTAATTATTGTATATTGTGTGAAGTAAGGGCTAAGATCAATCTATCTCTCTTCTATATCGCATATGGATATACAGTTCTTTTAGTAACAAAGGATTGTTGAAAAGACAATCCTTTAACTACTGAATTGACTTTACACTTTTGTTGACATTAAGCTGACCATACACGTGTGGGTCTCTTTCTGAACTTTGTATTTGAGTCCATTGGTCTATAATCCTACCTTCTCAACAAATAATAATAATATTTAATAATCCTACCTTCTCAACAAATAATATTCAACAAAACTGTCTTTACTACAGTAACTTTATAATGTCTTTTTTTTCCCCAAAAAAACTCATTTTGGCTATTCTAGGTCCCTTGAATTTTCATATAAATTTTAGAAGCAGTTTATGAATTTCATTAAAAGAAAGTCTTCTGAAATTTTGATTTGTAGATCAATTTGAGGAAAATATATCTCTATATACATGATTTCTAAATCAATAAACTTGGGACATCTTTAGATTTATTTAGGTCTTTTAAACATTCAGCAATGTTTCATCATTTCCAGGTTTAAGTCTTAATTTTTTCAATTAAACTTATCCATAAGTACACATTTATTTTAAGATTTTATTTATTTGTCAGGGAGAAAGAGAGAAATAGAGTACATAAGCAGGGAGAGCAGCAGGCAGAGGGAGAAGCAGGCTCCCTGCTGAGCAAGGAGCCCCATGCAGGACTTGACCCCACAACCCTGTAATCATGACATGAGCCAAAGACTGACACTTAACTGATAGAACCACTCAGACATCCCCATATTTATATTTTTGATGCTGTTCTTTAGAGTTTCAATTGGCTGTTGCTAATATATAAAAGCACAACTGATTTTTGTATATTAATATGAGACACGATTAAATCAATTAAATCAACTACTAATTCTAATAGCTTCTTTGTAGATTTCTTAGAATTTTCTATTAATGATAGTTTTACTCAACATATATTTCTCAAATGTTGAAGCATTTATCATAACTCTTATATGGTTTCCCTTCTTTTTGCTGCTAATATAAATTACATGAATCAATTTTCTTTCTTTTTTTTTTTAAAGATTTTATTTATTCATTTAACAGAGTGAGAACACAAGCAGGCAGAGGCAGAGAGAGGAGCAGGCTCCCTGTGGAGCAAGACGCCGGGATCGTGACCTGAGCCAAAGGCAGCTGCTCAACCAACTGAGCCACCCAGGCGTCCCATGAATCAATTTTCTAATCATGAACTAGGTTCACATATGGATAAACTCTACCTGGCAATAATGTTTTAAATTAAAGAAGAAACAACTAATATTGCTTGTTCTAATAATTACTATCTCTTGCATATGCCTAGTGTTTAGTGAACACTATTTTTAAATATAGTTAATTAAAAAATACATGCAAAGCAGGGAAAAAATTTTTGAAAGATTAGACTCAGAGGAAATATAATTTTGTAGTCTATTCTAAAATAGTATCTTATAGAATTATGATGTTTGGTTTTATAAACCTCCTTAACCTCAGAAATAGATAACTTAGATCAAACAGCCAATATAGTAATCAATATCATCAACAGATAATCTTAGAGCGGCAAATATAATTATTTTGTTATTTTATATCATTTGCAGCCTGGGTATACTAGATACCCAAACTGTATATACGCACACAAATTGATCAAGTTCACTCTTTTCAATCATTGTCTCTATCATTCTTTCACACACCTGAACACATATACACACACACACGTGCAAATAGGAAGTGCCTTAATACATTGGTCATTTAACTGACAAATGCAACGGTTTGCAACCCAAATATACTACTGAGGCCAGGAGCAGCCAAACTGAAAAATGTTTTATCAGTAATTTTTCTTATGTATTTCCCTATGGGCTTAATGATTGGTATATGGTAGGGGCGCCTTGGCGGCTCAGTCGGTTAAGTGTCAGACTCTGGATTTCAGCTGCGGTCATGATCTCAGGGTCCTGAGATCAAGCTCTGGGTCAGGCTACGCACTCAGTGAGGAGTCCGCTTCAGATGCTCTCTCTCCTTCTCCCTCTTCCCCTCCCCTCCACTGATACACTCTCTCTCAATAAATATATCTTTTTTAAAAATTAAAAAAAAAATAATTGGCATATGGTATACATAATTGCTTGGAGCAAGTTTGATTTTGTGGCTTATCACTACATAGTAGATTAAACGCAGTACTTTAGCATGAGAAAACGAAACTTGCGATAGGTGCAGAGATGGGAGGATCTGAGAAGCAACAGCATAAAGGGCGAGATTACAGAAATCGGACAAAAGAACTGAAAAGTGTAGCAGCTGGGGCTGCTCAGCGACTGCATACTATTGTGCATGATTCATGCCCCTGAGAACAATCACCGAATTTTAGCACAACCTAATAGCCTACGTTCAAGATGATGAAATGGAGTCATTAAGTTAAGTCTCATCAGTCTATTCTGTTTAACAAGGCATGGAAGTGTACAGTCCATTTAAAAAAGCTGTCTATTAAAACAGTTAAAAATATTTTGGCACCTTTTGGAGGAAGCTTTGTTTCTTTTGGGAAATCTACTTAGACAATATGTTTCACTGTCCTTTGTTAGTAATGCTGCGTAAACGAGGAACGTGGTATGTTCACAAGCAGACTGGTCACCACATAAGGGCCACACAGTCAGCACGCTGCAGACTTCAGGGGATGCTATTCACATAGATTTACGGTTCAGCAGCACTCCCCCTGACACCGGGTGGGGCTGAGGTCCTGTCCACAGGGGCTGGGACTTAACGTTTCTGTTGTGTTCACCGTTGTATTTCCAGGGCTAGGACAGCATGGGGCACACAGTAGGCACTTAGTAATTTTTTGTTAGGGCACACAGTAGGCACTTCATAATTTTTTTATTAACTATGAATGCAAGCATATGTAACTACATTCAACTTGCAACATTTAGAAACAAAATATTTGAGTTCTCAGAACTAATATTTCATTCAGTGCCTATTTATAATATCAAAATTTTCAACTTGCAACATTTAGAAACAAAATATTTGAGTTCTCAGAACTAATATTTCATTCAGTGCCTATTTATAATATGATCAAAATTTTCCAGATATGCTCTTTAAATCAGAACAGACCATTTGACTAAAAGAGGGAAATGTCTATAAAGGAAAGAACTGGGAAAGCTTCAACTTTATGAATGCCATGGAGGAGGAGCTTCGAGTTTTTTTTCTAAGCTGCCTTTGCTTGCCAGTTTATTCTTTCCTGGCCAAAAGTGGGGCCCAGAGTGGCTTCCTGCATTCTCAGTATTTGATCATGGTACATGGTATGGACAGGGTTTATCCTTCTTATTCTCTGCTCTTAAAACCTCAGTCTATTGTAAATTGATTTTGTGGTAGTGTTGGACTCTATTTAATATACTTTGTCAGTTCTAGTTTTATACCATATATAGAAAGCATTCAGCCACATGATGATACTAATGATGACAAGGCATTGAATATGGAATTTGCAGATTAAAATTCTACATCTGGCTGAATCATTTATCTAAGATATCATTTATATCACATTTGGAAAGAAAGACTATTTGCTTGCTATCTTTTGTCTATGTAGTTAAAAGTAACTGTAGAATTATTATGCTATCATGGAAAGCAAATAAGCAATTTGGAATCCAGTGTTTCCATACTTTATGATGAATAAAATGCTACAAACCCTATTAAACACATTAAAAATTAACCATTTTCACAACTTTATTAAAATTTTAAAGGCACATAGGAACACCAGCCAAGCACAATAGTTTGTACACAGGCATTAGACATGTACGTTGGGTTCGAAGATATGTGGAAGAGAATAGGGGAAGGGATTAAGAAAACAATATTTTATGGTATCTTGGAATTCTTATCTTTTATAAAGTCAAAAATAGTTTTGAAAATCCTGTAAAGGATGTGCTATTTATAGGCCCATGGTCAGCTTGTCAGATGTAATGGTTTTCTCATATTGGTCATTAATCTTTGTTTCAGCAATAATTACAGACCACCATAAATTCTAAATACCCATGGAATTTCATGGTCTGAAATTATTCTGCAATTTAATGCCCTAGCATTAAAAATAGACCAAGAATTCAAGAATTTGTTTTCTTTTAATCAGTTGCAATGTAAAATGTTTATGAATCTCAATCTTGAAAAACTATTTTAATATGATGAAGTATTTTGGAACACTTTAAAAAGCCATAACAGGATTGAATTACATCCTTTATATTAGAATAAAGAGAGGAACTTTTTTAAAAGCCATATTTAGCTGTAGAGTTTTACAGGATTATGCTTAAGGTGCAACTTGAAATCACCTCCCAGATGTCTCATTTATAGAAAATGACTGGTTCATCCATGAATCACCAACATGTCATTCTGCTTCTGCATTGAAGTCTCATGCAAACTAAGGAAATACCAAAGGCCTCTGTTCTCTTGGGTCTTTTATTGTAGGATCCACTCAGTCTACACTGCCTTTGGATAATGAAAGCCAGCATTAGAAGATAGGCTATGCTTCCAATGAGGCTGACATTTTAGTAATTGGCCCTAATCACTTTGGAATATTATATCCCAGGTTTAGGCTTCTTTCCATCTTCCATATTTTATTCATCAATCATGGTTTCTGTTGTAACTTGGCAAGAGTCTCTGGAATGCTGTATATTGTTAAAACAATCCTCCATTTCCTGAAATAGACAATCCATGTATCCTAAGAGTGAAGAAGTCTTTGGAGAAGGCCTTTCTTCTTGAATTAAGTTGTAGAGAAGAAACACACTCTTAGCTTAATAATAATCATATGTTAAATATCTATGACATGTAATTTCTTAAGATCCTTTGATGAATAGACTACTTTTATTGCATATGACTGTTCCACTTAAATAATGAGGAAAATCTTACACTATCTGACAGAAAGTTGAAGATATAATAATAGAAGTATTATCTTGTATCAAAATCAATTTAGTTGGGAAATAATAGAATTTTAAATTCAGGATCCAGGTAAACAACTGAACAGATTTTCTTATAACCCCCTGGAGATTCTTATTATTGATCAAATATTGATCTTCTCATAACTTTACAAATAGAACTCAAAGCCCTCAGCGCTATATGAAATTGTCTTCATACACACTTGGGTAAGAGGGGCTCTCTTGCTATGGACTCAAAACTTAAAAGACTAGTCATAGCACAAGTCACATTTATTAAATGTAACATAGAAGAAAATGGGTACTTCTGTCAGGGACATAACCTGTAACTGTAAATATCACTCTCTTGACTAGTACTCTTCAGGCACCAAGGAAACACTTCTTTCCATCTGTTGTTCTCTGTCCTCCAAAGAAAGGTAGTTACCTCCTTATGCTCTCCATGTCACGAAGGTTTATGGGTTTTGCCTCTGCTGGCAGCAGAGACAGACATGACTTACCAACTATGAAGGCTTATTTGTTGAGGTTGGGAAATACAACACACTTTATCTAAGTATTTGCTAGGTTGACTTATAATTTTAAAATGTTTAGCCACTATTTGTGCCCTTGCCTTAATCTCTACCTTCACATATCTGACTCTTCTACTCTCACTAATCTCGGTTCCTAGCACTTATCTCCATAGATACTTTAACCATCTTGAAATACTTGCCATTTCCTGGAACACCCTTCTATCTCATTCATTTTTCACTGGTTGCTTCCATTCTTGGAATATCTCTCCTTTGTCTTCCGAATGAAATTTTGTCATATTTAAGATTCTATTCAAGTGTTAATACTTCTTTAAAATTTTCTCAAGTACCTCAGACTTGAACATAGATTGATCGAAATAACACTTAAAATATGAAATGCTAATATAAAATCCCAAAACACTGAGTGCCAAAAATTAAGGGCAATATATCTATATTAACATAGTGCCGAGGACATAATAAGAGTTCAAAATGTTTGCTGTTATTAGTTCATGTTAAGGTTAACTGTCTTCCCCACCACACACACACACTGGATCAGCTAACTCTATCATGTGTTTCCAGAGCATTCTGTACTCCTATATTGGCTATTTTTATCGGTCACATAACTTGACTAATATTTGTCTTTCTGGGTCTATCTCGTTCATTCTTGTAAGCCGAATATCCATTATTAAACTGATTTAATGAATTAGTTTTGAGAGGGAAAATAAGAGGTGAGATTTGGAGAGATATGTGAGGGTCTGGAGTACAGAAGTAAATAAGAAGATGATGGAGCACATTAAGGAATTTTTTAAAAGAAATTGAAAAAGATACAAGACATATAAAACAATTATTTAGAAAGTAAAAGAAGGGTTATTCAAGGCATTTACTTAGATGTCCCAAAGGATTATTCATCTGAAAATGGTAGAGAATTATTAAATTAATGAGTTCACCCCCTTCTTTTACTCCAGTACCATTAGAGATACACAACTGCCTTATATCAACTGCTAAGACATTTTTCTTCCAAGTTAACGTGCCTTGTTTATATCTTTTTTAAGAAAAATAATCTCAGTTAAACCTGAGGTAATTCTTTTTAGTGTAATCACCTGGCACATCATTGGTGATTAAATAATGTCAAACATTTGCCTTAAACACAATAATATAATTATAAAAATATGCATATATTTTATCACTTCTAGAAAAAGAAGTTTAATATAAAAATGGTAGTGGAGGTATAGGAAAATGTACTTACTCTGATGAGCTTTTATACAGATTAGCAATACTATTGTTCTAGTTGATAACATATCTGAAGAAGATACCACTTCTCGATAGCATAGAAATTATGGTATATTTCTTTTTTTAACTAAAAAATTTTCAAAATACAGTATATTTCTATGATAAAACATCAGTAAACAACAAGATGGGTGGTAAAAAACACAATCTAGTTTCTTTGGATTGGTATTATTGTTGATTAACTTTTTAGCTGAGTCATAGGGAGCATCTCCTATGTTTTTGACAACAGAATTTCTCTTTTCAGAAAATATTTTTGGCGTTTCAGAAAAATACTGGAATGTATTGAGTGAAATTACAATTATAATTATTATTTCTGTAAAAGAACTCTTTTCTCTTTTATATCTTATTTCCTTGATTTATAAAATTAAGAAGTCTTTTATTTTTTGAACTCTTCCTTTTCCTTTAAATTTAGTTCTATTTGACCAACTAAATTAAAAATCAAGAAATAAGTCTCTACTTACTAAAAAAAAGACTGATTTTCTTACTCTAGTGCTGGTAAAAATTAGCAGTAAAAACATAGCAAGGAAATAAACATCTTGAGTAGAAATTAAGTCAAATCTTCTAAAATCTGTTATATTCAATAATGAGTCTTAGTGGGATTTTAAGTCTATGAGTATTAGGAGAAAACACTGAAGGTCAGGTAACATAATTGTATTACAGGAAAGTTAATAGCTTTTTCAAAAGTCTTTTCTTTAGGAGCTCATTATCCTGCACAAAGTTACAAACTATTTTAGAAAGTACTTCCATCTGAGTTGAAAAGTCTTTAAAACATACTACAAAGAACTAGGTAAGGTAAGCAAATTTAACTGCTTTAACCCTATAATTACATTTCAATTATCTGTGTTTCCACATATCCATGAAGTATCCCAGTGAAATCACACAGAATCATTGCCGTGTACTTAATACACACATTTCATGTATGTGGCATAGTCTAAAAAAGGTTGATACATTAAACAGCAGAGGGATTCAATTTTTAAGCCATGTTAAAAAGGATGTGGTAGAGAAAACATCTGGAAGAGAACAGGTTGATTGAAATAGGTCTGCGTGGTTTCAGGAGTGGAAGGTCATATTAAACTAATCTCCAAAAGAACTCTGAGAGTATTACTGCCAAAATAGACAAAGGCAATTCAGGGAAGTAATACATTCAGATTTTCAAGGATCACGGGAAAATACTGAAGCTTAAAGTCAGTCTAGCAATGCATTATAGTTTACTTTTTCTCTTTCCATTGTTTTCAAAGATGACTATCTGGCATGTTTTTAAAATACGTATGGATAGGCAGCAACAATTATATTCATGAAAGAAATACTTATTGAGCTTACCAGGTGCCACGCAGGTATGGAGATTAGAAAAACAAGTGATGTGTCCTCATCCCTAAGACTCCAGAATCTGATGTGAGAGCCAGACGACTACCCTGCCCACACACCAGAGCAAGACTAACCAAGACTGAGGTTTTGCATGATCTGCTTGAGATGTTTAAGGACAATGTGAATTTTAATATTAAGGGTGAGGATAATCGTCATTCCTGTCCAATGGTGAAAAAAAATAAATATGTGGAGGCATATGGTTTTCTGCAGAAGCACTTTGTAGAAAGAAGAAAGGAAATAACAGAATCTTAGAGCAAAATATTACTTACTTTCTTTTAGTTATTTCTAAAGCAGCTTTAGCTGTTTTAAAATAAGCTTAAACCTTACCAAATAGATGAGACATTTAACCAGATTGCTGATTACAGTTATGACTTGAATCTAGCTACATGTTTCATGTCTAATCATGGAACTATACAGCCATAAAGAAGAGTGCCATCTCTTTCCATTTGCAAAAACATGGATGGATCTAAAGGGTATAATGCTAAGTGAAATAAGTTAGAGAAAGACAAATGCCATGATTTCACTTATATGTGGAATTTAAGAAATAAAACAAATGAATAAAGAAAAAAAGAGACAAACAAACAAAAAAAACCCAGACCCTTAAATATAGAGAACAAATCGGTGGTTGCGAGAGGGGAGGTTGGCAGGGGGTGAACAAGTGAAGTAGGTACACTGGGTTACGAGTACACTTATAATTATGAGCTCTGAGGAATGTATAAAATTGTTGAATCATTATGTTAACCTGTGAGACTAATATAATGACACAGCATGTGAATTATGCTTTAATTTAAAAATAAATATCTTTTTTTAAATCATGGAACTATAAGTTAGAAAGAATCACAAAGAATTCTGGTTAAGAGATCCTTTAAATCTGTTCTTTAATACAAAAAACCCCCAGATTTTTTATGGTGAAATAGTCTAGAAATCAATGGACTAAATGAAGATAAACAGATTTTTCTCTTGCAAGAATTCTCAATGAATTTACTTTATAGATGTGCATCATATTTTCTGCAAAAACAGCAGTTTATACCATTTGCCAAACTTCTTTGATTAAGAACATTCATGGGGAATGTTAATTTGAAAGTTCTTTGGAAAATATTGCCTTACACCAACTCACTTACTCTGCAAAGACAGAATTAAGATTCAGTGAATTAAGTGATTTATACAGAGGTGAGCTCACTATATATAGTGAGCCAAGACTAAGAACTGAGCTTTTGAAGGTTTATTTATTTATCTTAGAAAGAGTGAACATGAGTTGGGGGGGCAGAGGGAGAGGGAAAGAGAATCTCAAGCAGACTCTATCCTGAGTGGGGAGCTCTATTCAGAGCTCAATCTCATGACCCTGAGATCAGAACACAAGCTAAAACCAAGAATTGGACGCTTAACCAACTGTGCCACCCAGGCACCACAGAACTAAGCTTTTAGATATTTGGTTTAGCACTCATTCATCCAAATTATGGTCTTTAGTTTGCACACACATATCTCTGGAAACGCAGAAAGATGTTCCAGATATATGTAGGCATAGAGAGTTTTAAGGGAATCTGGCTTCTTATTTATTTCTTAAAATTGATTTGCCTACAAACAAGTGAGGGTTGATCATAGGGGCAGCGTTACTCTCTCCTTTCCTTTACCCCTTCTACAATGGTATATTGGAGGAAAATCTTCCATTTAAGGAAAAGCAGTATGTTTTTTAAGGAATTTAGCTGGCTCTCATTGCCTATCCACAGAATTAGGAATAGGAAAAGCAAACTAAAGTCTCGTTACTTCAGCTTACACACTATTAGTCTCATTAATGCAATAGCTATCAATACCCACAGAATCATAACATATTAAATTTTGATAGTAGTAGCTACTAATGTGCCATTGACTGTTAACAATCAATGAAGTAACCTTTATAAATCATTATGTTGCAAACTGCATACCAGCAACTTTTATATATGTATACACCACCTGTCTCTCTATTATTTTGGATGAAGTATCTGTTCGTCTCTCTAAGGCCATTCCATGCATGTACTAAATCTCTTCCTCTCTCACGTGCTCTAGATAGAACATCATTTCTGCCTTTTTCTTCCTGTCTATTGAATCTGCATATTTTCCCCTTTGATTGGATTTCTTATCAGCACACTCATATACTATTTTTCTCTCATATTAAAAACAATCCTCTCTTAGCAAGGGTAAAAATGAACTACTGGGACTTCATCGAGGTCAAAAGCTTTTGCATAGCAAAGGAAACAGTCAACAAAACCAGAAGACAACCAACAGAATGGGAGAAGATATTTGCAAGTGACATATCAGATAAAGGGCTAGTATCCACAATCTATAAGGAACTTATCAAACTGAACACCCAAAGAACAAATAATCCAATCAAGAAATGGGCAGAGGACTCCAACAGACATTTCTACAAAGAAAAGATCCAAATGGCCAACAGACACATGAAAAAGTACTTAACATCACTCGCCATCAGGGAAATACGAATTAAAACCACAGTGAGATTCCACCAGACACCAGTCAGAATGGCAAAAATTAACAAGTCAGGAAATGACAGATGTTGGCGAGGATGCAGAGAAAGGGGAACCCTCTACACTGTTGGTGGGAATGCAAGCTGGTGCAGCCATTCTGGAAAACAATATGGAGGTTCCTCAAAAAGTTGAAAATAGAGCTGCCCTACGACCCAGCAATCACACTACTGGGTATTTACCCTAAAGATACAAATGTAGTGATCCGAAGGGGCACATGCACCCGAATGTTTATAGCAGCAATGTCCACAATAGCCAAACTATGGAAAGAACCTAGATGTCCATCAACAGATGAATGGATAAAGATGTGATATATATATATCACATCATACACACACACACACACACTATACAGCCATCAAACACCAAAATCTTGCCATTTGCAACAATGTGGATGGAACTAGAGGGAATTATGCTAAGCACAATAAGTCAATCAGAGAAAGACAATTATCATATGATCTCTCTGATATGAGGAATTTGAGAGGCAAGGCAGGGAGTCATGGGGGGAAGGGAGGGAAAAGAATGAAACAAGATGGAACTGGGGAGGGAGACAAATCATAAGAGACTCTTAATCTCAGGAAGCAAACAGAGTTGCTGGAGGGGTGGGTGGTGGGTGGGATGGGGTGGCTGGGTGATGGACACTGGGGAGGGTATGTGCTGTGCTGTGAACTGTATAAGACTAATGATTCACAGACCTGTGCCCCTGGGGCAAATTGATTCTATGTTAATAAAAAAAAATCCTCTCTTGAGTCCACTTGTACCTCCAGTTATTTATTTATTTATTTATTTATTGGTTTCCTTTTATAGCAAAGCATTTCAAAGGAGTTATCTACATACATTGTCTCTACTTTCGCTCTTTTGGTTCTCTATAAACCTAGTTCCCATAAATCTTTCATTCCCCCTAACTCAAAGCTATTCTTGTCAAGGTCACCAAAGTCCTCCATATGAATAAGTCTAATGGTTAATTCTTAGCCTTTACCTTACTTAAGGATATTTGATACAGTTGATGACTTTCTTCTGTTTGAAATACTTTCTTCGCTGGGCTTCCAGAACACTACATTCTCCTGGTTTTCTTTGTATCTCCCTTGCTATTCCTTCTCAGTGTTCTTTGCTAGATCCCTGTCACATCCCTGTCCTCAATATTAGAGTTCATAGGGATTGCTTGTTTATCTTCTCATTGATAAACACTCTTCTCGTGATCTCACCCAACCTCACGGCTTTAAAAACTATCTATACACACGTGACTTTCAAACTTCTATATCGCCATCCAGCTTCTTCACCTTGGTTTCTAGACTTATATCCTGGAATCTACTTGAAATCTCTCCATGTAGGTGTCCAAAAGGCACCTCAGAGTTAAAGTTTCCAAACGTTGCTCTTCCAGTCTTCTCCTCCAATTGTTTGTCTTTTAGTCTTTTCTATTGGCATTACTAATAACTCAGGGCTTCCAGGTGTTCATCCTTGACTCTCCTCTTCCTCACATCTCATGCCCAATGTCACTGAGAAATCTTTTAAGCTCAAATTTCAAAATGTCTCCAAACTATAACCATTGCTTATCACTCCCACTGCTGCCATTCTCGTTTGGGAAACTGATCTCCCCCTTGGACTTTGGCTGTTTCTGTTTGTACTTTTTGTACTATTTGTACTTCTCTTTGCACTCCAACACCGTAACACTTTCCTATTCCTCATCCGCCACTGCAGCCAGGGATATCTTGTTAAAATGTCTGCTCAAAATATTCTAATGGCTATTTATCTCACTCACAGAAAATACCAAAGAGTTTCCAATAGCCGACAAGGCCCTACACGATAAGGTTCTCAATTCACGCCCCACTATTAACCTCCAATTCCATGAGTCTGCTCTAGCCAGCCCAAGCACTTCTGCTGTTCTTTATGCATGCCAGACTGCTCTCACTGGAAGACACTTCCTCTTGCTGTTCCCTTAGTTCGTAATACTTTTCCTCACCAACTCCATGGCTCTTCCCTGACGTCCTTCCTATCTGTTCAAATTTCATCTCTTTGGAGTGAGCTTCTCAATTTAAAATTACAACACTCCTCAGAGCGTCCTTGCTCTCTGTCTTCTGCGCTTTATTTTTTTTCCATGTCGCATACTACCTTCTAATGTAATTCACTGATTTATTTTATTATATGTCTCCATACAGTAGAATATGAGCTGTCTGAGGTCAAGTTTTTTTGCATGTTTTATTTGCTACGTTATTCCAAATGGGGGGAAAAAAGCATGTTTGGAAAGACACAAAATATACCAGTTTTGGAAGAGTGAACACATCTGGGAAGGAATGGTAAGGAATAAAACTGGATAGGGATGACCGGGTGGCTTTAATTTTAGTATTTGTAGCATGTTTTTGTTTTTTAACAACAAGGGACCCAATCATTTTTGTTACATATTAATGGTAGGTACAAGGGTTCTGGTTGTGTCTGTCCTCTGAACTTTCTGAATGTTTAAAATATTTTATAATGTGAAAATACCGATTTACTAGAAATGAAAAAGGGTGGCACATCTAGCAACTGTAGGTCTGAATGACTGGAACACAGATGGGAGAGAAGGGCAAATGGCAGAAAGAGAGACGAGAGAGCACTGGCCAGGCATAAGGTAGTAATGGGAAGTGTGGCTATTTTATAAAAGGGTATTTAGAGCAGGCGTCATAGAGCAGTGCTTCTCAAGCCTCAACATGCATAGCGGTTATGGAGGGCTTTGTTCTAATGTGCAAATTACAATTTAGTTGGTCTGAGAGGGGCTGTGTCCCTTGTAAGACTGCCAGATGATGCCAATGCTCCTGGTCCTGATAATAGGGTCTTGATGTAGGACCTGGAATATGGCTGCACACTGGAATTCTCTAGGGCATCACAGAAAATGTCTGGGTCCACTCCCTCAGCCAAAGATTCTGATTTAATTATCACTGGGGGTGGCCTGGCTACCACTGAATATTTTAAAAGGTGATTTTAAAACACAGCAAAATTTGAAAAAAGCTGTAGGGGGCCCAGGCCTGGTGCCTTGCCTGTACCCTGTCTCTTCTGAGGGCTCCCTCATGATGCCTGTTTTCTGTAGTCTCCTTCTGAGCAGTTTTGGGGTAAGGGTCTCCAGGCTGCATCACTGGCTGCTGCTGCTCAGGCCAGGCCACACGTCAAAGATTAGGACCCAAATGCAAACACACGCTGAACATCTGACTGGAGTGCTTTTAACTAAATGAGGCCCGGCTGGCCAATTATTTAAGTCCCCGACTCAATGTTCTATGCGGTGCAAATCAGGGAAAACCTAGGCTTACTTCTGAAGAGGAAGCCATCACAGAGGCTGCCATCTGTTGGCAGACCAACAAATCAGTGATTTGATCATTCAATTCATTTATTATTTTCAAAATGTACTGATGGTCTGATAGGTACAAAACCTATAACTTACTGGTGAAGAAGACAGACTTTTTGCAGTCTTGGTAGCGCTTACAGTCTATCAGCTATGACCTACCGTGAACAACTAATGACACCATTGTGGACTTATTTATAACGTGGTCGTTGTGTGCATATTCTGTTTCCTGAAAGCAGGGGCAAAAGAGGTCTGAGGGAAAGGTTTGTCTCAGATGATGGATAAGCTGAGACCTGAAGGATGAGTAGTAATCAGTGAGGGGAATGGGTAGGAGGCAGGGGAAAGCTGCTGTTGAACACTGAGTGGTAGGCTCTTTCTCAGGGGAATTTTCAGCTGCTTAAGCAATTTCCTTTCTCCTTCTCCCTCAAGTATTTTTATATAAAGACTTCAGTAACTATTATCCTAAATGTTTCACTGTATTTTATTTTTTTGTTTGTTTTCAATCTGGAAGAGCCAACCTATGTCCGCTTTGGTTCCAGACCAGACAAACTGATGAAAAGCCATAAGAAACATGACACAGGGGAACTGTGCTCTCTCCCAGTTGCAATGCGGGCAATTATTTGGAGAGTGGAAGTGCAGTGGAAGGAAGGGAGAAAGGAGGTGAAGGGTGTGGGAAGAATCTAGAGGTTGTGAGGCCAACTGGAAGACAGGTGCTCTGGATCCAGCGAAGGATGTCAATGCCTGGGGTGTGACAGAAGAGAGGTTGCCTGGGGCAGGGGGAGGAGTGTTTCATGACAGGATTTTGTGACTGGGGGGATGGGGGGAGAGGAAGGAAGCGGGGATGATCCCAAGGATTCAGACTCCTTGGCTCATGTGCAGGTTGTTTTTCTGTGTTTCATGAGTCTCTAACCTCATAACCACCATTTCTTGATCATACTCCTATTACCCAATTTCTGTTATGGTCTAATTAATATCCAGTAATTCTAGACTGTTGATGGCATAAGTATTTCCAAATACTGAGTAACAGTAGGAAAAAGTGAAGGGAATAAAGTTACTTGATTTTTTTTTTAAAAATGTGCTTTTTATAGGAAATAGAATGATACACAAGTGGCAATATGTTGCTCGGCATTCCTTTTGTTCCACGTGCCTTAGAATATGATGTTGCTGAGTCACTGGGCTATAGCAGAACTGACTGCGAGACAGTTTGATGCTGGAAGGTGGGGGTGGGTGGACAGAGGGAAAAAGTATTACTTAAAGAAACATCCAATCAAGAGGAGAATTTAAAATTCAAACATAAATTGTCAAAAATATTGACAAAATACCACGATAATATCTTTAACTTGGTTAATCATTCTGTTCAGATATATTTGTCATGTATTATATAGACACCTAGAGATCTGTTCCTATGAGGTAGTGAAATACTTAGAAATGAAGACCTATATATAATCTTTAAAAACTTGGCAGAAACCATAATTGTAATTTTCAACCCCCACTCCAAACAATTGCCACTCCAAAATTGATTTTAATCTTCAGCATATTTTTAAGCAATACAAATATTAGATGAATAATAGGGGGAAGGGATGTTATTTCAGAATTTTTTGTTAGAATTCAATAGTTTTTCTGGTATACTTTAAAAAATATTTTAATAGGTGTTGGGGAGAAGTGATTCAGCAATTATTGGAAAAACCATATGTCTGACACAATTGCATTTCATGTTGTTGTTGTTATTGTTATTATTATTATAATGTATGAATACATTATAATGCTATTACTTATGTCTTAATATGAAATCAAGATATCAAGCTAATTTGGGTGATAACCTTATGCACAAACAGTACTTTCCTTAACCAAAGACTAGAAAATTTGATGGAAAACATTTTTAATCTAAAAATATGAAGAGAGGGCGCCTGGGTGGCTCAGTTGTTGAGCAACTGCCTTCGGCTCAGGTCATGATCCTGGACTCCCTGGATCGAGTCCCGCATCGGGCTCCCTCCTCAGCGGGGAGTCTGCTTCTCCATCTGACCTCTTCCTATCTCTCATTCTCTCTCTCTCTCAAAAAAATAAATAAAATCTTTAAAAAAGTAAAAATATGAAGAGAAAAAATATGAAGAGAGGAAGAAAGCAAAACAAATTCTCTGCAGGGAAATATGTCTGCATTTAAAGAGTTTAGCAAATTTGGTACATGCATTTTAGTAAAGGAAAGAATTCATCTTCTACTAGCTAGAAGAATGGCGGGCATTGTGAGATTAATTTTTCGGATGTTTATGTTCTATTGACCTGAAAAGTTTGATCGTCTCACTAAAATTGGGAGATCAGATAACCAGAAAAAAATATGAAGATGACAGAAATGTTGAGCTGGTAGAGCTCAAGGAGTTCCTGTGTTTCCTTTTTTTTTTTTTTTTTTTAAGTGGGGAGGGGCAAAGGAAGAGGGAGAGAAGAATCTTAAGCAGGCTCTGTGCCCAGGGCGGAGCCCGATGCAGGGCTTGATCTCATAGCCCTGAGATCATGACCTGAGCCAAAATCAAGAGTTGGATGCCCAAACAATTGAATCCCCCAGGCACCCCAAGAATTCCTGTGTTTTAATTAGTTCTGCTTTTTTCCCCCATTGAGGAAGTAATTGTGTGTAGTTATTTGCTGTTCAAAGTATTTTTACACATTTAATTGTACTAGTGCTTTGGATAAGTCTTACTGGGTAGGTAGAATACAAAGGAAAAAAAATCAGAATCAGAAAAGTAGAATGCTTGTTAAAAATTGGTTTACTTATAATGTAGGAGCCCATTAGAAGGATCTCAATCTTCAGGTTCCCTATTAAATCTACCCTGGAATATCAAGGATGGTGACTGCAACTACTCCATATTGGGTGACAACTCTAGTCTGTATTATATTTAGTCCTTAACAGCACTCAAGAGATGGGGGCTGCTGCCCCTATTATATTATAAGAAACAAAAATGGAAGAGCTGATAGAACTTGAGATTGGGGAGGGGGTTCCTAGTTTTTTCTTCTTAAAATTTATAAGCTCTCAGCAACCTTTTAAATTTTCTTGTTTGTATTTAGGTTAACTGAAGCCCATATTTTATAGACACCTGTGGAAATCTCTTTCAATTGTTCCTTGGGTCAAAGCTTGTGTTGGGGCCTATCGATATAATAGAAGTTGAGGGAAGGAAGATGCCCCATCAGATAACACAGGATGAGAATAATATGTTAAAATAGAACAAGGGGACCACTTTTCCTACTTCTTATTTAGGATAGTCTAATTAGTGTTGATCCATTTGATGCCATTCTCTTTATTCCAGATGAATTTTATTCTTGTTCTTGTTCTTAAAATGCTAATGGTTATCACATATTTCACAAAGAGGAGGGACCTGCAAGAGGCTCAGTGGCTTTCACTCCCAAGAGTGTATCTCCACGTGATTTCAAAATTATAGTTCTTGGCTTTGGGGGATGCAGTCATAAAAAGGGGCCGGCAAAAACAAAACAAACTCTACAACTTTACAAGAATTAGCTTAATGGCATATAGCCACACATATTTGTAAAGGGTCTAGCAAGTTTGATACATGAAATGTAGCCACAGAAAGGACAAGAAACAGTCTCTGCTAGCTAGAACAAAGACTGATATTGTGAGATTTCAGTGGCATAATATACAGGCTTCAAATAAGAGTTCTGGTCAGTGAGACATAAAGGAAGTGCTTCATTAGCTATCATAGTGCATACCTCTCAGGCTTGTACCACGGGGCAGCACGCAGCAAGGGCATGAGCGCAAAGAATGAACTATTCACTCAGGTTTCATAATCTTGCTCTGTTTCAGCCTCCTGGGTTGACAGCTTTCAAGTTAAGCATGGAAGGCTCTAAAGAAACAGCCTTACATTCTTCAGTGATAGAGTTTGTTTTTGGAAAATGTCTATCTAAAATAAGGAGATAAAATAAGTTAAGTCTGTGAGCTCAATTTATTGCATTAGATGTTGTTCCAGAGCATAGTGAGATTTTTATGATTGCTTTGAACACTGCAATAAAATAGTTCTAAGGAAATATTGGTCTCAAATGAAATTATTTGCAATTTCTATGTCATTCGACCCTATGCAATCATATGAATATTCATTTTACAGTGAAAGCTCACTTTGTAAGTAGGAAAATTACAGTAAAATGCTTTGCAAAGATATGGAGAAGAAAAATCATTCTGTATAGTAGTTTTCAGGAAAACCACTGTGAATTCCAATCTTTTTCTCCATCATCCAGAGTCACAGACCTCTGGCCCTCAAGAGAACACAAAACTACATAACTTAAACTTAAGTTAATGGCCACATTTCTGGATTCATTTCATACAACCTCTGTTTGGAAGAGAAATGTATTATAATTAGGTTCTGATTTATATTAATTTCCTAGATGCCAATGTCAGTATTAAATAGTATTGCCCAAAGGGTCAGGGACCTAATTTCCTAAAATTGTATAAAGATGCCCAGAATGGTTCTCAATTTGAAGTACAGTGAAGGGGAAGTAAATAAGGGTAGAAAACCTATATATTATGTTGTTATCATAGAATTTTCAAGAAAATAACAAAAGACATCATACAATTCAAATTCATATTTAACATTATTTGTTGTGAAGACTATCACCATTGGTACGCAAAAATAAAAAAAATTGGAGATATTTACTTCTAAAATAACAGTAATTTCTACCCAATACTCATTTGGAATTTCACCAGATACTCAAATGAAGCAGTGGGAAATCAATGCTTAAAAATATTAAAAACCCTAAAATACACTAATCAAAATATTTTATTTTTTTCTTTTTTTAAAAAGATTTTATTTATTTATTAAAGAGAAAGAGTGCACACAAGTTACGGAAGGGTGGGAGGTGGACCAGCAGAGGGAGAGGGAGAAGCATTCTCCCCGCTGAGCAGGGAGCCTAAAGAAGCTCAATCCCAGGACATCAAGATCTTGACCTGAGCTGAAGGTAGGCGCTTAAATGACTGAACCACCCAGGTGCCCCATTTTTTTTTCAACCAAAATATCTTAAAAGAAGTGTTTAAAATTTAAATTTTTCTATTTCCCAAAAAGAACAATAATATCTTACTTAAAACACTAAATGTGAGCAATCTCTCTTAAAGGCTGGCCAGTCACATTTTTAACAGTGTCAGAGAATATAAATTGTATTCATAAGGCCCCTAAGGGCCTTCATCCAAAACAAAGATACTTCTTTATTAACAGACAAATAAGTCGAAATTACCACCTAGAATGTAGCTCTACCTACACCTATAAAGCAGTTGGTCTTTTCTTGAGTCTCCCTGTATTTGACTACTCTCTTTTTTTCACTTAGCAAATCACAAGCAGTTTTATAATAAAAGTCTATCCTGGAGGCAGACTATCGAATTAACCTTTAATCTCTTTTTCATAAAAACCACATGCTATGGGTTCCCTTGCATCCCCGCCAAATGCATCTGTTGAAGTCTTCGCCCCCAATACCTCAGAATGTGTATCTCTTTAGAGATCTAGTCTTTACAGAGGTAAGCAAGTTAAAATGAGGTCATTAGGGTAGGTGGCCAATATTGGACACCAGCATGTATGGCTGGTGTCTTTATAAAAGGTGAAATTTGGACACACAGACATGCATACAGGCAGAACACCATATGAACATGAAGACAGCCATACACTAGTCAAGGAGAGAGGTCTGCAAAAGATCCTTCCCTCACAGCCCTCAGAAAGACCCAACCCTGGCAATGCTCTCATTTCACATTTCTAGTTTCTAGACTGTGAGGCAGTTTCTGTTATTCATAAGCAACTCAGTTTGTGGTGTTTTATTATAGCAACCCTGGCCAATTAATACACCACACAAATAAAAAAATAATTGATGAATTTCTCCAATATCTTATCTATCTATCTATCAGAGCTTTGCTATAGTATTTTATAGGATAATTCTATCTCAGGCAGATAATACTGACTTTTGTTTTTTGAGATCAAAACCACTTCTAAACTATCAAAAGTTTTATTATGTTTTACAAATCCAAGACAAAGATGCAGCTACTCTAAACAAGAAACACTTACTAAACTAGCAGGCTATAAAATAAAAATACAGGTATTGACAGCATTCCAGTCTATAAATAATAATCAGTTGCAAGATACAGTGGAAGAAGTAACCTCCTTTACGGTCACTAGCATAAAAGTATGTAAAACAAAATAAAAGCATATAAAACAAAATAAAACCCATAAAGAACCTAAATGAGAAAACTACCTGAAAGATACCAAAGTACACTTGAATACTTGTAAAGACATGCCAGATTTCCAGATAGGAAGACCCAATTTAAAAAATCCTCAATTTTTATAAACGGCATATTCTAATAAAAAACTCTATCTATCTATCTATCTATCTATCTATCTATCTATCTATCTCCCCTTTTTTTTTTACTTTTATCCTGAACCAAGACAGATTGGTCATAAAGTTCATTTGGAAATATAGAGAAATAAGAACATATAAAAAAAATCCTGAAAATCAAGGAGGGGGTCTGGCCCTATGAAAAGTTAAAACATATTATAGAATCTGTTAAAACAGTATAGTACCGGTATGTAGAAAGAGAAGGACAAACCAATGTATTAAAGTTGAAAATCCAGGAAAAAAAAAACCCCATAACACAACAAAACAAAAACTAAGTGTGTGTGGGAATTTATGAAAAAGTCAGCATATAAAAGCAGTGGGGTAACAAAGAACATTGGAGAAGTACGTTTGGGATCACTGGAGAGCCATACAGAAAAATATAAAACTAGGTTCATTCTTCATATTAGAGAATAAACTATAAAAAGGATTAGAATGTTAACACAAAGAAGAAAAAAACAAATACTATAAGAAAATATGAGTGGGTTTATTTATAATATAGGAGTAGGCAAAATTTTTCTAAATATGATTAAGAATTCTAGAACACTAAGGAAATGGATAAATTTGCTATATGAAATAAAAAATCTAACTTTTGCATGGCAAACAGCATAAGCACATAAAAAGACAAAATGGGAAAATCATTTGGGACTTATCTCACAGACAAATGGTTAATACTTCCAATATTAAAGTTATTTAAGTGCTTTTTTAAGAATTCAGAAGAATAAATCAAAACTCATGGTAAAATGAACAGACAGTGCTTACAAAAATAACTGAAACTGGCCCTTATACACATAAAATGGTGTTCAATTTCACTTATAATAAGGAGAATTCAATTTAAAATTACACTGAGATACAATTTCTCATTCTTTATATTCACAAAAATTCATAAATCTGAATATAGAGCCTGATGCCAGGCTCTTGGGAATCATTGTTCTTATACGTGGCTGGCAAGAATGTAAAATGTACATCCCCCCATAGAGGGGAATTTGGAAGTACGTTAAAAAAAGGAAAACAACAACAACAACTACACATGCCTGAATTTTCAATTTCCTAATTTCAGTCCCCAAAATCTTATTGGAGATATACCTCTTCAAATACTAAGAAAAACTTGGTTCCTTGTAAGACCAAAATGTTCATAAAAATGTGGAAATTTACTGTGGTACCTTCCCACAATACAATGCAGCTGCAAAGGGAAACAAGGAAGGTGTGTGTAACTTGAAGGGAAGTGATATTCCAGAAACGTTAAGAAAAAAGCAAGAAGAAAGTATAAAACAATGTGTAGAATGTGTGGAATATATCTTTTTTTGTAAGAAAGGGTGTACAAAGGTATACTGATGTATAATTTCAAAAAGAAACTTGAAAGAATAAAAAACTTTATTGTCTATAGGGAACATAATAGTAGCTACAGAGAAGAAAGCTATATTTTTCTCTTTTCTTTTTCCTTTTTTAAAATTGTACTTGGGAAGAATTTGTGGGGTAAAAGAACCTTCTATCAGTCAAATGCAGTGAACAGACCTCAATACAAGCACGGCAACTCACAAAAAAGTATTTTTGACACAAAGAAATTTGAATACAGAATTATTAGAGGACATTAAGGAATTATTATGTTTTAGATGTGACAATTATCATAATGTCATTATATTTTTTAGAAAGGCTTTACCTGCTAGAGTTATAAACTGAAGTATTTATGGATAAAATAATATTGTATCTTGGATTTTACATACTATAGCAGGGAATAAAATGTGCAAGGAAGAACCAATAAAAGCCTTCAAATTGGACATAGATTTGACCATCAATTACAATTTCTGGAATTTACCATAAATGTAGACCTATGAATGCATATAAAGATTTAATTAGAGAAACATTTATCCTGATAATTTTTAGGAGCAAAAAAACTGAAAATACTTTGTGCCTAAATAATTTAATTATTAAATAAATATGTTGACATTATCTTGAAAAAGAATTTTTACAAATTGAATGGAAAAGCCATATTATTTCTAACTGATGAAAACAGTTTATAAAACAATATAATCTAGATTTCATTAACAAAAAATTATTCAAGGAAAAATAGAAAATGTTTTATAAGTGTAGTATAATCTTTGGGAAATCAGAATTCAGGTAACTTACTTAAAATCAATATTGGTGGCTTATCCTTACCTTTTGAAATACAATAAACATGTATTTCCTTATAGAAACAATAATTATTAAAGTAAAAGGCAACTCTGCATAGGGCAATCAATTTTAGAAAAAGTATAGAAGACACACAGGAAAAAGGAATGGAAAAATTGAGACCTTTGTGAGGGAAAACACTTTAAATAAAGGAAGAACCAGTATGTCCTGTAAGTTGAAATAAATTTTTTAACATGAGTGATGTAAGATGTAAGTGATGCAAACATCACTTCTCACAGTGAGATTTCTGACATATTCATCTTAGACATTTAGTAGAAGAAATTCATTTAGAATGAATTGAAGAAATTCATTTTGTTTGATCCACAGACCCAAGTACAGTGCTGTGAAATTTATGTAAAGGGTAGAATATTGTTGAAAGATTTGTCAATTTAATTTCCCTTAGTCATACACTAGATTCCCTCCTAGTACAGTGAATACCACAATGGCTCCAGGAAAGGGTACAGGCTAAATGCCACGTGGGAAGGAAGGAGCTATGATACCTGAGGGGAGGAGGGCTTGCCAGACAGGAAGAAACTGAAAGTATGAGAGAAAGGGAATCAGACAGGAAGACTAATTTATTTTTGACCTACTCTCTCTCGACTTATGCCCCATAGCTGTAAAGTACATTTGATTGTTGAGGAAAAGCTGGAAGAAGAGCTTTGCCCTGCTCCTTATGAAAAACTTGGAAGGAAGAGACAGTGCTCATAAGGCTATCAAAGTTGTGTCATCATATGGTTAGGCCAGGAGCACCTGATTTCTCTCTTTACTTCCTAATCCTCCCACTCCAGGCAGTCTTTGGCCACAATTTTGTCTATAAAGGACCCCAACATTCCCATCAGCCCCTAAGAGGTTCCTAAGGTTTCAGGAGGAAAAGATTGCCAGAGGAAGCCACCTTAGTGATGGTGTGCTACGCTATGGGTGCCAAAGCACATTCTCTCTGGCACTTCTCACACATGCTTTTGAAAGAAAAACAGCCAATCTACAGGAGGGAGCCAAAGCACCCGTGGGTGTCCAAAGCCTAGGCAAGATAGTCCATGGGTTTTGTTGGGACGCTGGAAGGAACGTGACTGACTGTACCTTGGAGAACACCCGTGTTAAAGTATTAAACAATTTACTGGGTCATGCCGTTTACAAAAAAAAAAAAAAAAGGCTAATAACAGAATATTCTCCCCAAATGTATCTGCTTCGTGGATAAGGTTATTAAAAATAGTTTATTGGAAGATATGAATATACTTTATTATAAAGTATAGCTCCTTTGATCAATATTTTCAGGCAAAATATGGGTTATAATGAATTACATGTAAATATTCAGATAACAAGGAAGGTTTTTAAAATGAAAATCTTGAGCCCTTAAGATGCTGGAAATCACTTGGAGCTATCCACAAATTATCTGCTACCTCTTTTGAAAGACTGACATTATATGATAAAATATTATCTGGGTTGAATACATGAATTTGCAATCTCTTTATCATCAGTGTGAAGCTGGTTCATATTTGAGAGATGCTTTTTGAACATTTCAGACTTTTGACCCTTTGTTCCTGAAAAGATGAACATTTTTTGGAATAACATTAAATATATCTGGCTAGTCTTGAACAACAACACGGGGGGAGGGAGCTCATTCTCTTAAATTTATCTCAGATACTTACTAAGACCTAGACTCAAATATTTATTAAGACCTAGAAAAAGTCAATTTTCAGAGTCAACATATTATAATTCATGAGAACAGTTATTAATAAAATTCTATCATGTTTTTAAAAAGGCTCTTTTAAAAGGATAGATCATGGGTCAAAGAGTAATTGGGGGAGTCAGAAGGATTACGATTGGAGTTCCTTGAATTGGTAGTACACTGGATCTGTGTGAGGTTATATTTATTTCTGTTTTCACAGTCATTCAGTACATTACTTAACAGATTTATCCAGTGCCTTCTAATGTGTCAGGTACCTGATGAGTGCTGGGCAACACAGGCTTAGTTTCTGCCATCATGGAGTTTTTAATCTAGTGGGGGTGATGGGGTGGGGGGCACCATCATACAGCAGCAAACCATGAAATAAAGTCTGTAAAGAGTTTGAGGCAGGGTGGGTATGAAATTCTGCCGGAGAAAATGGGACCTGAAGGAGGAACAGTAGTAATAAATCATACAAAGAGAAGGGGTGTTGACATGCCAGTCTGAGGGGAACTGCCTGAGCCAAAGACCTGAAAACCTGTTATTTGGGAAAATTCGAGCACAGAATGCCGTCCCAATCCTGGAGCACGAAGTTGTGCAAGATGTATGGGCAGGAGTCTTGTGGGATGGTTTCGGTCCTTTGATATTTACTCTAAGACACGGTCTACGAATAGATGATCTGGCTATATGATCTGCAGATGTGTTTTTACCTGGGCTTTTTGGCCAGCATTGGGGGGTGTGGGGACACACATTCTCGAATTAGTCAGAGGCCCCCTATGCACATTGGCCTAACACACGTACACTTGTAAGACCCCTGAAGAAAAGCAGCTTGCTAGCTTCTCTCAAGGATCGTTAGACTTTGAATTTAAAATAGCACTAAGGAAGAGCCGCTACAAATTATGTGGAGCCAGCGCTTTGCAAACCCAGCAAGCTCTGCCCTCGCGCAGGCAGTCTGCACTGGAATGGGCGGGGAAAGAGGAGGGGCTCAGCGCTTGCACCCACTGCGCATGACTGTCCTCGTTGCCAAGGCAGCCGGGTAGCGGTAGCCCGGAAGAGGATCCTTGCTGAGCCGCCTGCTCCGAAACCGACCCCGGTGGGCTCCCGCGCGTGACCAGTTCCTGAGCCTGCCTTAATCAGAGCAGAGCAGATGAGGAGCCGAGTCTGATGCAAAGTGATAGCCATTCGCCCAGAAGCCTGGGGATTGAAAAGAGCAAGGGAACTGGCCCAAACGGACATCAGGGCTATGACAGACCTTTCTGATGGGACCTTTACTGATGAGGTAGAGAGTTCCAGTTCTTTCAGCTCCTCTGGAGGACTGCAGCCCTGGTCCCATGCCTCTGGGAGCAAACCTGGGAGTGGAAAGACTACTACACACTTGGAGTATCGAGACAAACAACCTGAGCTTTCAGACTGCCAAAATAATGAAAAGAAGTTCAGTAGAAAATGGATCAACTATCTCAAGGGCAAAGAAACTAACTCTGGACAGTACCAATCGGACACTAAACTTCAAACAGAAACCACTCGGGTATCTGATGAAGAACTGAACGCCCTGCAGTCTTTCTGTGCCGTTAAAATCAACCTGATCCATCACAGAGCAAACTCCAAGGAGAAAAAGAGCAGCAGACATAAAAAGCTACAGCTTAGATTGGATGCAGAGGCTTCAGAGAAAGATGCCTTAAACTGTACCATCCCTGATGAACTTTTGAACAGAATCTACCTAAAAAACATGAAGACAACACCAAAACAGGTGGCGACGGCTAAGCAACACATTTCTTCTTGGTGTCCCCATTGCAACAGAAAAAGAGCAGAACTGGCCCAATCTGCCTTTCTACGGCAGAAGACGACTTTACTAGAGTCACTTCTACTCCAAGAGAAGATAGACAAACATCTTTATACCGAAGACTTTCTTACCCTTATTGGAGATGCACATCGGGAGGGTTTTCCCAGGCTTTCAGATGACCCCAGAACAATCTGGAAAAGACTGAATGAGAAAAGTCAGATCAGATACAATGGTTTTGAAAGGTCAGAATCAGAGCAGATGTGGCAGAATAAAAAAAGCGCTTGTCACTCACCCTTTGGCTGCCACTGACCAAGCCACTTACTCTATCCAAACAGGAGATAGTGTTTACCAATGATAATGTGTAATGTGGATAAATGTTTCTGGATTTGAATAATCATTTTTATAGGTACTTGGGAAACTAATTTAAGTCTTGACTATGCTTCCTTCACAGATATGGGGACTAAAAACTCTTCATCCAGCACCTGTTTTTTTTTGTTGTTGTTGTAGTTGTTGTTTGTTTTTTTTAATAGATGGCAATACTGTAGTTGGTATACTACAAAATGTTTCTAACAATCCAGGAAAGAGATGTTGGTGGTTTAGACTAGGGTTTGACAACACAGATAGAAAAGAGTACGTATATGTAAGAGGTACTTAGGAGGTAATAATTAACAGCCTTTGGTGAAGAAATGGATGTGGGATTTAATAAAAGATAAATGTTAAGAATGTTACTAAGTTTCTAACTTGTGTACTTGGATGAAAGATATTAAAGGCACATTGGAAAAGGATCTTGTTTGATGGTAGTGATTAAGAGTGTGATTATTTGAACATGGTTAGTTTAAGGTATATTTAAGACATTTACATTGAGAGGTTGGAAAATAGTTGGTTGTTTGTGCTTGCAGTCTAGAGAAAAGGTCATGCCTCGAGATTTGAAATAAAGTGTGGGGTGGAATCACTGACCTATAGTTGGAAAGTGAAGTCAAAGATATGGTAAACTTTTCTAGAAGGAGTAGAATGAGAGAGGAGGGGCTATGAGCAACTCCTGAGAAATTCAGCAACTAATGGCTGGATGGAAGAGAATAAGCCAACAAAGGAGGTTGAGAAAAATGATCATAGAAGGATAAAGGAAGCCAGAAATGTGTAGTGTTACAGAGATCAAAGAAAGAACATTCCAAAAAGGATGGGCTAAGTATGCTAACGCAACAGAGAGTTCCTGTGAGATAATTCAGTTATGTGCTGGAATCTGCTGACCTTAGCAAAAGCCACTTCACTTATGGAAATCGGGCAATGTGGATTGAGGAATAAATGTAAGGTAAGGAGATGAAGACTATGAATACACACTACTCGTAGAAGTTTAGCCGTGCGGGGAGAAAGGGGTAAGCTGGAAGTAGATACAGAATTGAGGGAAGAATGCTTGCAGAGAGTACTCTAAAAAGTCATTTTGTTCATAAAGATTTTATGGAACTCTTCTTATTTATCTGATGAAACAATATTACCCCCTAGAGAATACCATGGTATTTTGAAAATACATTTATTGGGAAAAGTGTTAGATGGCATTCTGAGAAATCATATTTGTTATTTCTCTATAAAAATATAAATCCTAGAATTAGTGACAGTATCTGGAGGTCATTTTTCTATATGTCTAACACCTAAGCTATCACAGTCAAAAATAAATTTGTAAAAAAAGCACAAAATAGCTTTTATATCATATTCCAATAATACTCTTTTGAGTTTAGACCTTCATTTATGTACAAAGATACTGTTTTGTCCTGTAGAACTTAGCATATTTCCTCTTAGTCATTCCTAAATAAAATGGAAAATATTACCACTTTCATAGTAACTTTTTATTTGAAATCCACATGATGTCATGCTTTATCTTTGCCATCTCAATATATTCACATTTCACATAATCAAAATTCTGAATAATTTCCCATTTAGAATACCCCATTAAAGGTCATAATCCACCCCCTTTGTAAACTAAGCTAGGAATCTTAGAGCCATTATTTGTTCCTGCTCTTTTTTATTAACAACCCCCAAACTAACTTTTTTAGCAAGACCACTGGATCATTCTTCCTGAGTATCTTCTGACCATGAGTTCTTATTTCCATCTTGTTACCACTTTCCTCATCATCTCAAGCCTCTCACTTCTGGCTTCTCTCCTCTTTCCCCATTCCCTATGCAGTTGTCAGAACTGTTTCTAACACAGAGACCTCTTCAAGTGATTCCCTTGATTAAAAAAATAATAATAATGATTTATCAGTGCAATAGAAATAGCTCAAATTAATTAATGCCACATAGATGTTCCTTCATATCTGACCCACGTTTACCCGTCTAATCTCATCCTCTGTGCCTATCCTCTTTACACCCCAATATATATATATATATATATATATATATATATGTGATTTTATTTATTTATTTGACAGAAAGAGAGAGAGAGAGAGAGAGATCACAAGTAGGCAGAGAGGCAGGCAGAGAGAGAGGGGGAAGCAGGCTCCCTGCTGAGCAGAGAGCCTGATGGGGGGCTCGATCCCAGGACCCTGAGATCATGACCTGAGCCAAAGGCAGAGGCTTTAACCCACTGAGCCACCCAAGCGCCCCTACACCCCCAAATTTAAGTCTTTCCACAAAACTTGCACTTCCCTGAGCAGTGTTTCCCAGGTTCTCTTAATTGCCTTTTATAGCTAGTATACTCTTTAATTTTTTATATTTCATTCTATTAAATAGGTAATCCAATTACATGATTCAAACAATCAGAAGGATGTCAAAAGGCTGAGTATGCAGTTTCCCTGCTACCCTGTTACCATCCTACTTCTATGCCAGCCCACCAGAGCCCAGCCTGCCAAAGTTAACTCTTTATTTGCTGGACCATGGGACAATCAGGTATCCCAGGATGAGAGCAGAGGTAGAAGAAAGGGAACTGGGGAGTGGCCACTTATCAATCAGGACAGAGTATTCCTATATCTTAGCCAGTACAACCTAATTAGTGTGTATGAGCTGAATACTCATGTTAACTCTAAGTAGCCACTTATGCTAGTTTCTTATATCTTTCCTTTGTTTATGCAAATAGAAACACTGAAGATAATTTATGATGCACTCTCTTCTGAACCTTTTTTTTTTCCCACTGTGATAATACGTATGTGTATATAAAATTTGCTATTTTAGCTATGGCTAATTGTACCGTTCAGTGGCAATATTTACATTAACAATGTTGTGCAAAAACTTTTTATCACCCCAAACAGAAACTCCAGATCCATTAAACAACAATAACCCCCCTTTTTTTTTCTTCTCCTCCCAGTCCTCTAATGTACTTTCTGTGTCTGAATTTGCTTATCTAGATATTTCACCTAAGTGGAATCATAATGTTTGTTCTTCTGCATCCGGCATCTTATTTTGCTTTTGTTTGGCATTTGGCTACTGAGGTTGAGCATCTTTTCATGTGCATCTTGGCCATATGTGTTGATCTTTGGAGCAATGTGTATTCAAAGACCTCTGCCTGTTTTATAAATTGGGGTGTTTTGACTATTTTGTTGACTTGCAAGTCATTTATATATTTTGGATATGAAACCTTTATCTGATATATGAGTTGCAAATATTTTCTCCCACTCTGTGGGCTGCCTTTTCAGTCTCTTGGTAGTGTTCTTTGGTGCATAAAAGTTTTTGATTTAAACAAAGTCAGATTTGTCTATTTTGTTGTCTATGCTTTTGGTGTCATATTTAAGAAACCATCACCAAGTCTAAGGCCATGTAGATTTGTCCTTATGTTTTCTTCTAAGTGTTCTATGGTCTTAGGTCTTATGTTTAGATTTTTAGTCTATTTTGAGTTACTTTTTTATTTATAGTGTGATATAAGGCTTCATTCTTTTGCATGTGGATATCCAGTTGTCCAGCACAATTACTGAAGGGACTGCTCTTCCCCATTAACTAGTCTTGGCATCCTTGTAAAAAATCAGTTCCCATAAATGTGAGGTTTTATTTCTAGACACTAAGTTCTATCCCATTGATCTATATATCTACTCCTATGTTTGTGCCACAATATTTCATCACTTTGCTTTGTAGTTAGTTTTGAAATGAGTAAGTGTGAAATCTTCATGTCTCTTATTCTTTTTCAAGACAGTTTTGGCAGGATGCCTGGGTCGTTCAGTTGGTTAAGAATGTGCCTTCAGCTCAGGTTGTGATCCCAGGGTCTTGGGATCGAGTCCTGCATCCATCCTGCTCCTTGCTCAGTGGGGAGCCTGCCTCTCCCTCTGCCTACTGCTCCCCCTGGTTGTGTAGCTTGTCATCTCTCTTGTCCTCCACCTGCTTGCACCCCCCCACACAAATAAATAAATAAAATCTTAAAAAAAAAAGACTGTTTTGGATACACAGTGTCTCTAAGATTCCATATAAATTTTAGGATGGGGTTTTTCATTTCTGTCATAAGTGTTTTTGGAATTTTGACAGGGATTGCATTGAATCTGTAAATTGCTTTGATAGTACTGTCATCTTAACTATACTAAATCTTCCAATCCACACAAGATGTCTTTTCATTAATTTAGTTCTTTTTTAATTTCTCTCAGCAATGTTTTATAGTTTTCATTGTGTAAGTTATGTAATTCCTTTAATTTATTCCTAAGTGCTGTATTTTATTCCCTTGTTTGCTACTGTAAATGAATTCTTTTTCCAATCCAGTTTCTTTTTGGACATCCACGGCTACTGCATAAAAGTACAACTGATTTTTCCATATTGATTTTGTATCCTGAAAGCTTGCTTGAATTCACTTATTTGCTTTAACATGTTTTAATGGATTCTTTAGGGCTTACTAGCAATAAGATTATGTCATCTATGAACAGAGATAATTTTACTTCTTCTTTCTAAATTGGGTGACTTTCTTTTTTCCTTGTCTAATTCCCCTGGCTCTAATTTCCAGTACTATGATGAAAAGAAGTGGAGACAGCAGGCCTGCTTGTCTTGTCGCAGGTTTTAGGGCAAGAGCTTTCAGTCTTTCACCATTGAGTATGGTATTAGTTGTGGGTTTTTTATAAATGGACTTTTTATGTTGAGGGAGTGTTCCCTTCTAAATTGATCAAATGTCTTACCATAAACAAATGTTAGATCTTGTCAAATGGTTTGGTTTGGTTTGGTTTCTGCATCCGTTGAGGTGATCATATGGTTTGGTGTACTTTTTGACCCAGCCTAAAAACTTACCTTCATCGCACTCATCCCATAACCTTAAAACAATGACTAATCCGAATTAATTATGCCCCGAAAGCATTAATATAAATTCATATTATGACAGTGCGTCTTAGTATGTTTTTCTTTCTCTATGTGAGCATGTCAAGTGCCAAGACTTTGCATCATATCTATGGTGCTTAGAAGAGTTGAACATGACGGTGCTCAACGAAAGCTTCACGGATGAAAAAATAAGTGTATCAAAACTATGAGACTTAATATATCTTTTGCACCAAAATAAGAAATAGAATCTGCTGGCACACGCTTTTCTGTCAATGTTTAGCTTTTGTGTAGCTGTTTCCTATAATTTTTCTCTTTTCATGGCTTGGATTCCCTTTTATCATGAATATACATACATTTTCTCAGTGGCAAATTAGCAGAATGTTTTTGATAAGACATCTTTCCAGAAGTATGCGACTAATTAATACAGCATTCATTTTATAGAATATACAAATATTTCTTTGGAACCCACATTTTCAGATAGAAAAAAATCATTTGAATTAAATTTAAAGATAATTCGTGACTTTCTGCAATTTTGAAGGATGGTAAAATTCTTGCTGCTAAACTCGAACAAAATTTTTTATTGTCTCTGAATATATTCAAAAGGAATGAATATCCTTTTTCCAAGCTCTTTATAGCTGTACTCAAGAGATTCCAGTGCAGCTGGAAAGGAAAGTCCAGCAGATCAGATGCTAAGAAACCACATATTTCCCCAATGCTCTAAAAATGTATCCAGAAACTTGGACAGGATTATACAAATATGCAATTTATGTAATTGAAAAATACAAATTACATAAATATGCATCTAGTTTGTTTTGTCATCAAGAATTTTTATCAAAAAAATTCTGCATCTGCAAATCTCTATGCATTTAACAAACATTTTAATAATGAAATCCTTGAAACAGAAGTAAGTGATGTCCCAGACTGAGAGAAAAGAAAGTTCAGTTCTGAACATCTGAGTCATTCGAATTCCAATCTCAGAACTGTTTAGGAATGTTTGGGACACCCAGCTCAGAATACCTCCAATTTTAAACATATTAGTTTATTTCATGATGAAACCTAATATAGTAACTTGGTTGTTTCTGCAGCAGCATAGTAAATGACTTGCAAAGAAATAGGAATTATGGCTCTATGGAGGTGTGGGCTCTCCCCTAACTTTGTCTGGAATTGACAGAAGAAAATTACACACACGAATTGTTAATTTAAGAAACAGAAAAGGAAAAGACAGCTGAACTTCCATTTTTAGTTGATAATACCCTTTGGAATAGAGAATTCAGATATTCTCCAATTTGCAACACACTCAAATTATGGGGAAGATCGCAAAATTCTATCAGGGTGCCTCAAATAATCCTAAAGCCTAGGGTCATTGAGCCCACTGTTTGTTGAGGTTATTAACAGACATTTAGGAGAAAGTAGGGTGTGGGTTGTCCTACCAAAAATTTGCTTTGGATGTCAAGACTGATTACCCCACACAATGCCTGAGAGGTGATGAAAAGGCTGATTACTCACAAAATGAGGGCTTCTTGGGTGGACACAGGGCAGGCTCCCAAGCAGATCTGAAAATCGCTCGAAAGAAAGGAAATGAGACTGGCTTGGATATTCTTGTGATTAGAGAGTGGGGCTGAGATGAGGATTCCCACCTGTGGGCTGGAACCGGCATGGTTTGAATTTCCTGCCAGTAACAAGAGGGAACACCTGGGCTTTCTTATTAGCTAGCCCCAATGCAGGGCAGAAGGGTGGGGCCTGAAAGTTCTGACTGTCAAACATCAAAAATGGAGTCAGACTCTTTATTATAACCCACCCCTGAGAGCTGACTGATGATGGAAATACACCATACTGCATTTAATTAAATTTTGACTTGCTACGGTATGCCACAATAATGCTCTGTGAATCCTATAGCCTGACACTGGTGGGGGTGGTAGAAGTTCCACCGAGTACCTTGATCAAGAGCCCGGCATGGTGTGTTTTTGGAAGTGAAATGGTCACTTTTAACAATGTCTGGAGTTCCAAAGTGGATAGTGAGGCCTGTACTGTGGCTGTAATATGTAACCTTGATTTACATTGTGAGCCTCTGTGAGGCAAGCGATTCCCATAGTTACGTTCGCCAAAAGTGAGAAGCTTTGGATAAGTAACTGCTGTTGCTACCATTGGTAGAGCCACCGGCAATGGACCAAGGGTCTGCAAATAGTCACAGTTGGGGCCAACTGTTGGCCAGGGTAAGGTGACCGCCTGAAGTTCAGTCAATCTGGGTGACCCTTGGATCCCAGTCTTTACCAAGGATGTCTAGATAAAGGAATTAAAAGGAGCAGCTCTCCAGTAAACTGGTTAGTTTCGATGCAGTTCATAAAGGGTACATACTCCCTTTGCTGTTCACTCATTTGATCCTGAAGGGCTTCCCACATAGCCGGAGGTTCGAGAGAGGAGTAACCTCCTCCAGCACCTATCAGCTGGCAAGGGATGAGACCAGAAGAGACACCCTCTCCTGTAGGTGGAATACTGCAAAAGGTCCAGACTTTGCTCTGTCTTGTACTTAACATTTCTGTCTTCGCAAGGAGGCCGTGGTATCTGTGCTGAGGTGGTAGGAGGCTGCCTCCATGACCCCCAGATGGATAAGGAGCTTCACAGGCTCAGGGCCTGGGAGAACCTGTTTCCAGAAGAGCTCGGTATACAGTCCCCAACTGCCACTCTCATGGAACTGAGAAGGGTAGTTCTCCACCCAAAATCTATGTGTGGTCCAGAAATGTTAGCAAGTATGAGAAGAATGAGAGGAGCTTGCTAAAGCCTCCACAGGGAATGATTCTCTGGGGGCAGAGGAGGGGAACGACTGTTGTACGGCGATTTGAACAGATTCTAGAGCCCTTTGTTGTAGGGGGCCCAGCTTAAGAAGGGCCAATTTGTAAATGACAGCATAAATAGACTTAAGTGAAATTTGTAAATGAGAACTATGTTGACTTCGAATACAGTGTTAAAGATGTAGAAGTCATCTGCTTAACAAATAATTTTCCAGAATTTAACCAGGGGTGCTGGACCTTAAAATGCCCTTTCCCTTTTTGAGCTTCCTCTTTGCTTCCTTCTTTTTTTTTTCTTTTTTTAATTTTGTCTTCCTATCTACCAAAAAAAAAAAAAAATTACTGTATTTCATGCAAGTTGTAGTACACATATAAAAGTTATTTAGAAAAAATTTAATGCATTTAAAAAAAAAACAACCTCTGTGTGTGTGTGTGTGTGTGTGTGTGTGGGTGGGTGGGTGTGAAGTAGGTAAAATAGATGGAAAAAATTCTAAGCCCCATGAGGGGGGGAAGGTTTGGAGAAAGCACCTCATCCATTTAACTTCATCTTTTAATGAAAAAACATTCTTACAGCCTCCGGAGGTGATCACACATTGCTCTAGGACAGCAGATGTTCCAAACTCAGGATGTGACAATGCCCACCCCTGGAGAGATTTTCCTCCACAATGAAGTGGTGGTAGGACAAAAACTAAACAAAATATTTGTGCAACTGCTTTCTTCAAGATAACACCATTAGTATGATATTTAATGTTTTCATTTTACAGTATTGGCCACACAGATAAACTTACTAACTCTTTAGCAAAATATTGATTCTTTAGGGGGAAAAAGGAAGTAAGGCTGTGTGAGAGAATCTGTCCCTGCCTCTCGCCTAGTTTCTGGTGGTTTGCTGACAATTTTTTTATGTTCCTTGGCTCACAAAGTTGATGCCTATGTTCTCATCAGGTACATGCTGGTGTCATCAGCTGATATTAAAGATTAAAGAAGTTTATTCTCTTGGGGGAGAGCGTAATAATTGAATTGAGTTTTTAATGTATTTGTTACTTTGAGATAATTGTAGATTCATATGCAGTTCTAAGAACTAGTACAGAGAGATCCGATGTACCATTTACCCAGTTTCTTTCAGTGGTAGCTTCTTGCAAAACTGTAACACAGTATCACAGCCGGATGTTGTTACTGACATAGGGGACATACAGAACAGTTCTATTACCGCAGGGATATGCTGACTTTGAGATGCCTGGAGATACTGGTCAAGTAAGACTTGTTAAGGTGGAATTCTGTAAAAAGTCTTCCTTACCTAGTTTTGATCACTCCAAGGTACCAGAAATCAGAAATCTGCCAAAGCTAAGAAAGAGTCACCTTTATCAGGTAACTCAATGTAATAGTACACAGAGGAATTTTTTCTTTAAGACTTATTTTTTATTCTAGAGGGAAAGAACAGGAGTAGGAAGGGCTCCTGAGGGAGAGGGAGAGAGAATCCCAAGCAGACTCTGCGTTGAACACGGAGCCCGATCTTAACGATCCTGAGATCACATCCTGAGCTGTAAAGGATGTCAGAGGCTTAACCGACTACACCACCCAGGGGCTCCAGGAATTTTTTAAACTTAGAATTTTATGGATGTCTAGAAGGGTGCTGGAAATACACATAGGTAGACATTCCACCTATAATACAAGATCTACTCAGGGCAATTGTTTATACACACATACTCATACACGCATGTGTGCCCACAGATGCGTGCACTACACACCACAAAAATATACAAGCGACGTATAATTCTTATTAGAAGATTCAGAAGCCAGTGAGTGGCCACTATATGAACCCCTCACATCTGAAGTGACAATTCTGTCTTTTAAAGGGTGTGTTTCATTTTAACTATAGCCAAAAAATGAGAGATTAAAAACAGCTGGAACATATGTCTATTTTCACCTCCTCCATCTGGAACTTTGTTTTTGGATATCACAGACATTTTCCAAACAAAACTCTGCTGAACAAAATGATAAATGTGGAAGAGACATGTATGTTCTTTTTTTGTTTGAAGAGCTTTACAGAATTCAAAGCATTGGTGTGTTTTTCAAACATAAAACTAAACTTTTGAACATCACAAATAGTTTGCTTTTTGACGGGTGATGTGGCATTGACTTTATGTCTGAAATGGGGCAATGTTGTGAACTACAATGCTGGTTCTTCAATCAGTAGGTCCTATTTACATGGGAAGTAAAAATGAAGTCTTTACTATATGTTGATATTTAAATAAAACTATTAGACAACTAAAATAATATGCTAGCCAATCTTTCAAGTTTCTGTCAGTAATTTGCTAATTCATCCTCTTCCTTAAATTTCACCTCCAAAACTATGACAGCTAGACCCTTATCAAGTCATGCCCTAATTATTAGAATAATCTCCTTCTCTGACTACAGTATGCTTTTTCACCAATCTGTCTATATATTTCCAGGTTAATATTTTAAAACTGCTTTGGTAACATCATTCCTATTGCGTGAAAAATAAAATCCAAAATGCTTGAGCTTTATTATATATGTATGACTTTGACCTCAGATTTTTTAAAATCTTTGATTCAAATGCTAGTTCTTCCAATTATAACTACATTTTGCAAAGACTCACTGTCCTAGACTAACTTATAAGTTATGAGAAATCAGGTAATAGCAGAGAAAAGAGCTGGGAAATAGAAAAATAATGGCGATAATAGAATGGTTTAAATTTTGGCGACCAATTGATTAAAAGAGAGAAACTGGTATCAAGTACGTTATTTACCTTAAGCTACTCTGTGGATTACCTGAGAGAGAAAGAGAATCCAGAAAAGAGAGAGGTTTGGTACAGCGAGGAAGAAATCATAATTTTGAATTTTGTGTATGACATCTATGTGAATATATTTACTCCACAGTTGGTGATAACCAGGGAAAGAGAGCAGAGGCAAAGATAAAAGTTTTGCAGGCAGTAAAAAATTATAATTGCTATCTTCATCCAACATAAGACTATTAAATATAAATTCACTGTGCTACAAAAAAATATAGCCTGGGAGTATAGCATATTTAAAACCTCCAATTTTACCGGATAATAAAGCAGTAAAATTAAAGTATATTCCATAAAAATGACAGAAACAGTATTAAACAAAAGTTCAAATAAAAATCTCGGTACCATTTACCTTGAACTTTTGGCTCAATGTACAATGATTCAGAAATTATGGCTACTTGACTATCTGAGCAGCTGTTTTCACAGACTAAAGATATGGACTTGGGTTTCATGGTTAAGTGATATTTATTAGACTAGGAGAAATATGGGGGGCCAGGAAGGGTCATGGCTACTCTTTTGCTCCACATTAGGGAAGTTCTTTTGTTTTGTGACCAAGCACATAGTTTTGAGATAAGTAAGAAAGGAGAGGGTCACCTGCCTAACAAGCTAGTTTACCCGAGGGCAGTGGACCAGGTGATAGATGGAGTCAGATTGCCCTCACATTCCTATAAGAAAAGATATTTTTCACAGTTCTGGACCATATCCACTCAACATAAAACAGAATCTGATAACAATTATGGGTTCCTAGAGCACAGTGAGAAGTCAAATACCAAAGCTAGTCTTTGCCAAGTTTTTCTTTGTATTTTAACCACATGATCCATATTCTTCATTAGGCTATCCTTCATCTGTCTAAACAACAGGCTGGTGTTAGTTTATAAAATTTAACCATTCTTAGCCCAGATACTTATGCATGCTTCTTTGGAATATATTTGTGGAGAGCTAAAATCAGCAGTTTGATATAAATATCTGGAGTTTGGAGGGAGAGATCAGATACTGATTCATTAACATATGAATTAAAGCCTTACATTTGGATTAGGTCACATAGGGAGCACTTGTTGATAGAGAAAGAAACCAAGGATAAGGCCCCTGGGTAATCCAAAGGTTAGAAGCCAAACAGCAAGGACACCAAGCATGCAGAATGAAAAAAAGTAGTTCCCTGGGGCAGAATGTCTGATAATTACTGACTTTTGGAATGACTTTTGAAAATTTTAATTCAAGTATTCTGCCTCCTCCCCCTATTTTTTCTATTAGGTGATTTATGACTTTTTATTGAACCTACAAAAACTTTTCACACTTCAGAGACACAGACTATTAAAATGCTTGAATTTCTTCCCCCCATTTGTCTGTTTCATTTGTATTTTG
>CM052800.1:163071866-163173773 GCA_028533885.1 Nasua narica | reverse complement strand
TTTGTTTCTAAATACATCACTCAAAAATGATCTAGAAAAATACAACATTAATAAATATCTTCCTTTTATATATGCTATCCTCACATGTATATACATATGTATCTTCTGGACATATATGAGTTTAATAATTCCCTGAATTAAATATTCTTTATATACCTAGAGGTGCTTGGGTGGCTCGGTCGGTTAAGTGTCCCACGGCTGGTTTCAGCTCAGGTCATGATCTCAGGGTGGTGAGATTGAGTCCCGTGTTGGGGTCTATGCTCAGTGTGGAGTCTGCTTGAGATTCTCTCTCCCTCTGCCCCTCCCCCTGCTATGTGCGCTCTCTCTCTTTCCCCCTTCCAAATAAATAAATAAACCTTAAAATAAATAAATATATATTTTTAATATAGCCATAGCAAATGGTCCACTTTGTATAGGTTCTTTTGAGAAGCAAATGTAAAGACTATGTGGGGGGGGTGTAGTTAAAGTAGTGAATAATTTCAATATTATCACATTTTATAGTCTGATTGGGTGGCTGTTTCAGTGAAAACCTTGTTCCTTGTTGAGAAGAGAAAGTATGAGGAACTCTTCTCTGTGGTCTTCTATGTCATTATTATGTTGTCCTCTGGAAGTAGTAGGATGGTGAGTCAGAAGCAGTCTGAAGACAGAAGGGTGGCCTTTCTAGCAGAGCCTCTTGGCCGATGCGGCTCATCACACCTTGAGGTAAGAGCCTTCAGCCTGGCGGGTCTCTGAATTTCAGCTTCTGCCACAGAGATTCTGTGACACTGCCCCAACCCTCCTCAAGTATTTTGATAAAGAGATTCCTAAAGCTCTGTCTTAAACTTAGTTGATACTCTCATGGAAAAGAAAATGCTTTAACTTCTTACAAGGTGACCAGAGGAGCAGCACTGGGATTTTCAGGACCACTTGGGTTTGGAACGACAGCAGATGAGCTCAGAACGGAGGCAGAGAAGAGAACGGGGGATATTTATTGAGATATATAGGGTAGTCATTCAAATGAAAGTTCCTTCCAGGTTCCTCCCCAAACCTTGGCATCATGAAGCTAAAAATAATCAGGTGGAACATTTCACACTAACTATGGTTGTGCTAAGAAGTTAAAGCTCAAGAAATACTTAGTAAACATTTGCCAGAGCCAACGTCTTCGTAATTGTTACCTACAGAAGTAACTGTTTTAGAATTATGTAACTGTTCTACTGCCTTAAATGCCTCCTTACTCCCTGTGGGGGTAGGGTACAGATCAAAAGCATGCTTCTAGAACTCTGACCTCCAAATTCAGATGTAAAGACACTCTTCTTTTTTTTCAATGTTCAGTTGTTTGAAAGAGAGATGAGAAGAGCGGTGCCATCTTGTTCCTCATAAGAAGTCCAGCGAGGACAAGGAAAACTTATATTTTCCATATTATAGTCCCCCTTAAGGGGGACTTTTATTGGCCATATATTTAATACTGTTATACTTGCATTATTGGAGCCAAAGTTCTTACCAAATTTATTGACATTATTTTTGAACACGCTGAAACAAATTATCCACACTTAATTTGGAAAGAAAAATCAGATGAAAGATGGATGCATTGCCAGCTTATATCTCAAGTTTTTATTATAGCTGACATTGGACAATTTTCAAACTAGAGGAATGACATAAAAAGTGACTAGGCCATCTGCTTTGCTTCTCCCATTACTTATGAGAGTTAATCATGCAGTGTTTGTTAAGACTGCTAATTGTGGCCGCTTGAATGAGTTTTAATGCCATGTTAAGATTAAAACAATTTTCCTAAAACATCATCCTATTTTGGGGGCCATAATTTTCAGCATATTGATAAATTTAAATATTTTATTATTTTTAGTTAAAATAAGCAACTCTTATTTTACATATATACGATAGGATTAAGATCACTGTGTGTGTGTGCATGCGCACGCACTTGATGGAGGATAAAAGCTTGAATGGAATTGCATTATGCACAAACAAGAGAGACATCGACCATGGTTGATGGTCTCATCAACCATATGAGAAATGATATTATGATATATTAAGTATATATATTTAAGGAAGATATTTTTATTCAAAATCAACATCTTGCTCTCTTAGAAGTCCCTACACAAAATACACTTCATAACTATACAGGACTGAGGGAAAAAAAAACACTTATAGACACATTCTGACCTATTTTAATTTGAATTGCTACATGCCAAGATTTGAAATTACATCATATATAGAATAAGAAAGCCACAAGACAACTGAATTTAGCTACCTTTGTGTGGAATGCAGGCTTGAATAAATTATCAGGAATTAATGATATTTATATAGAAACAGAAAAGAGGTATCAAGAGTCTGACTACTAATTTTACTCTGCCATCAGCAGTGGTCTGGCCTTTGCCTAAATAAACCTCACTAGGCTTCCATTTTCTCATTTTATAGAGAAGCTTACTTTCTTGAGTGTTCAGATTTTTATGTATAATTAGAATTACTACAATGTCAAATGAAAATAGTTATGATCCTTCAGAGAAGTATAACAGAGAAATATAACAAAGAAAGTGAAATCCAACCAAATCTTCACTGTTTTTCCCTTCACATGATTTTTCAAACGTAAGAGTGTTTTCTGCATGCTGCTAATCAGAACCCTTTCAAGGGCTGCTCTCTCCTGAGGAGGCCAAGGGGAGAAGTGGACAAGCCCATCCCTCCTCATGTCTGCTGAGCCCACTCATGGTAGCTCTGCTTTGGTCACTTCTATTATTTATACATTCAACACTGAAGTTCTTTGAAGAAAGACTTTCTTGGCTAAATAAAACATATGAGTGAATTATCTTTCTTTTACTTCAATTCATACGCCAATACTAATGAATTTACATTTGCATACAAAAATACACATTAGTATTTTTCTTCAACTGACTCAAAGTAAAATTTCGTATCTCATTATTATTTTTGTTACCTGTTTTAGCAAGCAATATGCGATCAATCACTTTAGGCAATGGCTTTACAAAATGATATCAACCGCAAGTCAACTCCCTTGTATATACGATTATATCAACTTTGCCTCACACTATGAGCATGCTGAATTTTTGAAAAATAATTAGGAAATAAAGTTTTTGACCCTGGGATTCGTTGCAAAACTAACATTTTAATTATTCTGGATAAGAAAATACGAAATTCTGTATACAATATAAATGTAAAAATAATCCATGTTTTAGTTACACTGAGAAAATCATAACTTTGTTTCTGTAACTAAAATATAATTGAAAATAAGTTAAGCTAAACATTTAACTTAATTACCAAAAATAAGGCAAAATAAAAGTAGCTGAAATAAATTAACACAGATGACACTTAAAAATTGTGATTTAGAAAACAAACAAGCATGTGGATTGAAAAGGTCTGTTTCTCTATAAAATGCCAATAATAAAAATTCCTTTGACAAGTGTGATCAAAACAAAAAGAAAGAAAAGAAAAATATGACATTAGAAGTAATAAAACAGATACATTCACCAGAGCAAGAGAGATTAAAGAATTAAATGAATCATTATGTCAATCTTATGTCAATAACTTTATACATTCAGATAAAGAGAATAATACCCTAGAACAATAATAAATTATTAAAAGTGAGTTGGAGGCAATAAAACAAATCAAGTTCTATGGGGAAATTTTTAATTGTCTATCAGTAAAACAGAAGTGGGTGGTTCTTACTAACATTTTTATATTAGTCAAAATATTCCAGATGCCAAAGAAGATGGAGAACATCTCAGCTTCTTTTATAAATTTATTGCCAAATACTGATGAAGAAGGCAGAAACTAAGGATAGACGAAGAACATGAATATCTAGGAATAAACTATAGAAGTTGTAGGAGTAACTTACCTGGAAAATTACAAAACACTACTGAGAGACATTAACAATGATCTAAATAAATAGAAGCATATACTAAGTATACGGAGTAGAAAACTCAATATTGCAATGTTGATTCTAGCCAATTTACATGTAAATTTAATCCCAATAAAAATCTCTGGTTTTGGTAGACCTTGACAATCTGATTCTAAATTGGGACATGTAAAAGTCCTTGAACAGCTTGTGCAATTCTGAAGAAAGAAAAAGCATCATAAATGTCCTCATATAATACATAAAATACGTAGCTGAGAAAGGAAAATCAATCGCGAATTTACTATGTACGTATGAGCGTGTATGAGGAATGGACCTCCCAGACATTCGGATCACGTTTAGCACCCTCATCATGTGCACCATTTGCAAATGAGCCCTGCCTGAACCAGAGGCACTACCCAGTTTTATTAGTTGGAGACATTGACCGAGATGGCTGTATTTCAAGAATCCTTAAGCCCTGTCATTAGAAGGTAGTAAAAAAAAAAATATGCTTCTCTTCTGTTGGGAGTTGTGCCAAAAACTCAGACTGTAAGGGGCTCCAAATCATGTAATTCTCAATTATTTCTTTATGGACTTGTATTTTAGTAAGTGTACAATGAGGAGATATGCCTGTTCCTCTGATAACCTTTCAATTAATTTACAAACTCTCTTACGGCATGTATTGAACAGAATTCACTGATTGAAACCTTAAGTAAGAGGAAATAAATTGAGGAATTCTTAGGGGAAATTAAAACCTGAAGTAATTAAAATGTCTCAATGAGGCTCAACATTTCCACTCGAGAAGTATACCAGCATACCTCAGAGATGGCAGGCTCGGTTACAGAGCACTTCAATAAAGCAGATATTGCCATAAAGGGAGTCAAATGAATCTTTTAGTGCATATAAAAGTTATGTTTGCACTATACTGTAGTATATTAAATCTGCTCTACATTCTAAAAAGTGTGCATATTTTAATTAACAGTACTTTATTGCTAAAAAAAAAATTCTACCTATCATGTAAACTTCAGGTAAGTCAGAATCTTTTTGTTGGTGAAGGGTCCTACCTTGATACTGATGGCTGCTGACTGATCAAGGTAGTTCTTGCAGAAGGTGGGAGTGGCTGTGGCAATTTCTTAAAATAAGACGACCATGAAGTTTGCCTATTGACTCTTCTTTTCACAAATGATTTCACTGCAGCATGTGATGCTGTTTAATAGCATTTTACCCACAGCAGAGCTTCTTTCAAAATTGGGAGTCAATCCTCTCAAACTCTGCTGTTGCTTTGTCAACTAAGTTTATGGCATATTCTAAATCCTTTGTTGTCATTTCAACAATTTTCACAGTCTCTTCACCAGGAGTAGATTCCATCTCAACCCACCTCCCTTTTTTAAAAGATTTTACCTATTTATTTATCAGAGAGTGAGAAAGCCAGAGCACAAGCAGGGGGAGCAGCAGGCAGAGGGAGAAGCAGGCTCCCTGCTGAGCAAGGAGCACGATGTGGGACTCGATTCCAGGACCCTGAGATCATGAGCTGAGCCAAAGGCAGATCCTTAACTGACTGAGCCTCCTAGGGCATCCCTCAAAAAACCACTTTTGGGGCATCTAGGTGGCTCAGTAGGTTAAACATCTGACTCTTGATGTCAGCTCAGGTCTTGATCTCAGGATCGTGAGTTCAAGCCTCACGTTGGGCTCCATACTAGGCATGGAGCCTACCTAAAAAGAAAAAAAGAAAAAGAAAAATGAAAGGAAGAAACCACTTTTCTTTGTTCATTCATAGGAAGCAACCCTTCATCCAGGTTTGATCATGAACTTGCAGTAATTCAGTCCCATCTTCAGGGTCCCCTTCTAATTCTAGTTATCTTGCTGTTTCCATCACATCTGCAGTTACTTCCTCCACTGAGGTCTGAACCCTTCAGTGTCATCCATGAGGGTTGGAATCACCTTTGTCCAAAATCCTATTCATATTGGTATTTTGATCTCTTCCCTTGAGTCATGAATGCCCTCAATGGCATCAGGAAAGGTGAGTCCTTTCCAGAAGAATTTTTATTTACCTTTCTGAAATCCATCGGAGGACTCACTATGACAGCTAGAGTCTTAGAAGATGTATTTCTTAAATAATAAGACTTGAAAGTCAAAACTGCTCACTGATTCATGGGATGCAGAATGGATGTTGTGTTAGCAGGCATGAAGACACCATGAATCTCACTGCGCATCTCTATCAGAGCTCTTGGATGCCCAGGTGCATTCTCAATAAGCAGTGGTATTTTCAAAGTACTTTTTCTGATCAATAGATCAGTAGATCTCAACAGCGTGCATAATTATTCCCACATAAATTATGCTGGAAACAGATGTGCTGTCCTCCCGGCTTTGTTGTTCCATTTATAGAGCCCAGGCAGAGTAGATTTAGCATAATTCTTAAGGGCTCTAGAATGTTCAGAAGAGGAAATGAGCATCGGCTTCAACTTAACGTCATCAGCTGCATTAGCCCCTAACGTGAGAGTCAGCCTGCCCCGGGAAGCTTTGAAGCTTTGAGGCTTCTCCTCTCTAGCTATGAAAGTCCTACGTGGCATCATCTTCCAAACAAAATCAGGCTGTTTTGTCTACACTGAAAATCTGTTTTTTAGTGCAGTCACTTTCGTGGATTATCCGAGCTAGTTCTTCTGGAGAGCTTGCTACAGCTTCTACGTCAGCATTTGCTGCTTCATCCTGCACTTTATGTTATGGGAACAGCTTCTCTCCTTAAACCTCATGAATCAACTTCTGCCAGCTTCAGATTTCCTTCTGCAGCTTCCTCACCTCTTTCAGCCTGCAGAGAATTGAAGATTGGTATAGCCTGGCTCTGGATTTGGCTTTGACTTAAGGCAATGTGGCTAGTTTGAGCTACTATCTAGACTACTCAAGTTTCTTCCTATCAGCATGAAGGCATTTTCACTTCCTTATCATCCACGTGTTCACTGGAGTGACAGTTTTAATTTCCTTCAAGAACTTTACTTTTGCATTCACAGCTTGGCTAACTGTTTGGCACAAGGGGTTTAGCTTGCAGCCTATTTCTGCCTTTGACAAGCCTTCCAAACTAAGCTCATTTCTAGCTTTTGATTAAAAGTGAGAGATGTGAGACTCTTCCTTTCCGTTGGACACTTACATGGTTGGTTATAAGTTGGCCTAATTTCAATATTGTTGCTTTTCAGGGAACAGGGAAGCCAGAGGAAAGGGAGAAAGATGGAGGAACGCCTGGTCTGGGGAGCAATTAGAACACACATTTATCAATTAAGTTTGCCATCTGAAGTGGGGGTGGTCCAAACAATTACAGAACTTGTATCAAAGACTACTGATCACAGGTCACCATAGTAAATAAAATAATAATTTAAAAGTTTGAAATGTTGCAGAATTACCAATATGTGACAGGGACACAAAGTGAATGAGTGCTATTGGAAAAATGGCTCTGAAACACTTGCCCCACGCAGGGTTGCTACAGACCTTCAATTTGCAAAAAAAAAAAAAAACAAAAAAAACTAGTATCTGCGAAGTATGATGAAGTACAGCACAATAAAACGAGGTTTACCTGTACAGGTACTCATGTTCTCAGAATCCCAGAAAATTAGCCATAATGGGGTGACCAAGGAAATTTAAGAATAACTCAAACATTGCATTTTTGGACAATTACTAGACAATCTTTAAGCAAATCATCTTGACTCAAATCATAAAATACAGATATAGTTAAAGTGACGGAAAAGTGACAATATAAAACTATATAATCACGTAAAGATATGATTCCCTTTATTTATAATAAAGATTTCCTTCTATTTTTATGTCTTTCCAAATCTTAGGTAATGGAAGAGTCCTTTTTTATTTAAAGCAAACACATTTTAGCATAAAATAATGGAAAGTGGCATAAACAGCATCAAAAATGAAGTTTTTTTCATTACTTTTTTTTTTTTTTTACAGATTTTTATTCATTTATTTGAGGGAGAGAGTGCACACAAGCATGGGGGAGGGGGAGGGAGAGAAGGGGAAGCAGGCTCCCTGCTGAGCAGGCAGCTGGATGCAGGGCTCAGTCCCAGGACCCTGATGAGATCATCACCTGAGCCCAAGGCAGACATTTAACTGAATGAGCCACTGAGGCACCGCATTCATTATTTTATTTTCCTATTATGTACATATATATGTTTATAAGCATCAACTGATCAGGGCCTTTATTTGTATGTATTTGCCTATATGCAGTGTAAACTCATACTCTAAATGGAATATATTGATTCTATATACAATACCCATTTTATAAAATCATCATGGCTACTTTCCCAATTTAAGATGTATTTCACTTTTTGCTTGTTCATTACTTCTGAACAAATACATATTTATTTATTTCGGGCATTATACACTTTTAAAAATGGCACTCTACTTTCATCTAACCTCTTAAGATAAAGGCATACAAATCCCACATGAAGGATGCCCTTTCAGGTGTGCTTTAATGTTATTCTTGGTGACAGCTTCAAGCAGTTCCAATGTAATGCCTGACCTTCCGCCAGTAAGTTAGCCTTGCTCTAGGTCCTGCTTCTCATGTTTTAGTTTGAGGAAACAGGTTTCTGACTAGCTCTTGAGCTCCAATGCCCATCTTCCAATAAGCAGAGGCTATCTTACACTTTAAGGCGTAAGTTCCCACCTGAGAAAAATATCACAAAATATTCTGTCCATTTGATCCCATAATATAACTTTTAATAAAAGTTGGTATTGGGGCACCTGGGTGGCTCAGTCGGTTGAGTGTCTAACTCTTGGTTTCAGCTCAAGTCATGATGTCAGGGTCCTAAGATGAAATCTCATGCACATGGGGCTTGCCGCTCAGCAGGGACTCTGCTTCCCCCCTCTCTCCCTCTGCCTCTCCTCCCACTCCTGACTCTCTCTCTCAAATAAATCTTAAAAAATGTTGGCATTTTAGCATATGATGATATTTCTCAGGCCACTATAAGCAGGGCAAGTATTACTTTTCAGGCAATGTGTCCTTTTTTTGATTCCTAGAAATATCACTATTATAACCAAGTTAATATTCATAGGGAAGTACTTGGTAGAATCATCAGGATAACAAAAAAGCTGGTAAATGAGATGAAAACTTGAAAAACTTGGTTAAGTGTCCCTGAAGAACTAGAGTAATAGAACAAAGAAGCAAAAAACAGAGAAAAGGGAACAAGGGAAGGAATTGGGTGTGCATTCTCTAAGAAATCTGAGACATTTAATTTTTACTCTATATAATTTCAACTTCTAGAAACTGCAGTTCATACAAGAAAAAACAAACAAACAAAACAAAAAACAAACAAAAAAACCCCCTGCTTTGGTGATTTTGCCAGCCAAGTAACCCAGAAGTGATATTCATACTTCATTTTGGGTTGTTTTTCCTTAAGTGTCTTCAATGTGCTCACTATTTTTCAGAATTAGCTCTACGTTTTTACTGAATTTCAAAACAAAATATACAACATTGAACACTAATGGCTGCTGATAATGCAAAAAGGAAAAACAATCACACACTAAGTGTCTCCTGATGGAGGAACACAAAGCTAACTTGTAAGAATTTCCTGGCCAAGATCTAGACCCTGAACCTGAGCAGTTCTGTAGACTCAAACACCAACTTACAAGGTGGAAGGTAGAGAAACATGTAAAGTCACACCACAATACTACAGTCAGGAAGCCCAGATGGAAATCCTACAAAACAAAAATCCAGAGATTTTTCAACAAGGTGTAGGGAAGAAAGAGATAGGAGAATTTGTAGATTAAGCAATGTCCACAAAGCTAAAGTGTGGAAAGAGCTGAGATGCCCTTCAACAGATGAATGGATAAAGATGTGGTCCACACATACAATGGAATATTACTCAGCCATCAGAAAGGATGAATGCCCACCATTTTCATCAACCGGGTGGAACTGGAGGGGATTATGCTAAGTTAAATAAGTCAAGCAGAGAAAGACAACTATCATATGGTTTCATTCATATGTGGAACATAAGGAATAGCATGAAGGACATTAGGGGAAAGAAGGGAAACGGAAGGAGGGAAATTAGAGGGGGAGATGAACCATGAGAGACTATGGAGACTTTGGACTCTGGGAAGCAAGCTGAGGGTTTCAGAAGGGAAGGGGGTAAGGGGATGGGGTAGCCCAGTGATAGGTATTAAGCAGGGCACATATTGCAGTGAGGACTGGGTATTATATGCAAATAATGAATCATGGAACACTACATGAAAAACAAATGAAGCACTGTATGGTGAGTACCATAACATAATGAAATTTTTTAAAAATCAGTGAATTGGGGACGCCTGGGTGGCTCAGTTGGTTAGGCTGCTGCCTTTGGCTCGGGTCATGATCCCAGGGTCCTGGGATCGAGTTCCACATCGGGCTCCTTGCTCAGCAGGGAACCTGCTTCTCCTCTGCCTCTGCCTGCCACTCTGCCTGCTTGTGCTCTCTCTCCCTCTCTCTGACAAATAAATAAATAAAATCTTTTAAAAAAAATCAGTGAATTGCTGTATGTGAGCTTTATTTAGACCCTGATTTAAACAAATGTAAAAAAATTACATTTAGGAGACTACGGGGTAGTTATATATTTACCATTAATTTTGTGATAACTAAGGATGCTTATTTTTAAAAATTTGATCATGCTATTATAGTACAGTTGACCCTGAATTACTTGGGGGCTAAGGGTGCCCACCTGTTGTATGGCTGAAAATCCACATATTACTTTTGACTTCCCCAAAACTAATAGCTGACTGTTAACCAGAAACCTTACCAATAACATGAATTGTAGCTTAACACATATTCCGTAAATGTTGTATCATAGACTGTATTCTTACAATAAGTAAGCTAGAGAACAGAACATGTAATTAAGAGAATCATAAGGAAAATACAGTATTGTACTATTTTTATTTTTAAAAATCCATGTATAATTGGACCCATGTAGTTCAAACCCATGTTGTTTAAGGGTCAACTGCATTTTAAAGAAAAAAGTTTGTTAGCAACATATACTGAAATATCTACAGATGAAATTGTATAATGTCTAGAATTTACTTAAAAATAACATGGGAACTAGGACAGACGGAAGGGCAATGTATGAGGCAAGAACGGACTCAAGTGTTAATTACTAATGCTTGGGCCAGGCTACCTAGAAGTTCATTACATTACTCTGCCTGCTTTTGTATAGGTTCAAAATTCTTCACAGATTTTTTTTTTTTTAAGTTATGGGGAAAATCAAGGCTTTTCCAGGCTACTGAGCAAAGAAACAAAAACAAACTTTTCAAATTCCTACCGTTTCCAAGAATTTTGTTTGTTTGTTTTTTTTAAAGATTTTATTTATTTATTTGACAGAGGGAGATCACAAGTAGGCGGAGAGGCAGGCAGAGAGAGAGGAGGAGGCAGGCTCCCTGCCGAGCAGAGAGCCCGAATGCGGGGGCTCGATCCCAGGACCTGAGATCATGACCTGAGCCGAAGGCAGAGGCTTTAAACTTCCCAATTCTGTGAAGGTTTCAAGGGAAGGCCTTTGTATTTTCCTGTATTTTAAAAATTTGTTTTGATACAAGTATCTGCAGCACAGATAATTTTAGGTCATCAGACCATTTCCACCTGTACTGATGATATAAACTGAATTTTTAAATTGATGTATGGCTGACATACCATGTTATTTTATTTTCAGATGTACAACCTAGTGATATGACAATTCTATACATTGAGTTCTGCTGAGTGGGGTAAGTATAGTTACCATCTGTCACCATACAATATTACGATTGAATTTTAAGGCACAGGTCGTTTTGCTAGGTAGGTTGAAGACTTACTTTAAGACTGTAGAAATTAAGATACTCACGGTTTTTAGGTGGCAGAGCTGTTAATATAACATAAAGTGCTAAATTTTAAGATAGCTAAATTTCAGATGATGAATAAATAAAACAGTTCAAAGAATGAACAGTTTTGTTTAATAAAATTCAAAAACTCTTGCTCTGTACATTGCCTATAATACAAAACACTAAAAATATACAGAGCCATACTTAACTTATAATCATTTACTTCTGTGCATGAAGACAGTAATGGAAGTATGGGTTTGGTTTTCTCATCTAGGTGCTGACTTGTACTGTCACACATTTCTATGTAATGTTTCTAACATCATTTATTGGTGTATGAGTCTTAGCAATATTTAAAAAAATAATAATAAATATAGTTTGTAATCTAGGCAGAGTTTGATTGATGAGACTCACTGATTTTTTTCTTTAATATTTTATTCAGGGGGCGCCTGGGTGGCTCAGTGGGTTAAAGCCTCTGCCTTCGGCTCAGGTCATGATCTCAGGGTCCTGGGATCGAGCCCCATATTAGACTCTCTGCTCAGCAGGGAGCCTGCTTACCCCTCTCTCTGCCTGCCTCTTTGCCTACTTGAGATCTCTCTCTCAGTGTCAAATAAATAAATAAAATCTTTTAAAAAATACATTTTATTCAGAATTTCCTACATGATGCGGAAACAGAAAAGCAATTGAATCAACCAGAGGAACTAACAAGATCATAATTAAGGTTTTATAAGGTCAATTTGTAGTAATATTAGCTTTCTTGCTAATCATAGTAGATAGTGTATTCAACATAACATTAAAAAAAAAAGATGCACAGTAAATTTTAATTACTTACACTGAAAGGTCCTACACTCTACATCATATTGACAATTTAAATCTCTCTGGTACAACTGTTCAGGACCTTTGCCCTGTCAGAAAACAACTGAGTAAAATGCAAGTGATTTTAAATTAAGGATGACTGTGCAATTACTTTAGGGAAGAAAGAATTAGCTTATCCATTAGCATTATAGGTTGCTGTAAGGAAAAACACGCTGTCTGTTCATTCAATTAGCTCTCAACCTCAAGGCAACTAATCATTTCATTTGTAACATTGTTGCTTAGGCAGCTATGCATTTTGAAAAAGATACCCCTTTAGACAATATAACCTTGCCAACATATTTCTCTGAGAATGCTTGGATCAATTTGGCACATTAGTTAAATGTCAGGTGACGTGAATGATTTATTTAATAGATTTTGATCAAATACTATGAAAAAGTTTATGATAAAAAGAATACTATAAAACTAATTTTTCTCATCAAAATATCCATAAACATACATAAAGACTACTTCAAAATGCAATGAACTTTATGATTTGGTAATGAAATCATTCAATAAAATGATGGAGATGGAAACAAAAATGAAAATGCAAATCCCACATCATCTGCTTTAAACTGAACAGATACTTCACCTTGAACTATGCAGCGAAATCATATTTCCAAACAGTTACATAATAGCGCACCATAACTATCAATTATTGTTCAAAATTCATACTTCCATGAGAAAGCATTATACGTTTTTAGATGAATGCAACTTCAAACAATACAAGAAAGTGACCCTAAGCATCTCAAGGGTTTTTTTTTTATGTATATTTATACATAGGCATTCTTCTCTACTTAATAGGACGTCCCTTCGTGAGTAAAGTATTACGACTACATTTTCAGAAATGTGTTACTCTGCAAACCTCTCACGTAATACATTGCTATATATGATAGTAAATAAAAACGGAATAAGAGTTTTACCTGGTTAATCACCTGTGTCGAACTAAAACTGAGTAGAACAAATGGATTCACCAGCAATGTCTTGTCTGATAATCATGAGTGAGGTGGCCGCAGTTTCAAGGGATGAGGGCGGCAGCAGTTTCAAGGGGGTGGGATTTATCTTCAGTAATGAATACCCGGGGGACTGTTTCCAATCAGGGAATGCTATTGCAGACAATGAAACCATTCTCTGTTTGTTGACCGAGGTTTTGTATGTACGATCTGCTGTGGGTGTATTCATGCACCAGTGCAAGAACCAACATATATTTCCCTGAAGTTTACGGCACAAAGGATATTTTCAAACAAAGATTACAGGAAAATAAAATGTATCCTTCATTTCTTTGAAGTTTTTGCCACTGTATATTCATTTCTCCTAATTCCCCCCCACCCACCCCCGTTGGAATAAAAATCATAAAAAGGCTTAAGCCCAAGCAGTATAATCTGTCACCTGCTGATGCCGGAGCCCTGTGGAATGACACTGTAGATGGACACACGTGCTCTCCTCTCTGAAAATTTTAATGATGGGAGTAGCTCACTGTTTGGGGACCTACTGTATTCCACTCAGGACAGTGTTACCTGTTAGCCATTTCTGTATATTATGGCTATTTACGCAGAGTATTTTCACCAAAAATGTATATAAACGAGACATCTCATTTCTATATTATAAATCAGCTCATTTTGGTTGATTTATCTGCGAGTTGTATTCTCCAGTTTCGTGGTTCTAACTTATGTTGACACACATTCTTCACCCAGTCCTGTCAATTTCTTTTAAGTATGTAGCCATAATGCAACCCCTCACCCCCGGACTGCTATGGCCCTAGCACAGGTGCCCATCAGCTAACCTTCCTAACTGGTTTCCCCCTTCCTACACTGCTGCCCTGCAGGCTGTTCTCCATAGAGCAGCCCGGCCCACCCTTTAAAAGATGAGTCAGATCATGTTATTCTCTGACCCTCCAATATTCTCCTACTCTAGTAAGTGATCTTAAAAAAATTCTCTAATAACTTCCAAAATCATTTAGAATAAAATAAATATCTTTTAGATGGCTCACAATAGCTTGGCCTCTCACCCCAGCTCTCTGACCTTACATAACACTTACCCTTCTTTTCCACTTCCCCACTTGCTCCGGGCACTCTCTGGGCACACTGGCCTTCCGGTCTTTCCTCAGAGGTATCCATGGCACTCCTGCCTTGGAAACTGGACCTGCTGACTACCGTCCTGGAATACCCCTCCCCCAGACAGATTTCTCTGCATTTAGTTCTCAGTCCAAATGTCAGCTCGAGTGTGGGTTCTTCCTTGACCACCCATGGAAACTGCAAAGACACCCTTCAAGAAGGGTACGTCATACCCTTCTTACCCTTTATTTTTCCTTCATAGCATTTATTTATGCGTTTTTTTTGTTTACTAGGTATCTCACCCAATAGAATATAAACTCCATGAGAAAGGAGACTTTGTTTTATTTACTGATGTATCTTAGCATCCTGTATAGGACTTTGCAATGAGTGACCATTGAAAAAAAAATTTCCTTTTTTTTTTAAAAATAAAGATTTATTTATTTATTTTAGAGTGAGAGAGTGCACAGGGGAAGGGACAGAGGAAGAGGGAGAGAGATAATCTCAAGCAGACTCTATGCTGAGCATAGAGTCTGTCGTGGGGCCCGATCTTGTGACCCTGAGATCAGAACCAGAGTCAAAACTGAGCGTCCAGCATTTAAGTGACTGTGACACCCAGGCACCCCAAAAAAATATTTGTTAAGTGAAATGTACGATTAAGCTTTACTTCCTTCTCCATTTTATAGAGTATTCTAATCAATAAAATCTAATGGAATAAATGAAATGTCAATCTACAGTACAGGCATATCTCAGAGATAGTGCAGATTTGATTCCAAACCACTGCAATAACATCAGTACCTTGATAAAGTCATTTTTTGGTTCCCCAGTTCATATAAGAATTATGTTTACATTATACATTAGTCCATTACATGTGCAATAGCGTTATGTCTAAAAAAATGTACATACCTTAATCTAAAAATGTGATATGGCTAAAAACAGCCGACCATCATCTAAGCTTTCAGCGAGTTGTAATCACTGACCACAGATCATGTAACAAATATAATAACGAAAAAATGTGCAATATTGTGAGAATTACCAAAGTATGACACAGAGACATGAAGTGAGCCAATGCTGTCAGGAAAACGGCACTGATAGACTCGCTCGACAAAGGGTTGCCACAAAACTTCGATTTGCAAAAAAAAAAAGAAAAAATTACCTACAAATACAATAAAGCAAAGTACAATAAGACAAGGTATGCTTGTAGTGCCTCCTTTTTTCATGGTTTCACCTTCTTTCTGAGGTTTCAATTAGCCACAGTCAACCTCAGTCCAGAAGCAGTTAACCCCCTTCTGACGGACCGTCAGGTCAACAGTAGCCTAACACTACATCCCAGAACCTACCCATTTGCCTCGCCTCATCTCATTATGTAGGCATTTCATCATCTCACCTCGTCACAAGAAGATGTGTGAGTACAGTACAATAGGCTATTTGGAAAGACCGACCACATGCAGTATGTTACTATAATTGTTCTATTTTATTTTTAGTTTTGGTTGCTAATCTCTTACAGTATCTAGTCATAAATTAAACTTTATCATAGGTATGCATATATAGGAAAAAACACAGTATATATAGGGTTCAGTAGTATCTGTACTTTCAAGCATCCGCTGCGGGTCTTGGAACATATGCCCTGTGGATAAGGGTGGGGGGCTACTATATTCTAATAATGGCTTGTGTGACCTTGTAAATCAGCATAAGCATCAAACACATCTTAAAATCTTAGAACCTGAAGAACTCTTAATATTTACCATTCATTCATCCTCTGTTACCAGACAGGACTGCATTGAACCTATGGACATTTTTTCCTTCATCTCCTTTTATGCCTATTCAATTGGCTTAAATTGTCTTTATTATAAGAAAATATTCTCTGCATAAAAATTGGTTTCTTTCTACAAATATTCTCTCAGAAGCTTCTGAAAAGCTCTTAATAGTCCTTTCTTTTTTATTTTATTTTATTTAATGCAAAGCTTTCTCTGAAGTACTGATTTACTACAGGTCTCAGTTTATATCTCTCTCACAATCAAATGATCACCTTATTCATTTTAGTGAAATCTCTACTTTATATTAAAAGCTGAAGTCAAAATACGAGGTATCGGTTTTGTGAAACAGCACGCACGTAAAAGTGTCTTCGTTCCTGTTTCAAGTGAGACTTCACCTTCTAATTCTACCTTCAGTTAATCTTAATGGTTATTTGCAGAAAATGTGAGGGAAAATCATACAACCCACACACAACTCTCAATTTGTAAAAGGCCTCTATCAATTTGTAAACGTTTTGAAAATTCTCACAGGTCATAGATCAAGACACAGGAGATGATATGAAAGCTGTTGTGTTAGAAGTCAGGGATGTAGAATGCTTAGAATTGGGATAGTTGCGCATATATACACACACACACACACACACACACACACACACACACACACACATACATACACACACACTAGTGTATTGGAGGTAGCTATTATCTTGGTAAACCAACCAGAGAGAAAACAATATCAGAGTCCTGGTTCTTTTAAAACAGTTTCCAAATAATTTTTGTTTTCTATCACTACTAGGATTTTAGCATATTTGTTCATGTCTCTATGTCTCTACGTCTGTCTCTATGTCTCTATCTATTTATCATCTATTATCTGCCTAATCACATACTTAGATAAAGGAGAGATACTCAGAATATTGAGCAGCACGCTTAGCCGAGACAGTAACGAATCGGAATGAATGTCGGCCACAATCCTTGGAGCAGGGTCCTGAAGGCTCCTTATTTTGCCGAGTCTCACTCCGATTCCATGGATACAGAGAGACAGAGTCACGGTGCAGGTGCTGAGCTGCAGGAAGGCACTCGGGGCTCTGGAGTAGCTCAGATCAAATGTGTCACTGTCTAGGCTGCACAGATATTTGATACTTAGTAAAAGCTTCTTAAGCTTAATTTTTAAACTTTTTTTTACTGAAAATATAAAAGTCAAGGTGATGGCTTTCTAATGACTTTTTTTTTCCCTAATGACTTTTATAATCACTAAAGAGGAATCATGTCCTTTATATTTGTTTTGGAACACTTTCTCAATAACCTCTGAAGTAGTGTTCATAAAATGACTATGTTCCAGGCTTTGAAAATAATTTTCTCAGATCAAATACAAGCTTAAAGTTACCATTTAACCATTCTTTAGTAAAGGAATAAATTTGTTCATTTCTGCATTCTGTGTTGTGCTTATATTAAATTACTGTCTAACTGGTTTCCATCCACTTTCCAGATTACCTTAATAGAAAATAACATTACTGCCCCCAGGTCATTTCTCCTGATATAAATGGATTAGATACATATATTTTCTTATTCTCCTTTAGAGAGGTTTAATCTGGCAGGAGCATTTTCTGAATTTGACACTGGTCAAGGAACATTATATCCATTAGTGGCCAAGGTATAGTTAGATGGTAATTAAATCATCATATTCCATTTTGTAGGTGGATTATGTTTTCTGTTAGAGAAAATTAAATTCATAAAATATGCCTTTTCCTTGAAAATGGGCAATCTTTGTTCATGGTTGGCAGCTGTCCTTCTAACTTCTGCTGCAGTCTGCGGCATGATAGAAAAGATTTCTATACCTGGGAGAAGGCTCATGTCATATTTGGCAAGTAAACATCTTTTTTGTTGGAGTCTGAAATCAAACCCTTTTCTCTGACTACTGGGAAGTTAGAAATGACAATTTATATTTCACAGCATCTTTACTTTAAAGTGCCTCAAGGATTATAAGCATGTGATTGTGTCTTCAGTTTTTCTTTATGAGAAAAGAACATCAGAATGCTTTCCACATGGCATTGGGTTTGTTAGAAGCCCTCTGTATCTAAAAGCTAGAATAAAGCCTATTATCCTAGTGATCTTCTGTGCCCCTTCTGGACTAAGCCACAGGATTAATGATATTATTTAAAATTGGATTTAAGGAGTAATCTGGATGTTAAAAATATGGTAAAGAGTTCTTTACTCCCAATTCTATACCCAATGTCTTAGAAATCCTCTCTCTTCTTTGTTCCTCATTATCCAGTTACCATCCTCATTCCTAATGCTAATCTGGCCTCCATTCCCTGGGTAGAGGGGAACAGAGTGGGTATTGGGAGGGAGGAAACAAATGACATTTGCTTTGGCTTGAACGTCAGCAGGCAGAAAGGATTCATTAGGTGTGAGAATAGCATACATTTTATTTATTGAGGCCCTAGAGAGACATACTTAGAAAGCCACAAGCTAGAAGAACAAATTCAAAATGTTGCTTTTAATCCTAATACGTTAACATGGGCACAGGAAAGATCTCACTTTACCTGATTTTTTTTGTTGGAGGAATATTAAAATAATAATGAAAATTAAGCCTGTAAAATGTGCATTTTGAAGTTCTTTGCGTCTAAACATGTTAGTGGATTATTCTCTAATCTTATCTTTTAAACAGCTCTGTGCGTGTATGGTATCTGTCCATTTAGGATAGTTAGATATTACCACTTTTCACCAACCTATCTGAACACTGGAGCTGAGAAAGATCACACAATTTTACCAAGCCGACTGAAGCTGTTCTTTCCACCTTCTGTGCAGCCTTCCTTAGATGCTGTCTATGCTCACATGCATCCTATGACTGTTGCATCTCAAAAAATCACATGGACTTTACGAAAGCAAAGGCTTTCTAGAAGCCGCATCCAGAAAACTTGGTTGAGTCTAACCATCTCCGAAAAAGAAAGAAGTTACTAGAACTGGCTTATACTACTAAGGATCCATTCCTAGGGGCTCAGGTAGGGACCGCGTCTATCTCTAAAATTAAGGAATCTCCACCACTGGTACTGCGAGCAGAGAAAGAGAAGGGGACTGACATTGGTTGGCCATGGCCGGTGTCAGAGGTGCCACACCAGATGGGACTCCCTGCTCGGGATTCTTTCTACAGGGAGGCAGATTTAGAATTTTGTCTTTTTTTTTTTAAAGATTTTATTTATTTATTTGACAGAGAGAGAGAGAGAGATCACAAGTAGACAGAGAGGCAGGCAGAGAGAGAGGGGGAAGCAGGCTCTCTGCTCAGCAGGGACATGCGGCTTGATCCCAGGACCCTGAGATCATGACCTGAGCTGAAGGTAGAGGCTTTAACCCACTGAGCCACCCAGGCGTCCCTATAATTTTGTCCTGCAGGACTTTAATATGTAATGCCCCAGAAAACTACAGTCACCAGCTCCTGGAACAATAATTAATATTGATTATGGTAGTCCCCTTTTCCATCAATATGGGATGGTATCAGTACATCCGCCCAAAAAATACTTAAGTTCTGTGTAAATAAAATATAAAATATGAAATTCATAATGGAAATGTATCAAATAGTTGGCAAAGTATGCAGTGTGTTTTTGTGGGAAATGTACCAGCTTTGAAAGCAATGTGCAAAGTTGAGTTCTGCCGTTAACTAATCTTGTTACCTTCAGAAATTTACTTATCCTTTTAGAGACTCAATTTACTTACATAAAATAGGAATTCAACTTGCAGGATGCAAATGAGTTTATGTTTATAAATCACTTATCACAACTCCTGACACATCAAGCTGCCTAATAAATGGTAGTAACTATTTAATTTATGCTGCAATACACTCATTTTATCATAACAAAATCTTACAATCTTATATGTTTCTAAGGATGTACATGTCCCATCTGGAAAATGCTTGGCTTTCCAGTATAATACTCTTATTAATGCAGATAAATCATCACATAGATGAGGTTAACAATCTGGTGCATTAATAAGGTAAATTAATTCTATCCACGCTTGCTATTAAAAGCAGGATTTCGGGCGCCTGGGTGGTGCAGTCGGTTAAGTGTCCAATTCTTGTTTTCGGCTTAGGCGGTGATCTCAGGGTGATGAGATTGAGCCCCATGCTGGGCTCAGGCTCAGCACAGGGTCTGCTTGAGATTCTCCGTCTCCTTCTGCCCTTTCCGCTGTGCTCTCTCTAGCATTCTCTCTCGAAAATGAATGAATAAATCTTTAAAAAAAATAAAAATAGGGGCGCTTGGGTGGCTCAGTCCTTGAGCGTCTGCCTTTGGCTCGGGTCATGATCCCAAGGTACTGGGATCGAGCCCCGCATCGGGCTCCCTGCTCCACGGGAAGCCTGCTTTTCCCTCTCTCTCTCCTCCAGCTTGTGTACCCTCTCTCACTGTGTCTCTGTCTGTCAAATAAATAAATAAAATCTTTAAAAAAATAAATAAAAAATAAATAAAAATAAAAATAAAGCAAAATTTCTAAGCAACAGGCACATGAGCCATCTTTGCAGGTTCATTTACAAGATACCACAGAAGTAAACACTATGGATATTGTATCCTGATATTGTAAAGTAGAGCTCAAATCTGATAGGAAAATATAGCTTCTAATCATGACCTTGGTGGAGAATATTATTTATTATTTTATTTATAAGATTATTTATATTATTTAGAGTAATACGTGGTGTAGATTGCACCCTCCCTTACGGTAGGGCTGCAGAAAAGCTCACACATTTCTTTTTAGAATATCAGGTGAGCCCAGAGGAAGGTTTGCACTAGTAGCTTCATAGACTATATCATTTTTTAATATTTTCTTTTTTTTACACTCACATACGGTTCTAACTATAAAATAATTAGAATATTATTAGATAACTCAGTAAATTTTTATGAATTTATTTAAAGGTGAAGTTAATTTTTCTAGCTGCTAAAAGGTAAAATTACAGTTATGGGATTAGATATTTTAAAGCTGATTTCTTACACACAGATCTCACTTACTTTTATAAGCATTTGCAGGAAGAAGGAAAAACAAGCATATTTTATCTGCTGTCTCAGATAATAAATGATTGAAGACTTAGAAGCATTTTAAGTACCACTTAAAATAATGAAATTGGCTCTACTTACCACCACAGTGAACAATAATTTAATTTACCCTATTAATAACTCAGAACAAATTTAATGCAAATAACAAATTTACTTTCTTCGATATCCAAGTACACTAAAAAATACTTCTTTTTTTCCCAAATACTTTTATTTTTTCAGTGTTACAAGATTAATTGTTCATGTTAAATATTTCTAATTCCAAACACAACTATATGTATATATATGTTTTACTTCAAATGATTTCATTAAAAAAAAACCCTGAAAGCTAAAAAATATGAAATATTTCACTGAAAACACATTTCCACTACTACATCTATCACATGGGGATATTTACCCAAAAGCAACTAGCAATGACAATTAATTTTGGAGGCTTACAGTATTAGGTTCCTTTTGGAAAAAAAATATCACTGTTCAAGCTAGGTTAGGCAACTGCTATCATAAACAGCTCCCAAATCTCAGTGGATTAATATAAAAAATGTTTGCTCCTTGCTCCTAGCACAGTTAAGAGTGAGTTAGATGGCTCTCCTCCAAGCAATTATTCAGATTTCCCCCTTGTGATCTTACCATTTTATATTTCAAGATAACCATGGCACCATCAGGCTTCTAGAAGGCAGAAAGAGTGAGGAATGTCACACATTTGATACTTAACTCCCTCAGTCTAGAAATGGATATCTATCACTTTCACTCATATTCTATGGGCAAGAAATAGATCCAATGTCTGACCTATCTACAAAAGACAGGGGCCTTGGGACTACAGTTCCCCATTGCTCAGCCACTTCCAAGAACTTACTCTAAACTATGGAAGGGGAACATAAAGCTTTGGCAGTTAGCTAATTGTCTCTGCCACCATCAACCCTTCAAACATAGATTTCAAACTGTTAGAAAGACAGTTACGAAGCCTGACTTGTGGTAGGAGGCTGCAAAGTGGATTAAATATCATCTTTCTATGCCCTAGATCTATGAAAAGTTACTAAAAATGATTTTTCAGAAAAAGTACATACAATCATTCTGTTTTTTTCTCAATGTAATTGAGAGATGAACAATTTTTAGAAGTCACATAGAACATTCTTTTTTAAATTTATTTTTAATTTTTTTTAAGTAAGTTCCACACCCAGCGTGGGGCCCAATGTGGGACTTGAAATCATGGCCCTGATATCAAGGCCTTAGCTGAGATCAAGAGTCAGATATTTATTTATTTATTTTTAAAAGATTTTATTTATTTATTTGAGAGAGTGAGAGAGAGAGGCTGAGCAGGGGGAGGGGCAGAGGGACTGAGAGAAGCAGACTACTTGCTGAGTAAGGAGCCTGATGAGGGGCTCCATCGCGGAGCCCTGGGATCATGACCTGAGCCCAAGGCAGATGCTTAACCAACTGAGCCACAAGAATATCTAACTGATGGAGCCACCCAGGCACCCCTAGGACATTCTTTCATTGCCCTTAGAGAATCAGGGTCTATAAGAAGGTATTGTGACCAACATTTTTGACAGGAGTTGGGCAGAATGTGTTTTAGAGAGCTACTCCTCCACATCAGCTTTGATTATTGATATCCACATGGACAGTCAGAAAATAGGAAAAAGTGAATTTCTCCCTTCTGTCTTTAGTAATCATTAAAAGTTTCCATTATCAGGAAGTGGAAGTTACCTTCCTCATTATTCAATTGATCGGTCTAAAGGAGACATTAATAGGAAAGGGAGTACAAGGTGAAGATTTTCTTCTAACAAGAATGGATTGGCATGGAAGAAAAGCCTTACCTAATAAAAAACAAATAAATAAACAAAAAATAAAACTCCAAATACTGTTTATAAAATAAAAATTTAAAAATTCAAGTGTATAGGTGAGTTCACACATACACATATTTTTTTTTAAAAAAGGTAAGATAAATTTGCACAGACCACAAGTAGAGTAGGTAAAAGATGGAACATATGACTTCTAAATGAATAAAGAAAGTAACATTAAAAATAATTTTAAAATATATCAGGAATGATAAAGGAGAATAGAGGAAAAAAACTTAAGCTGACTGTAATAACAGTAGAAACAAATGCAAAACTATCAATCATCTCCATAAATATGAATGGACTACATCTGTCAGTTAGGAGACAGAGATTATTAGACTGAATATATAAGGTCCATCTAAAACTAAAGGATAAAAAGGTTGATGGTAAAGGTATAATGATAAGCCAGGTGAATACTAACAAAAGAAAACTGGACTGACTGAACTCCTATTAGGAAATAGACTTTAGGGTAGAAAAGTTAAATGGGTATTAAAAGGGCTATCACATAATGAAAAAAGGTTCAGCTTCACTAAGAAGTATAACAATTGCAAACTAGTTTGTAGTTATCATATCACAAATATTTATAGGCAAAAATTATTAAAACTATAAGAAAAAATTAAAAAATTCTTTACAGGGGAAACTGTATCACCCTTCTCTCGATAATGATAGATGTTACAGATAAAAATTCATAAAGAAGACCTGAACAACATAATTAACAAGCTTAGGAAATGGACATAACTGGAAAAAAGGAAGGCATAGTCTCTCAAACTATTCACAAAGAAAATATTATTATGTAACTATGTTTATTTACATAATATACTGATGATTAAATAATAGTAAATTATTGTATTATGTTAAAATGAAACCACATTGCCAAGGGTGAGTCACTTTCCCATGGACAGCAAATCAAGACTTACTTGAAGTTTCAATCTCTCCTGGATGGGAATTTTAAGCCAAGGATTCTAGATTTTTCTGGTCAGTACCAAGGCGGCAATCCCTTACTTGGGTCCTCTATATCCCCAAAGGAAGACGGGGCACTCTGCATAAGATCCCCAGCCCTTCCCCCTAATAAGGAAAATGACCTTTCCTAAAACAATCCTTGACTTTTCCTCTGCTAATCACTCCTTGCCCCATCCTCCTTCCTATCCAAAATTTCTATTTTGTACAACTTGTGGGAGGTTCCCTCTACTTGCTAGATGGGATGCTTCCAGATGCATGAATCACTTAGTAAAGCCAATTACATCTTCAAATTTACTCAGCTGAATTTCATTTTTAAAACATATTAAATGCAGTAATATGCAGAAAAAATATGTCCATAAATGCAAATATTAGAAATGTAGGTTATCTAGGAATGAGTGACATAAAAATCCAAGTCAAGAAATTGTAGAAGAAATGAAACAGACCTGAAATGGTAGAAAGAAGATAATAACAAATGAACGTGAAATTAATGAAAGAGAAAAGGTTACAACACTGAGGATTAACAAAGTCAAAGCTGGCTGGCTAGAGAGACTCAGAAAGTAGTCAAGTCTGAAACATTTTTTCCAAAGAAAAAGAGAAAGTACAAATAATGTTAGGAATTTCTAAATGAAATATAAATTAGTGATATATGATTTATGTATGTATTAAATTTGTTAGAAAGTTAATCTACAAAAATAATTTACTACATCAAAGAAAAATATTTGAAAACATAAACTTCACAAAAATGATTCATAATAGCAACAGAAAATAAAAAGTAACTAGGATAAAATCAATCATAAGATCAGAGAAACCATCTGGGGAAGAGTATAATATTTTACTAAAATATGTTTAAGAAAACAAAATATACAAAATTTAAAATTAATGGAGACATTCTATGTTCATGGAGAAAAACAACCAAGTTCATAACAATGTCAATTCTTTACCAATTCTCTCCATAAAGGTAATACAATTCTAACAGAAATTTTTTTAAGGGGCACCTGGGTGGCTCAGTGGGTTAAGCCTCTGCCTTCAGCTCAGGTCATGATCTCAGAGTCCTGGGATCAAGCCCCACGTCAGGCTCTCTGCTCAGCAGGAAGCCTGCTTCCCTCTCTCTCTCTGCCGCATCTCTGCCTACTTGTGATCTCTTGCTCTCTCTGTCAAATAAATAATAAATAAAATCTTTAAAAAAATATTTTTTAAAAAAGATTTATTTATTTCTCAGAGAGAGAGAGAGCACAAGCAGGGGGAGCAGCAGGCAGAGAGAGAGGGAAAAGCAGGCTCCCTCTGCAGCAAGGAGCCCAGTGCAGGACTCAATCCCAGGACCCTGGCATTATGACCTCAGCTGAAGGCAGACGCTTAATCGACTGAGCCACCCAGGCGTCCCTCTAATAGAAATCTTGATGACGTTTTGATTAAAATTTGATGGGATGACTCTAAACATATATTTAAAAAGATCGAAGAGGTCAAAAGAGATAAGATACTTTTTTTTAATTTCTATTTTATTTTTTCAGTGTTCCAAGATTCTTTTAAAAAAGAAAAACCTAGTGGGTATACTTGTCCTATGAGAACAAGCAAGACTTAAGAAGTTTTACAGAATAAGACAACATTAGACAAAAGAGACAAAATGGTCAATAGCAGAGAAATAAGAATCCCATGAATTGGATCTGACATATATAGAAACATTATAAATAACAAGGTTGGCATTGTAAATACCCCCCCCAAAAAGAAAGAAAAAAGAAACCTTTTAAAGCATTTAGAATAAAAGAAAGTAGACCACTTATGAAAATGTGGGGTGAGGAGAAGGATATCTTAAATGAAACAAACGAAGTAAAAATGTTAAAGGAAATGCTTAGTAAATTTGACAATTAAAACTAAAAATGTCTGGGTAGCAACAGACACAACAAAAAAATGAAAAAACTGGGGCAGTCTGGAGGAAGATGGTTGGAATGCAAAAAATTACCAAAGATTAGTATTCAGAATACACTTCTGAAACTACAAATCAAAACCAAAAAGAGAACAAAGAAGTAGAAAAATAGAAAAAGATATGAAAAGGTGATTCACAGAAGAGGAAACACGAATGGCCAACAAACACATGAAAAAAAAAAATACTCAGCCCCACGAGAAATCAGTGAGATGCAAATTAGTCACAAAGAGATGCCATTTCTCAGCCCTCAGACTGGGAGAAATCCAAATAGTCCAACAATAACAAATGTTATAGTGGAGATATGGAGCAACAGGATTTCTTCCTACTGATGAGAAAATATAAATAGGCTTAACCAGGCTGGCGAGCAGCTGGTCATAATCTGGTAGATTTGAGATATATATATATAATTTATGTCCCAGCAATTCCATCCCTAGACATAGATACAACAAATTCAGGAGATGGGGCGTCTGGGGGGCTCAGTGGGTTAAAGCCTCTGCCTTCGGTTCAGGTCATGATCTCAGGGTCCTGGGATCGAGCCCCACATCAGGCTCTCTGCTCAGCAGGGAGCCTGCTTCCCCCTCTCTCTGTCTGCCTCTCTGCCTACTTGTGATCTCTCTCTGTGTCAAGTAAATAAAATCTTTAAAACCAAAAACCAAAAACCAAAAAAAAAAAAAAAAACAAAAAACAAATTCAGAAGACTTGTACCACAACGATCATAGTACCATTGAGTTTTAGCAAACCAGAAAAATGAAATGTTATTAATAGAGGAATGGATGGATAAACTGTGGTATGTCCACCAAAAGTAATATAAACATCAGTGAAAAATGAGTCAATAAGACTTAATATATATTCTTGGATGGGTCTCACAAATATTATGTTAAGCCGGAAATAACAAATTGTCAAGGAATTTACCAGTATGCTATGATTCATAGGAAGTGATGGTTTAGGATACATACATATATGGTAAAGGACCAAGAAAGGCTTGGAAATGATAAAAAGTAAGTCCATGATTAAAAAGTAAATATGGGGCGCCTGGGTGGCTCAGTAGGTTAAGGCCTCTGCCTTCAGCTCAGGTCCTGATCTCAGGGTCCTGGGATGGAGCCCGCATGTGGCTCTATGCTCAGCAGGGAGCCTGCTTTCCCCTCTCTCTCTCTGCCTGCCTCTCTGCCTAGTTGTGATCTCTCTCTGTGTCAAATAAATTAAAAAAATCTTAAAAAAAAAAAAAAAGTAAGTACATTGGGGAATGTATTCGCGGGAGGCCTCAGCTGCGTTTCTAATGTGGGTATTAAGAATAGAGTTGTTGATGATATCATTATTTAAGCTTTTTGTAGGTCAGAATGATTTCATGACTTCTCAAAAGAATATAGCTTGTGAAATGAACACCAAAAAATCTAGTCTGATGCTTTTATGTATTTCTGTTTGTATGTATGTTTTATTGGTTAATTGAGTGGTCACTGAGGGTCGGAGGGAAGAAATAACTTCACCAGTGCTATCTAACTAGTTAATGACAGAATGAAGACAAACACTGTATCTGACTCAAACTCCAGGGCTTTCATAATTCCTATTGCTAAGCAACATTAGGGAATAAAATATTTAGCTCCTTTTCGTAATTAGGAGAGTTGATTCCGAGAAAAGTTTGACTGTTTTAGGATTACAGAATTAGAAAATAAAAGTGTTTTTCCCTCTCCTAACATAGTCAATAAACACGTTCATCAACCAAAGTGGCGTAAGTGGCTATGATTTTTAAATTGGGTAAAAGGTAATAAGCACGGTCTCTCTGAATTTCCAGATAGAACTTGCCTGATGAAAAACATCCACTAGCTGATTCTGACATATTATTTCCCTCTGCCAAGGGAAGGAAGGGCTGAGGGGGAAATATTTCTACCCACGGGGTTGAACAATAACTTCATCTTCAGTTCAGGGGAGCTATAAAAATATTTTTGTTGCTGTTTATGTGCTGGGCTGTGCACATATAAAGTAGATTAGTTGTATTTGTGTAAGGTGTGTGTATGTCTGTGTATTTGTGTGCCTGCCTGCATATAGACTTTCTAAGGTGATGGTGGAGAAGGGCGTTAGCTATAAACATCCAATTTAAGGGGGCCTAAAATGTGTTAGGAGGGAGGATAGCAGATTTATAATACTAAATAAAATCTACCTGTCAAGGCAGGCATCCAGAGGGCCAAAGAGCGTATGATATGACCCACAGATAAATGAGAAAATAGGCCTTCCATTGCAGATTGGTATGTCATACATGCTGCCAGGAGCTCATCTACTATTTAAACCATCGGGCAATGTCCAGGTGAGAGAATGAAAATTTTAGGAGCTGAGCAGCTTCACTGAAATCCCTTTCACTGTGATAATCCTTGAGTTGTAGAATGGCTATTTTCCATCTTCTTACAAATTCTGCAAACTTGCTCAGATTTGTCTTGACATCTGAGTGGTCTTCCTGCCACTGTATCTTCTTTCCACTGGTTTCCAGGGATTGGGGACCAGTAGGGAAAATAGGGAGATATTGGTCAAAGAGTATAACCTTCCAGTTATAAGAAGAGGCATGGTGGTTATTTTTAATAATATGGTATTATACACTTGAAATACGCTAATAGAGTAGATCTTAAATGTTCTCATTACGAAGGCGAAAAAGATAACTATGGGATGGATGTGTTAAATAATCTTATTATGGTGGCCATTTCATAACATATATCTATTTACTGTGTCGTATGCCCTAAATTTATATAACTTTATTTGTCAATTATACCTCAATAAATATGGGGGAAAATCAGCTTACCCTTAGATTCTTACTAGTCTATGGAGAAAAGCTACCAAGGCTTAGCCTGGTAGAGAAAGTGAACAGTGGTACTACCCAAAGACCATGCCAGCAGTAGTTATGACAGAATCTCTAAAGATGAGGGGGATTCTCCTCAAGGGAGAACATCCCATAACTTCTCAGAACACACGTGATTCAGATGTAACATAACATATTCAGAACACTGGTGATTCATATGTAATAAAGAAATACCCCTCCCCACGAAGGGCCCCCTTCGCTGCGTACCTCACAAGGGTATGTCTGAGGTGATGTCAGATGGGAGAGTCAATGAGAACAACAGGGCAGGCACCAGGAGCATCCTGTCGAAGGGCCTTTCTCACTGATGTCCTAACTTGACAGAGAAGACCCAGGGAAAAATGGGCTCACTTAGTTGCTGCCTCTGAGCTCGAGCGCCATTCAGAAAGCAGAGGAAGCCCTCGTTTAGAAAGCAATCTGCTCTGTCCATTCAAGATTTAAAGCAATTATTCAGGGCCACCCCCCAAAAGGGAAGGTTTTGGTATTTAAAAAAAAAGTCAAAGTCTAGTTAAATTCAAGGAAGGCGTCAAGCAAAGATGAACTGGAAAAACTTCTAAAGGCTATATTAATTGGCTGAAGGCCAAATGCACCCAGCTGGGGCCCAGCTAAAGTTACAGATGGTTTTATTTCAAAACAACCGAAAATCTCTTTAGGTCCACCACTAATGGACAGACTCACTCCAGAGGCTCTGAGGATTCTACATTAAACCAACCAATTGTCACCACCATAGTCGGGTTAAAAAAAGAGGGAGGTTTAGCAAGATATGGCCCAAAGATACTAAAACCAATTCAATATTCCTAACTTTTTTTTTCTTTATTTTACCTATACATTTCTGACAATGCTATCCTAAAACCTCCAACTATGACAATGAATTTATCCATTTCTTATGGTGATTTTATCAGTTTTTACTCTATGTATTTAGGGGATATGTTTTCAAATGCATACAGATTCAGAATTATCATATAGCCCTGGTGAATTATTTCTTTTGCCATAGTTATTTTTATTCCTAACATTTTGATAATAATATTTTGATTATTATTTACCTTTGATTATTATTGCTATACATTTGATTTATTTTTCCAGTTTAGTCTTTCTGTGATCCATCCTTTTTCCATCTTCTCCTTGGAACACCTACAGCAAAAACCTCACTTGCAAATATATGATATTTTTACTAAGATGAAATATATGGGGCACCTAGGTGGCTCAGTTAGATAAGTGTTCAGTTCAGATCATGATCCCAGGGTCCTGGGATCGAGTCCGGCCCTCCCCTCCTCCCTGGCCCCTGCATCTGGTTCCCTGCTCAGCAAGGAGTCTGCTTTTCCCTCTCCCTTTTCCTCTCCCCCTGCTCTTGTGCTATCTCTCACAAACAAACAAACCAACAAATAAATAAATAAAATCTTTAAAAATAAGATGAAATATATGAGTGTTATTGGAACTGTATTAAAGGAACTTAAATCTGTAATCCAGACTTCATGAATTTCCAAAAATGACAGCATTAGTCTAGTAGCTTTCCTGATATCATATTGATAAGACATTTTAAGGTAAAGGTCACTTATTTCTAGAAGAGATGTGATGAAGTATCCCCTATGGCTGCCTACTTCTGATGTTCATTTAACTTTGATGGGTTGCAGCTACATACCTCTAACTAGCCTGGAATAGTTGTAATTAATTTTAGAGTTTTGGGGTTTTTTTTTGTTTTGTTTTTGATTTTGGTTTTTTGGTTTTTTTTTTTTTTTTGCTTCCATATTGATTTTCTTTTTTTGTTACTGGTGACACTTCGTAGGTGACACTGGTAGATAGGTGATCTTATAGAGCCCACCACAATCGTAAAATAATTAACAAGCAGTGGTGTTTCTAGCAGGGAGAACAACTATGACCAGCTACAAAGAGATAGCTCACACCTTGATATCTTCCTCTATGGCCGAGCAAGTTCCCAGTTAGTGGACTGCAGGAGAATCTGAATAGTACCCAGTAATGGTTCGTATCAGGGTAAAAAGGCTCCTCCTGGGATGTCACTAGTAAAGACCAATAGCTCTGCATGTCTGCTATCTAACAAATGAGTAACAGTTAACTTGACCTTGCTGCTCCAAGTGTAGTGCCCATCTTTGCAGTCCTAATCTACTGCCCCCAAATCTGCATTTTAACAAGAACCACCTAGGAAAGTTTGGGAACCAGTGAGAATATAGGTGAAGGATGGAAGATGGGGTACACTAAAGGAGACACTCCAGGTAGAAGAACTAGCATTTCCAAAGACAGGAAAGCACAAACTAGCTTGAACTATCTGGAAAAGCAGAGCTACGAGACTTTTTTGAAATTCTGAGTGAATGAGTGCATATGTGTGGGAGTGGTGGCACAAGAAGTCGCAGCAACAGCACTAGCAGTGATAGTCACAGGAGGGGTAATGCTAGTAAGATACATAAAGGGTTTGATGCTGCAGATGTAGGCAAGAAGAATTCAAATCAGTTCACTACGAGAGCTCTGGTGGAATTTAACCAGAGAGTGATGTAATGGAATTTATGATTTGCACAGGTCATTAATGGCAGCAGAGTGGAGATAAGATGGAGGAAAGAAAAGCTGGAGTCAGGCAGACCGTTAGCAGATAATTGTGGCAATACTGATAATAAATGATGGAGATCTAAACTAAGGCCAATTCAAAGAAAGGGTGATTATTCAGAAGAGAGTATTCACAGAGTGTGTGGCCCATCGCAGGAAGGAGATAAGAAGATGGGGTCAGGAAGACTGGCACTGACTTCCTGCTCTCTTCGGTTGGGTCCCCTGAGAGAGAGAGAGAGAGACTTTGAGGTAAGATTTTTGTGAAAGCAGCTTAGTGGGGAGAGCTCTCAGGAATAACCCTTGTAACAGACTGAGGAAAGCAGGACTGGCCAGAGTGAGAAGTATAACCATGACGTGCTTGCAGTAGAGGACTCCACTGATCCTGCTGGTGATCTGGGCCTGGGATAACCCATCAGAGTTGTCCCCACCAGAGACAGGAGGGTGAGCCTTTGTTCACCCATATTTAACAATCACTGGATATGGGCTGTCCCTGGGAAAAGGCCATAACTTTGGGCAAAGGAGCTCCCTTTAGCTAAGGGCACTTTCTGGAGAGGGACTCATCAGTACACTGTCAACATTCTTACAGCAACTGGGGAAATGCATACGTTGGTCTTAAAGAGGGGATCTGGGTGACATGCCCCAGAATCCACTATTCTTGCCTTCTTGTCCTCTGTTCCCTGGGCAGATGGTTCTCTTATTTACTTAGGCGAGAGGATTCAGAAAAAGAGATAGGTTGGAGATAAAGATGGGTGAACAAACAAACATGTTTGTTTAGAGGTATCCAACGTATCAAAACAGAACTGATAATGAAACCATTGACTATACGGGCCTTGAATTAGCAAAAAGATCTCAAATTAGAGATTTAGGAAGTCTCAGAATATATATGGTCATTAAAAACCATAGTTAGCGGGCGCCTGGGTGGCGCAGTTGGTTGGGCAATTGCCTTCGGCTCAGGTCATGATCCTGGAGTCCCGGGATCGAGTCCCACATCAGGCTCCCAGCTCCATGGGGAGTCCGCGTCTCACTCTGACCTTCTCCCTTCTCATGCTCGCTCTCACTCTCTCTCTTTCCTAATAAATAAATAAATAAATAAAATCTTTAAAAAAAAAAAAAAAACCATAGTTAGCATTGCAATCATACAGAATTAAAGCAATGGCTACAAAGACTTGGAACAGAACAGCATTTAAGCTAAAGGGTATCAGATAAAAGCTTCTAAGAAGAAGAAAGTGATATGGCAGAAGCTGAACCAAAAATACTTGAGAAAGAAAACGTGAATAATATTCTCCAGGGCTTTGAAGGGCATAAGTAGTATAAGGAAGGCTACTTTGAGAGGATTAGACTTGTGGATGTCAACCACAACCCATGAGAGCACATTCAGTGGGCCAGTGATGGGCAACTGAGGACTTGCAGGTAGAGGAAGCAGATTATTTTTTCAGTAAGTAAATGGCTCCTACTGATTGTTAGAACAAGGAAGAAGTGCAGTGGAAGAACTAGGGAAGAGGCGCATTTAGTTTACTTTCAAAGATATAAATAAGTTAGGTGTAAGGGAACTAAGAGAGAGCATGTGAAAATCCCAGGGCTATTAAGATACTAAGATTATGGTATTGAGAAGAAGGAAGGGAGGAGGAAAAGAGGGGAGAAAAAGGAGGAAGGGAGGAAAGGAGGGGGAGAAAGAGAGGGAGAAGTGGGGGAAGAGAGACAGATTGGTGGGGATTGTGTGAAGAGGGATCCTGACAGTAATTATGATCTCTTTAGTTGAAAAAAGTTGCCAGTCTCCAAGATGACTCTCCAAGGAAGGGAAAAGGGAGGTTAAGTCCCTGACCCCATTCTCCTCCCTCTCTTTATTCTCTTTTTGGTGTTCTCCATTCAAATGAAACTGAAGTCAGAAAGTGAGGGACCTTCCTTTGAAGTCTACACTGAGCTAAAGGAGAAGAACAGAGAGTGGATCTAGGGTAGGGGTGGGGGGCAATTAGAAAATCGAATACACAGGGGGATAGCTTAAAGCTCCAGATGGAGTCGTGCTCTTTTCCTTTCTCGCACGTAAAGAGAATTTTCTCCATTCAAGGAAAACCAAAAGGACCAGTCAGCTATCCAGACAACAGGAATGAAGATTTAGATCCATAAGACTAGAAATATTTTCATGACAATGAAAAATATAAACATATTTCAATTTATAACATTAGAAAAGTTCAAACAAGTGAACACACTATGTGCATAGTAAAATATATGATAGAAACTGTACATTAATAATATGTAGACTAAGATTATGATACTAGATTATAGAAAATAACATGATGTCAGAGTTTTTAAGTTCGTGTTTTGTTTTGTTTTGTTAAATTTATTCTGAAGAAATGGAAAGCAGAGAAGCTTGGAGATTTACCAGGACTGAGTCCTTCACAGTCAACAATTGGCTTTTAAACTTGTAAAATATTTAGAGCATGTGTTTTTCTTTGCTTGTTAGTTTTCCCACACTACAGATTTTCTAGATTTTGCTAAGCTAATCCAAGTGCCTGGCTCGTTTCTCCCTCAGCATCTTTATGTATTTCCTCTGTGGATCAAATTCCCTGTCTAAATTAGTACACATTTTTCTTGAAGGAAAGGCCAAATAAAAAAGAATAAACACAGGCCAACATTTCTTAGTGTTTTTTAAGCAAACATTTCTAGAATTATTCATTGCAGTTTGTTCACTTAAAAGTCATGACAGAAAAAAAAAAGTCATGACAGAGCTGTACTACAGAATTAATACAAATCACAGTTAACTTTTTCGTGTGCGGTAAGAACACTTAAGATCTACCTGTCCACTGAGTTTTTAAGTATATAATCCTGTGTTGTTAGCTACAGGTACTATGTGGTATGGAAAATCTCTAGGACTGACTTACTCATCTCACATAATGGAAACTTTATATATCCGTTGACTAATTCATCTACATATTCCCCACCCCGGCCCCTGGCCACCACCATTCTACTTTTTTATAATAATAATAATAATAAAGAAGGTGGAAGGCTACCTCTGGAGGTGATGAATATATTTATAGCATAGGTCGTGGTAATGATCTCATGATATATGCTATTTCTAAACGTGTCAAGTTGGACACATTCAATATCTACAACTTATTCTATGTCAATCATACCTCAATAAAGTGTCATAAAAATCAAAGGTATGTTTAGTTTGAACTTTAAAAATCTTAATTAAAAAGTTACCAATTTTTTTTCGGTTTTGTTTCCTGTGGGTTATTTTGGTAATGGAGGTATTTGGTTTGGGGCTGTTTAGGGACAAAGGGAAAACAGAGGAAGAAACAGGTAAAAATCCTTCAAAGGAGTTTAACTGTTTTCCCCATTTGCACCATTGTTTACCTAGGGAAATAATAGTATATAGGAAAATCTCGATTGTATAGGGCAAGGAGAGGTGGGGAAATGGAATGTGGACAGAGAACCCCCAGAGAAGTCTACTGAGTCTTTTTTTTTTTTTTCTACTGAGTCTTTACTAACCATTGGCTCACTTAACATTATGGAAGACTAGAGCCCTTCAGGAGGTATGGGTAAGGACATGTGGATTCTGGACCACAGGCTGATGACTAGAACAGAGGTGATCTCCAAGGGGCTTTTATTTTGAAGTGGCCAGTGAAACTGTCCCATTTGGGATGTCTCTCTTGAGGTTCATATTTGCTTTTTTGAATATGGCTTAGAAGTCTAAAGGGATTTTTAGAAGCACTGACTTCTGTCCTAACCTACGTATTTATAGCCCTCCATGTATGCTTAACATTGCTTTAATGAAGTCTCAATTATAAGATATGTTTGTATTTACTGAGTTTCATGACTCAGATCCAGGTATAGACTCAGTAGAAAATGTTAGGCAACATTGTTATTAAACTGGTCAGATGGCTTTGATTTGTTTTCCTTCTAATCAATAATGATATAAAAAAACTGGAAAACATAGGGACGCCTGGGTGGCTGAGTCAGTTAAGAGGCTACCTCTGGCTTAGGTCGTGATCCCAGGGTCCTTGGATCAAGTCCCACATGGGGCTCCTTGCTCAGTGGGGTTCCAGCTTCTCCCTCTGCCTGCTTTTCCCCCTGGTTGTGCTCTTTCTCTGACAAATAAACAAAATCTTTTAAAAAAATTGGAAAATACTTTTTCTTGGTGATGGTGGGTGGGTGAGGAGTAAATGTTCACTGCTGTCAAGACTAAATGTAAAGCATTACTCTAAAAGGTCTTGTTATGAATGCCTTAAATCTTTGTCTCAAAGCAATAGCTACGTAATCATAGCACACCCCTAAATGAGAACTGTACCTACGTTATAAAATTACCAATTTTGCAGGGAACATAAAAATAGCTAAAATTTGTAATTCATTCTTTTGATTATTTGTTGTGCCCAAACTATTTGCCAAAAGGGTTTTGGGTCTCACTGATACAGAGGTGAACAGGCAAATTCCCGGTTCTCGTGGAAGGTATCATTTACTGCTTTGTATACCAAACAGTGGAAAAGCACAGCCTCCCAGTCTTCTTTGGGGGAATTTATACATGAAGGGTGCCCAATATGAACGGAACATAATAAACCTACGGTCAGACCTTTATTGAACAAAGAGCGAAAAGCCTCCTGATGGAGAGTCTACAATTGTTTCTGGTTGAGATTGGATGTAAGTGTTCTTTGTTGTTTTCACTTCCCTCTTTGGAAATCTCTTCGTTCTAACCTGGAATCTAACCTGTACCACCTATATTAATTAAGTATCAACTGTAGTTCCATAAAAAGCTTCAAGGACAGATCCTGGGGGCACTGTTACATTTTTATTTTTATTTTTTCATTAACATATAATGTGTTATTTTTTACATTTTTAAAGTAACTTTTCAAAACAACAAACAAATCATAAAGTCTTTCAAAATCATAAGAAATAAAGGTGGTGATTTGATAAGCAGTTTGTGGTTGGCATTTTGGGTGGAGGGACCTGCCTTGGTTAACTCATCATTAAATAACTCCAAATTAGCAGGGGCCTTCTTACATCGTTCACTTTGTTTTGATGTAACTGAGCCTGTAACAGCGAATCAACAAATTTATTGTATCCTTGGAAAATGCCCTTGGCATTTTTGAAAGACTGGTAAAAACTTCAGCCAGGTAACAAAAATGAGGTAAGGATACTGCGTTCTTACCAACAATGAACACGTTTTAAAATGAAAACTTTGATTTTCAGCACCCCATCCTATCAGCCCTTTTGCCCCTTTCCATTTGTTCTTAGAAACTTCCTTGATTATTAGGACTTAGGAAGGACTCAGGAAAAAGAAATTCTAAGCAGGAGGTCTCCAGTGGCATTCCCAGTCAAGAGCATTTATCGCCAGTAATTTCAATTTTTATACATGTCTCAGATCATGTGAGTTTACAAGAAAGAGTTGTCTATTTATGATAATGAGGTCCTCATGTTCTCCCACGACAAGAGCAAGCACAAGACTAAGAATTTATCTTTTCACTCTCTGTATTTACTTTGAGAACAGTGACTCTCCCAGCACTGATTTATGTCTGTGTCAAAATGATTTCTGTTAAATATTTACATGTTATGTACACAGAAGCTTCAATTTTGAGAGTACTGGGATAATTCATTAAAATAAAGATATATTGGTATTTTTATTATGTGAAATTCCATTAATCCACATTAATTTAAACAAAAACAAAAACCAGACTGAATTTAGATATATCAATTTCAGGAAATGTTTAAAGAAAGCCAGTCTTATTATTTCAGCATGCATATTTAGAGAAAGAATAAAATTAGGGATCAAAGTCTTAAGATGATGTGTCTTAATAGGTCAGAATGATCTATAGTTAACATCTATCCAGAATATAAAAACAACTCAACAAAAAATTATAAAATAATGTGTTGTTAGCATTTCACATTCTGCTTTGAAAATTTATGTTCTCTCATACTCGAAACATATATATATATTTTTTTAATAAAGATTTTATTTATTTGACAGAGAGAGAGAGATCACAAGTAGGCGGGGAGGGGGGGGGGAAGCAGGCTCCCTGCTGAGCAGAGAGCCCAATGTGGGGCTCAATCCCAGGACCCTGAGATCATGATCTGAGCCGAAGGCAGCCGCTCAACTGACTGAGTCTCCCAGGCACCCCTCGAAACATATATTTTATCATAGCTTTGAGCTTAAGCTCATGTTATCCCAGGATATCATGAATTCTAAAATGTGGAATCTTAAGATTTTTCACAATAAGAAGTCATTGCTTTTCAAATGGATGATATTTTAAAATGCTCAGAATGATTGTTTGAGCCTCTACACATTTCATATAAAACTATTTATTTGCTTGGATTCCTTGGATGGCTTCATAAACTCAAACATGTTGGATATGTAGCACTATCTTACTACAACCTCAAGGTCGTATTAATAGTCAGTGAGAACTTGCACAGCTCTTTATACATCACTGAATAGCAAGGAAAAAAAGACAGCATAAGCTTTATATAAGCATCTTGATAGGAAGAGATTATGCAGCTCCATTTCCATTGTATGTAAATTCTAGAAATGTCCTTGAATTAGCATATACACAAACCCACATCCCCCTATTCATGGCTGACTAATCACTTCCAATCCAGAGCTTTTTAAATACTTCTTAGGAGCTGATGGCAATAACGGCCTCAATTTTTCACCTCTCTCTGTACCCATACCCTTTGTTAGGTTACTTTGCAATTCTTCCCACTAAAAGTGCCCGAAAAGATGTTTCTAGCCTGTAATTCTGAGTTTGACGATGTCACTTGCTTTGTCTAATAGAGTTTAGGTGGAAGTGGCAGCAAGTCTGTTCTGAGCCCAGGCCTCTAGAGACCTACGCTGTTTTCGACTTGCCCTTCAGCATCTCTGTATGACCGTGGGGACATGTCTGAGCTAGTGGGCTGGAGGAAGACAGGTGCCCCCATCGTGTTAGCTGAAGCCAGGCTGGATGAGCAGATTGGTCGTCCCACCCCAGACAGAGAAGCAAACCTAGCCTTCATACACAGAGCTACTTAGGGACACCCAGTTGATTTCAGCCATTCAGATAGATGCTTATTGTTACATGCTACCGAGATTTTACATTTTGTTGTTAAACAGCAAAAATTAACTAATATAACCAGATTCGAAACTTAATTACTTTGAAGGCAGGAGAGTTTATGCATTAGTTTTTTCAAAACAGATCCTTTGGGGTGCCTGGTGGCTCAGTCGTTAAATATCTGCCCTCGGCTAAGGTTATGATCCCAGGGTCCTGGGATCAAGCCCCACATTGGGCTCCCTGCTCAGCAGGGAGCCTACCTCTCCCCTTCCCACTGTCCCTGCTTGTGTGTTCGCTCTCGCTTTCTCTCTCTCCTTCAAATAAATAAATAAAATCTTTAAAACAGAGGCCTTCCAGTGCCTATGTCGGATCGTTTTAGAGTGCTTGTCCTAAAGCAGATGGCTAGGTCAAATCACAGACCCACTGAATCAGAATCTCTGCAGGGAGGTACCCGAAAATGGACGTAGAACCCAGTAATTATTATAGACGTGAAAATTTGAAGACTCCTGGTCAATGGACTGGAAATGTAGAGAAGATGTTTCTTTTTCTCTGCTAGGTGGTGGCAGGAGAAGGCAAAAGAGTCACAGAGGAAAACAACCACATGTAAATTTTCATGGTCCTGTCTGTTTTATGCTCTGTAAATACAGGGTTCTAAAATCATGTATTTTTGCTACCACAGACAGATTTACTGGCAGAAACACAGAAGCCAGATGAATTAAGCCCTGGGCTAAAATACTCCATGATCTAAATTTCTAGATACCTTTGTATCAGAAGAAAGTTAGTTTGTCTTTTTTTTTGCCCTGCATACTAAAAATGTAGGAAGTCCTACATTATATAACTGCATATAACCTCAACATAGTCTTACATAAATTAATTTTTTCGTTTTTCTTTTGGGATTCATTAAAATCATTTGAAAAGGGTGGCGCTGAATGTTCTTCTGTCGGATATGGACATTACAAAACTCCCATTTTAGACCATGGGTTATTTAATGATCTGGATTCAGTTGTTGACATAACATACATTATTACTTTTTTATATCCTGAAATATTAGCGAAATCTTTTCCACCCCTTTAGTTTTATGATTAACTGACTTTGCTGTGATTATTAAAATACAAATGCAGATAACTAGCCACTGTTTGAACTTCACACATTTCCAGCATAATTTGGACTCTGTGCTCCAGAGATCAGACAAATGCTACTTATGAGCTCATAAAGGCCACATCTGATCCCTGTTTAGTGCAGCTGGTGACCATTGGTAGTGGTATCTACAAACTTTTTCCGCAAGTGGGCTGATAGTGAATATCTCAGGTTTTGCAGATAATAGGGTGCCTGTCATTACTATTCAACTCAGCCAGTGGCACAAAAACAGTCTTCTGGGAGGGTGAGGCTATATTCTAATAAAGCTATTGACAAAAACAGGTGGTGGGCTCGATGTATTCATGGGCCACAGTTTTTTGGCCATTGTTCTGGATAAAAGATTCATTTATGGATTGCTTCGATTGTCTCCTGCTCAAGAGACTGCAGCTTTTTCTAGTTGTTACTATAATTAATTAAATGTAGTGAAATTGGCATTTACCTTGATATACCCTAAATGTATTGGGGAGGTTGGAAGCCACACATAACTATCGTGGCAATCTAATTGTCTATCCTGGAAATGTTTGTCCAGTGTGGGGCTAGGGTCTGGGGAAAACTAGGTGTGGTTGGAGAGCCTCCGTGTGTTTTAATCAGCATCTTTTCATTACAAATGGGCAGAATTCCAATTTAACAATAGTTTAAGGAGGAAAAAAAGCACGCTTATTGGCTCACATAACTGAAGATTCCAGAATAGATTTTCAGGTACAGCAAGATACGAATGATGAAACAATATCTTTAGAAATATCTCTCCATCCCTCAACTACATTTTTCTATTTGTGGTCTTTCAAGTCTAGGTATCATTTCCAAGTGATTTCAAAAATACTCTCCAACATGCCTGTGCTTATACCCTACTTGCGTGGTAATCGCAGTAAATACATGGATCTTCTCTCCCTATTTCAGCAAAAGTTGTAAGAATGATGCCTATTTTTCCAACTTATATCCAAGGCTCATTCCTTATACCCAATGGCTAAGAAAATGAGATAAACTCTTTGGCTAGGTGTGCATCGCCTTCCTTTACTTTGTATATGGGATAGGTTTGGTTCCAACAAATCTGTATGAACTAAAACTGAGGTAGGTGAGGTTAACCAAAGGAAAATCAAGCTGTTGTACCAGAAATTGATGAAATATGTAATAAGTGAGCAAAAACAACAGATATCAACCATATACCATAACTTAATGAATTTATTTTTCATAGTTTTCCAGTAAACTTTAGGTGAATATATTTTAAGATTTTTTTTTTAATTTATTAGAGAGAGAGAGAGACTGAGAATGAGAGGGGAGAAGGTCAGAGGGAGAAGCAGACCTCCCGCAGAGCCGGGAGTCCGATATGGGACTCGATCCCCGGACTCCAGGATCACGACCCGAGCCAAAGGCAGTCGCTCCAACTGAGCCACCCAGGCGCCCTAGGTGAATATATTTTAAAAGACACATGTATGACTTCTTCAGGGTGGGGGGATAAGGAAAACAAAAATTTGTAGAAAGTTGAATTCCACCCCTAGAGATGCTATCAATATAAAATTAGATTCATTTAAAAACTGATACAATGTTCCTACCTTCCAAAAAGTGCTTATCAGTTGGGCTCATGGGTGGTTCAGTTGATTGGGAGTTCAACTCAAGATTTCAACTCAGGTCATGATCTCAGGTTCACAGATCAAGCCCCACATTGGGCTCCACATTCAGCAGGGAGTCTGCTTGAGACTCTGTCTCCCTCTCCCTCTGTCCCCTGCCTTTTTTCTCTCTCTCTCTCTCTCTCTTTCCAAAATAAATAAATAAATCTTTAAAAAAATGTTTATCAGCCTAATGTGAGACTGGAAGCCATGAAAATTCTAAAGAAGAAGACAAGCAGTAACCTCTTTTTCATCAGCCATAGCGACTTATTATTAGGTATGGTTCCCAAGGCAAGGGAACCAAAAGCAAAAATAAACTACTGGGACTACACCAACACAAAAAGCTTCCACACAGCAAAGGAAACAACAAAACTAAAAGGAAACCTACAGAATAGGAGAAGATATTTGCAAATGATATATCTGTTAAAGGATTAGTATCCGAAATATATAAAGAACTTATCAAACTCGACACCCAAGAAACAAATAATCTAGTTAAAAAATGGGCAGAAGACATGAATAGAAAATTTTCCAAAGCAGACATACAGATAGCCAATAGATACATGAAAAGAAGCTCAACATCACTCATCATCAGGGAAATGCAAACCGAAACTATGAGATATCATCTCACACCACTCAGAAGGACTAAAATTAACAACACAGGAAATGACAGGTGTTGGTGAGGATGAAGAGAAAGGGGAACCCTCTTGCACTGTTGGTGAGAATGAAAACTGGTGCAATCACTCTGGAAAACAGTATGGAGTTTCCTAAAAAAGTTAAAAATAGAACTACCCTACGATCCAGCAATTGAACTACTAGATATTTATCCAAATATACAAAAATACTAATTCGAAGAGATAAATGTACCCCAATGTTTATAGCAGCATTATCAACAATAGCCAAATTATGGAAAGAGCCCAAATGTCCAATGACTGCTGAATGGATAAAGACAATGTGGTATGTATATACTGTGGAATATTACTCAGCCATAAAAAGGAATGAAATCTTGCCATTTGCAAAGAATAGATGGAGCTAGAGAGTATAATGCTAAGTGAAATGAGTCAGTCAGAAAAAGACAAATACCACATGATTTCACTCATATGAGGCATTTAAAACACAAAACAATTGAACACGAGCATGGGCTGGAAGAGAGGAGAACCAAGAAACAAACTGATGGTTATCAGAGGGGTTGGGGGTAGGAGACTGGTTAAGGTGATGGTGATTAAGGAAGGCAACTGACCTGATGCACATTGCGTGTTGCATAAGTGACTAAATTATTCACCTGACACTAATATTACACTCTATGTTAACTAACTGAAATTTAAATAAAAACTTAGAAAGGAAAAATAAGACACAAGTACTGCTAAATGTAAAAAAAAAGAAAAAAAAGTTTATCAAACACCTTAGAACAATTGCTGCTTTTTAAGACACTGACTGAAAATAATCTATTTGAACATGAAACTACTTCAGTAAATGAAGTCTCTGAATTTGTAATATGAACTAAAATACAACAGTTTATAACACAAAAATATCAATCTTAATGAAAATAAAATAAGGATGTATTTAAGAATTAAATTTAAATTTGTTTCAGTGGTTACACATTCCAGATGTTTACATTTATTACTTGCTTGTTAATAAATACAGACTTGAAATTTACTGACCAATTTGTTCTTTTCATTTTGTTCTATATTTATAGCTCTGTGTGCCAAACTTGCCTTCCTAGAATACTATGTAATTCTTTTATTCCAGAAGGAAATAACATCCACCAGATGGTACAAGTACACACGCATAAAGCCCAGATGTCAATATTTTCAAAACTTCATTTTTAGTGAGTGGAGATGAATACCAATATGCATTACATAATGGTTAGCATTCAGCATTATTCAAATTCTGGGGGAAAAGCTGAGAATGTTCTCTACTATTACACTTGTTGCCCATCTAAAATCATAGAAAATTAGATAGGAGAGGATATAGGTAAAACCTTTTTGCCTGAAATGTATTAAGGAACTTGTAAATCTTGAATTGACAAAAAGTCATCTGCAAAAGTGCAGCATTAAGATGACATTATTTAACAGAAACATATGTGGAAAGATTTAGGAGCCTCTCGACATGAGACTTCATATGATGCCACTTGAAAAAATAAAAGTTAATGCGATGACGAGTAAAATAAATTCAGGAGATGACAGTCTTGTTCCAGTATGCGCTAGTGTGAAAACACATGGGGAGTTTTGTGAGGTTCTAGGCAATAAGCACTACATGGAAAAATGACAAACAGGAATTCACCCAGAAAACAGCAGCTGCATCATGTGGGGAATGCTTATTACAATTGAGAATATTTAAGCTGGGGCAAAGAAGACTTAAAGAAACTAAGCATTGTCACAAGCCTGCCATATGGAAAAACCTGCAAAGATAATAGAGGGAAAATTTCCCATTAACGTGAACTAAAACATTAACTAACATTAATGTTGATTCAAAATGGAACAGTTTTTTTAGGAGGTTGTAAGTTTCCTGAACTAAGGAGGAACTCTTTCATGGAGACTTGGAACTCGAAGGGCAGATAGCAGGTGTTCTATCAATATTTTGGAGATGGACAAGTGCAGATAGGGAAGATTATTTAAATTTATTAGGCACGTGCTATTTCTCTATCTAGGAAAAGAGTCATGTAATTTCTTCAAATAATGTTTTCCACAGCAATATAATTTTTCATTTTGCTGATTAGACCTATAAAGGTAACTCACTGAGGATCACAAAATAAGTAGAGACCCAGAATTCCTCCAAAGATCTTTCTGGCTCCAAAACTATGCATACTTTGTCTAGGATTTTTTTTTAAGATCAAGATTGTATGATCCATTGGTTAATATAGATAATATTATTAATTAATAATAATTAATATATTATTATTAATAATAATAATAATCCCATGTCTTTCTCATGGAAGAGAAAGACATGGGATTTAGGAATAAAGTCATTTTCAGATATGCATAATCTCAGAAAATGTACTTTCTACCATTTCTTTAGAGTTTTTTGGAATGACCTTTAGCAAAATATGGAAGAGAAAGATATGGGATTTAGAAACTAGTAACTCCAGCCCAAAGTAATGGGACTCCTAGATGGTCGGTTAGGTCATTGGCCCAGCAATCCAGAACGCAGATACATGAGTATGTCACAAAATATTAGATACGTGTAAATAAAGACAACACTACAGATCATGAAGCATTCTTCTGCTGAGGGGACACCAATAACTAGATTATTTCTGATAGTGCTAAGTGCTACAAAGAAAATGTAAATGTAGAGTGGTGAATGGAGGAGACCTTCACATAAGGTGGTCAGGGAAGGCCTCCTTGAAGAGTTGAGGTATGATGAGACCTAAATGATGAGAAGGAGGCAGGTGCAGACAGCCAGAAGGAATGAGTTCAGGTCAAAGTAACAGGAAAGAGCTTAGCATTTTCAAAAATACGCAAAAACAAAAACAAAAGAAAAAAGCCCACCCACAAAGAAAACAAAACAGAAACCAAAAACCTCTATTATCAAAACATAGTAAATAAGAGAGATAGTCCATGACATGAAGTCAGAGAGGAGGGCAGACAATAGACAGACCTCCTGGTCTATGTGAAGCTGCTGAGATACTATTCTGTGTCCACTGGAAATCCTCATATGATCTGGGTCATGTGCTGAAAGTTGTTACTACTCAATGAGGAGGATATTTTCAAGATTAATAAATGTAGAAGCAAAGAGATCACCAAGAAAAATAGTTCAGAAGAATGAATGTTAACAGTGGAAATGTTAATGTTAGATTATTGAATGAAATGTTAACAGTAGAAACGGAGTTAATTGGATAGTTTCCACCTTATAAAATCATCTTTATTGAAGTATAAGTTACATGCAATGAAATACACACATTTGAAGTTCCATGAGTTTTGACACAAAATGTACCCTCAGTTACATTTTTGAGGGAGCACAATTAGGAAATAAGAAATTTCTTGGGCAATAAAAATACAATTAGCAAAATAAAAATGAAGTCTTGGTAAATAAATTGAGGTAAACATCTAGAGTGTGGAACAAAGACTAGAAACATTGACAGAAAAAGTAAGAGATTAGAGCATCATTGTAATCTCAAAATGTTAAAATTTTTTTTTTAAATTGAAGACTACAAGTGATACAAAATAATGTTTCTTATAATTTTATAAGGGTAAATGAAGATAAATTTGAAAGAAACAAAACTTGGGCAATATCAGTCTCATGAATAGTATGGATTATTAACTGACAACGCAACAGTGCCTTTAAAATTCTTAGGAAATTATTTCCAGCTTAGGAGTCTATACCCAGACAAACTATTAACCAAATATGAAAGTAAAATAAAGTCATTTTCAATATGCATACTCTCAGAAAATGTACTTTCTACCATTTCTTTAGAGTTTTGGGGAATGACCTTTAGCAAAACATGGAAGAGAAAGATTAGGGATTCAGGAAATAGTAACTCAGCCCAAAGTAATGGGACTCCTAGGTGGTCAGTTAGGTCATTGGTCTGGCAAGCCAGAATGAGAGAAGTTAATGAAAATATCTGGGAGTCACCTCTCTGAGAAAAAGTGTGACCTACATTATGATGGAAAAGTTTAGAAAAACTTGAAAATAAAATTAAGTGGCAATTTGGAAAATTTTTGTTGTTAAACTCCACTAATTGATCCATTTCAGAGATTAACTAGACACAACAGAACATAAATATTATCAACTCTGAGTATATAAAGAAAGTAAAAACATAGTTGATATCATATGTGGAAGGGGCAGGAGAGCAGAGGGAAGGGGAGATAAGTTCCTTGTTCTACCAGGCCAGGAGTGAAATGATGCTGTGATTAATGGATCAAGAATAGATGGTTTAAATTGACTATTTAAACTTGCAACAGCAATCAGGAAAGCATCTGTAAACAATGAAGTCACTATGAGGAGGGAAAGAGCAGAAAAAATGTGGCTTACGTGAGCTAAATTCTCCTATCTCCTCTCAGAAAGTCAACAAACATTGTCTACAGTCATTAAATTAAGAGCATCAATATGAACGCATGATTCAGAAATGAAGAGAACTACCAGAAGAATTCAGAACCACAAAACATTTTTGCCTCTGGAAGCCAGGAGAAAAAGAGTGATTAGGCAGATAATTGTTTTCATCCAAGTTTTTCAGAAATTTTTGTATTTTTAAAGCACATCTATGTTTCATGTATTTCTTGGACAAACATTTTTTACATTAAAGGTCTCTTATTGCAATTAGTAATATAACTTCTGAAAAATAAGATATGTTGAAAGCCCTGTAGTTATCAATTGTTTTTCCTAACATATATCTAACACGTCCATCCAATAACTTCTCAGTAGTATTAAAAAATATCTATGTAGGGGCGACTGGGTGGCTCAGTGGGTCAAAGCCTCTGCCTTAGGCTCAGGTCAGATCTCATGATCTCTCTGCTCAGCACGGAGCCTACTCTCCCCCCCCTTCTCTGCCTGCCTCTCTGCCTACTTGTGATCTCTTTCTCTCTGTCAAATAAATAAATAAAATCTTTAAAAAATATATCAGTGTGATAAAAAGTATATCTGTATCCAAATAGGTAGAAATATTCTATCAACTTTGGTGTAAAAAAAAGTAATGGATTTAGAAGTGATAAAAGAAAAACACTGTGATAATTTTCTGGAGTGTGTTTCAGTTGATAATTATTTATCTTATTTGTATGTTCTTTCTCATTGCCAGGCAATGGAGATAGTTATACAATTACATCACAGATTTTTATTATTATGTGCTGGAAACTTTGATAATAAAATGAGAACTCATCTTGCTCACTAAACTCAATTCAGAACAATTTTAATAAAAAAAAATTTGGAAGAATTTTGGAAGCAATGAGCCAAGCACTAATAAAAATCACATGTACTATAAATTGCACAAGATCTGAATATAATCTGTTCTTTGTTAACATCAAATAATTATTCAGTAGCATGAGGTTTCAATTCACTATATATTAGGGATACTCAATAGTTGTTAGTGATAAATCACATAGCAATCATTTATATTATTAAGTGTAATAATTAATGAAGTTTGATGTGTTGCCATTTCTTGATGTCAGATTATCCATTAACTTCTGAATGATTTTTAATTGAAATAACTTGTATAAAAGTTGAAAAAAATGTGATTTCTATTATTCAAGATTATTTGTAGCAATATGTCCATATGGTTGGCAATCTTTATATTCCAGAGCACAAAATGGATTGCACAAAATGGATTGGCGTGTTCTTATTTCTTGGCTAATAATAACTTCTATGGCTTGTGACTGTCGAAGCATGAACTTGAAAGCAGTCCAAGAACTTCTACATCTCTAAGGGACCAAGGAAAGGAACATTCAAACTCTGATCAGAGATGTTTATTTTTAAAAAAAAAAATGTAAATTTTTCTTAAACTTCTACTTTTATCTAGTTTTTGGACATTTAAATCATCCTCTTGAAATTAATTTTGATTAAGTTGCCTTGGGAAAGCATTATGATATCCTGACTCCTCAGGTTGATTTCCTCTATTTTGACTTCCTTGTTTTTTCTCTGACCTGTCAAACAATCACTGTTTTTGACCTCTCTCTATAAAATTTGTATTATTCAAACCTCAACTACTCTTCTTAATGATTAACTATGAAATACTTACGGCCATGTATTTACTCAAGGGTACTTTCTGAGTAGGTTATTCTTTTAGTTTGTTTTAGCATTTTAATATAAACCACTTCCATTGCAAAGAAGATAATTGTATCTGACCCCAAAATTTGTGAAGATCACAAAAACACCAAATGGTTGGGGCATGGAGAAAGGAATGGTTGCTCTAGGAAACTGGCCTAGACTAACACTTATTATCTGCCTTTTTGTTTCTCTTCCAGTTAAGTTGTATCAAACCCCCCATTTTTGTGTGTTAGGGAGAAGCACAATCTGGTATAATACCAATTAGAGCCAATTAATGTGGAATATATTGCTTTTCCCACGTAGCTACATAGTAGTAACCTCCAAATCGTAAAACATGCAGACACAGAAACCAAAATGAGAATTGAAAAAGAGGAGAGGAGAGAAAAACACCACGCACATAATCTGCTTAGATGATCAGATATGGTCCAAAGAAACCGCCTGATACTGTGCTTAGTTTCTGAGCTCCTTAGACAAGATCCTTAGAAGTTAACCCTTTATTTGAAGATGAAGTTTCTTTTTCTTCCTAAGACTTTTTCTATGCATGACACGTGTGTTTGTAATTTAGAATTAGGACGGGTTGGCAAGTAATGTGAGTTCACGAGGAGGTGCCTCCAAACCACTTAGAGTCAATTAAAAAAAAGAAAAATAGAACTCAATCTTTAAAAGGTTAAACAATCCCTCCTTAGGGGACATCATTTGCAGGCACACTCTGAGACCACTGCTGGACTGGAGACTACATCCTTGCAGGATTGCATGCCGCCTGCCTTTGCCTAGGCCATGATGATCTGTAGTCAAGGACCCTTCCCTATGGAATTGAAGCTGGCTACCAACCACTATATACTTGTTACACTTTAGGTATTAATATCTTATTATGCCTCATTACACTACTCTTAAAACAGCTTTTCCACTTGGTAATTAATCTCAACTTTTGAAATTTCCTTTAATAAATTATTTTTGCAAGCCTTTTAGACATAAGGACTTCCTGTGAAACCACTCCAGTATATCCACGCCACTCTAAAATTTGGGCCAAGATGTAAGATGGTGTGACCCATTCCACCAGATAATGGATTTGGATTACAATCAGGAAGGTATGAGGTATAGGAGGTAATTAACATCTCAGCTAGTTAAAAAGCTATGACTGATGATGTTATTGGAACACAGAAAGGTTGACTATATTTCTCTAGCCAAATGATTGAACCTCATCATGTAAAACAAATGACTTCTAGTTGAAAAGTGAAAAAGCAAAAAGCAAACAAATGAAACAATCAACCAATCTAATCCTTTACTCTCCAAATTGCCAGGTTAACTGCCATACTTTTATTTTTCTTTTTTTCCCCAACACATTATTGGTCAGATTATTTTTAGTAGAGTAGAAAATAGGTTTTATTAGAGCAGTGGGAATTTTTCAACGGCTGGCAGTTCTTTTCTCTATTTTTTAATTGTGAAAATTAAATCATATTGCAAAAAGCTCAATCATTCATAATGCCAGAAATCTAACAAGGCTATTCCAATTTTGTCTATTCCTTTCTTATCTTTGGCAGGAGCATTTAGTGGGCACAGAAACAGGGCTTACATCCTTTTCAGCCTGATAGGACAAAGGGGGCTTGAAAGGGAAATCAAGAAAAAAAAAGAAAAAAAAAAAAGAGTAAAAGGTTTACTGTTTCCAGCAGGGCAATCTTCCCAAAAGTAATTCCTTCTGGCTCTAAATCAAAGGGACTAGATAAGCAATTCCTCCCACTATCCTGGGAAAAGTACAGAGCAGACTGATTTTGCAATCCACTCAAAAAGGACTGTGGGAATTAAGAGATTTGAAACATGGTTAAGAAGGAGTCTGTGAAAGGGTATTCATTCATCCATTCATTCACTCACTCATGTGAACCTTTACTGAGAACCTACTATGTGCTGTACTTGGTGCTATGCACTGGAAAGGCAAAGAAAAATATAGTTTCTGACTGCAAAGTTCATGGCCAGTTGGAAGACACTGATGAGCAAACAGGCTAAATAACAATATACCATGACAAAGTTGCAAGAGAGTTTAGTTGGAGCAATGGGAATGGATAGCTCAATTGATTAAGGAACTCGGAAAATCTTCAGTAGGAAAACTATAGCCGATTCCCAAAGCATGAATGGAGATTGCAAGGTGACAGGTAAAATGATGGAGGAAAAGAGGTGCATCTCCTGTGTTCAGTTAGATTAGTTCTCAGGTGGCTATTTGGCAGGGTTCACACTGAAAATCAGAAAAAGATATAAATAGCTACTATTTATCTTCTAAGGTATGAGACACTGCTTACTGCATTATGTACTATATTTCATTGATTTTCACCACTCCCATTTCAAATTAGATATTATTTCCACACTGCTAATAAGGAAATCCAACTTAGAGAGGTTAAGTAACCAGCTTAAGGCCACAAAGATTCCAGTCCACTTCTGTCTGGTGTCTTATGATCAAGGAGCTCGTTCTATTCAGCTATCCGGCCACCAGACTACCAGAAAACCTAAAATCATTCTTGGGGAGCCAAAGAGAAAGCCAATCTTAAAACACACATCCAACTTTTACTGCAAAGAACAAAAGGAAAACTGCACTAAAGGTGGGTGAGTCCAAGAGTCGTCAAATCAATGACTGAATATTCACCGAGGTCAAGTGAACCATCCATAGCTAATCCAAATGGGCTCAGAGTGAGCATTCCATTTGGATATTGCTGGTAAGGTAGAATCCACCTTTCTTTCAGTCTTTTAGGAGACAAATAATAGAGATAGAGGTTACATACCTGCCACTTTAATTCAAGGATTTTCTGGATCAGGGTCTAGTGCAAATAGAAGGCATGTAGTGTCTACTATTATAACTTTAATGAGATATTGCCATCTAGGGGTAATCTAGAGAACTGATCAACAAGCCAAGATCTGGATTCAGGGTAGGCGTTTCCAAGTCAGACATTATATTAGCCGAAAGTAAATTAAAAATCTATGTCTTAAGGACATTATTGTACTTAGCATACACCAGATAAGTTGCCTGTAAGTATTGCTAAGGACTCCTTAAATTCACTATTCCAAAAAGGGTTGGGGTCACCTGGGTGGCTCAGTCGGTTAAGAGTCCTCTTGATTTCAGCTCAAGTCAAGATCTTAGGGTCATGACTCAGGATTGAGCCCAGAGTGGGCCTTTGCTCAGGAATGGAGCCTGCTTAAGATTCTCTGTCCCTCTCCCTCTGCCCTCCCCCTGCCATCACATGTGCTCTCTCTTAAAAAAAAGGGGGGGGGGTGTTAAAAAGATTTTTAAAATATTCTGGCCACATATACCTTCTAAAATGTATTAAGTTGTTTTCTTTCTTTTTAAAAATATTTATTTGATTTGTATTCTTTTTCCATAAGATTAGACTTCATATATCTAGGATGACCAATTTTGCATTTGTTAAACAAAGGCAAGTATTTATAGACCAATTTTCAATTATCCAGTTATTGGCTGTGTTCCAAAAATTATCTAAGTTGTTGTGGGAGCATACTTTTCTTTTTGGAAGATAGCTATTCTTAATAGGAAGTCACAGGCCAATTTTCTTTTTACCATACTGCTGTGTTGAAATACTTAATATTTCTCGTGGAGAAAAAGGAATACAATCTTGATGCATAGGTGGTACATAAAAGGCAGTTGGATGCAAATTAGGCATTGAATTGGAAATATATTTTTATCTAACATCAAATATCGTATCTGTATGTTTTCAAAAGCTTCCTTCTAGTTTTCATCTTTTTGAGGCTAAATTATATATTTTTCTTGCTTTATGTCTTAGTCCTCATTACTTATCTAGAACTTTGGCTCCAGGTGACTTGAGATCCTACTTTGCACTTCCTTCTTCTTCTACCTTGGTAATCCTAAGCTTGTCAGTGCTCTGCTTTTATTCCCTAACTTGTCAACATGAATTGTGAAGAATGATTCTTAAAAGAAGCAGGAGGTGCAGAGGACAGGTCTCTAAGTGAGGACGATCAGTTGAATCTGAGCAGTTCCATCTACAACTCCCTGCCACACTGATAACCAAGAAGCTCACGATATAAATTTTGACCTATTAATTCATTCAATCATCACTGATTTATCCACTTATCAACCCATCCATTTACTCACACAACACTCTTGCATTCAGCATTGATTCTGTGCCAGACGTTAGGCTAAGTTGAGTACTAAATGTGATAGCAGGGATATGTAAATCTTATCACTTATGACTATTAATCTCTAGTGAAATACCTTCCCCTTCCAGTGTTTCCCTAATGTCTTCCTTGTTCTTTCCTCCAGTTAATCTCTTTTTCCTTGAACATGTTAAACCATGAGCAGAGAACTTTGGTCTACTCAGAAGATTCAGTCTAGGCCCTTTAAGATTAGAATAGACTCCTTTTAGCAGGGATTTGTGGGAAATCTTGGGCTTCTACCCTAATCTACAATAATCTGGATGAATTCCCTTATTCAACTCAGTTTGTGGTCAAATGTATGGATTCTTCAGGAGATGACTTCATTGTATTTCTAAATTCTCAGCTGCTCATTCCATGTCTTTATTATATATTGATTCAACACTGGATTTCCTGATATGAACATCTCTTTCAACAAGTAAAAGAACATCCCATCCACCTTAGTTTTTACAATTCCTCGACCCTCGTCACCTGACCTCCTGCCTTAAAAGTTTTAGGAGATACATCCTACAAAAATTGGGATTTCTATCAGTCCCAGAATCCTCTGCAACTTATCAGTCAGTTTTAGTTATTTGTTCCATGACAAGAGCAGATGTGGCTCCCTTGCTAGCAGGCAGAAGACACATGGGAAGAATGGTATTTGATCCCCAAAGGAGAAAAATGAATCCTTCAGGCAAAATCACTAAACTCTTAGATCTCCATTGCCCCCAACTCTTTAGGGAAGAAAAGAGAATCACAGGGTTCTAGGAGATGAAGTGTAGGAGACCAAGAAAGCTAAGATTTCAGAGTAGAATGACTTTGAGCAGTGGTTCATTGAGGGTGCTAATTATCTTGCATGGAATGAATAAAACTTCATGGAAGAAAAAAATCTTTATAGCAGAAAAGTGAATGAAGGGTGAGGATGGGGTAAAGAAAGAGTTTAATGAGAGTGTTTGGTAGGGTGCTGTCTTCTATCTAACAATTCAGGGAAATGAGTCATCCCATCTTATGGCTCCCCTAGCCCCTTAGTCAAAGAAGACCTTTGTTTTCTGGTCTAAGAAGAGGAAAAACAGGATGGAGAAAACTCATCAGTTTCCTAAAGGTCCTAGCCCAAAAGAGACAAACGTTACATCTTACATTCTACTGGTGAGTAGAGAAAATACATAATATGGGGGGATATTAATGCCATTGAGAAATCTTTCCAGTATTTTCATCATGGTCTGAAAAGTGTTCCCTCATAAATAACTCTCAAATTATATTGAACCCATAAGATTCCATGTTTATTCTTCATAAATGGTCAAAATGTACAATGCTTTTGGTTACAAATATAATTTGATCTGAGAATTATTAAGCAATATAAGTAATGCAAGGCATCATTTATTATTTATATCATGTTAATGAACTTGAAATACACATGAAATAAGATTAAGTTACTCTTCAGCTTAAGACCTCAGAGACAGGAGGAGGAGCAAGATGGTGGAGGACTAGGAGGTTGAGATATTATCAGATTCCAGAAGTTCAGCTAGATAGTTATCAAACCATTCTAAACATCGACAAACTCAACAGGACATTGCTCCAGAGGCTAAATGGGGGGTTTAGCCCTCGTGGGGTCAGTGTGGTTTCAGGACCCATGGGGACACAGAAAGACCAGGGGTGTCTGAGGCTGGCAGAGCTACCAGGTATCAGAGTGGGGAAGACAGCAGCAGAGAGTGAGCGGAGCAGTGGGCTATCAGGTTGGGCTTACCTTAAACTGTGATCCGATGCACAGTTGGGCCACTGCTCTTCGAGCAGGGACCGCACCAGGGGCAGATCCAGAGAGATCCCTTCCTTCCTCCTTCGGGAGGAGTGGCACAGGAATGTGCTGCAGGAATCTGCTGGGTTTGGAGAATCTAAATGGGGCCATCTGCCAGAGATAGAAACACTCTGTCACAGAGTGACACTCTGTCGGCTGAGCTCAGAGTGCAGCCGAGAACAGGGAGATGGGAGGGACTGATTGCTTTTCTCTGAGGGCACACTGAGAATTAAAGCCCTGAGCTCTTGGCTCCTCTGGGCCAGAGATTGGGAGGCCACCATTTTCATTCCTGTCCTCCAAAGCTGTACAGAAAGCGTTCAGGGAACAAAAGCTCCAGAGAGCGAAACCAAGCAGATTGCTTGGCCAGGCCCCTGGCAAGGGCAGTGCAATTCCACCTCGGGCAAAGATATTTGAGAATCACTGCAACAGGTCCCTACCCCCAAAGATCAACAAGAATATCCAGCTAAGACCAAGTTCATCAATCATTTAGAACTGCAGAACTCCAGAGTCAGGAAAAAGCAAAACACAGAACTCATGGCTTTTTTCCCCATGACTCTTTAGTCTTTCAGTATTAACATTTTTTAAATTTTATTTTTTCTTGTTTTATTTTTTTATTTTTCCTCTTTCCTATTTTAATGTTTTTAACTACTATCTTATCAATACCTTTTTAAAAATCTAATTTTCACTGTTACATTCATATTTTATCCCCTCATTGTATTTAACCTTATTTTTTGTATACATATACGGTTTTTTTTTCTTTAAAATTTTTGGAATACAATTACTTCTAATAGATCAAAATATACCCTAAATCTAGCACATGGCTTAGTTCTAGTCTCCAGCCTGATCACATTCTTTCCTCTTTTTTTTTTTCCTCAACCAACCTCTTATCAATCCCTTTTTCATAATCTTTTTAAATTTTCTTCTTTATATTCATATTCCATCCCTTCATCCCTTCATAGTGTTCACCCTTTTTTTTGGTATATTTATAAGTTTTTCTTTCCTTAAAATTTTGGGAGGTAGTTTCTTCTAACAGATTGAAAAACACCCCAAATCAGGTGTGGGCCTCTGTTTTAATCACAAATCTAATATATATATATATATATATTTTTTTTTTTTTTCTTTTTCACTTTTTTCTTTTCTTTTCTTTTCTTTTTTCTTTTTTTCTTTCCCTATCCCCCTTTTTCTTCAGCCCCTGGTTTTGGCTCTCTTCTGATTTGGTTAGTGTATATTTTTGGAGGGTCATTGCTACCCTTTTAATATTTTGTTCTCTCATTCATTTATTCTTATCTCGATAAAATGACAAGGCAGAAAAACTCAATACAAAAAAAAAAAGAAGAAGAGGCAGTACCGATGTCTAGGGACCTAATCAATAAAGACATTAGTAATATGTCAGAAATAGAGTTCAAAATGATAATTATCAAGGTGCTAGCTGGGCTCAAAAAAAGGATGGAAGATATTAGAGAATCCCTTTCTGGAGAATTAAAAGAACTAAAATCTAACCAAGTTGAAACAAAAAAAGCTATTAATGATGTGCAGTAAAAAACGGAGATTCTTACTGCTAGAATAAATGAGGCAGAAGAGAGAATTAGTGATATAGAAGACCAAATGATGGAGAATAAAGAAGCTGAGAAAAAGAGAGACAAACAACTACTGTACCACGAGGGGAGAACTCGCGAGATAAGTGATACCATAAGATGCAACAAAATTAGAATAATTGGGATCGCAGAAGAAGAAGAAAGAGAGAGAGAGGCGGAAGGTATATTGGAGCAAATTATTGTAGAGAATTTCCCTAATCTGGCAATGGGAATAAGCATCAAAATCCAGAAGGCACAGAGAATCCCCCTCAAAATCAATAAAAATAGGTCTACACCCCATCATCTAATAGTAAAACTTACAAGTCTTAGTGACAAAGAGAAAATCCTGAAAGCTGCTTGGGACAAGAAGCCTGTTACATACAAAGGCAGAAATATTAGATTGGCAGAAGACCTACCCACAGAGACCTGGCAGGACAGAAAGGACTGGCATGATATATTTAGAGCACTAAATGAGAAAAATATGCAGCCAAGAATACTATATCCAGCTAGGCTGTTATTGAAAATAGATGGAGAGATAAAAAGCTTCCAGGACAAACAAAAACTAAGAGAATTTGCAAACAACCAGCCCTACAGGAAATATTGAAAGGGGTCCTCTAAGTAAGGAGACAGCCTAAAAGTAACATAGACCAGAAAGGAACAGAGACAATATACAGTAACAGTCACCTTACAGGCAAAACAATGGCACTAAATTCATATCTGTCAATAGTTACCCTGAATATAAATGGGCTTAATGCCCCAATCAAAACACACAGAATATCAGAATGGATAAAAAAAACAATATGCTATCTACAAGAAACTCATTTTAGACCCAAAGACTCCTCCAGATTTAAAGTGAGGGGGTGGAAAATAATTTTCCATCCTAATGGACAAAGGAAACCTGGGGTGGCAAGCCTTATATCAGATAAATTAAATTTTAAGATAAAGACTATAATAAGAGATGAGGAAGGACACTATATCATACATAAAGGAACCGTCCAACAAGAAGATCTAACTATTGTATATATATATGCCCCTAAGATGGGAGCAGCCAATTATATAAACCAATTAAAAACAAAGTCAAAGAAACACATCAGCAATAATACAATAATAGTAGGGGATGTTAATATTCCCTTACCAAAATGGACAGATCATCTAAGCAAAAGATCAACAAGGAAGTAAAGGCTCTAAATGACACACTGGACCAGAAAGACATCACAGGTATATTCAGAACATTCCATCCCAATGCAACAGAATACACATTCTTCTCTAGTACACATGGAACATTCTCCAGAATAGATCACATCCTGGGACACACATCAGGTCTCAATCAGTACCAAAAGATTGGGATCATTCCCTGCATAATTTCAGACCTCAATGCCATGAAACTAGAACTCAATCACAAGAGGAAAGTTGGAAAGAACTCAAATACATGGAGGCTAAAGAGCATCCTACTAAAGAATGAATGGGTTAACCAGGAAATTAAAGAAAAATTTTAAAAATTCATGGAAACAAATAAAAATGAAAACACAACTGTCAAAATCTTTGGGACATAGCAAATGCAGTCCTAAGAGGAAAGTGTATAGCAATACAAGCCTTTTTCAAGAAACAAGAAAGAACTCACATACACAACCTAACCCTACACCAAAAGGAGCTGAAGAAAGAACTTCAAAGAAAGCCTAAACCCAGCAGGAGAAGAGAAATAATAAAGATCAGAGCAGAAATCAATGAAATAGAAACCAAAAGAACTGTAGAAAAAAATCAACAAAACTAGGAGCTGGTTCTTTGAAAGAATTAATAAGATTGAAAAACCCCTGGCCAGACTTACCAAAAAGAGAAAGGACCAAATTAATAAAATCATGAATGAAAGAGGAGAGATAACAACCAACACCAAAGAAATACAAACAATTATAAGAACATATGAGCACCTATACGCCAGCAAATTAGACAATCTGGAAGAAATGGATGCATTCCTAGAGACACATAAACTACCAACACTGAACCAGGAAGAAATAGAAAACCTGAGCAGACCCATAACCAGTAAGGACATTGAAGCAGTCATCAAAAATCTCCCAACAAAAAAGAGCCCAGGGGAAAAAAAAAAAAAAAAAAGAGCCCAGGGCCAGATGGCTTCCCAGAGGAATTCTACCAGACATTTAAAGAAGAATTAATATCTATTCTCCTAAAATTTGTTCCAAAAAATAGAAACGGAAGGGAAACTTCCAAATTCATTTTATGAGGCCAGCATTACCTTGATCCCAAAACTAGACAAAGACCCCATCAAAAAGGAGAATTACAGACCAATATACTTGATGAACATGGATGTAAAAATTCTCACCAAAATATGAGCCAATAGGATCCAACAGTACATTAAAATGACTGTTCACCACGACCAAGTGGGATTTATTCCCAGGCTGCAAGGTTGATTTAACATCCGCAGATCAATCAATGTGATATAATACATTAATAAAAGAAAGAAAAAGAACGATATGATACTCTCAATTGATGCTAAAAAAGCATTTGACAAAGTACAGCATCCTTTCTTGATCAAAACTCTTCACAGTGTAGGCATAGAGGGCACATTCCTCAACATCATCAAAGCCATCTATGAAAAACCCACAGCGAGTATCATTCTCAATGGGGAAAAACTGAGAGCTTTACCCCTAAGATCAGGAACACACCAGGGATGCCCACTATCTCCACTGAAATTCAATATAGTACTAGAAGTCCTAGCTTCAGCAATCAGACAACAGAAAGAAATAAAAGGCGTCCAAATTAGCAAAGGAGAAGTCAAACTCTCACCCTTTGCAGATGATATGATACTTTATGTGGAAAACCCAAAAGACTCCACTCCAAGACTGCTAGAACTCATACAGGAATTCAGTCAAGTGTCAGGATATAAAATCGAGGCACAGGAATCAGTTGCATTTCTATACACCAACAGCAAGACAGAAGAAAGAGAAATTAAGGAGTCAATCCCATTTACAATTGCACCCAGAACCATAAGATACCTAGGAATAAACCTAACCAAAGAGCCAAAGAATCTGTACTCAGAAAAGCATAAAGTGCTCATGAAAGAAACTAAGGAATACATAAAAAAAATGGAGAAAAGTTCCATTCTCATGGATTGGAAGAACAAATATTGTGAAAATGTCTAAGCTACCTAAAGCAACCTACACTTTTAATGCAATCCCTATCAAAATATCATCAATTTATTTCAAAGAAATGAAACAAATAATCCTAAAATTTATATGGAACCAGAAAAGATCCCAAATAGCCAGAGGAATGTTGAAAAAGAAAGCCAAAGTTGGTGGCATCATGATTCCAGACTTCAAGCTCTATTACACAGCTGTAATCAACAAGACAGTGTGGTACCAGCACAAAAACAGACACATAGATCAATGGAACAGAATAGAGAGCCTGGAAATGGACCCCTAACTCAATGGTAAACTAATCTTTGACAAAGCAGGAGAGAATATTCAATGGAAAAAAGACAGTCTCTTCAACAAATGGTGTTGGGAAAATTGGACAGCCACATGCAGAAGAATGAAATGGGACCTTTTCCTTACACCACACACAAAAATAGAGTCAAAATGGATGAAAGACCTCAATGTGATACAGGAATCCATCAAAATCCTTAAGGAGAACACAGGCAGCAACTTCTTTGACCTCAGCCGCATCAACTTCTTCCTAGAAACATCACCAGAGGCAAGCGAAGCAAGGGCAAAAATGAACTATTGGGACTTCCTCAAAATCAAAAGCTTTTGCACAGCAAAGGAAACAGTCAACAAAACTAAAAGACAACTGACAGAATGGGAGAAGATATTCACAAATGACATATCAGATAAAGGGCTAGTATCCAAAATCTATAAAGAACTTCTCAAACTCAACACCCAAAGAACGAATAATCCGATCAAGAAATGGGCAGAATATATGAACAGACATTTCTGCAAAGAGGACATCCAAATGGCCAACAGACACATAAAAACTGCTCAACATCACTTGGCATCAGGGAAATATGAATCAAAACCACAGTGAGATATCACCTCACACCAGTCATAATGGCTAAAATTAGCAAGTCAGGAAACAACAGATGTTGGCGAGGATGCAGAGAAAGGGGAACCCTCCTACACTGTTGGTGGGAATGCAAGCTGGTGCAGCTCCTCTGGAAAACAGTATGGAGGTTCCTCAAAAAGTTGAAAATAGAGCTACCCTATGACCCTGCAATTGCACTACTTGTTATTTACCCTAAAGATACAAATGTAGTGATCTGAAGGGGCATGTGCACCCCAATGTTTTTAGCAGCGATGTCCACAATAGCCAAACTATGGAAAGAGCCTAGATGTTCATCAACAGATGAAGAGATAAAGAAGAGTGGTATATATATACAATGAAATACTATGCAGGCATCAAGAGAAATGAAATCTTGCCATTTGCAATGATGTGGATGGAACTAGAGGGTATTATGCTAAGCACAATAAGTCAATCAGAGAAAGACAACTATCATATCATGTCTCTGATATAAAGAATTTGGGAGGCAGGGTGGGGGATCATGGGGGGTGGGGTAGGGAAATGAAAAAAGATGGGATCAGGAAGGAGAAAAACTATAAGAGACTCCTAAACTCATGAAACAAACTGAGGGTTACTGGCGGGTGGGGGGTAGGGATAGGGTGGCTGGTTATGGACATTGGGGAGGGTATATGCTATGGTAAATGCTGTGAAATGTGTAAGCCTGGTGATTCACAGACATGTACCCCTGGGGCAAATAATACATTATACGTTAAAAAAAAAAAAAAGAAAGAAAACCTCAGAGACATCTCAACTCAAAATAAAATCTTCAATGCCATGCACAATCTAGTCCTTACATGCATTTTCAACCTTTTTCCCTCTACTGTCTCAAGGATTCATCACACTTCTGTCACACCAGCTTTCTTTCCTGCGTTCAATCAATTCAAGAGATTTCTCTGTTAGGACTCTTGTTGCTCCTTGTAATTCTCTTCCCTCACGTCTGAGCAAACCTGTCTTTCTCAACATTTTGGCTTAACTCAAATATTGCCCATTCAGGAAGCCTTCTTAGCTGCTCTATACTGCTTGGTTTTCACATTACTTTCTCTTCTCTAGTTACGTTTTTATTATCTGATCCCTATTAGGGCAGATACCGTTCTCTGTTCAGTGCTATTTCTTAAGCATGTAGAATATAGGTGTCTGGCTTATGGTAGGCACTTGATAGATATTAGACCAAATATGAGATCATTTTCCTAATATCCCAAATATGATACAGATTTTTGCTTGGTTTGATGGTCCAAAGAAAAAGTTTTACCTTAAAAAGGCTGAAGCAGATTTTTGTAATTTTTATTGCAGAGAAAAAAAAAAAGCCTTTGTAAAATAGAGACAGGTTAGGCACATGTTAGTGTGTATGTGCATAAGGGTGAACCTTTTAAAAGGCTATTATGTCAGTGTTTATGTGAATTACCTAATTTAATAATCAAAGCAACGACATGAGGAATGTATAATGATGATCATTTTCTGGACAAGGTAATTCTGACTTATTAAGCTTAACCAGTTTTCAATTTATCAGAGCATAAACCAACTGAGCTGGAATCCAAACCCAAGTCTCCTGGATCTTCCTATTGAGCAAAGCCCTCCATATTCAGAAAAACCTCATTGGAATTGCATCATTTTCATGGAACAAATAACTTTTGTCACTTAAAAATGAATCAACTAATCTACCAAAACACCCAATTAATGTAACTATTGGAGACAGGGAATACAGTGAATTCTCCAGCCCCCGTTTGGAAATAGAACACTTCAGAATAACCTGGAGTTTCAAAGAAGTTTATGTTAAGAAAGAGTGCCACCTTGTGCTAAGTTTTATAACACAGGCACTCCTGCCTTAGGAAGGTTTTACAAAAGTGTGCTATAGCATTTGCATTTTATCCTTGCATATTTTTGAAATTTCTAGACACACAAAATAAAATTACATTGTACTAAATATAGAGAAAACAACTATAGTCTTGGAATGCTAGTCATAATTAGAATCCCTTTGTATTTCAGGGCAAGAAAAGTCTATCCTATCTATCCTGTGCCTCAGTTTGTAGTAGTTATTTTTTCTGGTTTAACTAATGGGAATGTAAGGCAGGTATGTTGTACCTCTAGGCCTTATGTACTGTTTGGAAATGTTGGAATCCAAGTGGAAACTTTAGAGAGAGGGTTGGGATGAAAAAATCGACATGGAGGCTTTGCTCATTCCTTTCCTTTCCTGATGAAGGAACAATGGCAAGAGCCTCATATTAAACAATGATGAGTCGAATTACAAACTGACTTTCTATTTATTAAAGCAAGCTTAAGGATTTTTCTAAGATGCAGCCAAGAATTAGTATTCAAGTTTGGAACTCGTTATCACATCTAATCTCCTCTTATAGAAATGAACACTCTGGCATCTACGCGGTGATATTTTTTTCCCTTTCTTGTAGAAAAGTTGGAATTATATCATTAATTATGAATGTTGCTTATTACTTTTTTAATTTTTAAAAAATATTTTATTTATTTAAGAGAGAGAGAGAGAAAGCACAAGAGCGGGGCGAGGGGCAGAGGGAGAAGCAGACTCCCCGCTGAGCAGGGATCCCAACATGGAACTTGATATGGAGACTCCAGGATCATGACCTGAGTTGAAGGCAGTCGCTGAGCCATCAAGGCACCCTGTTGCCTATTATTCTTAAATAAGATGCATCAAGATCTGTGAAGATCATTTCCAGGAAGGTAGATAATATTGAGAGATGGGAAATTGGTATTCTTAAAGAATCTCCTGCTTTAAGCATCTTTGCAAATTATTCTGGCTTGTTTTATGGTTCTCTAAAGATATTCTGTGTATTCATCTCAAGTTAGGGTGTGGTGGGATGTCCCCATTTAACCTGCATGAACGTGAGAGTAAAATGGGTAGATGATATAGTGAAAATCTCTGCTCCAAGGGAGGGAATAAAAGTAACCAGAAAACATTTCACTTTGACACAGTCACCTGATTTCCTACATAAAACTCACCTATTGCCAATGCTAACTAGTCCTACCAGCCCCCTGACTAAGCAAGCCTTGGACACTTGGGGGTCCTGGACAGTGGAGAATCCCCTCTGGCCCGGGCCAGAGGGTGTGTAGCCCTTATCAGCACACCGCCTGGCTTACCTTGACAGAGATTAAACTCAGCAGTTTCCTAGGGTCCTGAAATGTCTAACACATTGTGGCGAATCTAAACTGAGTTCACCCTGGTCTACCAGAGAGATGTGATACATAGTTTCAGCTGGTCCTTGGTTGAAAGAAAAGTGGATTTCTTCATTAGCAAGTAGAGATACCAGAGACTAGTTTGTCCTGAAGTAACACACTTCACATGGTTTAACAGAATCCGTGTCACATATTCGGTTCATGGCGATGAGCTGGGTGCCTGCCTATGGGGGTGAATGTTGCTGTTTATAGTCTGGTGGGCGCATGTAACAAACAAACAAACAAACACCCCAAAACAAGAAAAAAAAACCCAGGATGAAAAAGGGTTTAAAGAGGAAAAGAGCAAAGTGAAGTAAACGCACACACAAAAGAAAGGAAACAAAAACGGGCAGGGACATTGTCCTTTCTGTGACTGAAGAGACAGCTGGGACAAGATAAGGCCAGAGAAATAAACAAGTTCCAGATCACACAGGCTTGGGGCTTTAAAGCCACAGTATACAGGCACTGTGTATCAGCCAGACTGAGACGAGTGTTCGCACACCTGCTCCGTGACAATCTCATTTAAGGCTCACGATAACTTCATCTGCAGTCTCAGTTTTGCAGATGGGAAGTAGGATTTAAGAGGATTAAATTGCTTGACTACACTGGAAAACGTGTGGCAAACCCTGTTCAAGAACCCGGTTCGACCTGCCCATTTTTAAGTGACATTAAAATACTCAAATATATATCTGTCATTCATTTTGCACATAGACACACACACACACACACACCCTTTAAAGACATCGAAGAATTAGAGCAGTTATGGGGCCTTTGGTGGCTCAGTCAGTTGAGTGACTGCGATTTCGGCTCAGGCCACAATCTCAGCGTCCTGAGAACCAGCCTTGCTTTGGGCTCTGTGCTCAGCAAGGAGTCCGATTGTTTTCCTCTCCCTCTGCCCCCCTCTCCGCCTGGGCTCCCTCACACACTCTGTCTCTTTTAAATAAATAAATCTTAAAAAATTAAGAATTAGAGCAGTTACACCATCTCTGTGGGCTGCGGATACCAGGCTTGGCGGATGAGTAGTGGAGTGTGTAATCCACGTTTGGGACCCCGAGTCTAACACCATCGGAAAGTTTGCTCAGTTTGCCTCTCCCGGCCTCATTCCTTCAGTCCATCCAGTTTTCTTGCCTCTCCCCCCTTCATTCCACCTGTGCCATCATTCCACCTGTACCCCCTTCGGGTCTTCCTGTATCTTGCCCTTTGTCTTTTCTCTCCTGTTCTCTCAGCAGGGTGAGATTTAATCTTGGTTGTGCTAACCGTATACTAATAGTGTATTCTCTCATCTTAAAAATGTTATTGTGTAGAGTTTCCACGCACAAATATGCACAAACGAGTAAGCGAGGCCAACACCAAAACAACAGCAGATCCAGCAGATGAACTGGCGGCTTGGTATTCGCTCAATATTTTGGAGTCAGCAGAGTCGTACCTGGGCCTTGTTTCGGGACTAAGCCCTGGCAAAGCAGGAGGACTTCAGTTTTCTTGTCTGTATAATGAAGATGACTTTGGACATTCTGCCTCACAGGGTGTTTGCGAGGATCGATTGGGATATTGTGTGTGCAAAGGATTTGTCACTAATAAGGAGCCATTAAAAACCGCTACTACTTTTCCTATGGATGCTCAGATTCTTCGGCTGACCCATTTCTGATCGTTAGGACCCAGTTTCTAGGTTTTTATTTTTAAAGATTTGTTTATTTGTTTGAGAGGGAGAGAGAGAAAGAAAGAGAGAGAGGGAGACATGCACGGGCAGAGGAAGAGAATATCCAAGCAGATTCCCACTGAGCCCATAGCTCTATGTGGTGCTCGATCTCACAACACTGAGATCAGGACCTGAGCTGAAACCTAGAGTTGGATGCTTTACTGACTGAACCACCCAGGCGCCCCTCCAAAACTTTTAAATTAACAAACAATTAAAGCACAGAGTATGTTACGCTCTTCTGTTCAAAATCACCCTTAAATCATGAAAGAATAGCATTTGTGAAATTGGTTTTTTTTTTTTTCCTGTTTCGTTTTTGTTATTACTTTGGTAGGAGAAGGTCCTTTTTGGTTGATTCAAGTAGTTTGGGGTGCCATTAGCAATTCACATTTCCTAGCATGTTGTCATGTCGCCATCTGCTGGAACTTCAAGAGGCTGACACTAAGGACTTAGAGCCTACGGAAGATCTAGAAAGACAAGCTCTTAGGAGTTACAAATAAGCACCAGCTTTTGAAATGATGATTCATTCTCTTCAGATATCATGATATATCCACACAGCAAAACACTATGTGGAACTTAAAACAATGAAATAACTCTGAGATGAAAGTTGTTTTAAGAGATTAGAAAATCTAAGAAACAAGATACAGAACATTATTACTGCATTATGGTTTGAGTTCAAATGCAAAATGTGTATGTAAGTATGTATTTGCACAAGTTTAATAGAAGATATTATACATGCTGATCTTTAAACTCCTAACACTGTTTACTTTGGAGCAAAAGGCTTAGTGGAGATAAAGGTATTATTTTAAAAATGTCTACATCGTGTGAATTTCTATCTTGTATTTTTATTATTTTTATTTTATTTTTAATAAAGTAATTGGAGTTATATAGATAGACTTCGAAGTCATTTGCTTCACTTTTATATTGCCCATATTTTAAAATTATGTCAGTTGATGTGTTTTTAAGGTATAACTCCTTTCTTTGTGCTCCTCTCACATTTCGTCTGTTTTTATACTATTTATGCAAATTTGTCTTCAGCATAGTTACTATAACAACATATGCTACATTTCCCAGAAAAAAACATGATTCCAAATATGTTGGCCTCTTGTCCCCAACAATTATTGCTTCTGTAGTTTTTTAGACTTTAAAGCCTCAGGGCGCCTGGGTGTCTCAGTTGGTTAAGCATCTACTTTCAGCTCAGGTCCTGGGATCCAGTGGGGTCCAGGGATGGAGCCCGGCATCAGACTCCCTGCTCAGAGGGAAGCCTGTTTTTCCCTCTCCCACTCCCCCTGCTTGTGTGCTCTCTCTCTCGTTCTCTCTCTCTGTCAAATAAATAAATCTTAAAAAAAAAATAAAGCCTCTTTCTTACAATTATAGTAGGTAGATCATACTAACAGACTTTGCTACTAGCTGTGTGACCTTGGGGAAAGTTACTTAATGTCTAGGTGCTTCCCTTTCTTATTTGTACAATGAAGATAACATTATCTATCTTAAAGGGTGTTTCTGAAGCTTAAAGATCATGAAGCATATATGAAGTATCCAGTATTCATAGTTATTAAGATTGTGTGTGTGCTTGTTGGGTTTGAGCCCCACATCCGCGGGAAGCCTGCTTCTCCCTCTCCCACTCCCCCTGCTTGTGTTCTCTCTCTCGCTGCCTCTCTCTCTCTCTCTCTCTCTCTGTCAAATAAACAAATAAATAAAATCTTAAAAAAAAAAGTTTGAATTTCCTAAGTTTAGGAGAGAATTTCCATAAAAATAAGGTCTAAATATGAAGAGAAACTAGGATGTGCGGGTGACCTTCAAAATTTGAATTTTGTACCCCAGATATTTTTCCACTTAAGGTATCTTTGACTAAGTCTTCTTATTTGTTTATGCATTTTTTTGGTGAAATAATTGTTATAATCCTTCCAACAGAATGTGTATTAACTTGACTGCCTATAAATAGAGCAGGGTATTACGTGCATGAATTTATATCTGAACGTAAAAGTTTGCACCGGTTTCAGAATGCTATGGTGTAACTAGCTTTTATCTTCCAGCACAGACTGGTTTATTTGCCTATACACCCCCTGCATCTAGCAGAGTAATCAGAATCAAAGTACTCCATTTACCCATTTACATATAATTACTAAGGACGATGACTTGTACACTAAGAAAGTCTTACAAAACTCCCCTTATCCTTTTAACAAATACATTGAGAAATCAAATCAACTTGGTATGAAGGGGGTAAAAAAGGTCATGAGAAAATAGAGCTGAAACTGGGTTAACCCTAGTCTGTGAAACAAGAAACAAAATCCTAAAAGTAAAAGAGGGAAAATCTTTATATTTAAACATATTAAAATATATATGTGGGATGTAGCTTGAATTGTATTTAGGAATTATGGTGATATGGCCAGTGGCTCCAAGAAGAAATGTTAAGTGTACTATTACAAAATGAACAAAAACCACACCCTTTTAAACAGTATTTTTTTTTTAAAGAGAATGCATGCAGTGGGGGAAGTAGAGGGTAGAGGGAGAGATAGAGAAAGAATCTTTTTTCATTTAAGATTTTATTTATTTATTTGAGAGAGAGATAGAGAGAGAAAGAGAGTGTGAGCAGGGGAAGGAGTAAAGGGAGAGAAAATCTCAAGCAGGTTCTCTGCTGAGCATGGAGCCCCACAAGGGGCTCGAACCCACGACCTTGAGATCATGACCTGAGCTGAAATCAAGAGTCAGCCACTCATTTGACTGAGCCACCCAGGTGCCCCAACAGTATTTCTGAGGTAGTTGACATATAATACACTGTATGCTTTTAAGGTATACAATTTAATAAATTTTGACATATACACTCATGAAATCATCTTAAAAATCAAGATAGTGAACATATCCATCTCCTCCAAAAGTTGCCTTGTGCTCTTATATAATCCTTCCTCCTGACCCTCCACACTCCCTCCCAGTGCTCTAGGCAACCACTGATAGGCTTTTTGTCACGAGAGTTTAACTTGTATAATATAGAATTTCATATATATGGAACCACACAGTACGTACTTTCTTTCTTGTTTACCTTCTTTCCTTCCACATAATTTTTAAATCCATCCATGTTGTAACACATACCCATAACTGTTCCTTTTTTGTAATTACTGAGCAACCCTGCACTGTGCAGGTACCACATGGTGCTCATCCCTTCACCTACACAGGACTTTTGGGTGGTTTCCTGTTTTTGACTATGGTGTATCAGAATATCTAAAGATAATTATATTTGGTTATTCTTTTTGTATGTAACTAATAATCTTCTTTGGCTCCAATAGAAACACATATTTATAAAATCTTTGATTCTAAGAGTTATCCTTCCTGATTCATGCTCTTACTACCACTGGGTTAATCAGCCTTAAAATGCCACTAACTTGCTTAAAACTTTAGTCTTTGATGACTCCCCATGACCTGGGTGTGACTCAGTCACTTTTTAAGATAGTGGACTCTGTTTTCTTTTCTTTAATTTTTCTCTACACCACCAATTCCGTTATCTCCAGAAGGTAATCAGAGTTCCTTTGCCCCATGTTTTAGGAGATTTTATGTTGTAGGGCCAAAACAAAGTTGCTAGGCAAGCTAAACACTACTGATATCCAAGTCTTCAAAGCTTCTGCATACCGAGGGGGTTTTAGGGACAGTCATTCCAGAAGGGATGGATGGGTTGGAGGCATGGATTGTTTGGTTGGAGATTTGAAATAGTTTGGCTGAGAGACAGTTGGAGACCTGCCCTCAGCCCAGAAATCAGATGAGACTTTCATGGATTCTGTGAGTATCCAAGTACAACTACGCATATCTGACGCAGTGTTTCATGACAATACTTCTGGTGTTGTTGCAAGATGTCAAAAATAACTGAAGAGTAGGATCTGCAGTCTTGGGAGCTAGAATAGAAGACTTCGAGGCCAAGGTTGCCCAATGAAGCACGTACAGGAGGCATATTACTGACTGAGGAAAGAATATACGGCGCTATTTCCTCTAATATTTATGCCTATTTAAAATGCCTAAAAGTAGAAGTTGGAATCCCCCTAACAGAGCTACATTAAATTTTCTATCAACTGGGCATGTGGCAGATTGAAGCAGGTTAAATTCCATTTTAAAAAATAAAGAGTGACATTTCTTTCCCACAAGTGTTGCACATTAAGTCTGACTCTCTGCATTCATAAAGTATAATTCAGGGCTGTGTCTGGTTACATTTAACAGATCACTCAACCAAGGCTGGTTTAAACATAAGGGTGTGTTTCTCTCACTCTATGTCAAGTTCAGAGGTCAGCTGCTGACACTGGTTCAGCTAATCTACCTTGTTCACCCACCACAGTGAGCAGGGTGGCTCTATCTTCCTGTAAACATTTTCAATATCACGGTCACAGGGTGGGCCATGGTGGGTACAGACAATATGTCCACGTTCAGAGCAAGAAGAAGAAGAAAAGACTACTGTGCCATATCCTTCTGCTCCTTTCTTAGGAAAGTAGAGGATGGACAGGAAACCTCCTGGAGATTTCCACTTATACCTCATTGCCAAGAACTCTTTCACCTGACCACCTCTAAGTGTGATTCTGGGAAGTGAGTATGCCTCCTTGACACACTCTCTAGTGGAAGTGAAGGAGGAATGAGGGGGCTGGGACTGGGTGTGGTGCCCCTAATATACAGGATCTGTGAGACAGAAATTCCAAAGTGTAATACCAAAGCTAGTACATAAGATCCAGCCTCGTCTGATCTTCTGTTTTATCTAATAGGATTCTTTACTTCATTGGGATCCTTCACTGTTCTTCAGACGCTGGGTGAGTATCCCTGCTTCCGTGGCGTGTATCTGACCCCCCTCCTCGATACCCCTTCTCATGCATCCTCACTTATGATTGATTCAAGTCCTGCTTGCCTCATGAAACCTTCTCCCCTGGTCTCTCTCATACTGATTTTTGTATTTTAGAAATGTACTGGTAGGGCACCCTATTAAGTAAGTGATACTTTCATAGCTTTTCAATTTTAGAGTGTGAATAATATCCATATGCTTTATGGAAAAAAAGAGATGAATTTGGAACTGAGCATTTAATCATTTTCAATAGGAAAGTCAGAGGACTTTTAGAAGTTCCCACTTTCCTTAGGAAGGCACGATTGCTGCCACCTAATATTTAAATCCTTTTCCAAGGCACCTACCAGGAAAGAGAATGAAGGTGCTTGCATACAATTTCTATAGTTCAGTAACTCTTCTTGATCATTTAGAGACTAAATTCGCATGAAGATTTCTGGACCTACTCCTAAACCTATTCCTAAATGATCCTCATCAGCTTTTAAGACCCTGCATCTGTATTTATACAAGGGTCTCAGGTGATTGCGAACCAGACAGTCTCTTGACCACATTTTGAAAGTTACCATCACTGGGGAAGGGGGAGCCATTAGAAAAGCCACAACCACAGACAGTGGGTGAAAGTGAGAACTCCAGCCTTCTTGTGATTGGGGTGAATAAGCAATCACTATGCCTGTGATTCTTCGTCAGGACAATGTAGACCTTGTGAAATAAGATCAATGAGAAACAAGGAAGGAACTACCGATTAAAAATACTTTTCCTATGGCCATTATGGATAGTAAATACATGTAATTCTTATAATAGAAATGGGAATTCGGGCAGTTTTTTCTCAAAGCATATTTATCTAATACATTTCCCAAGTTTTGATAGGTGAATGTGGAGTTTGCTTTCAAGCAGTATGGCAGACTATGTACAGAGAAACAACTACAATTCGGTGTTTCTAAAGGTGTTGAACACAGATAAAAACAAAATAACCAAGAGCATAGGTGGGGAGTGCAGGAATGTGAGCGAATTCCTTCTAGAACAGAAACGACAAGAAAATACAAATTCTAACAGGTTTCCAAACACTGAGTTCAGAGGTCTAAAGTACAGCATAGTGACTACAGTTAGCAGTACTGTAGTGTATATGTGACATTTGCCAAGAAGATACGTCTCAAGTGTTATCACCCCCACACACACACATGATACTGAGACGGCATGATGGATATGTAGACTGCGGCATCATTTCACAATGTATACATATAGCAAAACATCAGGTTGTATATCTTAAAAATATATAATTTCTATGATCAATTATATCCCAATCATTGGACAGTAGCTTTAGTCTTGAAAATGCCTATTAAACCTTGGTAGCACAAATAAGGCAAGGGGTACCAAGTTTGGGGTAAAAGCAGATTTGGATGAAGAACCAAGGATTTGCAATTAAGCTAGAGTCCCAAAAGGAAACAATCATGTAGTTAAGTAAATCTGTCCTACAGAGGGAGGCAGTATGAGTATTTGTATATCTCAGTCTAGTCTCTGAATGGAATAGGCAAAAATGGGAATGAACCCTCAGAATTCCCAACCATATGGATGTTTGGGGTCAAATTTCATAACTCCTGTATGGCCTGAACAAACTCAAGCTAGATTGTTTAGTGTTCCTGTCTTAGTCTATTGGGGCTGCTAAAACAAAATACCACTGATGGGGTGACTAATAAAAAACATTTATTTCTCACAGTTGTGCACGCTGAAAGTTCAAGGTCAAGGTGTCAGCCTGGTAACTTGATGAGGATTCTTTCTGGTTCATAGCCAGTTTTCTTGTTGAATCCTCACATGGTAGAAAGGGCTAGAGATCTTTCTGGATCCTCTATTACGGGACACTAATCCCATTTATAAGGGTTCTACCCTCACCGCTTAAACAACTCCCAAAGACCCCAACCTACTAATACCATCACATTTGGCATTAGGATTTCAACATAGGGATTTGGTGGCGTAAGACATAAATATTCAAACCGTAGCATTCTGCCCCTGGCCTCTCAAAATTCATGTCCTTCTCACATGTAAAATACATTCATTCCATCCCAAGAGCACCCCAAGTCTTATCGTGTTCCAGGATCAACTCAAAAGTCCACATCCGCTCTCATCTACATTTCACCGAAAGCAGGTAGGAGGGAAACTCAAAATCCCATTCATCCTAAGGCAAATGGCTCTCCAGCTACGAAACTGTTAACTCAGATGAAATCTTATGTGCTTCCAAAGATAATTGCGGGGCAGGCATGGGCTGGACATTCCCATTCCAAAGGGAGAAATAGGAAAGAAAGAGGGAGTACAGCGGTTCCTCTTATCCTCGGAGGATCGGTTCCAAGACCCCCAGTGGATGCGGGAAACCCCTGCTAGTACCAAACCCTTTACGTACTACTTATTTTCCTGTACCTACTCACCAACGGTAAAGTTTGGTTTGTTAACTAAGGCCGGTAAGAGATTAACGGTAACTAATACTAAAATCGGGGCATAAATTGTGCTGTACTCACCCTCCTTCTCGTGGTGCTGGGAGACGATAAAGCGCCCACGTGAGGAGAGGAAGCGAGGTACAAGGCGCGTGATGACGTAGAGTTCGGCGACTACTGACCTTCTGATGACTTGCCAGGAGGAGGAGCATTGCTTCCAGCTGGAGCTAATGATGCAACTGCAGAAAGCAAAACCACAGATACAGCGAAGTCACTGAAAAGGGGGGCTGCAGCAGCAGGTTGAAAGGAAGACCAAAACGGAACAAAGCAAACAACATTAATCCCCGGGGTTTGAGAGCAATCCGCCTTGACTCTGTGCCCCACATTCTGAACTCACTGGGGCTGCAGTTGAGTCCCCAAAGCCCTGGGGGCTGCCCCCGGGATTCTGCTAGGCACAGCTCAAGCTGCAATTCTTGTGGTTGGGCTGGAATCACGTGCCTGCAGATCTACTAGTGTGGGCTTCCTGATGACCGTTCCCTGCTCCCATGGCCCCACCGGGCAGTGCCCCACAGGGGACTCTGCAGTCATCTCATACCCATAGCAGCCCTCCGCATGGGTGGAGGCTCTCGAGGATATTCTTTAAAATCTAAGTGCGGAGCTTTGCGCAGTGGCAGAATCGTAGCCAATGAGGTTTATCCGAGGCGCGATTATTGCTAATTGAAAATCTAGGTGCAGGCAGCTGCGCCTTTGTGGCTCTTTGCACTCCGCAAGCTGGTGGAGAAAGCACCCCTTGGAGGGGTGGCCAGAACTGGGGCACCCAGACCTGGGGCAGTTGAGGATTATGGTGCCAGAATTGGTCTAGAGCTGAACCCCAAGATGTGAGGTGGCTCTGGGGTAGCAGAGGCTCTTCCTTTGATTTTTTTTCCCCCTCCTGTGGGTGCCTTCGATTGTGCTCCACTGATGGGTGATGGGAGGGCCTGCCCTGAAGATCTCTGAAATGCCCTCAGGGTCATTCTTTCATTGGCTCGGACAATAGGTTTTGACTTGTTTAGACGGCTGACCAATCTCCCCATCACCTTAATGAATAGCTCCCAGTTTCTGTTGAGGTGGTTGATCTGTACCGATCTCTGTCAAAATTGGCCACAACCTTTGTGTTCTCTAATGAACATTGGTTTCTTCTTTCAATATGGAGAGGCTGAGAACTTTCCAAATATTTGAGTTGTTTCCTTTTCAATTAACCATCCTGTCCCCAAATCATTTCCCTCATCTTGAATTTTACTGTAAGCATTCAAAAGAAGCCTAGCTGTTCCTTCAACCCTTTGCTTGGATGCAGTTTCAGCCAGATAGCCAATTTCTACCTATCTATCAATTGCTACCTTCGGTTCTACCTTCCACAGGACACTGGGACGCAAGCGCAATTCAGCCAAGTTCCTTGCCACTTCATAACAAGAATCGTCTTCCGTCCAGCTGCCAATAACATGTTCCTTATTTCCATTTGGGACCTCATCAGAATAGCCTTCACTATTTCTCCCAACATCCTGCTCATGATCTTTTCGTTATGCTTTTACTAGATTGAGGCTTTCTCTGCAGTTGTCCTTTTCTGAGCCCTCACCAGCTTGGCCTTTCACAGTTCAAAGCCGTGTAAAGTTTTTTCAAACGTGCATCTTCAGGATCTGCCCATAATTCAATGCCAAAGCCACTTCTACATTTTTTTTTTAATGTATTTGTGACAGCAGCCACGCTCTCGGTATCGGCACCAATTTTCTGTCTTAGTCTGTTTGAGCTGCTAATAGCAAAATACCACAGACTGGGTGGCTTATAAACAGCAGAAACTTATTACTCACAGTTCTGGAAGCAAGAAGTCTGAGATCAGGGTGCTGGCATGATTGGGTGAAGGCTGTCTTCTGGTCACAGACTTCCCATTGTATCCTCACATGGCAAAATGAGGCAACGTATCTCTTTGGAGCCCCTTTTAATAAGGCACTAATCCCACTTAGGAAGGTTCTAGCCTCCTGACGTAAATACCTCCCCCACAAAAGGCCCCATCTGCTAATAACAAGACCATTGGAAGTTAAGATCTCAGCATATAGATTTGGAGGGGATACAAATGTTAAGCCCATAGCAGCTCCCCCCAAAAGATAAGTCTCCTAGGTAAAGTGAGGGCAAACTTAATCTAGAAGAAAGGAATTTAAGCACAGGCTTAAACAACTCCTACAGTTAATATTTCAAGGAACACAAGCCCACAATAAAAAAACCACAAGCACGAGAAAGCCAGGACAAACTCCACCCTTGTGTCTGTGCCAGGATGACGTGTAAGGGCCGCGTCCCATGCCCTCTGCTTTTAGCCGGAGCCCATCAGGGTGGAGCCTTGGCAGAGGACAGTGGGGGGAGGGGAAGAAAGATGGAATGGGAGTTAGTCCTGCAGGGTGACTCAGTCTTTTATTTTTCCACAGAAAGTCATTGCTTATCCCAAGGTGGACTGCAACGCACAGCTCTCTTTCTGAGTGCTGGAAACCACTCCACCTCCTTGTCCCTTAGGACCTATGATGTTAATGGGTCTGCTACTGCAAGATTTGGTTGCTGCATGTGTCCTAGGTCCCCTCGATCTGTCCGGCTTTTTTAAATTTAAATGTCAAATTATTAAAGATTTTATTTTTGTGGGTGCCTGGGTGGCTAAGTTGGTTGAGCTTCTGTGTTCTTCCCAGGATGGAGTCCCACATCAGGCTCCCTGCTCAGTGGGGAGGCTGCTTCTTCCTTTGACCCTCCCCCCTCATGCATTCTCTCTGCGCATGCTCTCGCTCTCTCTCAAATAAATAAATAAAATCTTAAAAAGAAAAGATTTTATTTTTTAGTAATCTCTACACCCAGCATGGGGCTAGAACTTAAAACCCTGAGATCAAGAGTCCCACGCTCTACTGATGGAGCCAGGCCGGTGCCCCTCTCCAGCTTTTAAATAGATGTTTTATATATGGTGTCATTCTCTTTGAATTTTTCTAATTTGAGTGGGCCATTTATTTCTTGTTTTCCATCAGTATAAAGAGAACTGGAAGATACAGTGAGACAGGTTAATATGGGTATAATCTGAATTCTATGAGAAAATGACAGGAGAAACACAGTGAAAAATATGTAACATATAAAAATACAAATACAAAAACTGATAAATATCCAGAACTGATTAAAGATAATAAGCCTCCCAGATATGGGAAGAAAAATGTATACCAAGTAATATTAAGATAAATTCCATCTATGTAAAACAGATACTGCAGAAAAAGAATTAAAGCTCTTAGATCTTTCAGAATGAAAAATGGGTTACACAGACGTGAGTGGAAGTGAAGCTTTCTTTTCAGTAGCAACAAAAGAAGCCAGAGGCTGTAGACTAATAGATTTAAAAGAGTAAGGGAAAACATCAGTCTAGAATTATAAACTTGGGGAAAATGTTTCAAGCATGAGGGTAAAGCAATACAGTTCCAGACTGATACGAAGTGAGAAAGTTTATTACCAATAGAGGCCAGTGAAGGAATGTTTCACAAATGTGGTTCCTGCAGGAAGACCCGAGAAGAATTCCAAGCTCTGAAGATGGTAGACCTGTGGGTAAGCCTAAACAAATATTAACTATACAAATTGATAATAACACATCTAATTGGTGGAGTTCAAAAAAAAAAAAAAGGGAGATTTTTAAAAAAGAGAGATTCAACAGCAGGCTGGGGCTCCTGGGTGGCTCATTTGGTTGAGCAATGGGCTCTTGGTTTTGGCTAAGGTGGTGATGTCATGGGTTGTGGGATCCAGCCCCATATTGGGCTGGGGGGGGGGGCGAGGGGGGTCAGGGGCGTAGGGGGGAGGGGAGTCTGCTTGAAGATTTGCTCCCTCTCCCCCTCCCCCACCCGTGTGTGCTCTTTCTAAATAAATATTTAAAATCTTCAACAGCAGGAGATATAATTTGGGGGATATATATTGCCGTGTATTACGTAAAACCCCACTTACCCTAAGAATGACGGGATGGTGATTAGTTTGTGCAATACAGCTCCGCTTGTATTTGCATAGTAGAGATTTACGGCAACTGTCCGGGAGGAATTCAGGGAAACAGAACACAATTTGCCGTATCCCTAGAAGCACTTGACCTGTCGCTGACTTTCCTCCCCCAGACCCCCTAAAGCAAATTGCAACCATGTTTTCCCTTTGGAGAGGAAAGCGCGAGCCCCAAATGGGCTGAGATCCTGAGGATACCTTATCCCAATGACTGGGGAGGAGTCTCAAGAGGAGCTTCTTTCTTCCGTGTTACATCTTTTCTTCCCAGAGAGGCAGCTGGAAGGTGAGGTAACTTCCAAATTGGAGACGAGTTTCACGTGTGAACGGGCAGCCTGATCATCACTCAGAACCGGATTACCAGCCAGCACAAGAATTCCCTTACACCGCTTTGGGGTTTTCTTTAATTGAAATAGATTTCTCTTTATGTTTTATGCAATCCTATACCACAGCAGACTACATTTTATGGGCGGAAAAGGTCATGGAATCTATCTCTTGACTTGCTGCTTTGGTTGTGAAGGCACGGGGTAGTATAACAAATTTCCCCTCTTTGCAATGCAGGGACAGTCCGGGAAGTCAATTTGCTTTCACTTTGGTTTGAAGGCTTGATGTGGACAGGGTCCGATTTCTTCCAATCACCCTTCCTGCTCTCCTTAAAGAACTGGCTGGCTCTCCACTTACCTTGTTATTTGTTAATGCTCTCCTAAAGCCCCAGATTCAAAGCCCAGACTCCTACTTTCTGTCCTACAGAAATAACTGACTTTGGGCCCCGTGTTTCAAGGGTAATAGAGGCAGTTTAATAACCTAGGAAGGTTTTCATCATTTCTTTCACTCACCATCTTACCATTACCCACGAGATATAAAAAAAAAAAAGAGACTGCTTTTCACATAGATTTGCTTTGCTCAGAGCAGAATTCAGTCTTTGGTCTTAACTTTAGAGACAAGTACAGGTCTTGATACATCCGGTTGCTTCCTTGAAAACTATCCGCTCTTAGTTCACCTTACGAAAATTCCAGAGGTGTGTGGCACTTTGGGGGACTCGGGTTAATCTGCTAAATACAATCTTTCAGGCTGCCTCTCTGCTGCTTATCAGCATTATGCTCTGACATGAAACAAATTTGGCCTCTAAAAATATTAATTTGTATTTCTCAAAGGAACTTGACTGTAAGACCGACTTTTTTGCAGAGCAGGATTTCTATCAAACGATGCCAAAGGAAAAATAACTTTCCTAACAAAAATTTCCACAAGCAATGCAGCACGGAGGTTGAAGACTCTTGAGATCCTTCAATTTTGGAATTAACAGGCTTCACAGAATTAAACAAATTTCTATGAAGAAAATAAGATATGGATAAGGCTTTTCATGCCTCCATCTGGCATGAAAATTCTTTTTCTTTGTTTTGTTAATGTCACACTTACCCTTGTAGTTAGTGAAATTCAGTGATCTGTTTTGTGAGGTGGCATGGGTTTCTATATTCCACATAAGGCACTGAAGGAATTCTGTATTTTGTAACTCTGAAATATCTGCCCATTCAGGCAAGAAACCTTCCTCTTTATTTGCAAGTAGAGAGAGCCATATTCATTTAAAAAGCAAAGTTGTTAAATTTTAAAATAATTTTCTGATTTAGAAATACCTTTTCTCAGGATAGCAAAGTACACAAAAATCTACATGTACAGTTTGATAAATTCTCTGAAGTGAAAATCCCTGTAACCACTGACCCAGTCAAAATAGAATGTTGATGACAGTCTAGAAGCACCTCTCATGACCCCTCCCAAATGTTAAAGCCCTTTTTTGCCCAAATGTGGCCAATATCTTGACTTCTAATAGAATAGCTTAGTTTTCCTTGCCCTGGAAATATATTTAATTGGAGTCATTATGTATACGTAAATATGTAGATGTAGATGTAGATATGTGTATTTCTGCTGGTAATATACCTAGCAGTAGATTGTGGGATCTGTGCATTACACACAGATGTCTGTTCAGATTTCCAGTGAATAAAATTCTTTTAAAATACTGCACCCATTCACTCTCCTGTAAGGAGTGTTGAGTCCCCTTTGCTTCAAGTTGTTAGTGGTGATTGGTAGTGCCATTTTTTTTTTCCAGTTTTAGCCATGCTGGTGCACATGTACTGATATCTTGTGGAAGTTTTAATTGAAATTTTCCCGATGACTAATGAAGTTTGAGCACATTTTCGATTGTCTCTTCTTTGTACCTCCTGTCCATTTAAATATTATCTTGGTACACATTTTCTTATTGATTCATAGGAGTTCTTGAAACATCCTCGATATGAGGCTTTTCTTGGTTATTTATGTTACGTGATGTTATTTTGTATGATATATTTTGATGAACAGACATTCTTAATTTTAATGTCGCTTGTGCCATGGATTTATTTCCTCCAGGTTAATGAGATGTGTGTGTATATATATATATATACACATGTATATGTGTGTGTATATATATATATATATATATATATATATATATATATATATCCTCCTACACCAAGGCAATGGAGATATTTTCCTATAGTATCTTCTGGAAGTTTTATTCTTTTGCTTTTCTTATTGAGAGCTATAATTAATCTGAAATTAATTTTTGTATGATTTGATGTGCAAGTCTTTTTTTTCCATATGGATTTACAGATTACAGAAGTTCCAGGATTTCCTCTCAAGTTTCTCAGAGATTGACACTACACATCCATTTTATATTATTTCCCCTGCATTAAAATGCAACATTCAGGGGCACTTGGGTGGCCCAGTTGGTTAAGCATTTGGCCTTGGGCTCAGGTCATGTTCTGGGGTCCTGGGATGGAGCCCTAGCCTTGGGCTCCCTGCTCAGCAGGCAGTCAGCTCTTCCCTCTCCCTCTGCCTCTCCCACCCCTCATTCTCTCTCTCTCAAATAAATAAATAATAAATAAAATCTTAAACAATAAAATAAAATAAAACAAAACACAGCACTCACATTTTACAAGTTAGCATTTAGTACCCACTTATTATTTACTGTTTAGACTTCAGCAAAACTTGTTTTATAGAGGAAAGGGGATAAAAAGAGTACTGAGCATTCACTAAAATTCTCTATGTCTACAAGATTTCCTTTAGAGAAGGCCACATCTGTGTGCATGGGTTAGCAACATCAGCTTTGCACTCTAAGATAAATCCATTGATAAATCCATCATTGGACTTCGATGTATGTTTAGATTCTTTCTCAAAAAACATTTTTCCACTTCTTGAAGTAACATTTTTATATTTCCAAATTATGTGTGATTTCAATCAAGACCAGTCCTTACAGAATAAATGAATTACTGAAATTACCCCTTCATAATTAAAGTCATTTTTTATCTTTGAGAATGATTAAAATCTGTCAAGCACATCGGTCTAATCAAGTGTATAAGATACACATAGAGGATTAGCTCTACTTAAAAAAATAATTAAAAGTATTTGTTTTACATGGATTGAATAGTAATTTCAGCTAGTGTCTCCAGCCAGAATTTGATACACATATAATGTCCAAAAGCCTTTAATTCAAACAGTTAAACTCATTGTATTCATTGTTTATTAATTTGATAAATGTCAGGATGAGAGCAAATTTATGGTACTATAGATAAGAAGAATGCATTAAATGGAATTAATATTAATACCTATAATCACTTGTCAAATCTCAAAAATTTATACTTCCACCTTCTAATGCAACCAAAGTTATAAGTTAATAATTGTATTTTATACATATTTTATCACACATGAAAGTATAATTACAAAACATGACTGAATCTAATGTAAAATAATATAGTTATGGTTAATTAAAATATTGATAGTTGAAGTTTAAGTATTGAGGGACTAAAAGTGAAATGAGCTTTGGATAGAGCTTTTTTAAAGAAGCATGATCACTGGCATCTTTATGGGTCCATTATCTTCTCATTATAAACTGGAAAAATCAAATAATTTGAAAGGTACATTTTAAAAACTTACTCTGTTTCTTTTATTCAGTGTTATTACTGTTTATTAAAACCTTGTTCCTCAGACTTGTCCTCTACCAAGCCCTGATCTATGCCTACTTTGCAGCTGGCTTGTACTGAAATTTCAATGTGCCTAAAATTAGGCATATAATATTTCCCTCCAAATGGGTGTTCTTCTTCCCATTCCTCTCTCTGTTTGATTTGAAATTTTAGATCTACTTTAACTTTTCATCTCTTTCATCCACTTATTTCCAAAAGATCACCATGTCTCACTGATTTTAACATATCTTCTTGGCTGCCCTCATTGTCCTCATCAACTCCCCTGCATACTGACGCTGACCTCCAAACAGTTTTTTGCTCTTACTTGGTCTTTTTCAGCCCATCTTTTATATTACTGAAACACTTATTTTAAAACCTCTGTAATTTGAATAAGAGCATGCTCAGAATAAAATCTTCAAGTAACTAGATTCTGTACATGACTCCTGGACTCCTGGAGTTTTCTAAATTTATCTCAGAATCCCAACAGTACATTCTTTTTTCTCAGCAATCTTTGACATCTGACTTCACTCTTGTACCACCTTCTCAAAGGAACATTTTGTCTTATTTGCAAGGCCCCACACCATACTCTGCAATTCCAGTCTTGGTCTTGTTCTAAGGGCATATTTCTGCCATTTAAACTTTTGTTTTATGAGGAGCTAATGAGAGAAGAGAGACAGAGAGAAACATGGAAAAGGAATCACAGAGTCAATAACTGTCCCTTTCACCACACTGGCCCTTATTTTTCTACCATCTTTAATCTTGTCCATCTCCAAATCCAGGAACCTATGTGCATAGTCAGATATAATGACTCTCTTACAGTAAAGAAAAAAAAATTGAGGTATTAATAGCATTCACAAATGTAGTACATGTGTTCTTAGGACTATCCAAGAACTTTCTAAGGGATTCCTCATATAGTGTGATGAACGTGATGAGTTACTCACATGCCCAATGAAAGAAAGATGTGCCCTAGCATCTGGGAGGACCTCATTAAAAAATAATAAAGTAGAAGTTTCTTATTTCTTCTAGGAAGCAAACTCATCCCAAGGCTCCAGGAATCATCTATTTCCCTATCCTAAAACTTCAAGATTTGCAAAAAAAAAAACAGCATGATACAAGATACCTGTCTGCTCCAATTACATGCCCTGCATTTTGAACATTCTCATAGAGAAGAAGCACTTGGTGAGGCTTTGTCTATATTGCAATTTCAGACTTCTAATGGTTTCAAGATATAGGAAGAGGAGAAATTCCATGTTAATTCTAACACATCAATGTTATTTCTTCAGACAGAAGTAACACAAATTAGAAAGTTTCAAGTTGTATTCCTGAAACTTTATTTAGTTTCTAGACATAGTACTTCATTAACTTTTCTAAGAGATTGCTACAGACATTAAATCAACATTTATGTTTTATTATTATTATGTTTTATTGGGTGCAAGTTTTCTTGCTGTCAACCATCAGCAATTTCTCTATATAGGGCTTAGTCCCTTCTGTGTACTTACTAGATTTATATTAACCTTAAGAGAAGACATTGTGAATAATATTTAAAGAATGCCCGTTAACAACAACTATTAATACATTGTTTGCTTAGCCCCTCACTTACTCATGGGTTGAAGCTTTCACTTGTTTTGCTGTTAATTTCCACAAGGTAGATTAAACCACATTCATAAAATCAGAACTACTGCTTGTGAAGAGATATGGGGCAAAATGTTCCCTAATGCAATGTCAAGCATAATGCCCCTGAACTTTAAAAAATTGACTTCGTTTAATAGGGATTAATCCTTCTCTTTCAGCTGTTGATATGCTGTGCTAGTTCTGCCAAATGTGTAATTAAAATGAATTTAGAGTCCAGTGGATAAAGTTTAAAGGAGTGAGATATGAGTTTTATTTTAAAATGTCAATATTTACCTTACCTCAGAAGTCCTTTGAACTGATTTAAATTTATGATAAAGAATTTTAGGTATTAACTTAAAAATGTATGATGTAGTATAGAAAGCTCCAGAATTCTTTTAGGAGATAACTAAGCAGCTCATTTTGAAAACGACTGAGTTAAGGAGTCTCTGTGTTTGTTTTCTAAAATCACAATGGAACTTTAGCACATTTCATCACCCAAAAACAAACAAAACAAAACAAAACAAAACAAAACAAATGCCCCCATTTCCCAACCAGTCAATTCTCAGGTCTACCCTCTAATCCTGGCAACTACCAGTCTGCTCTCTGTTTCTATAAATTTGCCTTTTCTGGTCATTAGACAACAGTGGAGCCCCACAGTATATATTCTTTTGCATATATATTCTTGCATTGACATAGTGTTTTTTAGATTCATCCCTATTAACATGCATTTTACTCTTTTTTTGAAAGATTTTTTTTTATTTATTAGAGAGAGAGCATGAGCAGGGGGAGGGGCCCAGAGAACAGGATAAGCAGACTCCCTGCTGAGTGGAGAGACCAAGGTGGGGCTGGATCCCAGGACCCTGAGATCATACAAGAGAAAGGTAGACATTTAACCAACTGAGCCACTCAGTGGCCCCTACGTTTTATTATTTTTTATTCCTGAACTGTACCCCACTGTGTTGGCATGGCATTAACTGTTTAGTTGCTTGTCCCAAAGTTGATAATAACCTTAGGCTAGCACAGCCACTGGGCCTTCCTGTTCACTTGTCACTAAGATTGTTACTCAAACAGATAAAAAAAAAAAGTAAGCTAAATCAAGGGAGCTCTCCCTGCAGAGGTAGCAAAGATGTTGGTTTTCATAGCTTGTCCTACCCTGGTTAAACTGTTGGCCTGACAGAGCTTTGGATGGTGGGAGACTTGGGAGCCCCAGCTAAGAACTCCATACACTAATGCTCTTCTTACCTAAAGCTCAGTAGTTTTTATGAGTAAAGGCTTCTGTTTGGGCGAGTGCTTCCCAAGTGCTAGAGTGGTTGCTTTTGACCCTGCCATTCAGCTTCATAGTTGTGTTCTTGGGGAAAGGATTGGTCCATCACCTTCCTCCATCATGTCGGAAGTCAGAGCACATCATGATATTTGAAGTCACAAAACATCATGCTTAAAAAAAATATTCATAATTTGGATATGTGTTGTGCAATGTATTAATCAAATACCATCATTCAAAGGCGAAAGTTCTAGGTTATAAGAAAAACAATATGGAAGATATTAGCACACAGCTAGCATGTGAAGCCATAAAACAAATAAGCCCACCTAAGTGCGTATATTTAAGTGAGTATATTTAAAAAAGAGATCCTAGAGCTAAGCCCTGGGCTATTTAAATATTTAGTGGTTGATGAGCTGATATGGAAACAACAAAGACGACAAACAGAGGGGCCACTGAATTGTGGAAAAGAATCAGGAGTGACATCCTGTAAGCCAAGTGGGGAGAAATAAAAAAGCATTTCAAGAGAGGATTTGACAGGGTTAAGTCTTGCCATAGGCCAAATGATCCAAGGACCGAGATTAGTACACTAGATTTCCTTCCGTAATGGTCACCAGAGAGCTTGTTGAATGTTGTTTCAGTGGCATGGGATTGATAGGAGCCTCACTAGAGTGAATTCAATACAAATGAGAGGAGAAAAGTTGGTTCCAGCCAGTAATTTTAAGATTTTTCTATATGAGAAGAAAAAAAAAATGGTGGGTATAGCAGGTATAGTACATAGAGTCAGGAGAGATAACTATTTCATATGAAGATGGGAGAGAAGAAAACTTGATTCTGTAGGATCTAGCGGAGAGAGGGTAACTGTTACAGGAAGCCCATTGCTCTAACAATTGTTCTCAAACCTTAGGGTGTATTGGAATGCCCTGGAGGGCTTGTTAATTTACAGACTGCTGGGCTCCATCATGGACTTCCCCATTCGTCAGCCTGGGGGAGGAGGGTCTTCCATCTGCCTTCTTCACAAGGTGTAATGGCTGCTGATGCGTTGCTGTGAGGCCGCTATTTCATAGTCACTGTACTAGAACCATGGCCCAAGACTATTTTCCTCCATATTTGTGTAAGAGTATCAGAGGAATTAGCTCCGGATAATGAGGAAACTCTAGCAGAATTTCACAGAAAGAATGTAGAAGTACAGGGGAAATGAGAGGAGATGACTTAGGATAGTTCATTCACAGCAATCAAGGAGAAGGTGAAGTGTGTGGATACAGCTCCAAGGAGAGGTTAGATAGGATGGTGAGACCTTGTGGAAATTCTCTTCTGACTTCAATAGGGAGCAAAAAAATATTTTTTTTTAAGATTTATTCACTTATTTTATGGGATGCCTAGGTGGCCCAGTGGGTGAAGCCTCTGCCTTCGGCTCAGGTCATGATCTCAGGGTCCTGGGACCAAGCCCCACATCAGGCTCTCTGCTCAGTGAGGAGCCTGCTTCCCTCTCTCCCTCTGCCTGCCTCTCTGCCTACTTGTGATCTCTCTCCCTCTGTCAAATAAATAAATAAAATCTTAAAAAAAAGGATTTATTTATTTAGTTTAGAGAGCAGGGGGAGGGGCCGAGGGAGAGGGAGAGAGTCTTAAACAGACTTCGCTCTGAGTGTAGAGCCCCAGCCTGGGACTCGATCTCACAACCCTGAAATCATGACCTGAGCTGAAACCAAGAGTTGGGGGCTTAACCAACTGCACCACCCAGATGCCCCAGGTGTTGGAGTTTTGAGAAGAGAGCTCAAGTGAAAGAACGATGGAACATTTGACTGATTTCCTGAAGTAGGCAAACTTGTCTTCCTGAAGCAACTATATCATTTTTGTTCATCTGACACTGAGAGGACAGATTTTAGTGAGTCATTGGCTTTTAACTTAACAACTCTTATTTTTTTCAGATGGATTTAAGCATTTAGATTCACTAGGCTTTGTTTTTTCCATTCTGCATTATCTCCACCTGCTCAACATTAGAGCAAATAATAATTTTTTTTTCCTGTATCACACTTTGTGTTATGTTTGGGTTTCACAGTAGGTTGTAGGAAGAGAGTTATTTTCAGCATCATAATGCTGTGTTTCAAAGGTATAAACATTTTTGAAGTGCAGGTTGGTAATTCCAGATTAGCTAAGACTTTGAGGTTAAAAGTAGTGCCACCATGTTATCAAGGCATCATTTTGCTTAGTACTAGTTATAACCCATACATTTCGACTTGCAAGTTAAAATCAAATACCAAAAGATATGAAGAAAACCACAAGAATTTATCTGAAAGGTTATTCAAAGTAATCAAATGAGTAAATTACTGCAAGTGGCTATTTCACTAATTGTTCGTTTCCTGTGCTACCCAGAGAGTTTCCAGATAGCTAGTCCTTTTCTTTAGAAGTATGTTAATTTTAACTTTGCATGTTGACTATTTGACACAAGGCAAACTAGTGGGACATGTGATACACATGGCATTATTCCCTCACTGTTCTTTGTTGCCTCTGTTTGAACTAGTGAGTGATACACTACCAAGTAAGTAGATATAAATTGTGAATTTGATGAGAGGGGATTCATAAATTTAGCAAAATAGAAACTGGTTGCTGAGATGATATCAAATAACTTTTGTTATAGGACACATCACCACAACATTTAGTGGCTGAGAATCAACCCTTTATTGCATGGGTGTGGGGGTTGGGATTTGGGGGTGGGCTCACTGGGTCTGGCTGCCTCTGTGTTGGCTAAGCCTATTTACACGTCTGCAGTCAGCAGCCAGTTTGGCTGGGCCATGGCCTGCTGGCTTGTTTCTGCTTCTCCTGGTCTTTGATCCACCACCAAGTCAGAGCTGATCACATGGCAGTGGAGGGTTTCACGCCAGAGAACACAAATGTCAACATCTCTGGACGATTAGGCTTGTGACTGGTAACATCGCTATGACACATTCTAGAGGTCAAAGCAAGTCACAAGACCAGTGGTCATTTAACAACATCTACTTCTTGATAGGCGAGCTGAAAAATCACATTGCACAGGATCTCAAATTCAGGGAGGTGAATAATTTTGGTTATTTTTGTAAAATTCTACCATAGGGATGAATCCATCCAATGGAAATTATAGTGTAATAATTAGAAATGGGTAAGAGTCAAGGTGCTGGAGAAAAGATAGTAAGGGATCTACTGAATAAAGAAAAAAAATACTTTTTAAAACACCAGAGTATGTGATTTATTGAAAAACAAAACCTTCTATGATCTGAATCAGTTCAGGCTCATTACTCGGTGGTAGCAAAGGAAACGCACACCAAGGGGAACTGGGTTGGCATCTCAATCAGTGGATGTTTGAAAGGATGCCTTGTATTATGTGGGCCTGTGTTAGGTGGTTTAGGGGACAGTGTAAGGATGGGATGCTGTGCTCTGCATTGGATACCCTGCCAGGTCGCAGGGTATCTCAATAAACCTTGCCTAGAAGAAGGAAAGATGGCAGATCGGCAATTGACAAAACACAGCAGTCACGCACATTAGTCGCCATAGAAGGATGTTTGGCATCCTAATGGCTTGCATATGGCTTAGCTCATGCCTGGATAAATACAGTATGCATGATAGATTGATTACAGTTTGTTTTAGGCTCCAGGTCATGATGACATGATTACATTTCCAAGGACATATTTTCTTATTATTCCCCTTCCAACTGTGATTTATCGTCTACAACTGTATTTGTTTCATCTACCACCCTTCAATACCCTTGGTTAAAGCATTTAGTAGTTTTATTAGAATTAAGATTTTCAATATTTACAGGAATCAGTTGCATTGAATGAGATCGCTTTATATGTAGTTTTTTTTTTTTTTTAAGATTTTGTTTATTTATTCGACAGAGAGAGAATGAGATCACAAGTAGGCAAAGAGGCAGGCAGAGAGAGAGGGGGGAAGAAGGCTCCCTGCTGAGCAGAGAGCCTGATGCGGGGCTCGATCCCAGGACCCTGAGATCATGCATGACCTGAGCCGAAGGCAGAGGCTTTAACCCGCTGAGCCACCCAGGCGCCCCTATATGTAGGTTTTATACTGCAGTCCTAAAAGGAGCTTTTTAAGCATGTTATCACATTAAAGAGATTTATTAGTCCACATCTCAATAAACACTGAATCAATGTACGAGTCCTATATTGAGCTTTAGGACTGATCATTTAAATTTTCTTATGAGCAGTCTTTAAGTGGAACAAATGACTTTATTCACAAGTCTCTCCCCCTGCCCCCAATTTTATCTAATTATAGAAGATTTAATCATAGTGATCCTGGCAATGGCAGAAAACAAGACTAAATTAGCCCTGTAGGTGGCAGTGAAGCCCTGAATAATGAATTAAAATTTTCTGCTTGTTAACAGTTGATGGTTATCTTTGGAAAGTACTCCGAGTTTTAAACAGCCAACATACTTTACAATTCTCATTATTTTGCAATATGTCTGAATTATTAAATCACAGTCATTTCAGAGGCACGGTATAAGACCTCTGGAAAACCAAAAATATGGAGAAGAATGACATGTAATAAGATAGTGCTTCTAAAGGAATTGGATTAGAAATATGTTTGTTACAGTTCTAATCTATGAATTATCATGAGCATTGAAAGTAATGCAATAAATAAAATAGAAAAAGAATCTATTTTGTTCAATATTTGCCTGGTAAAGAATATATTAAAATGTCTTTTCTTTTCATAGCTAAAAACAACTTGCAGGGGCCATTGGTGTGCAGCAGCCTACCATTACCCAGCTATTATTATGTTTTTTGGAGATGCTGAAAATAAGACTGCCTGTTCGCAGAATAACCATTAAAGCAAGAATCTAGGCTGGTCTAACTTTCCTCCTATTATCTTTCTATGAAATTTAGAGGTGTACATAATACTATGCACATATGTGCCATAGAGGATTTTGTTGTGATTGCAAAGGTAGAATTAAATTAACCAAAGGACTTTAGATAAACAAATCAAATGACTAGTTCTAATCTCTTATGTCCCTAGTCCATTCTCTTCAGATCCATTTGAGGCAACTTCTGATATCATAAGGCATTATAATCTCATAGTTCAGAATCCTGTGTTGTCCTCATTAGAGACATTATAGTGGCTTCTGTTCTCGGATAGAAATTCTTAAAATGCAAATCTTATTTGCCCCTGTGATGTGGATTGTGAAGCAGCCACTGAAAAAAAGTCTTAGAATTTCAGAAAAGAGGAGCGCGAACTAGATTTATGTGGGTATGGAGAGTCATAACGTTAATAAAAACGTAAAGGAGCGACCCAGTTCAGTTGGTGGTTGCTGGTGAGGAAGTGGGTAAGTTCTTGTTATTACAATGAGGTGTGTGTCAGAGACTGTGTTAGCAGCTTACCTAATGTGCACTGACTCCTTATTTTCTAACTGAACTCTATTTTTAGTGGGAGTGTTAATGTGCAGCTATAATAACACATTTGCAGCCTTCCTTGCTGCTAAATGGGGCCTTCTGTCCCTTCAAATAGAAAAATAATTCTGCCTAGGTCTGGACCTCATCTAATATTTATTGAATCTCTAATATGTGCTGGTCACTACATTTCTAGAATATGGTGTGCCAGCCTCAATTTTAAAGATGTGAATAAATTCCCATTGACTTTTGAGAAGATTTTATACTTTCAAGAGATAGCTGAGAGCATAGGAAAATCCATCTAGAGGTGTCATAAGTCACGTTTTTGAGATTTAACTCTCAGTGCTTCAATAATTCCTCATTTTAATGATCGTATACCAGTAAATATCTATTCTGGGAAAGATAATCACAACCTGATCCCCCTTATTGACGTTACTTCTGTAGATCTCCAGGGGAAAAGGATAATTTAGAATTTGTAGGTTTTTTTAAGCATATGCACTAACATAATACGTCTGTATACATGTATGTACTGGCCTAGATTGTTTGTTTTTTAACTTCAAGTATCTATAATATATGGATGGGATGAGGCATGGAAAGTGAGCTTTTTAATAGATGCTCTTTATAGTCTCTCCATATTTCCTATTCTCTTGTAAACAAGGATTCTATTGTTGTGTTTTCTTTAATGGTGAAGAGATACTAAGCCATCTGCTGGGTAAAATCCCTTTAGAAAATTGAAGGCTAATTTTCCTTTTTTTAAGCTGAATGATCTCTGCTTCTACCTTTCTACAGTATTAGTTTTCTTTTCTTGTTATTACTATTTCTAAAACTGTAGGTTCAGAAGAATCTCAAATAATGTACATGGGAAAATACTTAACCTTTCTAGGCACAAATTTCTTTATCTGGAAAACTGAGGAATAGGATTCGATGAACTCTCAGATTCCTTCCAGCTTTTGTTTAGAAACTGTCAAAAATTAAGGACATACATTTCGTTTTTTCTTATATATTTACATTTATATTTTTTCTTATATATTCATATATTTTCTTATTTCTTTATATATTTATATATATATTTCTTATATATTTTTCCTTATATATTTACATTTCTCTTTTTTGTCTTTCAAAGTTGTACCACATTTATTCCTCCTCACTGGTCTTTTCTAACTTAGAGGGATTCCCATTTGTATTTCTGCTCCTTCTGTAGTTCTTATATTCCTTGTAACCCTGATACCTTAATAGGAAGAGGATGGCTTTGGGTATGGCCCCAGGGCTATGGTGAGGAAAAATCAGAGGGTCTCCCTTGAAGGAATTGGGATGTTACATTTTATTTCAGGGCAGCAATGATTTTGCCAGAGGGAAGGAGTCATTCTACTTTGGCAGGTTTTTTTTTTTTTTTTAATATTTTTACTTTTGCATCTTTTACTGTTGGACTCTAGTGCCTGAACCTACAAGTCTGCTAAATCCTTCCATGACTTTTTATCACACTACAGACAGCATCCTTTCAAATGCAAGGTCAGAGTGTAAGTCTCTTTCTATATCACTGTTGTAAAATGAGAAGTGCTGCTTATTTCAGATAAAACCTCTTTTTACCTTTCCATAAAAGCTTTATTCTTTCCACACATAATATCTGATTTTAACATTCCAGTAAAAAATAGAATAAAACTGAGGAGATGGAGTAATAATGTTTGTGATTATTGAAGTCACAGAAATACATGACTGGATGGTACATTTACAGGTCATTTATTTTCCCCCTCCATTGTTAAATAAATTTGATGTTAAATCAGCCAGGGAAATGGGTCCAAAATCCTTATGCCGCTCTGTGGCATCAAAATCTAATGCTTCTTTTTCAACATACAATGTTGTTAAGTGATTGATTTAGAAGTTTAAATATACTGAAGTCATTGGAACTTCAGCATATAGGAGTCTTTTTTTTTTTTTCTTAAAGACTGAGAAACATTAACTGGACCTGACTCCTTAACACATTCAAACTGTAATTTCTTTCATGCTTTGAGGACAAATGGAGATGGTTGCACATTTTTTTTGAATCTTCATCTCTTCCGGTTAGTCTTGCTTTATTAATAACTAAGTATGAATTCCCAACTGGTAAGTCACTCAGACTAGTAGTCGAAGGCTAAGACAAAATTTGATTTCATTTTTGAAGGTTGGGGAAGTGTAAAAGTGGTAAAGAGTTATTTCTTCGTGTCTTAATTGATTTAAAAATAAATCGAATCACATAAAATAGTATGTATATAATTGTATTGTTTAGTCTATAACATATAGAAATGTTATTTACACAAAGGAAGTGAATAAAGGAAAAGTTGTACTGGGCTAAGGAAAGGATCCCATGTGGCAAGTGAAACCACAGGGACAAACAGACCAGAAATGGTAATAGGAAGATATAAATGCATATGCTATAAATACTATAAATATAAACTTACTCTCTTTTCTTCCCTCAACTTCTTTAAAATAAATGAAATTACATAAAGTAATGAAGAAATATTTGGGTGGATTTGTATCATATATAGGTATAATAGTATAACAATAATATCACAGAAAGGGGGAAAAGACATCAACTTATGTAGGAATAATGTTTCTATAGCTCAATGGAATTAATCTAATGTAAATCTAAAGTAGATTCTAGTAGGTTAAGATGTATTTAAAAATGCCTAGAGCAACCACTGAGGAAATAATTTTTTTAAAGTAGAAAAAAATCATTAAAAAAAGTCTTACACTGAAATATTCATTTAATGAAAAAATATTCACTTAGAGTAAAAGAGAAATACAACTATAAAAAGTATTGCTACAGGTAGAAATAGATATTTTATGATGACAGTAAGGTCAATTAATAGAGAGACAAAACACTTAAAAACATGTACACACCTAAAACAGCTTTAAGAAACATATGAAGCAAAAACTGACAGTAACAAAGGGAGAAATAGAAATTCAACAATATCCCACTTTTAATAATGGAGACAACAACTAGGCAGAAGATCAACAAGGAAATAGATTTGCACAACTCTAAACAAATCTGACCTAACAGACCACTGTGACACTCAACCCAACAATAGCAAGTTAGATATTCTTTTCAAGGGCACATGGAACATTCTCCAGAATAGACAATATCCTGGGCCATAAAATAAGCTCCCGCAAATTTCAGAGAATTGAAATAATACCAACTATGTTCTTCAAAGATAATGGGAAAAAACTAGAAACTAACATAAATTTGGTAAACTCAAAAATGTGTGGAGACAATAGCCAAACTATGGAAAGAACCTAGATATCCATCAACAGATGAATGCATAAAGAAGATTTGGTATACACACACACACACACACACACACACACAGTGGAATACTATGCAACCATAAAGTGAAATGAAATCTTGCCATTTGCAACAACGTGGATGGAACTAGAGGGTATTATGCTAAGTGAAATTAGTCAATCAGAGAAAGACAATTATCTATCGTATGATCTCTCCGATATGAAGAATTTGAGAGGCAGGGCAGGGGGTCATGGGGGTTGGGGGTGGAAATGAAACAAGATTGGATCAGGAAGGAGATAAACCATAAGAGACTCCTAAACTCATGAAACAAACTGAGGTTGCCTAGGAGGTGAGGGGTAGGGATAGGGTGGCTAGGTTATGGACATCGGGGAAGGTATGTGCTGTGAAATGTGTAAGGCTGATGATTCACAGACATGTACCCTGAGGCAAATAATACACTATATGTTAATAAAAAATAAATAAAATTTAAAAATGTGTGGAGAATAAACATGCTCCTACATAATTTATGAGTCAAAAATTCATGAGGGAAATTAGAAAAAACTTTAACATGGGTATAAATGAATATATAGTACATCAAAACTTACGGGATCAGGTAGCACCATGCCTGGTAGGAAATTTATAGCTATATAAATTTATAGCTATTGTAAATGCCTATTACAACAAACAAACAAACAAACAAACCCCCTCAAATGAACAACCTAACTTTCTACCTTAGGACATTAGAAAAAGAAGAGCAAATAAATTTGAAAATGAAGAAGGAGAAGAAGGAGAAGAAGAAGGAGAAGGAGAGGAAGAAGAAGAGGAAGAGGAAGAGGAAGAGGAAGAGGAAGAAGAAGAAGAAGAAGAAGAAGAAGAAGAAGGGGAAGGAGGGGAGGAGGAGGAGGAGGAGAGGAAGCGGAGAAGCAGGAGGAGGAGGAGGAGAGAAATAATAGAGTTTAGAGCAGAAGTTGATGAGATAATAGAAAAACAGTGAAGAAAATAAAATAAACCAAAAGAAAATAAGTGAAAACAAAACTATATTCACGTAAGTTCAAGAAAACTCATAAATCTTTAGTTAAATTGATTAAGAAAGAAAAGATTAAAATTACTAAGAATGAAAGAGGTAACATTACTATGTACCCCATAATAGTCAAATGATTTAAACAATCATTCTGAACAGTTATATACCAATAAATAAGACATTTTAGATGGAATGAATAACTTTCTAGGAGAAGACCAACTACTGAAATCAACTCAAGAAGAAATAAAAACTCTGAATAGCCCTATCACAAATAAAGATCTTGAACAAAACAAAATAAACAAAACTGCCCACAGGCCCGAAGGTCTTCACTGTGAATTCTATCAAACATTTAAACAAGAGTCAATGCTAATTCTTCACACATTTTCCAAAAATAGAAAGGAGGGAACACTTTCCAACTTATTCTATGGGGCCAGTGTTACCCTGATGCTCAAACCAAACAAAAACATCTTATGAACAGAAACTATACACAAATACTGCTCAGTTAAAGGATTGATTCCTGGCTATGACCCAATAATACAAAATGCCAATGCTTAATTGAAAGCAAAACAGGATTTACCACATTAAAAGGCTAGAAGTGAAATGGGACAGAGCTTAAACCAGTAGATATAAATGGAGCACCTATCTCTACTGAAGAAATATTTTGGGAAAAAATCAAATACTGAGGGAGAGCTCTGGCTTTAAGCACATCTGACCTGAAATCCAACCAGAAATCTAGTTCATTAATTTTTTTTAGCAATTTACTATAGGAAAAATAGAATTAGGAAGGCTGGATGAATTCGGTGAAAAAAATTCAGTGAATTTGGGCTACGACTATGAAATAAACCTTTTCTGAAAATGAGGAAAATATTTCAAGTCATTTTCAAAATGTATAATTCATATGTTGGTTTTCAGAAAAATGTCTATAGTCTGTGTAGAAATTCATCTTGAAATATGAATGAGGCAAAAAGATTTTTTAAGTGCATATATGTGTATATATGGAATAAGTCTACTCAGATATCAGGCTACTCTAATGGCCTATACAAGAAAATCAAGCCATAGAGTCTGAGTTTGTCTTCTTTACCATACAGAAATCATTTCTATAAGACAAAAGTTATTTGAATGTCATCTTTTTGTTCAATTTCATATCTAACTTCATAGTGTAAGCCTTAATTAATAGCACATAGAATGTTTCCACCAGAAGCTCTGATGACTTTCGGGGGCCTTTGTTAAAAAGTTTTCTGTTATCACACGACAAAAGCTTGCAATCATTCTTTTCTCTTGATTTTCAGTGTTTATCAACTATATCATCTACTGCTATTTATTATCTATCGCTATTTATTGACATGCAGCTTCATCTAAGAAATGAGGTGGCCAGGGGCGTCTGGGTGGCTCAGTGGGTTAAAGCCTCTGCCTTCAGCTCAGGTCATGATCTCAGGGTCCTGGGATCGAGCCCTGCATCGGGCTCGCTGCTCAACGGGGAGCCTGCTTTCCCCTCTCTCTCTGTCTGCCCCTCTGCCTACTTGTGATCTCTCTGTCAAATAAATAAATAAAATCTTAAAAAAAAAATGAGGTGGCCAGAAGCATGCGTACCTTGATGTTGATCACACACACACACACACGCACACATGCGCGCACATACTCACACTCTCTCCAAAATATGTATAAATGGTAGGTGAGCATGCAGAGTTATGAAACATAGGCTCGTCTTCCTTTATGGCTACAGAATTATAATGGAAGTCACATGGCCGTGCAGTGTGCCAGTCGTCAATGAGTTCTTCTCTGCCCCTAAGCCATCCTTCTTTGTCTTATTTTGTGATACTGGAGCTGGACTCTATAAACAATTGTCCTGTAACAGGTGGCAAGTGTCAAGCCTTATGGTAGAAGGTTCTGGAAGGGTACCACAGGAAAAGGGTCTTCTCTTCCTGAATCTAGTGGCTTTTCCCTTTTGCTCCTGTCATGTGCCGCTGAGCTGCCACTCAGGGGTGGGCATCCCAGCTGGTGGCTTCTTAGTAACTTTTGCTGGAACCCTAGAGGGAGCTTTCTAGTGAGGTTTGTTCTCATTCTAGAGGTGGCTTCCTAGCAAGGGTCGGTGTCCCACCCCTCTCTCCCCAGCGGGCGACTTCTCAGGGAGGTTTGCTGGGGTTCATTTGGTCCGTTTCTGCTTGCCAGATCTGGAGTCCAAGACCTCAGCAAAATTCCGTGCCCTCAGGTAGGTGACAGTTGAACTTTGTCCAATCAGTTCTGAATACTATCAGTCTTGATGTGGTTCTCTTCTGAGATTCTCTTTTGTGGCTACCCTCTTTCAGCCCTAGAAGTGGCTGCCACTTATATCTGCTATTCCTTTATTCTTTATTTTATTTATTATTCTTTAGATTCTCTCGAGCCTTCTTGCTTATTCTCTCTTATAAATGAATAATTCTTCACATTAAATTTTCCGTGTTCAAGTGACTAGTTTTGTTGCTCTTTTCTAACTGGACCCTGACTTATACAGATTACATTTTGTTAGACACTTACCTAAAAGAAGAAGGTAAGGGAAGTAATTTTCCACTTCAAAATAGGAAATACTAAAAATAAAAAAAAATAGGAAATACTTCTTTGTATTTACATAAACATCTTTCTTACATTTACATAAATATTTTTTTCTATATTTAATTCATGGTAACCTCATCCACATAATCCCATTTTAAAAACTGATCTTTTTTTCCTAAAAATGTAATTTAAAGCATCATGAAGATTCACAATTAACTGCTTCTTTTATTGTGAGAGTCAGAAATGGGAATATTTAGAAGCCCCATTTGTTTTTCTCTCTTGTTATAGCCCTCTTTGAGACAGGAAATACAGACTCAATTTCCAGTTTGCATTTTCAGAAAGGAGAGGGAAGATAATAAGAAAAAAAAAAAACCTCAGTTTTATAACTCCGAATTATACCCCACTATACCTTGGTATTTCAGTTGACTTTGTATGGCTACAACCTTCACAAGAGGGGGCAGAATTCAAAAAGAAATGTTTCTTTTTATTATGTGGCAGAATTTTGCTAAAAGCAAAATTTCCAGTTTCTGGGCGGGGGATGTTCCTCCTTTCAGTAGCTCATGGGGGGAGATGTTCCTCCTTTCAGTAGCTCATTGATTCTGAAAGATTATTTGAGAAACAGGTAACATAGTCTAATATTGGGAGATATAAAGACCGCTTTCTACAGAAAGATTTGGGTATCAGCACATCTCAGATGTTTTCAGGCATGCCCGAATCATATGGTTAATTTTTACCTTGTTTCCATTATGATTTTACTTAGGAACTTCTCATGTAATAACTGTTTGAAATAGCTGCTTTGTAATTGGAAATGTAGGCACTTAGGCTTTTTAAAAATGCTATGGAACTTTAATTTGTAGTTTGTGAAATAGTGCTTGTAATGATCATTAATGTTTTATAACTTGAGGAGAAATCACAAACTAGAAACTGCAAGATTCAGTAAAAAATAATTAAAGACCTTAAGCTATACTCATTTAATGGAGTTAAAAATTGTAAAGAAATCTCATTTTGATAACCAATATTCTGCAAAATAATGAATTTACCCACTATTGCCATTTTGCAGATTGTCTAATGAATTGACTAAGTTAACATCATTTTCTTTACACTCCATGGTATTTTCTTCCTCACTTTTGATTGAGCATTTGATTATTACTTTACCATTTCCTGAACTTTGAAACATATTACCTCACTAATCCTACAGGATTCCCTGCCTTGTGACTATTTAAACAAATCTTACGCAGTCAAGAGTAAGTGAAGAAGTGATACCATTATTAAAGATTTATTTTAAACTTTGTACCATTCAAGACAAAAAGCAAAAAAAAAAAAAGTTTTCAACAAATAAAGGCTTGCTGAAGAGATATCAACACTAGCACTCTTGTCATGTCTGCTTATCATATTTCTCTGTCTGAAAAGGACATAGACTATCATCTGTGTAACTAGATTTAAACTTTGATTCTAATTTGGAAAATTTCTATTACCAGGAAACAAAATAGAGGCAACATAGTCATTCAGAGACAAAATTTGTCATTGAGAAGGTAACACGAAAGGTAAAGTCCATTGGGATGAAGTTGAATATTTTTCAGTGATGTAAATATACACTTTTCTTAACAAGTACAATAACTTGGTCACCTCACTCAGATTACCTTACCTCCAAACTCTGTTTTAAGCACCATGTTTGCCTTTAGGCAGTTTGAGAAAAAGTGTGTATCAAGCGTATAAATATTTCAGTGACTACCCTTCATTTCAGTATCAAACAGCTACTTCCAAACTCTCTCTCTCTCTCTCTCTCTCTCTCTCTTTCTATATATATATATATATATATATATAATTTTTTCGGTTTGTTTTGAAAGGTTTTTTTGAGACTGGGAACAGTTGAAGTAAATTTTTAAAACATATTTTAGTAACATTCAGGAATAACTATAGAAGTTTTCCCTTCTAGGAGAAAAAAATAACACTGAGAATTTCATACACATTGAAGTCATTAATGCATCTTAATACAAATTTCTATTAAAATAAAATATGGCTATATATAACTCTTATAGATCAAATTTAGGAGTCCCTAATAAATATAAAAGACATCACAAAAATGGTCAGAAAATTAAGAGTGAATATTTGCATTGTGATATTAAGAATCACTAAAATCCAGGTGCCTGGGTGGCTTAGGTCATGATCCCAGAGTCCCAGGATCTAGTCCTGCATGGGGCTCCCTGCTTAGCAGGGAGTCTGCTTCTCCCTCTGACCCTCCCCCCTCTAGTGCTTTCTCTCTCTCTCCTCTCTCAAATAAATAAATAAATAAATAATCTTAAAAAAAAAAGAATCACTAAAATTCAATCTCATATTAAATTTCTTTGATACCAGTTGGAAAAAAAAATGTACCATTTAAATAGTTGAATTCTAGGACTAGGAGCTGCTTCATTGAGCCATAGTAAGCAGATTAAAATTTACCACCCTCCCTTTTTTTAAGGAAACAAGTTTTGTTAATTTAAAACTTTTAATTTATGTCTTCTGCTCACTCATTTTAATAAAGACTGAAATTTCACACATAAGAAACGCGAAGTAAACAGAGAATGCATATGTCAGTTATAGCTCAATAAAGCTAGAAGAAGAAACCAACTAGAAATACTACTCATTTTTTAAAAGATTTTCAGAGGATATTTCCTAACTTCTCTGGTTAATCCAGACGAGAACAGACTGAGCAGCCCTGTGGAGACCACACCATTGGGACACTGCTCCAGTTGTGGGTGTGGGAGGCTGTGGGTGCTCTGCTCATGATAAGAAAAATGATGAGTTGTGGTATTTTGTGTCTCCAGCTATAGCCCTAGGTATTTACCAACTATTTAGAGCTTTTTGCAGGGTTTTACTTTAAATTAGGTGGGAAAGCACTATCATCGTAGAATATTCATGAACATACACTAAACACATAGAACTTTGGTAAGAGGATAGAGTTGAGGCTCTGTAGTAGGCGCCAAAGGATGTGCAGAACCTAGTCCCTAGGACTTGTAAATACGTTAACGTACATGGGTCTTGGCAGAAATGGTTATGTTAAGCACCGTAAAATGGGAGGTTAGTTTGGACTCTTTGGGTAGGTCCAATGTAATCTCAAAGTCCTCAAAAGTGGAAGAAAGAACGGACACCACAGAAATACAAAGGATTATAAGAGAATATTATGAAAATCTATATGCCAATAAATTGAACAACCTAGAAGAATTGAATAAATTCCTAGGAACGTATAACCTTTGAAAACTGAATCAGGAAGAAATAAAAGTTTTGAACAGACGGATCACTGGCAATGAAATTGAATCAGGAATCAAAAAACTCCTAACAAATAAAGGTCCAGGTCCAGATGGCTTCACAGGGGAATTTTACCAAAGAATTAAAGAAGAGTTACTACCTACCAAACTATTCCAAAAAATAGAGGAGGAAGGAAAACTTCCAAATTCCTTCTATGAGGCCACCTTTACTCGGGTACGAAAGCCAGACAAAGAGACCTCAAAAAAAAGAAAACTGTAGATCTTTATCTTATAGATCAACATAGAAGCAAAAATCCTCAACAAAATATTAGCAAGCTGAATCCAACCATACATTAACAAAAGGTGGAAGATGGAAGCAGAAAAGTCAGTCAGGGAAGAAGAGGTGATGAAAGAAGAAAGATCAGGTGATAGGATGTGAGAAGGAGGCCATCTTCCATGGCTGGCTCTGAAGGTGGAGGCCAGAGACCACAAGTCAAGGTTGCCTCCTAGAATATATAAAAGGCAGAGCAATATGTTCTCCCCTCTAGCCTAAGGAGAGGAGTCTAGCTCTGCTGACATGTTGATTCTTGCCCAGGGAGACCTGTGTCAGACTTCTGACCTACCAAACTGTGAGACAATCAATTTGTGTGGTTTTGAGCCACTAACTACATTTGGGGAAATTAACAGCAATAGAAAGCTAACATGGGATTCAAATATGGTTTAGAAAGAAATGCAGTTAGTGGATTAAAAGTCAGAAAAATGAGAAATGGCATAAGGCAGCAGAGGACTTTGGGAAGTGGGGAGTGACGACATTGTTTTAGCAGAAAAGCAGTGTGGGAGGCAAAAGTATGTCAACACTTGGGATGTCTATCTACTGAACTACAAGGGAGATGAACCCCTGCAAATAATTGGGGATCAGAGTAAAAGATGCTTTATAAACTATGAAAGGATTTTGAACTTTATCACAAACATTTTAAGGTTTTAATTAGGAGACTGACATGATCTCTATACTTGTTTTTAAAAAACATCAGTCTTTTGGTGAAAGAAATGGATGGGGTGGAATAATTCTGGATTCAAAGAACTAAGTTAAAGGCCTGTTGAAGTAATTCAGATTATAGCTAATCTCTATAGGACAACCATAGTGGGATGGAAAGAGGTCTGAAATGCTTTGGACTGGATTACACTGATAGGGGGAGGAAGATCAAAGAATCAAGGACAAAAGCCTTGGTTTCTTGCTTGAACAACCAAGTCATTTGGCCAAAGAAGGCCTAGAGAGGGAACCAATCTTGTGAAAGAAACAATAGGAGTTCCATTTTGGAAATATTGAAGTTAAGACGTGCATGAGTCATTTAAATGGAGAGGAACATTGGGAATTTGGTTTTGATTGATGAGTGAGTTTGGGGCTGGTGGTACATTGTGAGAATTCCTAGTACATGGGTAATGTTGACTTTCTGAGAATGAAAAGAAAGAATGAAAATTAGTATAGTACAGTACAGGTTAGTATAGTACCGTAATACCAGAGAAGTAAAAGAAATGGCATTTGAAGTTAGTAGAAGACAGATAGCAGGTAACAAGGCAGAAATAAACAAGGAAACAAACTTGATTCATAGATTTGTAGCATTTGCCGGTTTCACCATTAATTATATTTGAGCCACCAATGTTACATCCTGGCGCAGTTGGGAAGAGAAGCACATAATTGGCTCTCTTGACTCAGTGGGAGCTGGTTCCATTATATCACTGAGAAAACTGGAAGGAGAAATGGAAGCAGGAGCAATGAGAAATTGGAAGAGTTCATGTAGAAAATCCCTTAGAGACTTTGATTATGAAGGGAGGAGAGAGATGGAGACTACAGGATAAATTTTGTTTCATCTTTGCTTGGAGGAAAACTGGGTCGATTTGAATGGTAATAAGTAGCCAGTGGAGAAGAGAGGAAAGGGGTGGTTGAAAAGTGAGGTCTCTAAGGAGCTGAATATGTATACTGGCACCTGGGGGAAAATGGGATCATAAGGATAAGATGAAAATTTTAGACACAAAGAGGGTAAGCTCTTCTCTCATAAAGGTAGAGAGCAGGAAGGGATAAATTGAGTTTATATGTTTATGGTGGAAATTACAGAAGTTACTCTATGGTGTATGCATATTTTACAGTATAGTAAGTCAGATAAAATTTGAGGCTGATGGAAAGGTGATGAAGATGGGAACTTTAAAGAGATTCCAAGTAGGAAATAAACATTTCTGGGAAGTGTTTTCTTTCGGTGAGGTCAGTGACTACAAATTTATAGAGGCACAGAACTATCTATCTGAGATATTCTCCAGCAGCTCCCAGAAATGTACACATAAACAAAGAAACCAGGCAATTAGACTTAAACAGGGTTGGCCTTTAAATGGAGTGGCAGAGGTTCAATGGGGCAAGGAAGTTGAAGACACTGTGTAGAGGGAGCTCTTTTAAAGGGATCGGATGTGGAATTTTTGCTCCACAGGAAAGGAGGTCAAGGTAGATAAGGGCTGCTAAATATAAAGAAAGTAGGGGTATTAAGAGAACTAAGGAGGTAAAAATATAGCATAAAATGAGACTAACTGATTAACAATCCTGGGAAGAAGGTGAATTTTGTAGGTCTGGATTACAGAGGTAGAGTTACTTTGAAAGCTGTAACTAGAGTGACCATGTGGGTAAGAGACAGAATAGAGAACAGTCAAAGGCCATAGGAGATGAGATCAGAGGACTGCAAGGTCAGGATTATGTATTGGTCAGTAATTTGGATATTGAAGTCACTGATGATAATGCTAGAAATTAAAGAGAAAGAGTATTGCTTTCAATGATATGGATGATAGCGCTTAAGGAGGGTGGATAAAGGCTGCTGTATGAGTAATATGAGTCTAAAAATAGCAAGCATGTCACTTGGGTGGGGGAGGAATAACCAGCGGCTGACATGAGAAGGTCCGTCTTCCTCTTGTTTATGGGGGATACTAAAGGTTCAAGGTAATTGATAGTTTCGAGGTGGGAGTGAGGATGGGAAATCAGCTTCTGGTTAAATCTACAAAGTGAAAGTAATATTTTCCCTGGGACAGGAGCTCAACTGCTCTTTTCTGAAGAGAAAATTTTATAATAATATAAATTTATAATAAACAAATAATAAATTTATATAAATATATAATCTAAATATAATATAATATATTTATATTATATTATACTATTATATATTATAATATAATATAAAATATAGAAATAGAAATAAATAATAAATTTATATAATATAAATAAATACAAATATATATTTATATATCATATAAATATAAATAATATAATATAAATAATAATAAATTTATAACAAATAAATTTATATAAATATAAATAATAAAACTATATAATAATAAAAATATCATTTATTTTATCATTTGACTAAATGCATTTATCTGTTGCCTTATGATGAGAAACTTTGAAGGGAAGAGCAGAGCTAGGAGTTCAAAGGTATTTAGACATTTGTGTGGAGAAGGAGAGGAGGGGGTGGCAAACGCTCAAGAAGCAGACACAGGAATTGCTGAAGAATGTATTTCGGTGTAATATAATTTTACTTCCAAACTTTCACCTCCTACATAAGCCTTAGTTTTGAGAGAATGAGCAGAGATACTAAAAGATTGAATACTCATTTTCTTAGTCATTTCTAAATATTGGGCCCTGGGCCTTTCAGCATTTAATATCTCCCCTTTAGTTGACTAAATGGGTGAATTGTTTTATTAAAGCTATGATCTCTTTGTCTTTTCAAAAGTGTACCTCCTTATTTTGTTTTGCCTGTTTATTATTGCCCTCCAGAAAAACTAACACCAACATGAACATCAAATGAATCCATAATGCGTAAAGCTATCCACAGAAGTAAGTTAATAATATTGATTATACAAGGTGTTCCCTTCAAAAAGCATTTGTTTGAGAGGATTATCAAAGCACTTATTCATTTAGTTAAACTTTGTGAGCTGCTATATTTGATACAGCAGAGTGGAGAAAAAAATGAACTATTAAGTAAAATCAATCATGTAAAGAAGCAGTTACCTTC
>CM052800.1:162947652-163071366 GCA_028533885.1 Nasua narica | reverse complement strand
CATCACTAATAAAAGTTGAGAAAGGAGTAAGGAGGACAAATAAATTGAATCTATTCTTCATTTCCATATCATGAACAATCTACATGTTTTTTTATTATGTTCAGTTAGCCAACATACATTACATCATTACTTTTTGATGTAGTTGTTCAATGATTTATTAGTCGTGTATAACACCCAGTGCTCATCACAACACGTGCCCTCCTTAATACCCATCACATGGTTACCCCACCCCTCTCACCCTCCTCCATTCTGTAACCCTCAGTTTGCTTCCCAGAGTCCAGAGTCTCTCATGGTTTGTCTCCCTCTCTGATTTCTTGCTGTTCATTTTTCCCTCCCTTCCCCTAACGTCCTCCATGCTATTCCTTATGTTTCACATATGAGTGAAACCATATGATAATTTTTTTTCTCTGCTTGACTTATTTCACTTAGCATAATCCCCTCCAGTTTCATTCATGTCGATGCAAAAGATAGGTATTCATCCTTTCTGATGGCTGAGTAATATTCCAGTGTGTGTGTGTATATATATATACACACACACACATAAAACCTACATATTTAGTTATTTAATATATTTTTAAAGATTTTATTTATTTATCAGAGAGAGAGAGTGCAGAGTGAGAGTGAGAGAGCACAAGCAGGGCCAGGAGCAGAGGGAGAAACAGACTCCCCACTGAGTGGAGACCAACACAAGGCTCGATCCCAGAACTCTGGGATCATGACCTGGACTGAAGGTAGACACTTAACTGGTGAGCCACTCAGGGGCTCCCAATCTTCATATTTAAATGAAGTTGCAGTTTATTAGTTATTACACTGACTTGAACGTTCAACTGATTCTGTTGAACAGGAAGTGCTTTATGACCTAATAGTGACTTACGGAGCCATGGCCCTACCCTAGTCTTCATTTCCGGTATAAAGAAATGAGGAAACCACCTGAATTTGTTTTCTAATTACACTCCACTAATCTTCCTTAGTTAATATGAAAGTGCGATTTTGATATTTATGCAAAAATAATCTATAGAAATCCAAATCTTAAGTCAGACCCTTCAGACACATAACTGGATTTAACACTATTGTGATGAATTAGGATAGACAGTATTCAGTCTGAATAACTCATAAAATGTTGAGCTTACCCATTAGTTTAATGCATATTTGAAATAATTTTTATTATCTGGGCTAGGAAAATTTTTCTTGATTAGACAATACTTCCTTAGGTTTCATTTTGTAACATGCTTGCAGCATATTGAGTTCAAGAGATGAATTGTTCATTTAAGGTTCATTTAAAAGTGTCAGGCAGTACAGTAATTTAACGCTTTCCCCCCCTCGCTGCCAACTGCGACTTGGCATCGTACAGCGGGGTTGAATGGCACAGGTTTTGGAGACCGCAGTTCAGTTTCTGCAAGTCTCATGGGCACGAATAGCAACTTTTCAAGAGCACTGTAATCCCTAGACGGTGTATATAAAAGGCCATCTAATTTGAATCGCTTTAAAAAACAGTTTATCACAAATATATCTGATTTATTCTGCCTGTACATTTAGTTACTAATACTATTAGCTGTAGCAAATCATCACTGTTGACTACTATTCATTTCCTAATCATTAATCAAAAGAGCCATTTTTTATTGTACGGTCAGCAATCAATTTTTGAGCTCTGGAGAATCTAAAGAGCAGAAGATAAAGAAATAAAAGCAACAATTTCCCTGGAGAAAAATTTACATAGAGGAAGAAAAATCAAAGCCTCGAACAATATCTCAAGTGTGAGTGCCATTTCTTTTTTAAAAATCTACCATTTTTTGAGCCCTTGCTCTCTGTTAGTCATCAAGCTGATATTATTTTCCTTTTCCAGGTGAGAAAAACATGGCTGGGGGATTAAGGAACTTAGACATATGGGGAGTGAATGCCAGAGATGGACTCCAATCTAGCTTGTCTGACATCAGAGCTTATACACCAGACACAGGACTACTCTGCCTCTCTTGAAAGGCATTCCATTTAGAATCTCAACCTCCGTATGGATGCTGGGACAGAAGTTAAAAGATAATAGTGACCATTTACCAGCAATTCCGAAAGTTATGTCATTTTCCTTTTAATTCCTAAAATACAACAAAGGTTTGTGTTCTGTAACATTCACGCTAAAAACCAAGGGCTTACGCTAAACTGAACTGTAATTGTCTTCCACCTTGACTGTCTAGGAAGACACTGTCTAGGACTGCTTGGTTAGCATGGTGGTAACAGACCTAAAGCTGCTTCTGTCTTACTCTCTGCTTAGTGAGTTGCCTTTATCTTAAAAAAAATCTATCTAGAAAAGAGCCAAATTCTTTTCAATTTCAGCATATACCCTTGGTAGCATCAATCTTAGTCATTCTTGTTCATCTTTGTTGGAAGTGCCAAGAAACAATGAATACATACCAATTTCGTGATTTTCTCACATAATTTCTCCAAGCTCAACTGCAGATATTTTCCTCACATGATTCCCCCATGGTATAATAAAGACACTAGTTTTCCTTTTTTGTGGTTTCTATTGTTGCAACTGACTCTTAGATGATAACTGCTAGTTATTCTTGATTTTTTTAAGAATCAAATTTGCATTTGTTAGGATATTTAGTTAAGATATTTAGTTAAATTTAGTTACCTAAATTTGCATTGCATGTGGTCTGGCTATAACTAGGTGAGACTGGGTGGCACAAAGATGGCCTTCTTCTAGGGATTCAGGTTCATTTTACATCATTACTACACCATCTCTGGCGCATTGCCTTTTATCACAGAATTCAAGGTGACCCATCACCCTGTCTGCATTCCACCTAAAGAAATGGTGAAAAGATGAGAGGAGGACACACTTTGTTTTGATGGTGTGGCTCAAAAGTTGCACAAATCACTTATGATCACATCCCATTGAGCAGAAATTGGCAAAATGGCTACACCTGGGTGCAAAGGAGCATGAGAATGTAACCTTTATTCTGAGCGATAGTGCACTCAGACACATAGCAGGGGTTTGTTTTTGTTTTTAGTGAGTAGGGAATAAATATTGAGGAAAACTAGCAATATCTTCCTACTTTCCCACCTGTTACTATGAGAAATCACAGTAAGAATTGGCAGCAGTTTAAAAACTATACTGCAAGTCAAACTGCATATTTTTACTATAACATTTATCTCTGAAACCTGGTTTTTCTGATTCCAAACTAATTTTTTTTCAGACTCTAAGCCTATGGTATCATGGAAATGCAATAATTAGTATAATGATACTAATTTCAGGGGTAACAGTTACAAATTAGATACTGACAAGTTATTGCCCTTCTTACTCTTACTCTTTATACTTTACTTTCATACTCTTTCATAAGACATGTTCCAAGTACAGAAAAGAATAAACACTCTACACTTAAATATTTCTCTTTGGCTTAGTGGATACGTAAGAAATGGAGGAAGAGGATAAAAACAAAGAAATAAATTTTAAAAAACTAGTTTTCATAGAGTTGATTTTTAATTCATACTTTAAGTGTCAGATTGAGAAATGTTATTCCAACTAAGATCTAAAATAATATTTGTAAGTAAATCTCTTATATTAATTAATTAATTAATTTGAGAGAGAGAGAGCAAGACAGAGAGCACGTGTGTGAACACGGGGAGGGGCAGAGGAAGAGGAGAGAGAATAACAGGCAGACTTCCTGCTGAGCACAGAGCCCTAAGCTACTTGATTCTGACCCTGAGATCATGACCTGATCTGAAATCAAGAGTCAGCTGCTTAAGCTGTTGAGCCACCGAGGCGCCTCTTTTACATTTTAGCTACAGAAATTTTGTTCACCCAAGATTCACTCTTCTTGGCTGAAGGATGTTCATTTTGACGTTTTCCCTTTCCTTGCCCATCAACTTATAGGATCTCATATTAAAAACAATGGTCTCATTGTGAACATTGGTTTCATACATTATGTTTTAACTCTGAGGATTTGATGCTCAGATAGAATTTGATAAACTATAGTGGCCAATGTTTTATTTTGAGAATGAATGTACTTAGGACATCTTTTGGTTGCTTTTAGTAGGGGTGCTAATTTTACTTAAAAATCTAAATCTCGGGCGCCTGGGTGGCTCAGTTGGTTAAGCAACTGCCTTCGGCTCAGGTCATGATCCCGGAGTCCCGGGATCGAGTCCCACATCGGGCTCCCAGCTCCATGGGGAGTCCGCTTCTCACTCTGATCTTCTCCCTCTCATGCTCTCTCTCACTCTCTCTCTTTCCTAATAAAGAAATAAATAAAATCTTTAAAAAAAAATCTAAATCTCAGGGCGCCTAGGTGGCTCAGTGGGTTAAGCCTCTGTCTTCAGCTTAGGTCATGATCTCAGGGTCCTGGGATCGAGCCAGGCTCTCCGCTCAGCGGGGAGCCTGCTTCCCCTTCTCTCTGCCTGCCTCTCTGCCTGCTTATGATCTCTCCCTGTTGAATAAATAAATACAATCCTAAAAAAAAAATCTAAATCTAATTTTCCTCCTTTTTTTTTGAAGTAAAAATTAAAATCAGGTTTCAGGTGATCTGGATGATTATAGGCCTCTTGTCACTCTTTCAACAAATTCTAATGATGACTCATAGAAAAATTCCACTTTTGTAATCCTAATAGTTTTGGGAAACAGTGTATCCTACAGACTCCATAGGACATATGTCTCCTCCAAGGTTATCGTAAGGTCTATTAAAAAAAGAAACAGATTCTCTTAACACACTCTGTCTTGGAGTAGATGTATTTTTATATTACAACTTAGAATTTGGGTCAGGATACATTCCCATTTGATGGCCTATGGGGAAGTATTCCAGCCCAAATGGCTTGCAGACCCATGCTGTTTGGCCAATACAGTACCTTAAAAATAAGACAGAGCCTTCTGGTTCTTAAATACTACCATCAGCCGCCTCTTAAAAGCACTTCAGGAATAAACAGTCCAAGTGAATAAATAAGAAATAAAACTGAATTGATCGCTGATGTCTTCAAAATTATATATGTTACATAAAAGAAATCATACTTGCAGCTTTTCTTTAAAAATGGAGATTAAGGTTTGGCCATGTGAGGTCCCTATTACCATATGAGCTAAGTAGAGCCTGCCCTCTTAGAGGGGTCGGGGAGCAGACTTTCTGGCTCAGTTAGCTAATACTGGTCTCTTGCTTTTTTTTTTTTTTAAGATTTGATTGATTGATTGATTGATAGAGTATGTGTGTGTGCACAAGCAGGCGGAGGGTCAGAGGGAGAGGGAGAGAGAGAATCCAAAGCAGACTCCGCACTGAGCGGGGAGCCCAATGACAGCTTGATTTCATGACCCTGAGGTCATGACCTGAGCTGAAATCAAGTCTGCTGCCTAAATGACTGAGTCACCCACATGCCCCTGCTGGTCTCTTCTTGTCGGATATTCCACATCTGGCTAGATCTAGGACTACTTGATGAAGTTTCAGTGGACTTGGAAGGTAGAGAAGAGAGGGGAGGGCAAGAAATATTTGCAGCTAAGCCTGCTCTTTATAGAGATTTCCAACAATCCCCAATTTCATGTTCCACAACCTTCACAAAAACTCCCCCCAAACTTCTACTTCCCATTGACCTTTCACCCCAAATGCTTTTTTTGGGAGGTGCTGCTGTCATAAGGATAAAATGGAGCTGTATTCTCAGTGCTTTGGGATTTCTGCTACTGCTGGGGTCACCTCCAAGGATTGTTGTCCTCTTCCTCATCGAAAGGGAAACATAAAAGTTGGTTTTATTTTTACTTAGCAGGAGTAGCTTTGATGCAGAAATGGGATTAGACACAGCATGGTTGTAATGAGTGCTGTGATAAATTGTAAGGGAATTTTGGAATTGTTGCAAGTAGCATATTCTTGAGGAAGCTACTAAATCTGGCATTTCTAATTCTGGTTGAACTGTTAATTGCATTTGCTGAGTATAGGTACAAAGATAATGTTCATTATAGTTAAGAATGTAGACAAAGCATTTGTATTATAGACCCTTGGAATAAATCCAAAAATCCCTAAGCATGGATTAGACGTCTGTACTGTAGAAGGTATTCTCATGTTACTGCCTTACGCGAGGAGGTTATAGTCCTAGACAGACATGTGGAATGAGATTCATGCATTTCTTGAAGTTTCAGAGATACTGATAGGACTGATGTGACTATATAATCCATCTCCAAAATTTAGAGAGAATTGATGTGGAGCCTCAATCTCCTCCACATATAAAGCAAAGCTGTTGGCCTGATACATTCAAATTTCCTTACATTTTCATTGTGCCTTTTATAAAATAAAAAGTATTTTACAGGAGAAAGGTGACAGCAGGCAAAAGTTAAAATCTGGCAAAAATAAAACCAGAAGCTTGTGGACTCGGCAACGGAGTTAGGGAACTGTGCCCCTTTTTATTCTGCATAATCAAGAGTCAAGATTGATGCTCAATGCTTCCGCTCTCAGGCAGTGATCCGGGGTCCGCGTTATTTACTATATATAGCGCTCTGTCCTTGGGTACCTGAAAACCTCAAGGGGATACAGTATTCTGCTCATAATTGCTGCGTCTTGCTTGTTATGCTCTATTTGTCACTAGCCTTATCATTTCGTATTTATTTACTCAAGCTGAGTTACATTAGTCAGTAATTCTTTCTCTGGGCTCCAGTTCTGTCCAAGTTATCCTGAATTCAGGTACGGTCTCCTAGCGTATCCCTCGCTTCAAGATTCGCTTTCTTTCTTTCTTTCTTTCTTTCTTTCTTTTTTTTAGCATTTGCAAACTTTGTCGGTTTTACTGCTCGCTTTTCTTCCAGTCTTTGAAAAAAAGGGATCCAAAGTGATTTTCACATTGATCCCCACCGCACCTCACTCATTACCATTCCCCCTCTTGACCTGCTTGCTCTCTTGCGGTGTCTCTGGGTGGCTCTCCTGTGTTTCAAAGAGTGCTTGTTGACCTTGAGGATTAATCTATGGTTGGTGATATATTTTTAAAAATTCACTGAAGTTCAAGCACTGTAATTTATGACCGTGGTTTACTTCAGTCAGACTTGAGATATTATATAAAATCATAAAAATGCTGGCATATATGTGTTGCAAACTTGTCTGCCTGGACAAAGTTATTCTCTTTTTAAGCAATTTTGCTTCTCCAGGATAACTCTCTTTTGGTTCATAGCATCAAAGGGCATTTATTCTATCACTCATTATTCTTTCTGGGGCAATAAAAAGTTTTTGCTACTTAATTGTTGTTCCAACATCCTAGGTTGAAATAAAAAGTCTGGGCTTCTAGTTTGGCCGAGCCATTTATTGATTACCCAACGTTGGGCAAATCCCTTGCCCTCATTCTAGCTCAGTTTCTTTATCAGGGGAATGGGCATGCTATCAATTGATCATCCTATTGCATAAGATTTTTTACAAGGAAAATACTGGTTGTGTGGAAAGGGATTTGAAAGTTAGAATGCTATATACAAATAGGTTAATAGCATATTGTCACAGGCTAGCAGAGTAACTGGCATGGATAGTAGACGTGAGATAAATATTAAAAGTCACATATTCAAGTTATTTATATTCATAGATTTGTACAGCCAAAGGTGACTTTTTGCTACACCCTCACGTATAAGGCCCAGGAAGACTCCCTGCACAAATTAATGGCAAATCTGGAGAGCATTTAAGATTCCGGACTCCTGGCCTTGCTCATTGAAAGCATAGTTTTTTGGACCACTACTTCCCATCGGCGTGTACGCACCGCATGCATTTGGTTTTGCAAACGATCACTGCTGCTCTTAATGCTCCTCAGTGTGAAAAAAGAATAGTATTTGCTTCCTTATGTTGAGTGTGGGAATGAAGAATACAGAAAAAGTAAAATCATTCCATTCATGTAACTTGCAAAGTAAACTAGATATTTTCATGAGATTTTAATTTCTTGGGGTACCCGAACATCTCTCTTTCCAACTTTCATCATGCCTCAGTCCAAAGCCCTCACACAAACTTTTGCTAAATCTTAGGGTTGAGGTGCACTTATGTTCTCTTGGACTTCACTGCCTCCTGAGCTTTGGCTTCTCTATGTGGAGCTATGCTTTTACATTACCTAAGCCCTGAGGTGGAACTCACTCACAAAAATAAATCTCTGATATGAAATATTCATCAGGTTAGAGGGTTTTAGTGGATATAATTTGTGGAAGGGTCAGCTGCTTACAGTAAAGAGTCAACTGCATAGCCCACGGATTTCTGCAATTTTCACCAGCCCCTATCTTTCTATTTCTATGTTCTATTTCTTTTTGTTATCTTTATGTCAGATTATCTCAAGAATTCTAAATGTTCTTCTCTGTAATTAGTAGAGTCATTTAGTTCTATGGGAAAACGTGGCAAAACACAGACATACAGGTTAAAAGTAGTGGATTGGTTTACTTCATCAAATTATTTTTCATCACAGTTGCTAAGAGAAGCTCTGTTGTCACTTCTTTGTAACATCCCTTTATTTTGATTTATAAACCCTTATTTTCTTGTGATTATGTCAATCACGTTGCTAAAACCTTATAGGCCAATTGATTCCTTAGGACTTTATGTTGTAACAGAATATTCAAGCTAAATTCTATTAAGTAATACAACTTTTTTTAAAAGATTTTATTTATTTACTTGACAGAGATCACAAGTAGGCAGAGAGGCAGGGAGAGGGAGAGGGGGAAGCAGGTTCTCTGCTGAGCAGAGAGCCCAATGCAGGGCTCGATCCCAGGACTCTGAGATCATGACCTGAGCCGAAGACAGAGGCTTAACCCACTGAACCACCCAGGCACCCCAAGTAATACAACTTTAAGGTTGATTTAATTTAGCAGCTGAAGGATGTCAAAATAATAATTTTCATGTGTGGGTGGTCCCTCTCAAAAATATGGGTGCTAACCTTTGCCAAGGCTACCTCTTTCTTGTCTGTATCTGAAGACTGTGTCTCTCCCTTAACTTTAAAATTAAAACTCTGATTTTATGCTAATTGGACTTATTTGTTACATGACTACTTCTGAATCAAATCACTACAATCAAGTGGACAACATTGTGCTGATTGATTTAGACCAATAAATGTCCACCATTGAATATGAGTAAAAATGCAGTTCATGCAAACCATATGATTCCATGTGGAGGAAGTTTATTCCCTAATGAATCTTGGGGCTGATATGATGTTGGGTAAAAGACCAGCAATTATCAACTATCTCCTATGAAAATTCTCTCTTCTTAAATTGTATGAATCTTAAAATGTGAAAGCCTATTATTTGCAACTAACATTTAAAAAATTATATTGATCACCTCTTTTAGATGCAGGGACAGCCCAGTGTTGAATATTGTTAGTCATAACCAAATCCATTTTTCAGCTTGTCTAGACTTGGGTAAACATTATTGCAGCTTTTGAATATTAAGAGCTCTCTATCTTCTGGGTGCAAAGACTTTGAGACTTGTTCTGGCCAATAGTTTTGTTTTATATTTTATTTTTTAATTTAACTTAATTTAATTTAATTTTTATTTTATTTTATTTATTTTGGCCAGTGAACTTTTAATGGAAGTGAGATGCCTCACTACTGCACCAGACCATGTAAATGAAACTCAAGGGTTTTTTTTGTCCTTATTGAAGCATCTGGCATAGATCCAGAGAACAGCTGTATAAGCAGTGAGGATCTCAGAGGAAGGACATAGAGAAAGTATTGAACAGAGCTCCCAATTGACTCATAATGGACATGGAAAATGGGTAAAAAATAAAACTGTTCTTTTAAGCCACTGAGCATTGAGGATTGCCTATTATCACAGCATAACCTGGTCTATTCTAGCCTACACATAAGGATCAAGTTTTGGTCTGTCATATTGTCGCCTTAGAGACGTCAGGGACTACATTTTCCAGTCTGCTCTTCATAGGACTCTATTTTTCCCAACAGAATGAGAAAAGAATTGATGTATTCAACTTCCATATTACTCCTTTGAAAGGTATCTGTTTCTCTGGGCTACTGCTTTTACATCAGTCCTGGTTAGAAATGGTGATGTCTGCAGTAAGTGTGAAAGCCTCATGTGAAGAATGGCAGAGCTTACCCCATCTCTTTGGTCCATGGATGACTTGATTGAAGGTAAAATTCAGCCTACTAGATCCGTGCTTTATGGGAGAGAGAAATAAAACTATTTTTTCATGTCCTTGCATTTTTGAGTGTTTACTGAAGTAGTGAAAAATATATATAATATATAATGTACAAATATACATATATATACAATATATAATTTATAAATATATATATAACAAATATACAAATCTGAACATGTAATCAGCCAATAAGGAGTTATAGATGTATTTATACTATATTTAAGATAAAAATGCATGGTGCTGCCTGGAATGTGCTTATCGTTTCATAGAAAGTTAAGAAATATGAAAATAAAGCCTTTATAGAAAATGGTGAAGCGGAATAAGGTCAATACACCATGGAATGGTGAAAGGATCTTTCACTTTGAAGGTAAACATAAAGCAAGATCTGCATTTAGACCATACTACCTAATAATGGCGTGATATTGGGTAAGTGACTCTGAAATGCACAATATTATTATTTTGTACAGTTGACATAGTTATTATTAATTCTGTGAATTGCCTAGAAAAGTTCGTGGCAAATCATAGACACTCTGATGTAGTTCTTTTTTTTTTTTTTAAGTGAGAGAAAGAGAGAGTGCATGCACATGAGTGGGGGGTGGGTAGGGGCAGAGGGAGAGTGAGAGAGAATCTTAGCAGATTCCAACTGAGCGTGGAGCCTGACATGGGGCTTGATCTCAGGACCATGACATCATGACCTGAGCCAAAATCAAGAGTCAGATGCTTAACTGACTAAGCCACTCAGATGCCCCAATGTAGCTTATATTAATGTTATTTCTAAGTAGTTTGCATAAGGAATGACATTTCAAAGAAAGGATACATTTGCAAAGGACAGCAGAAATGAAGTTTGTATAGGGAAAACTGAAGTTTGAAAGCTATGAATAATCTGCCCCAGGAAAGGAGGTAGACAATTGCAGGCAGTTAGTATATGGGAGCACAAGGTCAAGTGCACATGGGGAGAACAGGGCATGGAGGAAGCTGGAGGAAGTGCAGCAGGTAAGATAATGTTAGAACAGAGATGAGAAAGAGGATATGAATGTATCTTAAACTCTTCTCTTGCATATAGCAGACCCAGGACTGGATCCTATTCTGGGGAGATTTGAAAGATATCACTTGGGAGACCATTTTTTAGAATAAAAACCCTCAAGATTACAAATACAAATTTGGGCACAGTCAAGTAAATGGTAAGTAGCAGATCTATAATCCATTCTATCCCCTTCCCTGGACAAAGAGCTTCGTCCTGGAAAGAAAGATGGTGACTTCATCAGATTTCACTGGAAACTTACTAATGACAGGTTTCTTAGCAAGCAAACCAGTGGTATTAGCTAACAAGAGAGTTACTATGTTTGGAATACTTTTTTATTCTTTTTATTTTAAAAAATATTTTACTTATTTATTTAGAGTAGAAAGCAAAAGAGAGAGCGAGCGAGCGAGTGCACACAAGGAGGAGGAGGGGCAGAAAGAGAGGAAGAGGGAGAAATTCAAGCAGATTCCCCCACTGAGCACAGAGCCTGACTCAGGACTTGATCTCACAACCTTGAGATCATGACCCAGGCTGAAATCAAGAGTTGGATACAACCAGCTGAGTCACCCAGGTGCCCTGCAATGCTTTTTTAAAAGGATAAATCTTATTCCCTAGGATTGCCTATGATTAACAAATATAAGTTTGAGTTTTATGGGATGGCTATGGGGAATTGTCACATTAACTATGTAGCTATCTGAATATAAAATGGAGATGTTTTAATGCCAAGAATGCTCCTTCTGTGTAAGGGGTATGACTACACACATCACTTGGAGATCTCCTATATTAATATAGGCCCAGAACACATGTGGGGAGCTGTATTGGAGGCCCTGGACCTCCTTGTTTTGCCTGAGCCTCAGGATTAGTCAAATTCTTTATTAGTAAAGCTTGATATCTCTGGTTTGTGTGTCTAATTTGAGAGTGTGATCCTTCAAGTTATTTCAGATTTGTGCATTAAACAGTGTTATCTTTCAGATCCACCAATCACAATAGCCGTTTATTGTCATTTTGGCAAGATATATGGGGAAAATATATTAGGGACCTGATACCAAGTTAGATGCCTACCTACTGTTGTATGAAATGGTGAAAACCCAGAGAATATTACAGGGATAAGTCTTATCAGTGGAATTTTTAGGAAATCCTTCCAGATCTGGTGGAGATGACTAAATGGATAGACAAGGCATAACAGGAGAAAGGGAAAAGTAATTAAATATTGTACTCCTGGCCATTGTTAGCAGCCTTGATAAAAGCTAGACTTGTAAAAGAAGAGGAGGTGGCAATGGGAGAAAAATCAGGAGACATGTAACTTTAATTTGCAACTAGGATTGCTAGGATTGTTGATTAACCAAAAACTTATAAAAGTGTCCAAAGACCAGGCTCAAGTAACTGTAGAATTCCAAGGGGATTCTTTCTCTTTAAGCATTAGGACAGTTAAAAACAAAATATTAAAAAAGCCTGGAGAATAATTATTGGCATGGTCTCTTAGAAATGGCAATGGGGTGCATCGGAGGCTCACTTAATTAAGCATGGGACTCTTGATCTCAGCTTGGGTTGTGATCTTGAGGTCATGAGATCGAACCCTGTGTGGGCACAGCACTGAGCACGAGTCTGCTTGAGATTTTTTCTTCCTCTGCCCTCCCCTCACTCGTGCTCTCTAAGTAAGTTAATTAATTAATTAATTAATTAAAAATTCTTAAGAAAAAGAAATAGCGATGAGGAAGCATGGTGCTGACACTATATTCCTGAATGTAAGTGATTATTTGGGTTATAGCTGATCCTTAAGTGACTCAGAACTTTTATGGGCAAAGGCGTCTTCGTGGTCTGCAACCAACAAGCTGCCGGGGAGGAATGTGAGGGATGTTCCTCAGTCTCACTCTTACCTCTTAAAGTGTAATGGTAAATTTTCCGTAGCTGTCCTGTCTGGAGGAATTTAATCCCTCCGTTAAAGGCTAAGCCATAAATTCTGAAAAACATGGACTGAAAGGTCTAGAACTGCTTGCTTAATCTCTGGCAAGAGATTTTAGACTGTAGGAAATGATTAGGTCAAGTGGCCTGGGGCTGGTAAGAAAAGCTTTCTTAGGAATATTACATATGGGTGCCCGGTGTAAAATAATTCCTTTGTTGGGGTGGTGGGGGGAAAGAATGTAGGAACAGTACTCTGAATGGCATGGCGGTAAACCTAGGAGGATTAAAGGTACAGCTGGAGAGAACCAAGGTAGGGTAGAATTACAATTTGGGAAATGTGACTGGATAATTTCTTTCCCTTTCCCTGAATGCATGCTTGGGATAGATATTATGTGCAAATCAGGGATGTTATTCTTTACCCCCCAAAAATGTGCTAAATCCCTCTTTCATGTGATTTTAATCAGCTATGGTGAATGGGAATCTTTGGAACCAAGCCTTCCTAGTGATAAACATTAAGCTATGGAGAATTCTAAGACAGAAGTGAAATTGCTGCTCTCATCAAGGAATTGTTGGGGTGGGAGTTTTAATCCCTCTCTCCCTTTGTAATAGTCCTGTCTGGCCAGTACTTATGGAAGACAGTGTTTAGAGGTTAATACTAGACTATTGAGCATTAGCCAAAGTGGTTCCTTTGATTTGCTTCAGCTGTACTTGACACAGTAGAGACTACCCAAGGAAGTGTAGTAGTCCAGTGGGGACTGGTATAATGTTACCTAGTTGGCTGGTGCGTTCTTTTCATACCAGATTTGGAGTCCAGCCAGGTGCAATTTTCAGTCTTGTGGGATGGAAATCAGCATGCATACTGTTTTGATACAGGGAAATTTGAATTCTCAGGCATATGGCCATGATTTAATGAGGTAGGACTTGAACTTGCTAACCATTAGAGCACATTAGTATGCTGCACTGATGACATGATTATCACTGATGCCTCAGATGAGGAGGCTCTGGAGGACAAATAGAGGCTGGCTGACATATCCACTTAAATTCAAGATTGGCTTTGTCCGTGAAATTCTTGGGAATTACATTGACTGGAACAACCGAGAACATTCCCATAACTAACAAATAAGTTCTCAGACCCTGCCAATAAGGAAGACACTAGAAGGCCAGCAGGACTATTCAGGTTTGGGTGAAATAATATTCCTCTTCTAGGATCCTGATGGCCCCTCTTCACAAAGTCAATAGGTTATAAGAGAAAGGAAGGGAGGGAGGGAGAGAAGGAAGAAGGGAAGGAGGGAAAGCAGGCAGGCAGGCAGGAAAGAGGGTCATGAATAGAAATAAAGATTAAATAGTTAGAGAAGATGGTATAGGCAGTCCCATTTGGTTGTTATGAACCATAACTAGGTATGAATCATATAGAGACCAAAACCTTTGGCAGAAATCAAACATGGCAAAGACAGCTTGGGTTTTGCATTTGCAAACTGTCTGAAACAGCTGCTCATTGTAGACCCTTAGAAAACAGTGGTCAGCTTAGTACCAGGCAGCAGTGAACACTACCCACAGCAGAGAAGTCGTAGGGTGAGAAATACCCATCATGTCTTGGGTGATGTCAAAGCAATTTGAATAGAGATGGAGAAGCCAACAAAATCAATGATAAAGTGACAATGGCATATTCAACAGCATTCTAAAGGTGGGAAGTCACTGGGTGTCATTAAACACATGCATTAGGAAGTTGATTTTATAGAGCCCCTATCGTAAATAAACTTGGAGTCTATGAATTTGCTGGAAAATGTCTCATGAACTATAGAACTGTGTATAAAATGGAGATATGTTGGGATCAAAATGGGTTTCTCTAGAAGTGAGAGGCTGTACACTTTGCCTGTTGATATCCTTATTAACTTGGACCCAAACGTGAGAACGACATCCTCAGGGAGCTGCATGAGAAGTCCTAGCTATTCGTCTGCTCTGTCACTGCCTCACAACTGCTTAATCTATAAAATTATTTGGGAGGTATGATATCTGAATTCTAGCAGTCCGATTTGACAAGACGATTGTATATTATCTCAGCCATGACATGAATTATTTACTTGGATTAAGAAAAGTAACTACAACAAACCACAAATCTGAAAAGCTAATGAAAATCCAGAAAAATGGTATAATATTTTTGTTACTTAGTGCCAGACATGCCTCTATGACCCTCTTTTTTCCTACATGATTTGGCTTAATCCTCTAGAATCGCCTCTTCACGTGATCATGATTTTGAAGTATCATTTTGTACAGGAAAGGTAGAAATATAGTTCTGCCTTTCCTCTAGCCCGAACGTTTTTTCATTATTGATGAGTAGATTAGGGGCCCATGAGAAAGAAATCCTCTGCTTACAGTTTTAAATTACTGAGGATTGGAAAATCCTATACAAAATGTTCCTCGGTACATTTCAACCTTGTTTCTCCTCCACTACACTCAAATTTTGACTACAGGCACTGTAGGACATCTATGTATCACCGGACCCTGCATTTCTTGTCACTGACACTGGCTGAGTTGGTACAATGGGTGGCAGAAGTAGTCCTGGAGGCCATTCTTTTCCTTGGTGGCTGGCGATAACTTAATTATGCACAGTAGTGACTTTGAATTGCACAGAAACACCCCACTAAACACAAAGGAAATGTCCTACTGTCAGCTCACTTTCCCTTTAGCGAGATCCCCCAAATCTCTAGTCATTTTAACACCACCTGACACAAGGGCAAGTGTGACAAATGGGAGGAAGGGGCGGAAAGGGCAGTGATCCTAAAACTAGGTAAAAAAAAACACTTCGTTTTTTTCAATTTCATATATGATACTGTGAACACAGTGCTGGGGGTGGGGTTCTTCCTCATGTGCAAGCGGGGAGCCCTGAATATTAAACTTCATTACTTTCGTGGTATATCTGCGTGTGAGTGGGGTCAGATCATGAAAGGGTTGAAAACTTGGTGGAGAGAGCTGGGTTTGATTCAGTGTGTGTCTAATATATAAGGAATGTTATTATGACCAGATAGTTTAGAAATTCAGGTTGACTCAAAAATATGTAAGGTGACCTCCATGTCCTAACGTTATCAGCCCAGTACTCATCAAATTATCTTGTTATAATACCAAGGCTCTTCAGAGAAAAATGTTTCATCTTCACTAAAGTTTTCCTAATAATGGGATACTGAGGGAATATGGATTGGTTTCACTGGAGTTAAATATATTAGCAATGCATTAAATCATTCCCTGGCTACATCAAATGGTTATCACTTCCCTCAAACACCAACAAAGAAATTTCAGCTCCATCTGTCCTGAGGGTCATCACACCTTTCAGACTTGTAAAATCCCATATCCTTATTTTGATGTATTTTTTTTTATGCTGTATAAACAAATTACCAACCACAAGCCTCCTTCTTCATTTGTTCAAATGAAATGGGTATTAGAACACATTGTTAACCTGCTTGTCCGTTAGCTGGCATTATCAGGAACAGCTCCTGTGGTTGCCAAGACTGAAAGAATAATGCTGCAGTGGAAGAAGCAGCTTTGGAGATTAATTTGTCCAATGATTTAAGGTGGAGAAATTTGTGCTGCCAGAGCAATGGAAACATTGAGAAGTCAGTGAAATGCTGACCCTTCTGGCAACAGCAGTAACTGTCCCCTTGAAATGGAGACATGGCCAGAAATAGCATTCCTAGTTGGATTTATTCCCCTGCCCCCAGCTTGGTGATGCTGTGTTAGACATGGGCCAGTGCACATTTGGGTTGAGTTGGTCAATGGTCCCTATTCTGATTATAGATTTGAGTATTTAATTGCTTATTGTGCCTTTCATTTAGGTTGTCATTGGCACTTCAGATTAACATGTCTACCACTAAGACTTACATTTTGTTCACTGATTTAATGCTTTCAAATCTGCTCCCCAATTTACATCAGTAAAAGCACCTGCCTCCAGTTGAGTATCCAGTTTGGTGAAGACTGTCCTCTCTGCCTCCATTTTATTATAACTTTTCATTATTGTTCTCATGTTTCCCATGGTAGCTTCCTCAAAGGATTCTCTGCCCTCAGGGTTTCTTTCTCAAATACACATTACTAAACACAACCAGAATATTCTTAAAAAGCCAAACCAAACCAAATCTATGTCAGTCATGACCTTAAAATCATGTAATGGTTCCTTCTTGCCATCAGCATAACAGCCAATTTTCATAATGGCATAAAAGGGTTTCTATGCCTGGTCCTTGCCAATTTTTCCAACTTTGCTGACTGTCCCAGTAAAACTCACCCCCTGCCTCATTCTAGCCATACCAAAGTCCTTGTATGGTAGTCCCCCTGATTCACGGTTTTGCTTTCTGTAATTTTAGTTACCCATGGTCAACCGTGGTTGAGCAACCCTGGGAGCAGATGGTCTGCCTTCTGACATATCATCAGAAGGTCAAATGGTTACCTAATGCTATGTCAAAACGCTTTGGTAATTCACCTCACTCGATCTCATCACATAGGTGTTTTCTCATCTCACTCAACACAAAGAGAGAAAGGGCAAGTGCAGTACAAGAAGATATTTTGAGACATCACATTCACATAACTTTGATTACAGTATGTTGTTATAATTGTTCCTTTATTAGTTATTGTTGTTAATCTCTTACTGTACTACTTATAAAGTAAACTTTATCATTTAACTTTATCACTTAAACTTTATGTATAGGAAAAAGCATAGAACATAGAGGGTTCAGTACTCTCCATGTTTTCAGCCATCTACTGGGGGTCTTGGAGCATCTCCCCTGTGGACAAGGTGGGACTATTATAATTTGCTTTTGATCCTCTATGCCTTTGTATAAACTATTTCTGTCTACCTGGAATGTTGTTACCCCACTTGTCTATGACAGGGCTAACATTTCTTCATCTTATTACATGTGTTCTAAGTATTCTTCTAAAAATTTCCCTCATGTAGGTTATCAAACTATAATGAAAGTATGTGTTTCATTGGTGTATAAGGACAGGAACTATCTTATTCACTTTGTATTCCTAACACCCGGGCCACTCTTGAAATATGTTAACTAATCAGAAAATGAATGTGTATTTGATGAATGAATAATGTAGGCTGTAACTGCCATAGGCCATACCACTCACTCAACCCACCAAGAGAGATGTTATTGTTTTTTTAAATCTATTAGGTATTTGTAAAGCAGGTAAAAGCTTTACAAATGCCAAAAAACATCCGATAGACATAGCATAAAATATGATTGATTCAGACTAATGAGACAGAAGATAATCACACCAAATATTAAATACTCTTGTGTTTTATTTTTTCTGACTATAGAGAATCCCTATGTTAGATTCATCTAGTGTGTGTTGGGTGAGAGGGTTACATAGTGAGTAGAATCCATAAGTGAGATATATGGGGGCATCTTTAGGGAAGATCCAGTAGAAACGGGACATGAGACATGAATTTAAGAGACATTTGGGACCAGTGACCATTTGGTTATGGAAGAAATTAAATAAGGTTTAGTGACATAGCCATACAGCTATGGGAGAAGGCAATACTAGTGCTCCGACTTATGATGCAATCTTAATTGAGATTATACGATTTAGAGTGGTTGCAACTCCCAGCATAAAATTAAAAAATAAATTTTTATCCCTCCAGTTGATAGCAATTACATTTTAAGGCATTTTTTGATAAATGACTTATTAAAACCTACTCTGTATTTAAAATCTTTTAAAATGTTATTTTACTAAATTTGTATTTCATAGATAATTGAAAAAAATGCAGCAGTATGTGAAGGTGTGCAAGATACAATGGGTCAGTTTATAGATAAAGTGTGGTGCTCACATGCATTCATAGTTCTTATAGTGCCTAGAGGGGTCTTTGTATTACAGAATAAAAGCTGTGACTCCTCACATATAATCATTTTGGAAACCCTTGAGAACAGCAATATTAGGCCATTTCTGTAGCATATGATGGTTTCTTCAGCACTATCATAGTTTCCATGTAGATGTATATTTTGAAGCAAATTAAAAAATTGATCATATATTTAGCTATTAATCTTTCTGCTCCAAACCTTCAGGATTTATTATGCAAAATATTATAAAAATAAACTTTAAAGGAAGAATTTAAAGTAGGCTTTGTTTTACATAAAGGAAACACTAAAATGTGTGGATCATTGGCTTGTTAAATGTCTAAAATAACTGCTTCGGTTTATTATCTTTAATAAATGTATCTATAATTCCTATGTATGTGCCCAATTTTTTTACAAGCTTGTCGAATAATATGAGACCGGAAGTACAACCAGATTTTCCTAATCACTTAAGCAATGTTTCTACCTCTACATTAGGTTGCATCTAAGAACTAATTGAGGGTGAAGCTTTCTTAATCACATATCAGTAGGTTGAGAATCTAAATGTACTAGTACATTAATTATCCTAATTAAACCACACATATCCCCATAGAACTTAAACTATTCACTAGTAATCCTGATTTTTCTGTATTTTAAATCATGCAAGTTAAGACCAAGGTGGGAAGGGCTCAAAACCTAGTCTTAAATGGATTATGTTTGCAAAAGCTTTGCCTCAGGTATTTTAATAAAACTGAGTCTGCAAAAATTTTAATTGGAAGAATTTTTAAAAGCAATGCTTTCAGAGTGGCAGTAATCTACAATGTCTCCTTAATACTGTACTTGTGAAATCCAAATACTCATACCTAGTAAAAATTTCCTTCAATGAGCCATCCTATTTTTGTCTCATCTTTCATTTTGAATGTATCTTCAAAAAAAATGATGTTTGCTTGCCTCAACATTAATTTTTACATTTTTCAATTTAAATTTCTTTTCTAATTTAAAGGTTTTATATGCACGACATAAAAAAAGATAACACTGTTAAGGTTTATGAAATCCTTGCTCTCCTTTTGTGCATTGAATCCATACTGAAGAGTGTAGCTTCTGAAATTGCCCCTTGCTTCACTTTCATTCCTGCAACATTTATTTTTTCCCTTTCTTTTGGATCAATATCACACTAATATAAAGAAGTTATAATAACTCGATCATTTAAAACAAAATTCCCTTTACTCTATTTGCTTGTCTGGTTCTTTCTGCTGCCTTTATTTTATCTAGCATTTTATGCTGTTTTTTAATACTCAGTATTATATTTTCCAGATCTTTTCATTTTGAAGATATAGAGCACTCATTTCAACTGCTGTGTGGTGTTCCTTTGTATGCAAATACCATAACTTATTGATTCATTTCACTATTGAAAACCAGATAAATTCCTAGTAATTTGTTTATACTTAGAATGCTTCAGTGAAAACACTTGATTTTTTTTCCTGGAGTATAATATGAGTGAGAGATTCACAAGACTATAAAATTGGAAGTGGGACTCATAGGTCATAAGATATGGCAAATTTAGATATACTAGATATTGGGAAATTTTTCTGTTGGTTGTACCATTTTACAACCTCGCTAGCAGGTGCAAGTTTCCCAGTTTCCTCACATCCTTGTCAGTGTGCTTGTAAATTTGATGAGCATGAAATGGTATGCTATTTTTGTCACTTTTATCGGAAGTATAACTTATATGCAAAAAAATTAAGCCTTCCTGGGGTTGGGTCTTGGATCCCTAGATGACAGAGGGACAAGAGAGGCCATGGAATGGGGCCACCCCCTTCCTGTTTGGGGCATCAAGTGCTCTAATGCTGGAAGCACTGGACAGAGAAGGGAGACAGTTGTCTGACCCATGCCGTGGGGCTCAGTTTCTGGAGTCCCTGGGAGGTAGAGCCCTCATACTCATGCTTCCGCCCAGTTCACAGAATCCCACTGGGGCCAGAGAAGTCTTCACTGGGCTCAAAGCTAGAACACTCACTCATTCCACCTCCCAGAGAAGGGACCGATTTAGGTCCTCAGGTGACCCTGGGTTCTTGGGACACAGGACTGGCACCCATTCCAATATATCTTAGACACTATGGAGGTCCAAGAGAACCAGAATATTTTTAAGGCAGTTTGATAAGTTTTGTTAAAGGTATACTGCTGTGAAACAACTGTCGCTATGAAGATATGGAACATTTTAATCACCCCAACAAGGTGCCTCTTCCTCACTCAGCACTTCATACTCACCACTGGCTTAACAAAAGTTGATCTGCTTTCTGTCACTGCAGACTAATTTTCCCTCTAGAGTTTCAAAAAAAGGAAATCACACAATATATACTCAAATCTGTCTTATTTCACTCACCATAATGTTTATGACATTTATCCAGGTTGTCATGTGTGTAAATAGTTCATCCCCTTTTTGCTTCGAGGTAAAGTTCTATTTTATGTATACATTAAAATGTATTTGTCTATTCATCTGTTGATTGACATTTTGGTTGGTTTCACTTTTGGTTATGCTAATAAAGCTAATATAGATATTGTATATATGAATTCCTTTGACATATGTTTTTATTTTTCTTAGGTAGTACTTAGGAGAACGACCGTGCCATATGGCAAGCATATGTTTAAACTTTAAAGAAAATGCTAAAGAATATTCTAAAATGGTTGTACTATTTTATATTCCCACCAATAATACATGAGTTCCAGATGCTTCTTATCCTCACCAACACCAACACTAATACTACGGATATGGAATGACCTTTTATGAGTTTATTTCAAATATCGTCTTTGGAAAAATGTCTTTTAAAATGTTTGTCATTAATCCATAGACTTTTATATTTAAGTATATTTCTAATAAATTTTTGTTCATATTGTGAGTTAAGGGTAAAGGCTTATTGTTTCTATGTGGATATGCAGTTGTTCAGGAAAAATATATTGAAAAGCAATCTTTTATCCATTGGATTATATTAGCACCTTTGTTTAAAGTCAGTTGACCATATATTCATATATCTATTTCTACACTCCCCATTCTGTTCCACTGATCTATATGTCTATCCATATGGCAATACCACATGATCATGAATATTGCACTTTATTACTGAAATTCTGAAGTGTACTTAATTCTCTTGCTTTAAAATTGTTTTAGCTATTCTAGCTCTTTCAAGTTTTTATTAAAACATTTAGGAACATCCTGTTATTTCTACAAAAATCTTGCATCTTTAAAAGAATTTGTCCAGTTTTTCTAAGATGTCAAATTTATTGGTACATTTTGGTTGGCATTGAGTCGAACTCATACATAAATACTGAGAGAATTAACATTTCAATATTATTGAATCTTCCAATCCATGAACATGGTATATTTCTTTACTTTTCTATGATTTCTTTAAATTTTCAGTAATTTTTTGTGCTTTTCAAAGCTTGTACATGTCTTTGTGTAATATATTCTTAAAAGATTTTCAATTTTCAATACTATTTTAAGTAAAATTATTCTTATTTTTATGTACCATATTTTTCCTTCCCATATGAAGACATATAATTTATTTTTATATTTTATGTCCCATAATCCTCCTATATCCACTTAATGCTAGTTTTTGTAGTATGGTTAGTTTTTTTTAACTTTTTTTTTTTAATTTTTATGTACCGCTTTCTTTTTTCTTAACTTGTTGGACTGGCATAGATCTTCAGTATAATGCTTGATAGAGGTGTGAAAACAAGCATGCGCTCTTTTTTCTTAATCTGAGAAGCAAAGTGTTGACTACTTCATCATTAATTGTGATGTCAGATATATTTATCTCAGATGTCCCTTTTCAGATTGAGCCTCTTTCTTTCTCTTCTCAGTTTATTGAAATGTTTAACATAAATTATTATTGGATTTTGTTGAGTAAATTTTCTATATCTATTAACATTATGTGATTTTTTTCTTTTATATTGTTACTATGGAATTATAATGATTGATATAATTATGATTAATTTCCAAATGATAAATGGACCTTGCATTTTTTAATAAGACCCACTTCGTCATTATGTATTTTTCTTTTAAAATACCACTTTCTTAGTTAATTTTTAAAGAATTTTTATATCTGTATTCATGTGTGATATTGGTTTATAATTTTCATTTAATTAATTTTTTTAAAGATTTTATTTATTTATTTGACATAGAGGAGAGAGATCACAAGTAGGCAGAGAGGCAGGCAGAGAGAAAGGAGGAAACAGGCTCCCTGATGAGCAGAAAGCCCAATTCGGGGCTCAATCCTAGGACCCTGAGATCATGACCTGAGCTGAAAGCAGAGGCTTTAACCCACTGAGCCACCCAGGCGCCCCCCCCATTCTTTTACTTTTAATCAATATTTAAGCCTTGTTTTCTACAGATAGCTGATTAGTTGCATCTCATATATTTTTTTTTAAGATTTATTTATTTATTTGACAGAGAGAGATCACAAGCAGGCAGAGAGGCAGGCAGAGAGAGAGAGGGAGGCAGGCTCCCCACTGAGCAGAGAGCCCGATATGGGGCTCGATCCCAGGACCCTGAGATCATGACCTGAGCCAAAGGCAGAGGGTTTAACCCACTAAGCCACCCAGGTGCCCCTGCATCTCATATTTTTATTCAAATTATCTCTACTTTAATTGTAATTTTTACTATATTTTCTTTTTTCAAGATTTATTTATTTATTTTAGAGAGAGCACAAGTAGGAGGGGCACTGGAGGGGCAACCTAGAGGGAGAGAGAATTTAAGCAGACTTTGTGCTGAGTATAGAACCCAAGACGGAGCTCATTCTTATGACCCTGAGATCATGACCTGAGCCAAAACCAGGAGTTGGACACTTAACCAACTGTATCACCCAGGCACCTCATTTACTACATTTTCTTTTAATGCAATTATTCATGTTTGCATTTAAGTCTACTGTGATGTAATTTATTGTTCCTTTATTGCACTTTTATTTCTTCTTTTTATTTAAACATATTTAATTAAATACACATTTCACTTGATATTATAATTTCTGCTTAATTAAAATATACCTTATTTATTTATTTTATTTTCTCTCTTAGCATTTTAGCCATTGTATTTAGTCAGTTATTATGACCTTAACTTATCATTGTCTACTTAGTGTTATTTTAATCCCATTGAAATCTAGAGTTTCCAAAAACCATTAGCATGTTTCTTCTTCAGTGTTATTGTGTCATATACTTTAGATTTACATACATTTAAAACTCTTAATGCAAAAGAGTTTTTCCTTTAAACAGTATGTTAAATTTTATAGAAATTAGGAGAATGGAAAAGAGAAAGAGTGTTTAATACATATACACAATCATAACATCTTCATTTCTTCTGTTGTTCTCAGTTTCTTCTGGAATCATTTACCTTTGGTCCGAAGGGAGATTTTAGCATTTGATGCAATGGAGGACTGCTAGTAATGAATTATCCCAGCTATTATTGATCTAAAAATGTTTTGTTCATTCTTTTTTTGAAAGGTATTTTTTCAACCAGAAATAGCATTGCTTGATCCCTATTTTTCTTTTCCTTTTAGCACTTTTGAAGATGATCTATGTCTACTTGCCTCTTTGTTTGTTTGTTCGTTTGTTTCTTCTCCTTCTTCTTCTTCTTCTTTTAGAGAGAGAGAGAAAGAGTTCTAGGAGAGGGGCAGAGGGAGAGGGAAAGAGAGAATCTTAAGCAAGCTCTATGTCCAGCATGGAGCCACATGTGGAACTTGATCCCATGACCCCGAGATCAGGGCCTGAGCTCAAATCAAGAGTCTAAAACTTAACAGACTAAACCACCCAAGCAGCCCCTTGCTTCCTTGTTTTTGATTAGACATCAGCTACCAGTCCTGTCATTGCTTCTCAAAATGTAATGCTTCATTTTCACTGGCTGCTTTAATGTTTTCCCCTCTAATTTTGGTTTTCAGTGGTTTGACAACTATGTGCCTAAATGTAGTTTACTTTTTGTCTCACCTGCTTGTATTCTGTTCAGATTCCTCAATTTGTAAGTTGTTGCTTTTCAACAATTTTGGGAGACTTCTAGCCATATATATATATATGGCTATATATATATTATATATATAATATATATATTTATTTATAAATATATTCATATATATTCATATATATGTGAATTATATATATATAATTAGCTCCATCATATTCTTTTTCTCTTCTCCCTTTGAAACTAAAGTTATTCGAATTAGAACACATTATACTTTTTCCACACCTCACCAAGGCTTTGTTTTTAATTTTATAATATTTTCAAAATTTTCTCCCATTCTTTAGAGTTGCATAGATTTCTTCAGTCAATTGTCCCTTTCTTCTGTTGTTTTCAACTTAAAAAATTCATTTTTATTTCCAAATCTCATCTCTCAAATCTTACTTTTTTATTCTTTCCACTTCTCCTGAGATTTGCCATCACTCATCGGACTACATTTTCTTTTAAGTCCTTGGATGCTTGTAATAGCTGCTTTAAGATTCTGATCTGCCGCTTCTAACATCTGTGTTATCTCAGGATCTATTTTCATTGGCTTTTTAAAATTTACATTTCTACAGTTTTAAAGTCTAGTATTTTTTTAAAGATTTTATTTATTTATTTGACAGAGAAAAAGAGATCACAAGTAAGCAGAAAGGTAGGCGGGTGGGGGGGAAGCAGACTCCCTGCTGAGCAGAGAGCCCAATGGGGGCTCCATCCCAGGACCCTGAGATCATGACCTGAGCCAAAGGCAGAGGCTTAACCCACCGAGCCACCCAGGTGCCTGTAAAGTCTAGTATTTTTTAAAATTTTATACTGGATATTATAAATTATGGAGACTTTTTTCTCTAAATCATACTATTTTCTATTCTAGGAAGCAGTTAAATTACTAAGTGAATTTAGAGTTTTGATTTTAGACTTGGTTAGTGTGAGTGTGTAAGAAGTCTGAGGTATTTACCACATGCCTACAATGTGATGTAACTCAAACTCCAAACTGTCTCTCCCGTGGTGTCAGTAGCTCTCCACTTCCTTCAACCTTTAAGCTGCTATTTTCCTGGGGCTACATGGAATCTCTCCTATGCACAATTCAGAGTTTAGGAAAATATTCCAGATTTGGGAACTATTCTTTTGTGGTTCCCTAACTCTCTGGTGTTCTCCCTTCAATTTACAGTTCTTCTGAAACCCCTTAGTCCACTCCCCGACACATCAAGCCAGTAAGACTAAAGCTTTCCTGATTCAGTTCTATCTGCCCCACTCGATTAAGATTGTAGTGTGACTTTAAGATAAAACTATACATGTGCATTTCCCTGGTGCATTTCCCACTCCAAATTCCCTGTTGATGTTCTTCAGTACCTTCAGATAGCTGATTTTTTATATATTGTCCAGAGTTTGTAATTTTTACCCAGAGGACAGTTATTCTAATATCAGTTCTTAACCATAGTTGGAACACAAATAATATCAAATTTTAAGCTAAGACCGTTGCTCATTGACATAAGGCTTTTTAACATCAAAAGACCAACAGTCAAAAAAAGGAGTCAGCCTATTTATCTGGGTAATTGGCTCTATCAGGATGTGGGTATTCAACTGGTTCAGGAAAAAATATATTTGGCATCTGTTAAGACAAGAAGTCACAAGGCTTTATGACCAGAGAGTCAGATCCTTTTATACAGAAGGCTTTATGACCAGAGAGTCAGATCCCTCAACAGAAAGCCATCTGGACCAGCAAGGCTAGAGAGCATCTAGAATGGTATGAGAGGAGGGAGGCAGGAGGGTCAGTTGCATCCCTGTGACCAGCTGCAGCAGAAGGGATGTATTCATTCAAGCAAACTTTTTTCTTATAATTTTTCCAGGAAAAGAATAGACCAGAATCCTGGAGACCTCCTTCTGGCTTAGTTGAACTTATTGTCCAAAGGAAGTAGATAGGAGAGACCAAAGGGAGTGATTTTGGTGGATGTGGGACACAGAGTACATCCCATATTCAGGACTTGAGGCACTTATTCCCTACACTGTCAGCAGTTTGGGATGTGAATGGATTCCAGCTAATGGATCACATGCTCATGTTCCTCTCAAGGCAATGCCCTCAGTTTAAGAGAGCTGCTTCACCAAATGTTATGCTTCCTTCTCAGGGAAAGTTCATATGCAATTACTGGTAAACCAGTGGGTACCGAGTACGGGTCCTCTTGCCACGCTTTGGGAAATCTCTGAAGGGCTATTCTAGCTGGAGAACTGCTCATAGTTTTGATTGAGTTATTTGTTGCAGCTGCATCACAAGATTTCCCCCACGGGGTCTTCCTGTCCTTGCACATTTAAAGTTGTTGATCCTACGTGTATACTATAGAAACTGTCCTGCATGGACATCACCATCTCAGGGTCTGTTTCTGTGAATCCAACATAAGATGTCTTTCAGTAAAATTGGGTGATGATCACCGCAAATATTTTACTTATCCTTTTTTAGTTTTGTTACTCCTAGGCACATTTTAGATTTTTGTAGTTATTATCTGTTGAAAAGGAGATTATATATTACTATTTGTATCTATTCTACTTTGTCAGTGGTGGTTTATAGACTTAATTTTAAAAAATTTTTTAAGTTTATTTATTTATTTTAGAGAGGGATTGAGGAGGAGGGGATGTGAGGGAGAGGGAGAGAGAGAGAAACTTAAGCAGGCTCCATGCCCAGTATGGAGCCTGATGTGAGGCTGAATCTCATGACCATGAGATCATGACCTGAGCCAAATCAATCAAAATTAGGAGTTGGATGCTTAACTGAGCCACCTAAACATCACAAAATATTTTTTAAAATATTAATATTGCAGATAATTAATTTAGTCCTAATAGTTTTAATAGATTTTTTAAAACATAAAAATCATGTTTTAGACTTCACTGTTTATCCAATATAGAGTAGCGAGGTTGAGTTAACTTTTTCCTTTTGTTAATTTCCTGTTGGTGCTATAACAAAATGCCATAAATTTAGCTGTTTAAAACTTCAGAAATTTAATTTACTACAGTTCTAGGGACCAGAATCTTGAAATGACTCTCATTGGGTTAAAATCAAATGTCTGTAGGGCTGCATTCCTTTCTGGAAGCTCTAGGGGAGTATTCTTTCCTTGCCTTTTCTACCTTACAGAGGCTCCCCACACTCCTTTTCTCATGGCCCTCTTCCATCTTTAGAACCAGTAACCACTAACCAGTAATCACAGAAGAAAGTAATCACTTTCTTCTCACTATATCTTTTTCTCACTCTTCTACTTCCTTCCTCCCCATTTATAGGTACTTATGAGTACATTGGGCCCACTGAGATAATCCAGAAAATTTTTTTTAAGGTCACTTAATTAGTAACTATAATTTCATCTGAAACCTTAGTTGTTCCTTAACATTAACATGACATATTTACAGATTCTGGGAACTGGATGTGGGCATCTTTGGGGACTAATTGTCAGTAAATATCACACTCAAAGAAAAAAAAAAAACCACAAAAATATGTAAAGCAATGGTTTTAAAGACACTGAACATCAAGTAGTGAATAACAGTCATCTCTTTGTTATGGGAAACAAATGAAGTAAGCCCAATGATTGGCCCAACTTACTGCATTGAGAGAGTTTCTAAGCCACAGAGCAGGGAGGGAAGCCCGAGAAGATTCCCTGAATTGAGCAGATGGGGTTGAGAGTTTATGGAGATCAAAGCAGCTGCACAGACAGGACAAAATACCAGAGAAGAAAGAAGTACATTGATGGAAAACTAGAGATCTTCAGATACCTCCCTGGAGATTTCAGCTAAGTATCAAAGGGTACATTTAGGCAAGGAAACTACCCTAGACTGGGGAAAGAGGTATTTGCAAAGATTAGAGGTAGCCGTGCTTGACTTTCAGATTGGGTCAGGAGTAGTGCCTATTCCTGGAAGACTGACATGGAAACTTCACAATTCATGGAGCACTGGGTAGAATACCTGTAAGGTTCTAGGTTCCATAGTGAGGAATAATCAACACTGAGCTGAATAAAGCTTCAGTCATACTTAATAAATCTTAAAAACAACACCTCAAATCATCGAAAAATTTCCTGTAACTGTAACTCAGAACGACTCAAGAATATTTATAGGAATATAAAAAAATCTTCCACATAAGAAGTTAAAGTACAAAATATTTGCCATTCAGTAAAAAAAAAACCAGGCATGCACAGAAGTAGGAAAATACAAACCATAAAAAGGAGGGGAAGAAATCAATCAATGAAAAGTAATTCAGCAATGTAATGTGAAAACAAAAAAATTCATCGGATAAGGACATAGCAATAGAAACTATCCAAAATAAAGCACTAATTAGATAATTGAACAGAGCAACAGAACCCATGTATAAATGGAGTCCACAAAAGAAGGGGAGGAGGTGTTCGGAAAACATATTTGAGGAAGTGATCTCTAAACTGTTTCTGAATTTGTGGAAAAGTATATTCATACATACAAGAGACTCTGATAAAATATAAGCATAAGAAAATGGCACCAATACATATAATCCCCAAATTCCTCAAAACCAGTAATAAAGAGAAATCTGAAAGCGAATGGTGAAAAATGACACATTATGTACAGAGGAACAGACCTAAAATTGTGGCAGAATTTCTGTCAGGAACAATGCTAGCGAGAAAGAGAGATCTGCAACATCTTAGAGTCCTGGGAGGGAAAAAAACAGTTATCACCATGGAAATCTATCCTCAGCGAAATACCTTATAAAAATGAAGGCAAATAAAGACTTTTTTCCAGAAATTCAAAAACTGAAATGATTCTTCACCAGCAGACCCATGTTATGAGAAACGTTAAAGGAAACCCTTCAGGCCAAAGGAGAAGGATACCAGATTGAAATAAAGCTCTACACAAAAGGATGAAGACCGTGGGAAACAGCAAGCAAATGAGTAAATCCAAGTATTTATTGACTGGGACTTCCTTAACAAAGTGCCACAGAGGGGCTTAAAACAACACCACTTTATTGCCTCTTAGTTCTGGAGGCTAGAAGTCCAAACTTGACATATCCCAGAGTCATACTCTCTCTGAAACCTGTAGAGAAGCATTCTTCCTTGCCTCTTCCTAGCTTTTGGTGGTTTCCTGGTGTTCCTTGGTCTGTAGATGCCTTGCTCAATCTCTCACATGGTGTCTGTCTTGTGTGACTATGTCTCTGCATCTCTGTGTCTCTTCTCCCCTCTAAGAAGGACACCAGTCATACTGGATTAAGGACTTTCTCAGTTCCAGTATGACCTCATCTTAAGTAATTACATCTGCAATGACACTATTTCCAAACAATGGCACATTCTGAGGTACTAGATATTCAGATTTCAACATATTATTTTGTGGGACACAATTCAACCAATAACTAAACACTAGGTTTTTTCTTATTATTTAAATTACTTTTTAAAAATAACCATTAAAACAATAAGAAATGCAGTGTGAGTTTATTCTGTGTTAGAATTCCAGGCCTCCTGTTAAATGAATAGAATTGTTTCCATGTCCAAGTTGCTTCAGTGTAAAAAGGATCTATTTATAGATGCTATTGTGTGTGTGTGTGTGTGTGTGTGTGATTTAGTTTGAATTGAAACACAGAGAAAATCTGCTAGCAAGTATATATGACATCTTTATGGGCCCCTGCTTATTATATATGAATATACTATGGTGACAGTATTTTTACATTCCTTGAGAAATAAGTTGGCAACTCAGAGATACGTAACTAAACAGTATGTAACGTTAGATAAATCTGAGAACCTCAGAAGTATAAAATAAAATGCATCTGGCTCAATGATCTCCTTCAGTTTATGAGGGAAGAGCTCATATACAAATAGTGAACAAGGAGTCTCAAAGATTCCTGGGAAAAAGTTATAAAATTATAATCCTTAAATGGAAACATCAAGATATTTTTTTTCCTCCCAGTATCTGTAACCCAACTGATCTTGAAAGAGAGGTTCCTCTCTCTACTGACCTTACCACAGGACCATTTATTTAGGCTAAAGCTGTTTATGAGATGCTACAGAATGAAAATGCTCTAAAAGGGCTGATTCAACTAAAATTATTAATGATAAGCAGAATAAGAAAAGACTAGTTTATTATAAGACAAGAATAAAGCAATTTCTAATTAAAATAATTCGGCTGATAATGCTTCTGAAAGTATTTTTGAAGCAGCAGTGGCTGCTTGGAATACATTTCACAACTTAAGACTTGAGAATAATTATGATCCATCTATATTGGTTGGCAAAAAAAAAAAAAAAAAACATTAATTGATGCTAATACCTATAACTGACTCTAAATTGCTGGGAGTGCCAAAAATAGAAAAAGAAGATAATAAAACTAAACTCATGACTCTATTACTCAAATACTTTGAGACCACAGAAAAGTTATGAGGGCAAACAAAGGGGGAGGGTAGCTACCAGCTCTGATAGGCCAAATGCCCAACCTGAATTTCCATTTCCTATTCCTGATTAGCATATCGTAGAGAGCTGCAATTTTGTCTCTGTTCTACCATTTGTTGTTAGAATAATCTAGGTCTTACATTCTTGCATACTACTAACACGCAAATTTAATATGAACACAAGTGCAAGCAATTACTTCCTAGAAATCAAGATTCCCTAGCCTTTCCTTTTTTACTAAGGCTTTTAATGCTCTACACATTTTGTCCTTCACCCTACAAGTGTTCCTTTAAGTCTTATTCTGATCGATGTGCATTTAATGAAATACTTCCTTTCTTTATTACTTCCCACTTATTTCAAAAAAGGGTAAAGTTGTGTTTAAATGTTTGGGCACCATCTATTAGATATTAGATGAAATATACTGAATTTTTCAGTAAAAATTCTCAGAGCTTGCTGCCTTAACTGAGTCCTTACCCACAGTTTATTGCCCCAGTGACAACTTAACAAGAGATTTTTACTTTTGTATCTCCTATTAGTTTGTTTCATTGTACTTATGTGGTTAGATTATGAGGTTGATCATTCAGTGACCACCAGACTAAATATTACAGACTCCTTTCCCAAGTTGCTCTGATATCTTTTGTGGCCAGAGGAACAAGAAAACATTCATGATGTACATCCAGTTTCTTTTGCAAAAAGGATAGTTATGGTGAAGAGTCGTTCCAATACCCCTATGACCAATTAGAAAACATATTTTATTTGTACAACACCTCTGGGCACTAAATGAAGCAATATTGCCTTCTTTTCTGTTTGTCCCTGATCTAGATATTGTGTTTTTTTTATGCATTCTACCTACTACTATTTCACAATTGCAGATTTATGCTCCATCTTTTATTCTGTCCCATCTCATCCTGCTAGCATATTTTTGTTTCATTTTATTTTTTGTATCAAAGTTTACAGGATACTTGGATTACAAGGCCACATGGAAAGTCCTTTACTCTCTCAAATCCTCAAAAATATGTGGATGATATGACACTTCCTGTTACTGTATCCTTATATATTTATTAATCTTCCATTAGCCTTCTTTCAGAAGAGGTTTATACACAAGATGCCTTTATTTCACTTTTTTTCTCTAGGCTGAAAAGATCATAAAGATTCTGAAATAAAATTACACTTAAAAAATTTCTAAGTTTGCTTCTTATGGCACAAAATACCTTTTGCCTTCCAAAGTAAAGTCACAAGATAACAATTAGTTCAAAATGCCCAGCATTCTTGGCGTGGATAGCTATTGTCACAGACAGATCTTGAGACATGCCTTATTTGTTAAGCTTCTTTTAGTTGAATGAAGACTGCCACTCCTGAACAACTATCTTGCCCATTAAAAAAAATAAAGAAATGATCTTTTTCCTGAAAGGTCAGGCCCCATGCTTAGAGAGTTTTTTAGGGACTAAAGAAATCTCTTTGTACCAAATCACTTTTATGATCCTTTAAAAGACTGTGTGAGTTCACCTAAGGATATTTTCTTCGTCTTCACTCATAGAAACCATCAGATGACATACAAGAGCAAAGAGAAATGATAGAAATAAGGAAATATAATTTGTATGCTTCCAATCTTATAACATGGCTCAACAGAATTGTCATTCCAGCCCAATTTGTTAAGCCCATAACATAGGTTATTTTGTAAAGAAAAGAAAGGCAAATCAATTTCCATTATAAATTGCATTTTATAAACATATATTTGGATTTCATCCAGAGAAGAAAAGTTGTTCATATTAATCTGTTTTCATAACCACATGAAAAATTTTAGAATTGTGTTTAGTTTATCCAGAAACACAGGCTAACATGGGCAATGTAAAAAAAAAAAAAATGCTTGGGACCCCTATATGTACTCAGTTTAAATGTCAATTTACAAAAGAATTTGTCACACCTTAGAGAGTCAACTACACATTCACTACATACATCAGCCAGAGTCAGCTGGGAGAATAGGATGATAAGTCATGATCCTGAAAAATGAACTGTTGTGACTTCTATTTCTAAGAATGGCCAAATAGGTTATTCACACCAAATATCCTGCTGTAAACAAGACAAAAATCTTCAGATGAAATAAATTTTAAATACCTCTTTTGGAGAACCAAGGACCTGACAGGTTTGAATGAAATTATATGAAATTGAAGGGAAAAATCAGAACTCAGAAATATGGATAAGCAAAGAAGACTCTTTTGCCAAAGGGCATTTGCTGATTTAGGCAAATTTGTACATTTGTTTTGTTTTTATGATTTGCAGATTCCATTACTTCTTACTTTATTTCTTTCTACTTTACCCTTGTTTTCTCTGTTCAAGGTATACTGATCTTTTGAATATTTTGTGATTGTACTGGTCATCACTATGTGTTTATTAAACATTTCTCATTATATTAATAACCTTACAGCATAAATGTAGGATAATCATGCTAGGAAGCAGCTCTGTCAAGACAGAAAATCTAGCAAATAATAAACTGAGGATTTCGGTATATGCACATAAATGATTCTATGGTATAGGTATTTGGTTTAGACCACAGAGTGAAGAATGTTAACCATATTTTACTATTTCCATCATTTCCCCTTTGCTCTTGTGTGCCATCCAGTGGCTTTCATAAGAAAGCAAAGATCTGTGAATACAAACCAATTAAGGTTTATCCCAGGATATGAGACCAAACCTAGTTACCATTAATGTCTTTTGTTTGTTCATGCCAAAGAAAAGGAAAATATATTTCCCTAATTTTTATATTGGTATTTAAGTAGATACTGTGATGTGGGGAACTCTAGTGGATGCTAATGGTGCTAATGGCTGACAGATACCTTCTGCTATCAGGAATAGCCCTCAGCCAAAGAAAGTTGCTTTATCCATGTTCATGTCCTTTTCCCCAGGACAGTCCATAGCCAATGACTGGTTGACAGTGGGTGCAAAGACCTTTCCATAGTCTGAAAGGCCATACCAGATCCTAATTTCCCCAAGACATGTTTTGAGGTCTCTGTGATAACTATGGTACAGTTTGAATTTTCCCTTTGCCCAAAGCTGTTATCTCTGTATTCTTATATACATTGTTCCTGAATGTAATTTACAGTGCAAACAAATCCCCTCCTAGACTCTCCAGAGAAACTTATCTAAGATAGTTGGTATCAGAAATTGTCCTAGAAAGCAGGCATAAAATGAGATTTGCTAAATGGATGACCTAGTGGTTAGATAGCAATAAAGACCTGATCTTTGGTCTTTCCCTAACATGCCTAAGTGTGCAATTGTTAAAATTCTCACTAGTTTTTTTTACTTCTCACTAGTTTTTAAATGAATGGAATGTACTTGCTCTTATTTGTTTGAGAAGTATGGGGGAAGAAATAATTCTAAGGATTAAGAAAGCAGATGGTTGTTGCCGGGTAAGATCAAGACATTTAAAAAAGGCAATGAAAAGCTGAGTATGATTAATCACCAATTTAAGGCAAAATGTGAAAGTCAAAGGACTTTTTGGCAATGTATAAAGAGAACTTGATCTTTTTCACTTAGAGGACAGAAAAAACTGAGGATTAGGAGCAGGGCTTGATTTTAAAGGTAGCTGATCTCCAGAAAAGATGTAATTATCAATCCCAGCAAGTCTGTTATACAGGATCATGGTCTTAATTTGGATGGAGTTGGAAACAAACTTGGAATTGGGATATCTAGGTCAATGTACTTGAGAACCTTGAAAGCTAAGAGTATGGGGTCTTTTTTATATTGAAGGTTAACACTACCTCCCCCCACTCCCTATTACTGTAAAACAGTGCAGGAGCCTCTGCCTTGCATAGCATTGTGACCTACTCTCAGATTTCCTCCTGGTCACCAGAATGATAGTTAAGGTAAAGTCACAACATAAATCAATCAACAAAATATTGGATCAGCAATGGGAAGACATAAGCTAGGCCGAAGAAAAGTTGTGGGACCTAGCTAACATGTATCAGCAGGAATTAGAAGACTAATGCATGGTACTGGACCTTGAAGATGCAAGGTCAAGTGGGATTTGATATGCACTTGGATGACGAAGAATTTATTGATGTGAAGACACTCAACTGGAGTATAGCACTTAATACCTAGGGAAGAACCTTAAGAGAAAGTGATAACATGTTGCTAGGATGGCCTTTAAAAACTTAAAAAAAAACCAATAGTACATTTAATGAAGCAAAAGATAAGACACACGACTGTGGATGGTGGAATAAGACAATAATATTTCAGAGAAATAGGCAGACTAAGAGTAGATATACTACCTAAGACCAGAAAATCTATCAGTCAACTATATTTCATATGAAGGCCTAGAAAAACCTACATTTACCAACATTTTAAGTTATATGCTAGTGAGAGTGCTACCACGACTTTAAAAAGCTCAGTGGTGACAATCCGTTTTAGACTGGTCCTGATGATAGAAGATGCTATTATAGAACTGTTGGCAGCATTAGGATTTTTCCACTACAGGAGAACGGGTTCCCTTTTGCCTTCTCTGCCCAAGCTACCAAGCTTAAGCAGTCTAGTTAAATCCTCTGAAAATGGAAACGGGGTGACCTTCAGATCAGGAGCAGATGTTAACATGGATATTGGAGTGTCTGGTTTTGGGCCCGAGTCTGCTATTGACCACTCGATGGTGATGAGTGAAAACTTTGCCATGGAGATGGAGAAGCAGCCCATAATATTTGAAAACCCAATGTATGCATCCAGGGACAGTGATGTCAAAGTGGTTCAGCCAACCCAGGTGACTGTATCTGGAAATGTGGATAACCAGAACTATGGAAGTCCCGTAAACCCTTCTGAAATAGCTCCGGACACAAAGCCAACTTCCCCCAGTGCTGATGGAACTCAGGCAACAAAATGGAGTATCTTCAAACGAAAACCAAAACCAACCACCAACTTTGAAAATCCGATCTACGCGGAGATGGAGAACGAACAGAAGGATAGCGCTGCTGTGACTCCACCTCCAACGCCTTCTGTCCCCGCTAAAAGTTCCCCGAGAGGCGCAGTGCCGAAGTATTCTGCTACAGAAGACACTTTTATAGACACCGCGAACCTTGTTAGAGAAGACTCTTAGGTATAGCCATGCCAGCTCTCTAGGGAATAATTAGAAACACACTTTTGCACATATATTTTTTATAAACCTATGAAGAGAAAGTTAACATTCAGTACTTTATTAAAAAATATATTTTTTCCCAGTTCGCCTAGAATTGGAAGTGTCCATGGAAACTGCCTTGTGTGTCTTTTTTTTTCTTTATTTACTTATGCCGTTTCCTATTTTTACAAATAATTATCACAATGTACTATATGTATATCTTTGCACTGAAGCTCTCCGAAGGTAATTCTATAAATATTTTGTACATTTGTAAACTTCAGAAAGATTATCACCTCATTAAATTTGCTGATAAAAGTAAAAAAAAAGGAAGATAGAATTTTAAAACAATAAAGTCTAGGCAGTGATAATTAATCATAGGTAATGAGATGGACACACATATCATATGAAAGTAATAGTCCAAGAGAATTGACCTGCATCAAGCTCTGGAGATAGGTCTCAGATCATGGTGTACCTGAGAGCAAGAGAGATGGGCAGACAATGTAAGAATTGCTGAAAATGCACATCAAAAAATTTGGGATACAAAATAAATTTAGGATGCAAAATTTAGGATGCCAAGAATCTTAAGTCCACTACTCCAATAAAAAGTCAGAATTTATTGCTTAGTTTCTGGACCTGAACAAGTTTTCAGACCCAGAACCATTGCCATCAGGAAGAACCCTGTAACACCACAGCAAATATATGCTAAAATTATTCCCCTAGTTCTTCCTTAAAGGAAATATGGCATTAATTTGGCTAATTATAGCCAGGAAAGAAGACTACCCAGCCATTTCCAAGACTTTTGGATATGAAATATGAGGGGTTAACTGGAGGAATCAAAGCATCATCAATAGCCCTCTTGTTAAACACTGGAATTATGATGACCAGATAGTAAATGGAATCCTGAAAAGTCTGTTTCACAATAGGTTCATTGGGTTCATGTTCCTATGGGGTAGACATTTCTTTGGTTCAATGTATAGATGCAATGTACAAATCATGCACTTGGTGGAACATCACACCTGTTTTTTGGCTTGTGGGGTAAGAAGTATTGTAGTGGTATCAGAAGTCTGGCCAAACTAGTAAATCAAAAACAATATTGCACTCAGGAAGAATGACAGATATTAGTGTTCTGTCCTTTAATGTTGTGAATGATACAGCTTTATGGTCTTCACTATAGCTCCACTTAATTCACCAATCTGGATCCTGGATTCGGGTGATGATAGTGGACTAATACAGATTAAACTAAGAAGTAGCCCCACACATACTCATGACAGGGTATCTGGGCTAGACTGGATAACAAAGCCTTGAGTGTATGGTAATGCAATTAACCTGGCCGAGTTTTTTCCATACCTATCAGGAAAGAGTATTTGAAGAGTTTTGCATACTATGAAATTACCCACTTATAGTCTTGTTCGGAACCATATTGAGACTCCTGCTTTTCTCATAGTCATTATCTGAAAGGAACTGGCCCAGCTAGATTTTCTTTATGATACCACATTAGTTCAGTTTATCAATGACATTCTCTTAATATTGGATCAGCAAGAAGTAGAAAGTACACTGGAGATCTTGTGAAGATACATTCATTCCAGAGGTTGGATAATAAACTCTATGAAAATATGGGTGCCTCCACATCAATGTTTCCCATGCAGAGCTCAACTTCTCCATCTAATCATCCTGCTTTCCTCATTGCCCTACAGTTGTTCCTAGTACATGCCTCAATAAAATTTCTGCATGACATCACTGTATCAGAATCCAGAACCAAAGAGAATCCAGAACACTTAAATGTATATAGTACTTGCTCTCATATACTTTGAAGCTCTAAATTTGAAATCTCTAGGATATCAGAAATTTCCAATGGTTGTCATAATGAAACAGAACACATATGGCATAACTGTGTTGGACCAGTTTGTGACTATAACTTTCCCAACATGTAAAATTACCCAATTAAATTTAGAAACTAGATATTTGGCTTACATTTTAGGGCTAGTCAAGATTAGCACAATCAATACTTTATTATATATTACAAAGTAAATCTAACAGAACTGTGGTTCTATAGACCAATAGATTCTTTATTTTATTCTGTGTATTCTTATTGGAAATAAATGCTATACATGCATTGGAAAAAATGCTACAATATATTCCAGATAATTTAAAATCTAACTATGATGTGATTAGTCATTAAAAGTAAAAATCCTAAAATATATATGATCATGGACTGAACCTAAAATCATGAACTAGAAGCACACTTAGCATGCAAGTGTCTATAATGCTGATAAGAGGCTACTTAAACTACATTGTTAATAAAATGCAAAAAGGCTCATCTCACTAAGAGTCTGGACAAGTATCATATAATGTGTAGTTAGAAAGAGTTTAAAAGGGAATAAAAGTGGAATGAAACTATTTACCCCCTGCAGAACTAATTCTGAAAAAGGGTGGTGTGGAAAGTCACCCAAGGAACATTGTGAAACAAGAGATACATCTTCCTTTTATTAAGAGAAAGGTAAAATAAAAATTAAATACACTGTGTCCCCTAGTTCTCCTCAACTTGATTAATAGTGAAAAGAAGACAAAAGCCTTGCACAAAAGAGAGAAATTTTCTGAGAATTTAAACATTTTACAGCTGGTATCCTTTGAAAGGTCTCACTAGGAGCTATTAAGAAATCTGTAGTTAAATAAAGGAGTTTACTTAGTTGATGAATCAGTTCGAAATAAGTTCCCAACTGAGGTTAAATTTAACTATGCTCTACTTTATTACACAACTGTAGGATAATTGTGAGTTCTTTCAGAAAAGAAATGAAGACTCATTTGATTTAGTAAAGCTATCTTAAACATCCACAATTTAATATTTTTTGTTTTGTTTGATAATTGGTTTTCTAAAATACACTTTATAATGTAATAGAAATCATATAATTTTACATATCTAATGGGCATAACATGTTCATTTATACAAATTAGTAGAACACACACTGAAACAATGAAATTAGCACTTGTAAAACTTCTACTGAGCCATAGCTATGCAGCTAATGTTCTCTCTAGACCCTGACAAAGCCAATCTACTTTTTCCCCCAAAGTAATGCTTCAGTGGAATTTTGTGCCTTTCATCATTTTGCATTCTTTCATTTCACTTTCATCATTATGGTTTCCCTCAAATGGATTTGTCTGTATACAAAACATTATTATTTTAGTTTACCTTATAGTGATGGTGTCATACTCTATCCTTCTGCAACTGTTTTCATTCATCATTTGACATTTTGCTTTAAGACTCATCCATGTTGGTTTGTGTGGTTCTAATTAAATCAATTTAATTATAACATTTAATCATATAAATGTTTAAAAATAATCCTTATTCTTTAGAGCAGTTTTGGGTTCACAGCAAAATTGAGAGCAAGGCCCAGAGATGTCCCCATATACTCCCTGCCTCCACAGCTGCATAATTTCTTCCATTATCAACATCCCCTGCCATAATGGCATATTCATTAAAATTCATGAACCTACACTGACACATCATTATCACCTAAAGTTCATAGTTTATATTATGGTTCACTGTTGGTGTTGTACATTCTATGGGTTTGTACAAATGCGTAATGACCTGTATCTGCCATTATAGTACTTTTAGTGCCCTGAAAACATCCTCTGTGCCCTGCCTATTCAATCTTCCCTTTCCCTTAATTCCTGGCAACCACTGATATTTCTATTGTCTCCATAGTTTTGCTTTTTCCAGAATGTCATAGAACAGGAATCATACAGCATACAGCCTCTGCAGATTGGCTTCTTTCACTTAGTCATGTATTTAAGTTCCTTTCATGGCTTCCCGTGGCACAATAGCTCATTTCTTTTTAGCATTGGATAATATTTCACTGTCTGGTTTGCCACAGTTTATTTCTCTATTTACCTAATGATCATCTTGTTTGCTTCTAAGTTTTATCAATTATGAATAGAGCTGCTATAAGTACACATGTATAGGTGTGGTGTGACATGTGTTCAATTCTTTTAGGTAAATACCAAGGAGAGAAATTCCTGGATCATATGGTAAGAGTATATTCAGTTTTTTAAGACATTATCTTCCCAAGTGGCTGTATTGTATTGTATTCCTACCAACAATGAAAGAGAATTCCTGTTCCTCTACATCCTTCACAGTATTTGGTGCTGTCAGTGTTCCAGATTTCAGCCATTCTAATAGGTACATAATGGTATCTCATTGTTGTAATTTGCATTTCTCTGATGACATATGATAAGGAACATTTTATATATGCTTATTTGCCATCTGTATATCTCCTTTGGTGCCATCTGTATATCTCCTATCAGTTATGGTCTTTGGTTCATTTTTAATCAGGTTGTTTGCTCTTTTATTTTTGAGTTTTAGAAGTTCTTAGTATATTTTAGACAACAGTCTCTTATCAGTTGTATATTTTACAAATATTTTCTCTGAGTCTGTGGCTTGTCTTTTCATTCTCTTGACAGTCTTTTGCAGACAGAGAAGAAAAACTGTTTTAATGTAATCCAGTTTATCAATCCTTTCTTTTGTAAACTGTGCCTTTGGTATTGTATATAAAAGGTCATCAGCAATCCCAAAGGATTTTTTCCTATGCTATCTTCTAAGGATTTTACATTTCTGTGTTTTGCATTAGTTCTGTGGTCCATTTTGACTTAATTTTTGTAAAGCATGTAGAGTCTTTGTCTAGTATATTTATAATAGATTTTTTGAAGTTCTTTTCTGTCATTTCATGATCTCTGTTATTTTGGGGTCCATTTCTAGTGACCAACTTTTCTCCTGGCTATGAATCAGATGTTGTACTTCTTTGCCAGTCTTGAGATTTTTGAACAGATGTCAGACATCCCAATTTTAAGGCTATTGAATGCTTGAACTGTTGTTTTCTTTTAAGGGGTATTGGATTTTATACTGTCAGGATGTTAAGTTACATGTATATTAGTCTGATAAGTTTGAAGACTTGTTAAACTCTTCAATGGGTGGGTCCAGAGTAGCCCACATTCTCGGGCTAATTTAGCCATGCTACTAACACATTATTAAGAAACATCTCATATATTTATTTATCAAGTTTTTTTCCATTCTGTCTATTGGAGACTTGAATGTTTTCTAGCCTTGATTAGAGAAGGTAGATCCTAGCTTCTCTAATCTTTTCTAGCCTTTTCTAGCCGCAAGGAGTTATTCAATTTATAGCTCAAGGAGTTATTCAATTTATAGCTCACCCATATGTGTTCTTCCCCCCAGAAGTTGCTTTTTGTTGCATGTTGTGGGTGTTCACTCTAGGCATGTGCAGATTAGTGCTTAAAGACTGAATGGCAATCTATTGAAATCTAATGGGGGGGGTGGTTTCTTTGTTTAACTTCTTTTTCTCCAGTACTATTTCTTGCATATTTTTAGCTGCTTTAGTCTTCACAACTCTGATGTCTGTCTCCATTACTCAGTGAGCTGTCTCCTTAAATCAGTGAGACTACTGGACTCTGCTTGAGTTTCACCTTTCTGCATGGCTGTCCAGAAATTGCCACTAGGCAGAAATTTAAGGCCATGAGTCATAGTTCTCATCATGTGTATTTTCCTTTTCTCACAGATTGCAATCCTATATTGACTATTTTCCAATGTTTTAAAATCATTTACTAAAGCATATTTAGTCAAATTTTCTGGCTTTTGGAGCACAGCATTCTGGATCCTGTTTATTCATCATGCCTGGAAGTGCAAGTTTATTGCAATACAATCATTTTCCATCTAAGATGATGAAAATATTTTGGAATCTGAAAACATACATCATTTTTAAAAAACAGTGTCTATAAGATATATGAATATATTATTTAAACATAGCATTTAATATTTATACATATTTATATCATCACCAATTCATTTGTTTTATTAACAATTCATTTCTTTGCTCATCCAAAATATTGACTGAATAGAGACAAAGTAATTTCCCCCCAGAAGCTGTCACTTCATTTTGATTCTGATTTATAGAATACTAAGCATAGTTTCTTTGCCACATCTAAAACTTTAAATTATTAGATTAAGGTCTATTTAAGTGAAGCTTATAGCTTTTAAAATTTCAACTTCTTTAACTATGGCCATTTTCATTCCTAATATTATGTTTCTTTTTTCTTTTATTCTTCTTGTTCAAACTTGAAATAGATGTATCTATTTGTTTAAGCTCCATAGATAGCCAGGTTTTAATGTTGTTGCAGTCTCTCTTAATTCTTTTTTATATTTCATTAATTTATTTTATTTCTTTCCTTTTTTTTAAAAGATTTTATTTATTTATTTGACAGAGAGAGATCACAAGTAGGCAGAGAGGCAGGCAGAGAGAGGTGGGAAAACAGGCTCCCTGCTGAGCAGAGAACCCAGTGACTCAGGGCTGATCCCAGGACCCCAGATCATGACCTGAGCCGAAAGCAGAGGCTTTAACCCACTGAGCCACCCAGGAGCCCCAATTTCTTTTATTTCTTTCCTTTTTTTTTCAGAGAGTTGTAGATTGGTTTGTTAGCCACACACCCCGACACACACTGACTTCTTAAGTTAAATCCTACGCTTGCTAATTAACAATATTCTAAATTTAAATACATTTAAATATATATTGACACGTGTTTCCTAGACTCATATAGAGTTAGACTGAATCTGTTAATTCTGGGCCTTGTGCTGTGAGCAAAATAACATGTAGTACTTTCAATGGGGGGCAGTTGAAAATATATTTGAGTTTGCTGGGTACTCTTCTCTCATATTCTGGTGACAAGAGAAGCCATATGTTTTATTGTCAGCATTACAATTGGTCAAAATTCTATCACCCTAGGTTTTAAATCAGTAGGTGAAGCCACTCATCTTACTCTCCCTACTGTCATCAATCAACATACAACGAACATATTGTAAAATGAGAAATAAACATATGGAGTCTTAAACATATGATATTTTGCAGTTAATTTGATATAGCAGCATCACATATGTTTTTGCTGGAAAATATACAAAAATTTTATCCCCTGACTTTTATCAAGAAAAAAAGTGTGTTTCAAGCAGACTTACAGGAGTGACATCAGACAGATGGTAGAATATGAAGCCCTGGGCCTCATTCCCCAAAGAGACACTAAATTAACAACACTGTATAGTCCAAAAAAACCTTTATGAGAGCTCCATAAAGCAGTTTAGAATTTTCAGTACCTCAGGCAAGTGCAAAGCCAAGAACAGCTGCATTGAAATGAAAAAAGAGGAGGAGGAGGAGGAGGAGGAGGAGGAGGAGGAGGAGGAAGAAGAAGAAGAAGAAGAAGAAGAAGAAGAAGAAGAAGAAGAAGAAGAAGAAACTAAAAAGATGTAAATTTGTGATACTAATAACATCAGTGGGAAGGGAGATGTAAAGGAGAAGAGTTTTTCTTTGTGACTGAAATTACATTGTTATCAGTTTAAAGTAGATTGTTAAAACCATAAAATGTTTCATGTAATCTTCATGGTAACCATAAAACTCAACAAACTAGGAAGAGAAGGAAATTACTCCCCCCATGATAAAGGCCATAATATGGAAAGCCCACAACTAACATCATAATCAACGATGAAAACCTGGAAGTTTTTCAACTAAGATCAAGAACAAGGCAATATAATTTCCTTTTTCTTTCCTCCTTTTCCTTCCTCCTTTTCTTCTTTCTTTCTTTCTTTTCTTTTCTTTTCTTTCTCTTCCTTCCTTCTTTCCATTTTTTCTTTCTTTCTTCCTTCTTCTTTTTTTTTTTTCCCAGAGGCTGCTGAGCTGAAACCCTTTCCTACTTCTTTATTTACCCATCCCTTGGGTCCTCTGTGACCCCATGGTTGCAGGTTTGGAGGCACAGTGGTGGGGGTCTAGAAGTCTTGCCTGGGCAGCTGTTCCTTGTTTTTGTGGGATGGTGGCTAAGAGAACCAACAAAAAATCTGGGAGCTGCATCCGTCAGTCCTGGACCCTGCCCTGCTTTCCATGGTATTTAGATTGGTGGTGTTGGGTGATCTGGTGATGAGTACCAGGGTAGATTTGTTTGGCTACATCTTGTCTTTAAAAAAAATTTTTAATTGAGATATATTTGGCATGCAACCTTATGTAAACATAAAATACAGAACATAATGATTTGATACATTTATATTGCAATGGCCTGCTTTTGCCATTCTATGTGATACTGGAAATCCTAGCCATAATAATTTGGGAAGAAAAAGAAACAAATGGCATCCAAATTAGAAAAGAAGAAATAAAATTATCTCTGTCCATAGATAATATTACCTTTATATCATTTCTTTATAGAGAAAGATAACAACAGAAAAAGAAATTATCTGAAATCTACAAAATGAGCAAAGGACTTAAATAGACATTTGTCCAAAGAAGACATACAAATGGTCAAGAAGCATATGAAAGGATGCTCAACATCACTATTCATCAGTGAAGTGCAAATCAAAACCACGGTGAGATATCACCTCACATGTGGTAGAATCATCACGATCAAAAAATCAGAAAATGACAAGTATTCATGAGATCATGGAGAATTTGAAACTTTTTCGCACTCTTGGTGAGACTATAAAATGGTGCTTTGAGAAATAGTATAGATGTTCCTCAAGTGTAGAGTTTCAGTTTGCAAGAGGTAAATGTTCTAGAGATTTGTTGCACAATAATGTGCATATAATTAACATTACTGTTCTATACACCTGAAATGGTTAAGAGGGCCAATTGTATGTCATATGTTTTTACCACAATAAGGGAGAGTATAGTTATATATTAATGATTTCCTTTATTACTAATCCATTCTTAATGTATCCATCCTCTTCATGTGTTTAAATTCTTGATTTATCTCTAAACAGCAACCACAGAGAGAAGTTTTAGGCATTTTATATTAACATGTTGATTTTATCAATAAGACTGATAGTGCCACAGTCAATGTCATAGAGTCCTTGATCCAATTCAAGAATCCTAGATCTGTTTTAGGAAGAAAGCCACAGTTTGTACTGTACCAAATCCATTTTTACCACTCTTTATGTTCGAGCTGACATAAACCTTTAATTTTTATATAAAACTGCCAGCTATCTAGGAAATATCAAAGAGATAATATGTATTTTTGAGCACAGATATGGTTGGTTTCAGGTAGAAGGTAGTAAAAACTGAGGTCTTTGACAGGGGAATGGTGTATTGAAACAAAACATGCAACTACATAAAACATCACCAAATATGTTTAAAATTGCAAAATTAATTAATATGTCTGATAACTAGATTGAGCTAGATAAATAAACACATTTTAAAAAACAACTATACTTGTGCTACTGAGGTGATAATAGGGAGTAATTAATTAAATAATGGTGAGGAGAGGTGCTTGGCTGTTTCAGTCAGTAGAGCATGTGACTCTTGATCTCCGAGTTGTGATTTTGAGCCCCATGTTGGGTTTAGAGATTACTTAAAAATAAAATCTTACAACAACAACAACAATAACAAAAGAATGGAAGGAAGAGACTTTATCTTGGGCTTTGCTAACAACTAAAATTTATCCCCAGATTTTGAATTGAAAATAAATCTACTCTCCTATAATTAGTGAAATTTTTACCTTGAAAGGAGAAACTCATGCAAGTTGGTTAAGATGTTTGAAATATATTTTTGATCAATATTGGTGGGAAGCAACTAAGTGCTTTTCCACTAAAGGAAAACTAAGTGTTTTTCCACTAAAGGAAAAACGGTATTAATTTAAGGGATCTAGCTGGTAGAATAAGTTCATATGGGGATCAACTGACACAATTGTGTAGTTTTATCAAAGCTCAAATATTGCAGAGATAGAGAAAACCAAACTCAGATGCTTACTTAAATTGACCAGGCATGTGCTTTGGAAGGGAAATGAGAATGTTAGTAAGATGACAGTAGAAGTGAAATGAACATGGGTCTCTAATGAATTTGACATCAATAGAAGACAGAAAGAAGCAATGTTGTAAACTAAAAGGGAAGAGAAGAAATAAACTGTGAAATAAAAGTAAAAGAAATGATAAAAATGAAGGTCAAGGTAAGATGATTTTGATCACTTATTGGAGGCGGATGTTCTTTGTATTCACTGCAGCAGGATAATATCGTACCCATAGGTGGCTCAATAAGGTGGAAACAAATACCACGAAAAAGAGAGTTAGGAGTGTGAATTCAAGTTAAAAGAGTCTTCAAGGTGAATGATAATGTCCCCTGGATTGAAAATAGGTAACAGAGGAAGAGAAAAATCTGGAATTCAAGTAGGAGACTCACTAGGAATGTTGAGAAGTGTGCTGGGAATATTCGCAGTAAGGGAGGAATGATCTTCCTTATAGAGAAGTGAGAAAGAGGTTATCAGGAAAAGAGTTTAGGAAGCCAAAAGGAGACTAACAGAACAAGAAGAGCATGGACAAGATTATAAATGTTGATACAGATACTTGGAAAGAACACTCTTGAGTTGACTGTGGATGGGCTCAAAGTCTGGACAAAAAACATCTGTGAATAAATAATTTATTCATGATGTGATGAGTGTAGCAAATAGGAATTAAGGAGGACAATAGTAAATAAATAAAAAAATAAATAATAAAAATAAAATAAAATTCCTCCTTTTTGAGTGACTTCCAGGGAAGAGGGCAGAGTAGGATGACCTCAAGCTCACCAGGTCCCATGGATACAACTAGGTAACATCCACATCAGTATAAATAACCCAAAAATGACTAAAGCCCATCCAAAGTAGTGCCATTAAACTGGCAATGTGCAAGCAGCCCCAACAGGGGCCAGAACCATTCCAAAGTGACTCTTGCCCCTGGGAGAGGAGGAGATAACCATCCACACCAGTCCTACTGAGGACCCAGCAGTGAGCTGGGGGCAGACATCTGGTATGATGTAATACCACAGGCCCTACCCACCAATGAAAGCTTCTCAGGGGACAACACAGGGAAAGCCCCCTGCAGTTCAGTGGTACTGCATCTCTGGGAAACACCTGTTCTGACTCATCTCAAGCCCATGGTGGCCTCAGACTGGTCCACTAACAACCCAGGGACCATGCCTTGCCCACAAGTAAAGAGAGCCATTGCAGATGTCTGAACTAAAGGAAAAATCAGCCCAGTCACAATAGTCAGGTGCACATAACACATATAGGAGATCCCCAAAAGAACCAGTTTCTGGTGGAATAAGGGACATTGAACTGCAGGGCACTAAATGACCTCTTCTTAATAAGCCCCTGCTTTCAAGAGCAGGAGATGTAGCTATCTTTCCTGACACATAGAAACAGACACAGAGAGTTAGACAAAAGAAGGAGATGAAAGAATATGTCCCTGGGGCGCCTGGGTGGCTCAGTGGATTAAAGCCTCTGCCTTCGGCTCAGGCCATGATCTCAGGGTCCGGGGGATTGAGCCCCGCATCGGTCTTTCTGCTCAGCGGGTAGCCTGCTTCCCCCTCTCTCTCTGCCTGCCTCTCTGCCTACCTGTGATCTCTCTCTCTCTCTCTGTCTGTCAAGTAAATAAATAAAATCTTTAAAAAAAAAAAGAATATGTCCCAGATGAAAGAACAAGAGAAAATCACAGTAAAAGAACTACACAAAATGGATATAAGTAATATGCCTCATAGAGAATTTAAAGTAAGGGTCATAACATACTCACTGGTCATGAGAAGAGTGAAAGGTCTCAGTAAGACCCATAACAAAGAAATAGAAAACATTAAAAGAACCAATCAGAGATGAAGAACTCAATAACTGAAATTAAAAATACACTAGATAGAATAAGCAGTAAACTAGAGGAAGGAGAGGAACAGATCAGTGACATAGAGTCCAGAGTAATGGAAAGCATTCAAGATGAACAGGAGAGAGAAGAAAAAACCAAAAATGAAAATAGATTAAGAGAACTCAGTGACACCATCAAGCATAATAATATTTTCCTTTTAGAGATCTCAGAAGGAGAAGAGAGAAAAAGGGGCAGAATATTTATTTGAAGAAATAATAGCTAAAACTTCCTGAATCTGGAGAAGGAAACCAAAATCCAGATTTAGGAGGCACAGAGAGTCCCCAACAAAATTAACCCAAGAAGGTCCATATGACACATAGTAATTAAAATGGCAAAAAGTAGTGACAAAGAGAAAATTTTAAAAGGAGCAAAATAAAATAGTTACATACAAGGGAAACCCCATCAGGCTATCAGATGGTTTTCAGCAGAAACATTACAGATCAGAAGGGAGTGGCATGATATATTCAAATTGCTGAAAGAAAAAAAACCCCCTACAACCAAATATACTCTACCCAGTATGGCTATTATTCAAATTAGAAGGAGAGATAGAGTTTCCCAGACAAACAAACATTAAAGGAATTCATCACTGCTAAAACAGCCTTAAAGAAATGCTAAAGGGGACTTTATGAGTGGAAAGGAAAGACCTCTATAAAGACCTCTATAAAAATAATTCAAGAGATACACAAAATAAAAGGAAAGAAATTATCCCTCGAAGTGAGGCTATATAAACTCATTTCCAAGCAAGAAAGAAATATTGAGAGAATTTGTTGCTAGCAGACCTTTGCTAAAAGGAAAACTATAGGAATTTCTAAGGCAATGGAACAATAAATCCCTAAAACAAACAAGGAAACACAGGGATAAATGAAGAGCAATAGAAAGAGTGAAGCCATAGCCAGATCTAAGTGAGTTATAATTCTACCAAGTAGTTATATGTAAGTACTTATATATCTATTGTTTGGTTAAATATATATGTAAAATTAAACATAATAATAAGAAGCCAGGAAGTAGGTAGAGTTGAAATTCTTACACCATCTTATAAGAGGATACATTTGTTAATTTATATAACATTGCAATAAGTCAAGTTATCTCTGAGAACCATTAAAACAACAACAGCAACAAAAAAGAATAATTAACAAGTTAATCAGTATGCCACCTTCAAAAACAGTTTGATACTTTAAAAATGTTAGATATATCTACGATATGGTCCATCTGTTCCATTCCTAGATATTTAAGATAAAAATTATTGTTTTATATATTATAAATGTGTATACTAATATTTATTATATATTAAATATATATCCATATAAAGGCTTGTATGTGATGTTCATAGTAACTAGTTGTAACAGCCCAAACTGAATGTCCACTAATAGGTGAATGGATGAACAATGATTTATTTATACAGTGAACACTAAAAAAAAGGAAATGAACTGCTAATAAATGCTACAATGTGAGTGAATCTTAAAATAATTATGCTGAATAAGAGAAAGAAGACATAAAAGAATATTATCTGGTGGCTTTATATAAAATTGGAAAAGTTCATAACAAGTATTAATGAAGAGAACGAGGGTGGTCATTGTGAATGGGGAAGGAGTGTGGGAGGGATGGGCAGAAGGGGAAGATTTCAGAAAGATCTGAAGAAGCTTTAGGAGATGATGGATATGTTGATGAGTTCATGGGACTAAACATATGTTGAAACCTATAAACAAATGTGTGGACCTCATTATATGTTAATTATCTCAAAATTATTTAAATAAGATGTCTTCATTATAAAATGTACTTACAAAAAATCTAAGCAAATAAACTGATTTCTCCCTTTGAAATAGGTCAATGCTTGCTATCACTCTCATTAAGCATTTTAAAGAAGGTTTACTTTTTTAGAAAATTTAAAAATATATATCTTTTTTTTAAATATATATCATTTTTTATGGCATTTGGGTGGCACAGTCATTTAAGCATCCAACTCTTGGTTTTAGCTCAGGTAGTGATCTCAGGGTCGTGAGATTAAGCCCCACTTCGGGCTTTGCACTTAGTGCGGAGTCTGCTTAAGAGTCTCTTCCTCTGCCCCTCCTCTCTATGTGCTCTCTCTCATTCTCTCTCAAATAAATATATCATTTAAAAAATATACCATTTTTAATCTCACTAAAAATGTCATTACATAGATGAGAAAACCTTTAAACAGAAAAAAAAAAATTAAAAAATTATCAAGAGACATTATAGAAGGCCTAAGTAGTGGTGTAATATACAAGTAGGAAGACTCAGACTTTTATTGATGTCAATACTCTCCACATCAGTCTAGCGATTCAGTTCATTAACATTAAAAATTTTGCTGCAGTTTTCGAAAATCACAATCTATTGTAAAAATTTCATATTAAATAAAAGCACCAGCAAAGGCCAGGCAATCTTGAAGAATAATAACAAACTTGGAAGACTTAGACAAAGATACATTATGACACACAGCTATAAAGTTAATAGTGCATGGATAGAAAATTCAAGACCAGTATATAGGATAGAAGAGCCACATATCACTTGATTCAAATAACAGTGACTCTTTATTTAACTGGAAAATGATGGTCTTTTCAATACATTGTTTTAATCAATTGGATGCTCATTTAGAAAAAAAAAATTGCCCTTTTTCACATCATTAACAAAATAATTCCAGATGATTTGTTGATATAAATGTGAAATTTGAGATAATAATACTTCTAGAACAGGGGTGCCTGGGTGGCTCAGTGGGTTAAAAAAGCCTCTGCCTTCAGCTCAGGTCATGATCTCAGGGTCCTGGGATACAGCTCTGCATGGGGCTCTCTGCTCAGCGGGGAGCCTGCTTCTGCCTCTCTCTGCCTGCCTCTCTGCCTACTTGTGATCTCTCTCTCTCTGTCAAATAAATAAATAAAATCTTAAAAAAATAATACTTCCAGAACAAAAGATCTAATAATATATAAATGACCTTGGAGAAGGAAACATTTCTTGAACAGGGAAAGAGTTTTAACCATAAAGTTAAAAACTGGTAAATTGCACTACATAAAAGAATGGACTCATGTTCACTAAAAGACACCAAGAGAGAGAAAAGGTAAGTCACAGAGTGAAAGATGTTTACAAATTGTATATCTGACAAAAGCCATACGTGTTGAATAAATAAAGAACTCCTACCCACATAAATAAATAAATAAATAAATAGCTGTATAGAAAATGAGCAAAAAGTGAAATAGGTCCTCATACAAGAGGATAAACAAGTGACAATAAATATGTTTCTCAATTGTATCAATCATCAAGAAATTGTAACTTAAAAATATAATGTAGTACTACTATATACACATAATGTAATAAACATTCAAACCTTATTGCTGATACTGTACCTCCCCAACATAGAAAGTATTGAAAACCTTAACATCTGAATTCTCCACTCTTTGCTGTAACTTTTGAACATGGCTTCTAATTGTGTTCTGTCTCAAAAATGTATAAAAAGTTACAGGTTTGTGGTCTGGGAGAATAATCAGATACTGACAATGGAAAAATTATTATAATTCAAGACTCTGTGAATCACATCTTATGGTTGTAAACAGAAGTATGGCAGGGCATAAATAATCATTTACCCCAGAGTTCATCAAAGTTGACATGGGCAATATAGCCAGGCATCTATTGTCTCCATCTGTCTAGCTAGCCTGTTAAGATCATGTCTCCCACAGCTAAGGAGAACTGTAGATTGGATTTCCTTCTGTCAAAGCTTTAATAGCGCCTTTTATTTTCAGAGCTATTACAGAGATGTTTGCTCCATTTCATTTGCAATGTTCATTTTGCTGAAAAAACTTCAGGATAAAAAACCTAGAGTAATTAAATTGTTTGGATAATATACATATGTATTTATTTATTTATTCTCACAGAGGAGTTAGCATTTCATTGGACTTTGATGCATTCTACTGCAGCTCTTTCCATCCCTTTCAGCAAAAGGTGTTCGTATTATGTTACTGTTTTCACTAGGAACAGTTCGGCTTTGAAATATATAAGTGGTTTTTTCATTAAATTATATACTCAGCCTAACTGTGCTCTATTTTCACTGTAGAATGAAAACTACTGACTCAAAACCAGTAGGCTTGAGTTAGTTTTCACAAGCTTTTTGTGTATCTACTGCTGTCCTCTCAAGACTAAGCTTCAGAGGTGGGACATGTGAGTATGTTCATCTCAAATTATTTCTCAAGAGAATTGAAGATAATAATCCTCTTTCAGGCATGTATTATTTCGATCAATTGTCCTCAATAGGGACTACACATTAGACTCTCATGGGAAACTTTTAAAACTCCCTGTGACCAGTTATCAGAGTAGATCAATTGAATTTAAAATACTGAGTGTGGAGCCCAGACATCAGTATTTTTTTAAGACTCCAGTAAGATTCCAGTGTGCGTGTAAAACTGTCACCCATATCTTTAGGTGATTTGGTGAGCATTTGTTTCACCTGCCATAGGGAGGGATAGCCTGTTCTTCAACAGAGAATAAAATAGATGTTTCAGAGAGAAATACTTTGTGCAAATTTGTTTTGAATCTCTCTTTTATTAGAATAATGAGGGCACCAAACTAGAAGGTTGAGACTTTCTAGTTATAAAGAAAATCCACCTACTTCAGAGGGGGACAGCTCTATTTAGAAAAAGCTACAGGTCTCATTCATGACTAAAAAGTACTGGGCAAAATTAACAACAGACTAGTCAGCCATTCATAGAGAGAAGAGCCTAAAGCAGAAGACATAGGATCTGATCTGTACATGCTGCCAAGGATTGTTCCAGAAGTAGCTTAGGTCCTGATATGGGGACATCTCACCTCCAATGACTGAGTGAACTGAAGTGATATACTCTATAGAATATTGAGAGATAATGGGCTTTATGACGCCTTAGGAAGCTATAAAAATTGCCAGACTTGAAGATCCAAACTTCCATTTTATGGATAAAATAAAGTTGATGTTATTTAATGAGAAATATTTCTCTTTCTTAACATAAAGTTTAAGGATATTCATTAACAGAGTTCAGGTCTGTCAGGCAGAACTTTTGTAAGTTTCAACAAATGTTGAGAGACAGGCTATAGCCCAAAGTAAATATGGTAAAAAATTACTTCTATAAAGTAATCTCCATGGTGAGCTTTGTTTCGGGAATTCCTGACACAGGATTCTGAAAAACTAAATTTATTTGTCCTAAAAAGTTTATAAAAATGCTCTTTCTGTACAGGGATTTTTCTGGAAATTATTTGTTAGCCTTAACCTTTGCAGTTAAGTAATTGGATCCCTTCTCCAAAATGGAAGGTCCAGTGAGGCCATGCGTCATCAATCCCAAACAATTTAGGATGACTCATGCAATGTCATCATTTCTAATTCACCTCAGGCAACTTATCCCTCAGTCACATTCTTATATGATCATCATCTGAATGTTCTCATTTTAAAAATGATTTAAAATTTTCAATTGTATGAACATAACCTTTTATTTTAAAGATTTTATTTATTTTGAGACAGAGAGAGAGAGAGAGTAAGAGAGAGAGCATGCACAAGTACGTAAGTGGGGGTGAGGGAGGGGCAGAGAGAGAGGAAGAATCCCAAGCAATCTCCCCACTGAACATGGAGTACGACACTAGGGGTCAGATCCCATGATGGTGAATTCTGACCTGAGCCAAAACCAAGAGTCTGGTGCTCAACCAATGGAACCACTCAGGTACCACCCAGGTACCCAAACATAACCTTTTAAAAGCACTCCCCCCACCCTCTTCCCAGGATACCCTTCCATCTTCTTGGAACCTTGTGAGCAGGTACCTCCTCTCACCATCTATCAATCCATTCTTGTCTTCACCCTCCTTGAAGTTCAATTTAGAGTCTAAGACTCATTTTTATTTATTTTTTTAATTTTAATTTTAATTTTTTAAAGATTTTATTTATTTATTTGACAGAGAGATCACAAGGAGGCAGAGAGAGAGGGGGAAGCAGGCTCCCTGCTGAGCAGAGAGTCCGATGCAGGGCTCGATCCCAGGACTCCGAGATCATGACTCAAACCAAAGGCAGAGGCTTTAACCCACTGAGCCACCTAGACACTCCTCTAAGACTCATTTTTAAAATATACTCCTCTGCCATTATTCTAATGGCCTTTAACCCCAAAAAAATGCCAATCCTTAATAAGCCCTAGTCCCTACATTCTCAGGACTTCTACTTGAGCAGTTGATGACATCCAGAAAAAATGGATGGCACATTTCATTATAGACCATCTGACATACGGTACCACTAGTCACAAATGACGTATCTTTCTAGTTAGCTCAATAGTTTGCATTTGATAACGGTATTTAAAATGAGCAGTGATTACTGCTCATTCTCTAATTTAAAAAACCCTCAACTTCCCTTTTAGTATCATACAATGATCCTGCTTCCTATGACACAGGAAAAGTAAAATATACGTTATTATGTGGCTAACTATCACATCGACAAAAACAGCTGTGGCTATACTTACTTTTTTCAAATTCCTTCATGTTACAACAGAAGAAGTTCTCCCCTTTATCCATGTATAATTCTTTTATATGTATCCTGGGTTCTGTCACTTCTTACCTTTTCAAGATCATTGAATTGTCATTTGTCCTCCCTCTTATAAACCTCTAACTTCTCTCTTATCAGCCTTTAGAACATATACACAAATCACCAGGAAGGAGTTTGGCACATTCAAGAAGCTGTAATACTATGAGCTGGGCAGAGAATGGCATAAAATGAGTTTAGGACATGGCAAGGGGAAGGCTCTTCAGAGGACTTAAAGGCCATGTAAAGTTTAGATTTTATTCTCAAAATAGGAGACTATTAGAAGTTTCTAAGAAAGGAAATCAGATGATCTGGTATAAGTATTAAGGCGAGCACTCTATATTTTGAAGAGAAGGAGAGGGAAGATAAAAGTAGAACTGGTAGAGCAGTTAGGAGGGTGCTATACTAGTTGAGACAAGAAATGCTAATGCCCGCCCAGAAGTGGTAGCCAAGAGACAGATGTGCCATTGACATATTTTAGATATATGTTCATGGAGAAACTAAATGCAATTGCAGATGGATTGGATATAGGTTGGAAAGGAAAGGAAACATCTGGAAATCAGAAGAGAAGTATTAATTGGGAACACAACTTTGAAAGCTGCCATATGGTATAGTATAGTGTGTCTGAACCCTGTCTGCCATTAGAAATAATAGAGAAACATACAAACAAGAAGAACAAAGAATAAAATTAAAAAGCAATGTCTCCTCTCTCAACACACACACAGATTCTTAGAACCCCTCCCCAAATCTTTTCACTGAATTGTCATGGGGTAGAGAGGCTTAGTCATGGGTATTTTTTAAAGTCCCAGGTAATTGTAATATGTAGTCAGCTACTGCTTTGCATAGTGAAAAAGGCCATGGTAATGGATGGCATCACCAAGAAAAAAAATCAGTGTTAGAGAAGAAAGAAAGGCAGCACACAGTAGAGTATCAACACTTAGATACTGGTTACAGGAATAGAAAACAGGAATAAATAAAAATCCAAGGTGGAATACTCTGAAATTAAGATATCATGGAAACCAAAGGGGTGGGGGGAGCAGGGGAAAGGTAATGTTTTAAAAGAAAGAATCAGCAAACAACTGAATGGTGTTGAAAGAATGCCAGGGACAGTCTGTACATAACTTGCAAAGAAGCAGGAATGGCTTTGACAAGAACATTTCTTTTTAAAAAGATTTATTTATTTTAGAGAGAGAGTGTGTGTGTGTGCACGCTAGTGCGGGTAGGGGGAGAGGGAGAGAGAGAATCTCAAGCAGACTCCCTACTGAGTGCAGAGCCCACATGGGGCTTGATCTCATAACTCTGAGATCATGACCTGAGTGGAAATCAAGAGCCAGATGCTTAACTGACTGAGCCCCCCCAGGCGCCCCCTAGTAACTACTAGCCCCCCTAGTAGTTACAAGCCAGACTGGCATAGATCTAGGTGAGAAAGTGGGATTGATGAAATAGAGAACTCTTTCAAGATATTTTGTAAGAAGGGAGATAGGTAGGTATGGGGGAGAGGATAAGAAAGCAAGTAAGGGTTTGTATCTGTCTTGATAAAAAGTAAAAAGCATTAGAATATGTATCTAGGCCGACGTGAATGATATAGTGTCAAGGAGATTAATGTAGAAGTGAGAATAGATGGAATAAAGAGATCAAGTTGAGTTGGCCCTTTCAAAGAAATGGAAAAAAGCAAGAGGATGGGGGTGCTGCAATAGTGGGAAGTTGAGGGAGTTCAAATCAGGTAGTTATTTTATCTCATTGGACATGATGTGAAGTTTTTAATGGATTGTGAGAGTTGTAGGAGGGTTATGGGAGACTTTTAGGAAAGAAGGCATAAAATCAATATTTCTAGGATATCTATATCCGTAATGAGAATACCATGTGGTATTGTGCTCTTGAAGCTTCTTATAAATTTAAAGTAAAAATAACCTCTGTGTGTGTTTGTCTGTGTATGTGTTTTCCAATAATATTCAGTGTTTCTGCAGAAAACAGAGAGAAAACACAAGTCTACTTATTCTGGATTTCTTTTTTTTAAGATTTTATTTATTTATTTGAGCATGCATGAAAGAGAGAGAGCATAGTGGGGGGAAGGCAAAGGGAGAGAGAGAAACAAACCCCCCGCTGAGCAGGGAGCCTGATAAGGGGCTTGATCCCATGACCCTGAGATCATGACCTGAGCAGAAATCAGACTCATACTGGACTGAGCCACCCAGACGCCCCCCTCCTTTTTTTTTTTTAAGGCAAGTATGATAGATGAAAGAAGAGCAAGAAAGTCATTATTCCCAGAGAGGAATTACAATAATGTTTTACAGAATTTAGACCGGTAAAGATGGCAATATGAATCAGAAAATACTGGGGTTTACAAATATATCTCAATAGTCATTGTGATCTTGGAATATTTGCACACCATGAAGTAGAAGAACAAGAGGGAATACTTGAAATGGTGTGTGTATGTTTTATATTTAGGTACACATTACTGTGTGAACAAAAGTCTTCATTTGTCTGGTATAAATGTCCAGGAGTGCAATTTTTGGGTCATACCTTAAGTGCATATTTAGTTAAGAAACTGCCAAAATGTTTTCTAGAATAGCTATGGCATTCTACATTCTTACTAGCATTATTTGAACAATATAGCTTCCCCACATCCTCACCAGCATTTTGGTGTTGCCAATTTTTAAATTTCATCTACTGTGATGGGTACATAGTGATACTCTAGCTTTACTTTGCATTTCCCCAATGACTAATGGTGTTGGACATCCTTTCATGAACTTATTTGCCATTAACACATTTCTTCAGTGAAATGTCTCTTCATGTCTTTTGTTCATGTTCTTATTGGACTGTTTTTTTTTTAATTTTACTGTTGAGTTTGAGAGTTCTTTATGTGTCCTAAATACTAATCCTTTGTCAGATATCTCGTTTGTAAATATTTTCTACCACGTTATAGCATTTCATCCTTTTGGCAATGTCTCTTGCAGAGCAGAAGTTTTTAATGTTGATGAGGTTCAATACATCAATTTTATGAATTTTATGAATTTAATTTTAGTGCCAGTAGTAAGAACTCTTAGTCCAACGTCCTACATTTTCTTCTATAAGTTTTATAGTTTTACATTTTACATTTAAGTCTGTGGTGTATTTTGAGGGTTTTTTTTTTAATTTTATTTATTTATTTGACAAAGAGATAGAAAGACCCAGAGAGCACAAGTCAGGGGAATGGCAGAGGGAGAAGTAGAAGCAAGTTTCCTGCTTCTCCCATGAACCCTGAGATCATGACCTCAGCTGAAGGCAGATGCTTAACCCACTGAGCCACCCAGGTGCCCCTTGTGTGTTGTGTGTTTTTTTTTTCTTTTTAAATAAGGTGTGAGGCTTAGATTGTGGTTGTTCTTTTTTTGCCTGGAGATGTACACTTGCTTCTTTGTCAAAAAATCGTTGAGACATATTTGTGTGAGAAATGTATATTCTTTGAAATAAAGATTTTAATGTCTATTTTTCCACGAAGAAATATCAAGTGGACAATGTCATGAGAGTGGATAGATGCAGTGGAGAACTAGTTCTCTGTACATTAGAAAATCATTGAATTGAAAGTCTGAGGCTTTGGCGGGAGGTTGGTTACCATAAGGATTTTAATGGCACTGATAATGTTGACGAGAGCTGAATGAGAAGTGACAAGGGGATCAATAGATGGTAACAGTGAGGAGGGATATCATATATGAAAGACATGAATTTCAAAGGGCCAGTGCAGTCTGCTACAGAAAAGAGGAACCAAAGCTGAAGTTATTCATGTAGAATTTAAGGGAAAAAAATTCTACTTGAGATTGTCTCAAGGAATGTTTAAGTATCACTCAAGGCAAGAACACTTAAAGGGCACTTCTGAGGAAAGACTGACGATGGAATAGCGTTTGCTCATCAGAGAGAGAAGTTTCTGGAGAAGAGAAGTATTGAGAACAGAAGAGAGAATGGGAGATTGTGTCAGAGTTAGAGGCAGCAGTCTGGCATTGAGAGTCCTGGTGGTAACAGATAACAGGGAGAGGCTAGGTTTCTGGGAGGGTCTAAGGGAGAGTTTTGTGGGACATGATAAACCGTCTCTAAGATGTTCTATTCTCAACATGGTCTAAAGTGATCTCATGACCTAGCCCCAACTCCCCTGCAAGCACAACTGTTTGTTCTCTACCTCCCTTTTCAAGGTAAGTAAAGGGTGCCATCTTGCATGCTATTGCTCAAGCCATGAATCCAGAGTCATATTAGAATAGATGTCCTTCATACACATATCTAGTCTTGCTCATTCCATTTCCAAAATATTTCTTTTTTTTTTAAAAGATTTTATTTATTTATTTGACAGAGAGAGAGCGAGATCACAAGTAGGCAGAGAGGCAGGCAGAGAGGGGGGGGGAAGCAGGCTCCCTGCTGAGCAGAGAGCCCCATGCGGGGCTCGATCCCAGGACCCCAAGATCATGACCTGAGCCAAAGGCAGAGGCTTTAACCCACTGAGCCACCCAGGTGCCCCCTAAAATATTTCTAAAATTCATTTCTCTGTATTCCTACTGCGTGCAACCTAATTCCAACTCTCATTTTCTTCTACCAGATCATACTCAATTAGCCTTTTGCTCTCTACAAATCCATTATTACTTACATTTCAGCCAATTAATATTTTAAAAATTAAAATTTAATCATTTTATTCTCCTGGTTAAAACTATACAATTGCTTCCTCTTGTTCTCAGGATAAAATCCAAAATCTTTAAGTGGCTTACAAGGCAATGCATTAGGTCATTTTGCAGAATCAACATCTTAACCCCTCCTCCCTTCCACAATCTCTTCTCTAGTTGCATTGGGCTTCTCTTACTTTCACCAAATTACCATGTTGTGGTTTTTTTTAAGATTTATTTATTTATTTGACAGAGAAAGAGGTCACAAGTAGGCACAGAGGCAGGCAGAGAGAGAGGGGGAAGCAGGCTACCTGCTGAGCAGAGAGCCTGATACAGGGCTTGATCCCAGGATCCTGAGATTGTGACCTGAGCCGAAGGCAGAGGCTTTAACCCACTGAGCCACCCAGGGCCCCCTCCCATGTATGTTGTACTCAGGATCTCCGTACACACTCTTCCCTGTTCTTGGAACATACTCTCTGTTCCTCTTTAGTTACATTACCAGATTTAGGAAAAATATATAGGATATTCAACTGAATTTGCATTTCAGATAAATAGCAAATTATTTTTTAGTGTAAGCCCATTCCATGCAATATCCAGGTGGCTTGCATTTATTTGGCAACCTTATTTCTTAGTCTATCTAATTCCTCACATTTCAAATCTCAGCTTATATATTACCTCTCCCTAGTCTTTTCAGACTAATTTAGGTTTCACTTCTTACACATTCTCATAATACGCAGTGTGGATATTTATTTAAACTCGGTCTTCCTCATTATATCACAGTCTCCACAACTTAAAAATAATGTTCAAAAATAAATAAAAATAATGTTTGTCCTGGGGCACCTGGGTACCTCAGTCTGTTAAGCTTCTGACTTCGGCTTAGGTCATGATCCTGGGGTTCCTGGGATCCTGGCCCACATTAGGCTCTTTGCTCAGGGGGGTGTCTGCTTCTCCCTCTGTCCCTCCCCCTGCTCATGCTCTCTCTCAGATAAATAAAATCTTTAAAAAAATAATGTTTGTCCTGGTAATTACGTAGCATAATATTAACACATGATAAGAACTCAATAAATATTTTGGAATGAACATTTAGCAAATACTAGTGGAACATGGACCAAGATGGAATATTACATGTACAATAGACAATCAGCTAATCCTGTGCTTACAATCCAGTGTTAATAAATAGCAACTGAGTTATCGTAGGTAAATCTGTTTGCGCCACAGAAAATTGGAACGATAATACCCTAATTACAGGGCTGTTGTGAGAATTAACAGTAAAGGGACATAATAAACATTCAAACAAATGTATTGCTTCCTTCCTTCCTTCTCAAATTTAACGAACTTTGAGACAGCCTCATCATCCTTCACCTTTTGTGAGTTATTCAAAAGTCCCCTCTGATGCGAGTCCCTTCACATTGCAGGAACCACTATGCTAAGCACATTCTCTCCCTTTCCCTCTCATTCTGTGGACTCACAGATGGGGGCTCCCTTAATTCACAGATTTCTCTGCCACAAGTCTGCTGTCGTAAACATATGTGAGGAAGTGAGGATTTGGCCCTTTGGGGTCCACATACATGAAATCACTTTATGGTTTTTGGTTTTGCTTTATCTTTAGTCACTCTTCAAGCCCAGTTGTAGGAGGGATGGTCGTAGAGCTGCAGCTATCCCAAAACCTTCTGATAGCACATCAAATGACATCTACTCTACTTTGCAGTCTTGAAATTCCCTCCTTGTCCCAAGTCCATAGGCAACTGGTGCTAGAGTACTGCTTCTGACTCCTCAGTGTTTCGGGTTCCTTCGCCTCCACTCCAGATCTTCTGTGAGTCCAAGGTACAGTGTGAAGGGCAGATGGAATGAAAATGGAATTTGTTGTGTCATGCTTCCTTGTCAATATTCTGTGCCTCCTGTAGGAGTGATAGATTTCAAGAATTTGCTGTTTCCATTTTTACTTGTCTGTATGGATAGTTATGGAGGAAAAGAATATGGCATTTGAATTTTTAATTGAACAGAAATGAGTTCCTCACCACTGTCTTGCCACACTCTCCACTCTCCATTTTGTTCTTTCCCCTTCCTTCCTTGCTTGCCTTATTTCCACTATTAAATGCTCCTTTATTTCTTTTCTCCCTGTCATTTTTCTACATGGCATCATCTTTCCTGTTCTCTTTTTCCATATCTTCTTTCTCCTTTTCCCCTGCCTTTCATATTATAAGAAAATTGATGCCTTTAGACTTGTAACTGTATTTTTATAAAATATCCAACACAAGAATCGATACATTTTGTAGATCGATCAGAGAGCTGGAGAGCTTCTCAGATAAAACTCTGCCAAGCCCAGCCCTGAAAGTCACTGCAGACCCTTTCCCATCAATTGCAACATAGCTTTCCGCTCTGTGTGTGTTAGGCTGGCGGGCCCAGGGACCCCGAGAGTGGACAAGATGGCCACCGAGTTTCACAAGATGGTGCTCAAGGACTTTCAGCCATGGGGCTTCCTGTCTCAGAGACTTTCCAGATCACCCCACAAAGACCACAAACAATCTGACTGGTCCAATCTGGTCAACTTTGGATCCCTTTTTCCGTATAATGAGCTGACAATTGATTGGTGTATTTTGTATCCCTCATGTACATAAACTGTAGCCAATCAGATACCCAGCAAGCCCTCCACACCCTAAGACCCCTAATTAAAAACCTCTCAGTCCTACCCCTAGGCACGACTTCCTGGCCTCACTCCCTTTGAGACATGGAACCTCGCCCAAGGGCGCATCCATTAAAGCTTGCCTCTACTCTACTGGCTTGGCTACTCTTTTCCACTGCTGATTCAAACCTGACAGTGTGCTCATGTAATCCATGCTCACATAATCCGTAGGCTGTTAGCCTAACACTGCTACACTGGAAGGCATGCCAAGAAATGTAATGAAAGACCAGGCTAATTCCGCCTAAAGTGGGAGATTACCAAATAGCACTAGCAAACCCAGAAAACTCTTACCCAGCAATTCCCAGTCCTTTACTCTCAAATACTGGTTGAAAAATCTTAGTGCACTGTCAAATACCTGCTATAATAAGACAGATGAAAAATGATCTTGTATTAAATGATTACACTGTGTGTGCACATGCGTGTATATGTGTGTATACATGTATGTGTGTGTGTATTTCTGGGTTCCTGTGTGTGTGTGTGTGTGTGTGTGTGTGTGTGTGAGTGTGTATGGTGAAATGATTATTATACTGCCTTTGGCTTTAAACCACTCCAGCATTTCCCCATTGTGATGGGTAGAGGCTGGTGCTTTATTAATTTACATCTAAAACCTTGCACAGCTGGGGACAACACGTGCATTTCCTCCAACTGCCAAAGCAATCTGGAGAGATACAGGAGTGAGGGCAGCAATTTTCTGAAGCTGTGATAGCATCACCGAAAACCCCGTAATACTGCAAGGAGATGCCTGTATGGGAAATAGGCAACAACCTCCATATAAAATAGAATGATCCCAGCGATAACCAGGCATATTAATAAATCACTTTTACAACAGAAACACAGGAACATGGGAAGGGATGTCAGCATGTTGATCCCCTCAAGATATGCTGAAAATGAGAAAAGTGGCAAGTAATTTTGTAAGCCCTTATGCTGGAAATCAGAAGTGACCAGAGAATGGTTCACAGTCTCAGACTGAGGCCATCTGATTTCTTCTCCCTTTATTGCAGTCTTCTCTTTAACTTTCCCTTCCAAAAGCAGTATTGCTTGTGGGGCATCTCCTTTCAATCATTTGTAGGGTTTTCAAGGCTGTACCTTGTTTGGAATATGCTAGTACAGGTATATGTTATACATACTATATTTAGGCAAGAAAGATGGACATACTTTTCCCAATATCACATATTAGGGACATTCCCATAGCTTCAGAAGGTTTGGCATTAAATTTTTTTTTTCTCAGAAACTTAAAAAAAAAATTAAACCAAAGGAGTTCCATTCCAGAAATTACTCCTACTATTTTAGCTACTCCTTTTTTTTTTTATCAAAGTTCTGTTCAAGAAACAGAAAACGCATTAAGAATTTTAAACAAGAAAGGAATAAGAAATACAATATAAAGAGGAATACAGTACAAAGAAGTGGGCATTTACAAAATGGGAAGAAGGACTTGAAGGAAAGGACTCAAAGCAGGATCCGTAGGGATGATTTCTAGAACAATTCAGGATGGACTCATCATGAAAGCAACTTCTGAGGTTGTTGCTGAAGCTAAGCCCAGAGTTGGGAGCCTTCTCCCACAGCCTCCGAAAAGCCCCAGAGCTAGAGAACTGTTACACATAGCTGCCACCCAGAGACTGGACAGATAGGTGGAGAAACCACATCACTTTTCTATACACGGGAAGATGGAGCAGTGCTATCTAAGAACTATAATGAAAGGCACATTTGTCATTTCAAATTTTCCAGTAACCTCATTTTTGAAAAGGTAAAATGAAAGAGCAAAATTAATTTTGACTTGTTTGATTTAACCAAAATTGAAGCACTTCAAAATATAATCCATATAAAAAAATGTATGGAATACTTTATTCTCTCTCTCTTGCTTACTTTTTTTTTTTCCTTTTGTACAAAAGCTTCAAAATCCACTGTGTATTTTACAGTTACAGGACATCTTCATTTAGACTAGATTCAATTCTCATGCTCAGTTCAGTAGCCACATGGGGCCAGAGACTCTGTCTTGAGCAGTGCGGGGCCAGGAGGGGAGGCTGTCCCACTGGTGCAGAGAAATCTTTGTTTTCCCCACATATTTCTAAGCAGAAGCAGACAGAATGTGACAGGGTGATAGCTTCTGCCTCAATTTTGCCTTCCAAATCTCCTGCTATGCAGGTGATTGGCAGATCTAATTTGCCTCCAGAACCCTTCCTTCAAAGGGATCTGGAAAATGTGCTCTTTCTGTTTGTTTTGATTTCTGAAGTCCTCAGTGAGAAGAATAGCAAAATGCAGGTGGAATAAAGCAGTCTCCAGTCTCCAGTACTTCTTTGCAAAAAGGGGAAGAATAATTCTGTGGGAATCTATACATCTCATTAGTGTCATCCTCCAAATACTTGAGGATATGTTACTCATATCCTCATTGGGTCAAGAAAACGCAATGGTTCATTTTCCTTCTCTTTTGGAGCTCGTGGTGTCATTAAGCAAGACCTGTTTCATAACATTTATTGTGTTCTTAAAAGCAGGAACACAATGGTATATCTCTATTAATGTCTCCTGTAAAGTACCCAGTCTTAAAGTTACCCCCACCACGCAATTTTGGAGGGTCTGATAACCCAGAAAAGGAGCTTTTCTAGTTGTTTCTTAAGATTCCTACACGAAAAGGCATAGGCATGAAAAGTAAATCCATTTTTAAGTGTTTAGATCATTAAAAGCACGTATCCATTCTTGGAAATTGCATGGGTCTGAGTGGGTAATTCAACCAGACTTTGCAGCCAGCGTGCCTCGTTATAAAGCACAGTAGCAATGGAGAAATAAGAAAATAAGATTCAGGCTTCTGGTAAAGATTCATATTAGGAGAATAGAGGAGCTCTTAGGGATTATTTATAACAAAAGTAATGAAATGTTAGTGAAGTTTAGAGCACATTTTCCGAGAAAAAATATAGCACTATAGTAAAGGAGTCTACAGTTTCATCTGCCCCAAATCCAATCGATGAGACATTACACCTTGTGTCTTCACTCCCACACTCAACGCTTCAATTTATCACCTCCGTTCAGAGTAAGAATGAGCTAGGAGCTCGAAAACCTGGATAATTTGTTCCATTTAGACACTCAGAGTTTAATAAAAATCTAGGCTTGTCTCCAAGTCATAAATAGTAACTTTAGATCATCTGGCACTGTCTTGTACTTGGAGGTGTGCTCTGTACACATATTGGGTAAATCCTCAAGTTCGTCTATAATTTGTTAAAGTGAGTACACACTGGTTTAAAAAAAAACATGAAACTGACACTTAATGCCAAATGAATAAAGGAAGATGTTTGAAAAGAGCATGGGCCGGGCTGATGCTTTCGGGAAAGGGTTCATTAGCACCAATTCTCACCCATAATGTTGCCATCTCTTAAAATGTCTTTTAAAATATTTTATTTATTTATTTGACAGGGAGAGATCACAAGTAGACAGAGAGGCAGGCAGAGAAAGAGGAGAAAGGAGGCTCCTGCCTAGCAGAGAGCCCAATGCGGGGCTCAATCCCAGGACACTGAGACCATGACCTGAGCTGAAGGCAGAGGCTTAACCCACTGAGCCACCCAGGTGCCCCTCCAAAATGTCTTCATCATGATCCTTTATGGTCTTTACAAAGAGACCTTTTCCATGACTGTGGTTGCAATTAGCACTTTTTAGGCAGTGAACTCTAAAATCCATGCCTTTAACTTGGTTTCTCTGTTAAAATTCTCTTCTGCATTCCAGATTCATATTTCCACCTGATGGATGATCATTTCCAGTACATTTTCTGGCAGGCAAAAATGCTAAGTCCAAAATTATCCTTTTTCTTGTACCCAGTGCAATCCTTTCTGAGCTCATTATTTTTGTGTATTAACATCACAAGAAATATTTATCATCCTGCCTAGATTGAAACCTCTGAAAAATCTTGATTTCTTTCTCCCTCTTCCTTTATGCTGAACTACTAGTTTAATCCAGTAAATTATTTTAAAATATTGTATTCACATCCATTTTTCTTTCCTCTATGAAAGTTGCCATTCTAATTCACACATTTTTGTATTTAAAAAATACATACCATAACAAAAGATTCTGTCCAACTACTGTACAGTTTTACAAATTCTAGCACATGTACAGATTTGTGTAAACACCACCATTATCACCCATCACTCCCAAAAAATCCTTATGCTATTTCTTAGATATCATACCCTTCCCCCATTTCTAACCCCTGAGAACTACTTACCCATTTTCTATCCCAAGTTTTGTCTTCTTTAGAATGCCATAAAAGAAATCCTATAATATACAATCCTTTGAAATTGTTTTCCTTCACTCAGCAGAATGAATACCTTTGCGATCCATCCAAGTTATAGCAAGTATCAGTAATTTCTTTCTTTTTAGTACTGAGTAGTATTTCCAGGAATGGATGCACCTCCATATACTTGATCATTTTCCATAATACACGAACCTTTTGTGCTCTGCTGTTCAAGGGTTTTTACAATATGTTCTCCACTTGCAGGCATGATTCCCTTGACTCTCTTGTTTGTATGATTTTGATCAGAATGACTGTGTTCGGTTCTGTCATTAAATTAAGTACTCCCTTTTTCTTTTATAAGGTTTCCTCCAGTTTAAAATAACTTGCCCATTAATTTCCATCCTATTAAAATTTAACCCACTCATCAAGGCCATTTTCCAGGAATCTTCTTCTGAGTCTTCTGAAGAGCTTGTCTCTCTGAAGACTTTATGTGGTGCTTGGATTGACTGACACTTAGGATGATTTCTAGCCATGCTTGTCTTAGAGTGTACATGCCTATAAGAGATGACTCATAAAGTAAACATGATGTCTGAGAGTAAATGTTAGAAACCAAGACATAATGGATCATTAGACATAAGCAAAACCCTTTTGACTCGAGTTTCCTAAAGGTTTTCACCAAGTTGGGTGAATGTAGATTTATTTAGCCTTCTACAAACATTAATAGTTTTTTTAAGACCATTTTTTTAAAGATTTTATTTATTTATTTATTTGACAGACACAGAGAGAGAGATCACAAGTAGGCAGAGAGGCAGGCAGAGAGAGAGGGAGAGGCAGGCTCCCTGCTGAGCAGAGAGCCGGATGTGGGGCTCGATCCTAGGACTCTGAGATCGTGGCCTGAGCCAAAAGCAGAGGCCTTCTGCCTCTGACCCACTGAGCCATCCAGGCATCCCACATTAACAGTTTTTGATGTCTGTTTTTTGAGGGATTTCTATTTTAAGATCCATTCGAATACCTTCTGATGGAATAAGTTCTTTGCCTTACTAATGAAATAGGTCCTATCTTTGGTCTGAGATTCAGTTATATCCTCACTGGAAAAATGTCTAACTCATAGAATTTGAGTTCATTAAAATTTGATTTGTATGTCTAATTACATTTTTTTCTTTCTGTCTTAGTTTGTTAGTATTGCCATAACAAAATATCATAAACTACATGGTTCAAACAAGAGAAATTTATTTTTTTATAGTTCTGGAGACTAGAAGTCCAAGCTCACAGTGTCAGCAGGTTTGGCTTCTGAGACCTCTCTCCTTAGCTTGCAAAAAGCTACCTTCTTGCTGTTTCCTCACATGCCTAGTGTCTTTCTGTGTGTTTATTCCTCTTCATAAAAGGATACCAGTCAGACTGGATCAGGGTCCACCCTAAAGGCCTCATTTTAACTTAATTACCTCTTTAAAGGCCCTCTATCCACAGATAGTCATGTTCCGAGGCACTGGGAGTTAGGACTTCAACATACGAAATAGAGAAAAGGGGCATAATTCAGGCCATAACACTTGCTCACCAAGCAACTTCTTAAGAACTTGTCTTCCTATGTGACTTACTTATGAAGAAAATAAACTCATCAGATTCACTCAGACCAGACTTGGCAGATATATTTCTTATGACAAAATAAACTGACAATCTAGAAAGTCTCTTCTGAGTTTTGGTTTACATAAATCAGCATTTACTTGCCAATCAATTCTGGAACATCAATAAAATAAAATTTTTGAATTGTTATGGTAGATGCTAGACCCACAACTGTGGTAAAGTCTAGAAGATAAATGCTTGTTCTGGGAATCTGTTTTGGAAGGCAGCTCACCTTCTCTAGTTATAGTCCTTTGCATTGTCTCATACTACGTAAGTTTCCATTTGAGAATTCTCATCTTTGTCCCCTTAGTCTAGGAGACAGTTGACCTTGAACAAGCTATTTTATTTCATTTTTTCACATTTTACCACATTTCTAATTAGGATGTATAAAATAATAAGTGGTATTTCACTTTTTTTTTACTTTTTTCTTATTTATATATATAAAATTAATGATGCAATTTAAAATTTGTAGCATCTTCACTTTGTTGACGTAGGATACTACTTCTCCTTACCTTTCTAGTTTCCTTTTTAGAATGGAGAAAATAAAAGTATCCACCTCCTCATATTCACAGGATGAAATAAGTAATCCATTGCTTATACAGGTGTTGACACGTGCTATGCATTCAAGAAATATCATTTTTATAATGCAAATTTTTTGAGAAAATTTTGCTTTCTTGTACAAAGCTTCATATATAGAAAATGGGTAACAGCTATTTATTTTTCTGAAGATGAATTAGGATTTGAGAACTTATGACTTTTTCTTGATAACAACCTATAAACACAGAGAAAGAGTTTGTTTAAAAAGTCCATTTCCCCAATCCAGAATTTGTCAGCCAGAGAGGGGAAAATGAGGATCAACACTTACTACTTTGATTAGATGCTCAAAGACTAACACCAGATACCTATTTATTGCTGTGTCATGATAAGCATTTATTGTCCAATGGGTATAAGAAAAGAGGGCAACAAAACAAGAATTTGATGATAGCCTTTTGGTGCTCAAGGAAGATCCCCTTCAGGATATCTCACTCTTGGAGGAAAGGAATTAGAATGGAGCTGAATTTGCAAAATGTATTTCACTAGTGCTCCTGAATTCAGTTTCTGAGAACTGTTAAGGTTAGGAGGCAAATGGAAACTCCCTTTTGAAGATGGTGTTAAAGAGTGACAAGAAAAGTTAGAGGACAATGAGCTTTTATCTTTGAATTATTTACATATACCTGTAGCCCAGATTCCCCAATTGTCCTGATTCATTAGTTCCCAAAAAATAAGGTTGGTGAAGCTTATTTAGCATTCTTTAGACTCTTACTAAATGTATAATGTCTGCTTATATATAAAATGAGAAACCAGATATTTTGGTGAGGCACTATCTGGATTTAGAATATTGAAATATAATCTCATATTTGATCTGGTCCTAAAAACAAATGAATATAGTGGTTTTGGTAAAACAATACAAAATAACTTCTACCTTACTAAGAAAGTTGGCTACTGTTTTGAATACTAATAAAATTCTAAGAGGGTATTAGGATCAGGGGCTTAGGCTGTTATAACAATTCACTATCAAATGGGAGGCTTAACAACAAACACTTATTTCTCAAAGTTCTAGAGGCTAAGAAGTCCAAGATCAAGGTGCTGGCAGATCCAGTGTCTTGAGAGGGACCATTTTCTGACTTGCAGACAGCCTTCTTTTTGCTATATGCTCACATGGTACAGAATGAGCTCTGGTATCTCTTCCTTTTCTTATAATAGTATTGATCCCATCACGAGAGCTCCACCTTCATAACCTCATCTAAATCTAATTATCTTCAAAAGCGTCATCTCCAAATGCCATCATATTGTGGATTAGGGTTTCAGTATATGAATTTTGTGGGGATGTCCATAACAGAGGGATCCTAATTGGTAGTTTGCATATGCTTAAGGAATATTTAAAAAAAAAAACTCTATGATAGTTACTACAAAAATACCTCTGTATCAGCCACATCCTTCTCCCAATTTCCTGGCCTCTCAAGGAAGAAAGAATCATAACTATGATATTCTTCACCACATTCTACTCAGCAATCTTATTTATTTTTCTCTAGTCCCACTATGTCTCATTGTCTCTTAGACATTATTGTTAGCAAACACCAAAATATACCCATTAATAGTGATGATTTGCTACAAAAAATGTGAGGTCCTCTGGAAAGAAAAGATAAGGACTCATGATCCCAAGGATAATACAAGAATATTATTCTTGGACTTCCAGGGATGATGAAAGAGTCGGAGGATCCTAGTAGGAGGATCCTAGGCTCATCTCCTCCCATGGATACAACTTAGATAACACCCACATCAATGTAAAGAACCCAGAAAACAACCCAAAGAATGGAAGAATAGACTCTCCATAGCTAAATGTAGAGAAGAGGCTACAATGAAGAGAGTAGAAAGGGCGGAGACACAGTTAGGAGACAAACTGTCCTTCAGGACTATGCAGAAGAGGGAGGGATGCTGCTGGCACAGAGAAAGGAGCAGAGCACACCCCATACCAGGCACCTTAGGTATACGGAACCTGCATGAAGAAGACGAATCCCCATCTTGTTTGGCTTTGAAAACTAGAGGGACCTAACTTCAGCCATTCTTACAAGCAGTGGGGTTTAACACCTGGAACTTTATAAAATCATCAGGCTCAGCTCTGATAGAGCCTAAGGGTGAAAGAAACTGAGACCATGCCCTTATTATGATAAACAGCCCTGCTGAGATACAGAATAGAAGCAGCACTTTGCAAAACACATGAGATATACTAGAGGGAGGTGTGTTTACTAATCTCAGAGCAAGTGCTGGAAGGACAGGGAACTTTGGGAGACCTCAACAACAATAAAAGATCTTGCATGCACCATTTCCCATTCCTGGCACTTAGCCTAGATAAACTGACAACTTCTGGAACCAGCACAGCAAAAACACTTTCCACTCAGCTAGCTAACGGCATGCTCTGCCCTCCACACTCTGCTGAAGACCTTCCCCTCCAACTAGGCCTGAGCAGGAGTTTTTCCAGGCAACTGCAGATTCCCTCACACAGGAGACCAGGACAAACTTTGCTAATACCACAAGCCTCACTCCTGATAGAGAATTTAAGGTAATGGTCATAAAGATACTCATTGGACTTGAGAAAAAAGTGGAAGACATCAGCAAGACCCTCAACAAAGAGATAGAAAGCAGAAAAAGAGCTAATCAGAGATGAAGAACTCAATAACTGAAATTAAAAATATACTAGAGGGGATAAATCATAGCCCAGAAGAAGCAGAAGAATAGATCAGTGACCTAGAAGACAGAATAATGGAAAGCAATCAACTTGAGAGGAGAGAGGAAAAAAAGAATGATAAAAAATGAAATAAAAAGATTGAGGGAACTCAGTAACATCAAGCATAATAATACTGTATTATAGGGATCCAATAATGAGAAGAGAGAGAAAAGGAAGCAGAAAATTTATTTAAAGAATTAATAGCTGACGACTTCCCAAATCTGGGGAGGGAAACAGAAATCCAGATCCAGGTGGCACGGAGAGCCTCCAACAAAATCAACCCAAGGAGGTCTACACTAAGACACATAGTAATTAAAATGGCAGAAAGTAGTGATAAAGAGAGAATATTTAAAGCAACAAGAGAAAACCAAACAGTTATATACAAGGGAAATCCCATAATGCTATCAGCTGATTTTTCAGCTGAAACTTTGCAGGCCAAGAGAGTTGCATGATATATTCAAGTTGCTGAAAGAAAAAACTTGCAAATGAGAATATTCTACCAGTAAGGCTATCATTCAGAATAGAAGAAGAGATAAAAACTTTCCCAGAAAAATAAACATTAAAGAAATTTATCACCACTTAAACAGCCTTAAAGAAATATATAAGGGGACTCATTAAAAAGGAAAAATCATAAGCAAGGGCAAGAAAAATATGAAGCACAAAAACAGTAAATTTACATATATCTACAAAAATCAGTCGAGTGTTCACACCCTCTCACTGAGAGAGAAGAGAAAGAGAGGAAAGGAACAGAGAAGAACTGCAAAAACAACCATAATATGAGTAACAAACTGGTGATAAGCACATACTTATCGATAACTTCTTGGAATGTAAGTGGACTAAGTGCTCCAGTCAAAAGACATTGGGTGACAGAAGGGATTAAAGAGCAAAACCTATCTTTATACTGCCTACAAGAGACTCACTTCAGATTGAAAGTGAAGGGATAGAAAAAGAATTTGTCATGCAAATGGAAGTGAAAATAAGGCTGGAATAGCAATACTTATATCAGACAAAATAAACTATACAACAATGTCTTTAACAAGAGACAAAGAAGGATACTACATAATCATAAAAGAAACAATCCAAGAAGAGGATATAACAATTTTAAATATTTATGCACCCAACATGGGTGTGCCCAAATACGTGAAACAGCCATTTAATGTTAAACATAAAGGAAGAATTGATACTAATACAATAATAGTAGGAGACTTTAAAACCCCACTTATATCAGTGGATAGATCATCCAAATAGAAAATCAATAAGGAAACAGTGTCTTTAAATGACACATTGGACCAGATGGATATAATGGATATATTTTGGACATTTTATCCTAAAACAGCAGAATACACATTCTTTTCAAGTGCACATGGAGCGTTCTCCAGAATAGATCACATATTGGGCCACAAAACAAATCTCAACAAAGCCAAAAAGATCAAAGTCATACCATGCATATTTTCCAACCACAATACTATGAAACTAGAAATCAACCACAAGAAAAAATCTCGAAAGAACACAAATGCATGGAGATTAAATGACATGCCACTAAAGAAGGAAGTGTCAACCAAGAAATCAAAGAAATTTTAAAAAATTACATGAAGACAAATGAAAATGAAAACACAACAGTCCAATAACTTTGGGATGCAGCAAAAATTCTAAGAGGGAAATTTATAGCAATATAGGCCTACTTCAAGAAGCAAGAAAAATCCCAAATACACAATCTAACCTTACCCCTAAAGGTGCAAAAAAAGAAAACCTACAAAACACAAAACCAATAGGAGAAATACTGTAGGACCTAAATTAAATGGAATAGAAACTAAAAGCAATGAAATGAATCAATGCAAGAAGAGTTGTCTCTTTGAAAAGGTCGGCAAAATTGGTAAACCTTTAGCCTGACTTATCAAAGGAGGTGGGAGTCAAATAAAAAAATCAGAAATGAAAGAGGGAAATTAAAAAAAATAACACCATAATATTGTATAAAGGATTGTAAGAGAATATTATGAAAATCATATGCCAACAAAGTGAACAATGCTAGAGAAATGGAAAAATTCCTAGAAACATAGAAAGTCCTGAAACTGAATCAAGAAGAACTAGAAAATTTGAATAGACCAATTAGCAGCATTGAAATTGAACCAGTAATGAAAAAGCTCCCAAGAAACAAAAGTTCAGGACCAGATGACTTCATAGGTGAATACCAGCAAACATTTAAGGAAGGGTTAATACCTTTTCTTCTCGAAGTATTCCAAAAAATAGAAGAGGCAGGAAATTTTCCAAATTCATTTTATGAGGTCAGCATTACCCAGATACCAAAAGCAGATAAAGACACTACAAAAGAAGATAACTACAGTCAATACTTCTGATGAATAGATGCCAACATCTTCAAGAAAATATTAGCAAACCAAATCCAATAATACATTTAAAAAAATCACCCGGCATGGTCAAGTGAATTTTATTTCTGGGATGCAAGAGTGTTTCAATATACACAAATCAATAAATGTGATCCATCACAAAAACAAGAGAAAGGATAAAAACTAAGTGATAGATACAGAAAAAGCATTTAACAAGTTCGACATTCATTCATGGTAAAAAACCTTCAACAAAGTAGGTTTAGGGGGAAAGTACCTCAACACAATAAAGGCCTTATATGAACAATCCACAGCTAATATCACTCAGTGGGGTAAAACTTAGATCTTTTAACCTAAGATCAGGAAGAAGACAAGGATATCCACTTTTACCACTTTTATTTAATATAGAACTGGAAGTTCTAGCCACAGCAATTAGAGAAGAAAAAGAAATAAAAGACATCCAAATTAGTAAGGAAGATGTAAAAAAAGTCACTATTTACAGATAGCTTGATTCCCTATATAGAAAACCCTAAAGATTCCACCAAAAACCTCAAGAACTGACAAATGAATTCAGTAAATCTTCAGGATACAAAGTCAATATATAAAAATATGTTGCATTTCTACACGCTAATAATGAAGTAGCAGAAAGAGAAATTACAAAAACAATCCCATTTACAACTGCACTCAAAGTAACGAAATACCTAGGAAGAAACTTAACCAAGAAGGGAAAAATCCTGTAACCTGAAAACTACAAAACATGGATGAAAGAAATTGAAGATGACACAAACAAATGGATACTCAATATTCATGGATTAGGAGAACACTGTTAAATTGTCCATACTACCCAAAGCAATCTACAGATTCAATATAATCCACATCAAAATACCAAGACCATTTTCCACAGAACTAGAACGAGTAATCTTGAAACTGCATGGAACTGCAAAAGACCCTGAAGAGCAATCTGTAAAAGAAGAACAAAACTGGACATATCACAATTCCAGATTGCAATTTATACTACAAAGCTATACTAATGAAAGCGGTATGGTACTGATACAAAAATAGACACGTGGATCAGTAGAACAGAATAGAGAGCCCAGAAATAAACCCATAATTATATTGTCAATTAATATTCAACAAAAGAGGCAAGAATATACAATGGGAAAAAGACAGTTTCTTCAATAAATGGCATTGGGGAAACTGGACAGCTACATGCAAAAGAATAAAACATGACCAATTTCTTATACCATACACAAAAATAAACTCAAAATGGATTAAGGACTTAAATATGAGACCTGAAACCATAAAAATTCTAGAAGAGAACATAGGCAGTAATTTCTCTGACATCAGCAGTAGCAACATTTTTCTAGATATATCTCCTAAGGCAAGGTAAACAAAGGCAAAAATAAACTACTAGGACTAAGTTAAAATAAAAATCTTCTGCACAACAAAGAAAACAATCAATAAAACCAAAAGGCAACCTGCTGAATGGGAGAAGATATTTGCAAATGGCATCTCTGATAAAGGGCAGGTATCCAAAATATGTAAAGAACTTAAAAAACTCAACACCAAAAAACAAACAACCCAATCAAAATGGGCAGAAGATGTAAGAGATATTTCTCTAAAAAAGATATACAGATGGCCAACAGACACATGAAAATAATGTTCAACATCACTCATTATTAGAGAAATGCAAATCAAAACCACAATGAGATAGCAGCTTACAGTCAGAATGGCTAGAATCAAAAACATGAGAAATAAGTATTGGCAAGGATATGGAGCAAAGGAACCCCTGTGCACTATTGGTGGGAACACAAATTTGTGCAGCCACTGTGGAAAACAGTATGGAGTTTCCTCAAAAAATTAAAACAGAACTATCCTATGATCCAGTAATTTCATTACTGGATATTTAACCAAAGAATACAAAAACACTAACTTGAAAAGATATACGGAACCCTATATTTATTGCAGCATTATTTACAAAGCTAAATTATCAAATATCCATCGATAGGCAAATGAATAAAGAAGAATATATAAAGAGGTGTATATATATATATATATACACACACATATACATATAGAGGTATTTATATATGTATATATTTGATCTCACATATACATACAATGGAATATTAGTCATAAAGAATGAAATCTTTCCATTTGCAACAACATGGATGGATCTAGAGGGTATAATGCTATGTAAAATAAGTCAACCAGAAAAAGACAGATACCATATGATTGCATTCATTTGTGGAATTTAAGAAACAAAACAAATGAACAAAGGGAAAAAAAAAAAGAAACCAAAAACAGACTCTTAAATACAGAGAACAAATTGGTGGTTACCAGAGGGAAGGTGGGTGGGTGGATGGGTGAAATACATGAAAGGAATTAAGAGTACACTTATCACAGTGAGCATGCAGTAATGTATAGAATTGTTGAATCACTATATTGTACAGCTGAAATTGATATAACACTGTATGTTAATTTTACTGGAATTAAAATTTTAAAAAATGATATTCATTCCCTAACAAGGTTGCTTTTATTGTATTTTCCTAATAGTGGGAAGAACATAATTCATTTTTTTTCTTATAAGCAAACCTTACTTCCAGCTAAAAATCTTTATAGGGGACAATGAAGCTGAAAGAAATTTTGGCAACACTTGTGTCCTTAGGTCACCTCAAAAATCTCTTCCCCTAAATTGCAATCTTCATGACCCAGAAATTTCACTCAGTGACACATGCTTCATGGCATAAACACCTTCATGACATCTGAGTTTTGCTCTAACTCATGGGTGACTTTTAGGCTGGATCAGAGTTTCCAACTTAGAGTTGGGGATCACCCTATTTTTGACCTCATCGAAATTATATTCAAATCATTGCTTAAATGCTTGTATGTGAAATACTTGTCTTCTGCATTTGACATGAGAGCAGGTACCATGGAGAAGCTAGTTTCTCTTTGGGGGGCTAATTATAATATTATTTGTTTGGCATATAATCTATATTCAATGGATATTTGAAGGAGAAAAGCTAAGTGAATGAATAAAAAAATGAAGAAATATATGCAGAAGGTCATTGATTCAAGAAAGCCCCTTAAAAAGAAAAAGTATGATAAAGTTCAGAAATGCAGCAAATAGCTTGACCAGATTCTATTTAAAATACGGATATATTCCAAGGCTGCATTTTCTAATATTTTCTTTCAAGGGATGTACACAAATCAAGCCAGTTTCTTTAATTTGTGTCTACACGTGAATGTTAACTGCATCCTTCCTAGTTAAGAAGAGTGGCCTCCCTGAGCCTGTCCTCTGATTCTTTATGGCCTGGGCCATCTGGCAGCCTTAGTCCTGCCCAATTTACTCAATGTGTCTGCTTCTACTGATAAAGTGATCTCTCCTCTATGTGGCATCCTGTCTCTACCCCATCACCCAGCTGTAAGTCACTCATAAAGATGAGGAAAAAAAAAAAAAAACTCTTTCACTGTGATATGATTTGCCAACCAGTGATTTACATTGATTTAATCATAACCAAAATCCGGTCCCAGCAAGTAGCCATTTTGAGGTTTTTTTTCCTAATGTTAATTTATAACTGCAATGATTGCCTTCAAAATTTTATTCTCATGGGCATTATGAAGGAAAAACAACTTTTATTCTTGAGATTTTATTAATATTTAGCAAAAAGGCATTTAGCTGCCAAACAAGTCACTTATTTGGACATTATAAAGGATAAATGATATTTGCCTTCCCATCCAAAGTTAATTTTGTAATTGACAGATTTTTCCATATATTTTTTATGGTTTTATTAGCATTTTGTAGCATGTTTTATATTTGAGAAAACTGCTTTACACTCATTTTAATTAGTTATTTCTCATATATGTATCAATTAGTTTCAGTAATGGAAAGAGTAAAGTCAAAAACATTTTGAAAAGCAAGATGTCACATATGCATACAAATTAAAATTTAATGACTTCCATCTGGGGATTATTACCCACCATCACAAGCAGTTTTAGAGAAAAATTGTATGAATGACAAATAGGCCTTGCTAGTTTTCTCATCTTATCCAGAAGAGGGTGAAATGACTCAGATTTTAAATGTCTTTTAGATTACTTATGAAAATTGGCATACTGGGTAACTAAGTAGGCTGCAAGAAGAAATAAATGAAGTAAGATCTAATGCCTGCACATAGTCAGTAGCCCGGGTAATAATAAAACAATCATTTAATTCTGAGGAACACAGGCTTCTGGAGTCCCTGACCTAGGTTTGATCTTCGATCTAGGCTTTACCACTTACGAGTATGTGACAAAGCAAATTAGTCCATCTTTTTAACCATGCCTTTCCACATGATTGATGGAGGTATCAATAACCATTTTATTTTGTAGGATTGTTTTGAGGTTTGAATAAATTCTTCTATGAAGTGCTAAGCTCAGAGTACCTGACACATGGCTTCAAATTTGACAGCTAAATAATGTTCACTGGCATTATTTGTTTAGTCATCCAAAGATTTTTTTCTGTGCTATGCTATTATTGACCTCCATTCCTGCTCTGGCTTTCAACTCTGATTTTTGCCCAAATGCTATGAAACCGCACTGTTTGTCAACGACAAATCATACTGTGACTTGATCATTATGGGTCAGAATCTAAGATTATTCATCTTTACAGCTTATGAAAGGTCACATATCCTTTATCTGGAAGGAACTTTGACCATTATCCTAAACTTTCTTTTCCTCCCAAAGGATCCATGTAGCAAAATTTGCCCCATCGAGGATTATAAATATATTTATAACATATCTAAACAGATATAAATAGGTATATGGAAAAGTTCCAAAGTTCCCCTGCCTCCTAAAGTGAGCAGATGCTCCCTCTTATTATGGGGAATGCTGTATGGGACTTGAGAGGACCATCATCCCTCAATGTGCTGTTGGTGACAGTCTGTTGTCAAATTAAGCCAGGTTTCATGTTGATGTCAAATAACCAATTCTTAGCATCTTAAAGTTCTTCTAATTTCAGGATTTTTATGCTTTGAAATTCAAACGATAATTAAAAACCAGCATCAAATTAGAAACAGCAAGATTATTGTCCGGGTGGAATATATTCCAGGTTGGACAGTATCACTTTGACGTTTATTTCAGTTTTATTTTTTAGTATTTATGCACATTCCCCAGGCCTATGAAAGAGTCAAATGACCCAATGTACATTATATTTTATTGACATAAAACAGATGTTTTCATCACACCCACCAATATATCATAAAGGATTGTCATTTCTCTTTCATGTGTTATTAACAGTTATCAGGTAATACATAGAGATGAACCCAACTAGATAAACAAATATGAGTTTTTGAATATATTGTTATAGCTATGTGTTTGGGCCACATGATTTTTTACATCTTACTTATTGTTCAACAAGCCTTTGTATTTCAGGCATAGCACAGAGATAATGCATTAAAATTTTTATGTGAATGATTATTACAATGTAAATTGCAGAAGTCACTGAAAATAATGCATAGAAACAGCATATACTGAGAACCCAAATGTTAACATGAATCCACTGATAGCCAACATTTATTTAATGCACTAGTCCTATGCTGGGTGCAGTGGAATCTAGAGAAGAGTAAATTGCTGTGCAAAAGAGTATATCGTTAAAAAGATAGAAATGTGTCCAGAAGCAGAACGCTAGACCTAATTTTCACCATCATAACTAGTGACCACTCACATGAGTTAGTATCTCCCATTTACAGGCCTACTACAAAGTCCTGCCTTATTGCTTTGCAGTTCTGGCTGGTGCAGTGTCAGGTGTGTCCAAGAGCTTTCAGTCTCCTATTTGTCTCTATTTTCCTGTTATTCTTGTATATGGATTTTGCATGCCCAGCTCTACCTGTCTCATGAAGTTGATTTGCTTACTTTGCCAAGTCTCTTTGTGTCCAGTCCCTGGCTGGACCCTGATTTTCTTTTCTTTTTTTCTTTTTAAAACATTTTATTTATTTATTTATTTGAGAGAGCAGGATGAGGGACGGGAAGGGGGACAAGCAGACTCCCCATGGAGCATGGAGCCCCAGGCGAAGCTCAATCTCATGACCCTGAGATCACGACCTGAGCCAAAATCAAGAGTCAGAGACATAACTAATGGAGCCAGCCAGGCACTCCTGGACCCTGATTTTCATTTGGTTGCTCCCCCCTTCACCTTGTCTAAGTGGCTTCATTCTACTGTGTGACTGTGACATGTCAAACTACTAAGGAGTTTGGCATTTACATTGACTTAATATACTAATTCAGAAAGTCTAAATAAAGTATAAATAATTATTAAATTGCATGGCACAAATAATAATTATCATAGGAATTTAAAGAGGCTGTGTATGTATGTATGTATGTATGTATATGTGTATTTATTCATTTATACATTTTGGGAACATTTATATACCATAGGCAGATCCAATGATTCACTCATGAGCACACACAAATACAAGAAATACACAGAGCTTTGATTGTATATAACATGGACACATATATCATAAAGCAGTGGATATATGTTCAAGAAAGTTTACAGCTTTAGCATAGTTAAATAAATCACTACTGGGTCAGCTGTATCTATTCTCCTGCTTTTCCTTTTGCCTCTATATAAGTACATTTTCGAATACATTTTTGAAAAGCAAGGCTACTAGAATTTATTTTACATTGTTCCTCTCTACAATTTTTCTCTTTCTGGCAGTGACATTAATAGATTATTTTTTCTGTCCCATCTCCCTCCCCAGAAGAATAGGAAATGCCCGAATGCTCTCAAAGGAGGTCTTCAAAAAATGGGCATGTGGTAGAATTCTATAAATCTGATGTCCTTAGTATATTTGCATGAGATCTTGATAATGAATCTTCAAGGATATAAATAAAAAATGTTGAGAAATAGTGAATTTCCTGTGTTAAGCCCGGTGTGTTAGCTCAGGCTGCGATAACAAAATATGATAGTCTGGGTGGCTTGAACAACAAACATTGATTTCTCGGTTTTGGAGGCTGACATTCTGAGATCAGGGTGCCAGCATGGTTGGGTTTTTGGTGTGGTCCTGGTTTACAGACAGCCATCTATTACTTGTATCCTCACATGACAGGGAGAAGAGAGATCTCGTTTCTCCTCCTCTTTCATAAGGCAACTAATCCCATCAAAAGGCCCTTCATGACTTCATATAACCCTAAAAACTTCCCCAAAGTCCTACCTCCAAATATCATCATACTGGGGGGTAGGATTTCAACATATGTATTTTGAAAAACATTCAGTTTTTCAGGGAAAGCATTCAGTTCATAATACCTAGGGAAAAGAAACCAACCAAATCTTTGAGAACAGAAACCTGCTGAAGAGCAAAGTTAGAGGAAACAGTGTGATGTGCTTCACTTTGAAGAATGGAGAAATCTTCCTACTTTGATTTCTTTTTTTTTTTAAGATTTATTTATTTATTTTAGAGAGAGAGAGAGAGCACATGGAGGGGAGGGATAGAGCAAGAGGGAATGGGGGAGAATCCAAAAAAGACTCTCCACTGAGCACAGAGCCTGATGTGGGGCTCAGTCTCGTGACCCTGAGATCATGACTTGAGCTGAAATCAAGAGTCAGATTCTTAACTGACTGAGCCATGCAGGTGCCCGTCTACTTCAGTTTCTATATGATAGATCACTCTGGCACAACTCTTCCAGGGAAGACTTCAGGAACTTAAAAGCAGAGGGATTTATACTTTGGTTACCCTTTAGACGGAAACCACTAGGAACTCTCGAAGAGAAGTTCATGCGTGTAAATATAAAGGGTTGACAGATAAAATACAGGATGCTTGTTAAAACTTGAATTTCATATAAATGATGAATAATTTAAAATTTTTTTTATATATTTATCAGAGAGAGAGAGAGAGAGAGAGAGAGAGAGAGCGCACAAGCAGGGGAAGCAGCAGGCAGAGGGAAAAGCAGGATCCCCACTGAGCAAGGAGTCTGACCTGGGACCATGACCTGAGTTGAAGGCAGACACTTAACCAACTGAGCCACCCAAGCCTCCCATGAATAATTTTTTTTTTAGTATAAGTTATGTTCTATGCAATATTTTTATTTGCTAAATCTGGCATCCCTACAAGTGGGTAATTAACACATTTATAGGGAATTATATTCTGGAGGCAAACCTTTATGGAAAGGGAAGACTTCCATCAAAAAAGATAAACATTGGCAAATTAAATATTATTGTCTTAGTAAAGCAAAAACTTTCATGGCAAGACTTTGAGATAATTGAGCAAAATAGTCAACTGAGAGATATGGAATGAGGACATGGTAGATGTGGTAATTATAAAGAAATTTACAAATAGTAATAATGAGTTTATAATTAACTAGAAATAATAAATGTGGGCATGTTTCCATTAATGTTCAGGACTAGTGAACGTATTTCATCCCAGTGAAATCTTCATACACATAAAGTTTGCCTAGTTAGACATAAATTAACATGACCTCAGTGCTTGAGTATGAGTACATCTTCAGCAAAGTTCTTACAGAACAGAAAAGTTCTGTAATGAGTTGCTAGGTGTGTGACTTATGGAAGCTGTGTTAAGACCACTGAATTAGACACATTTTCATACTGAATCATGCAAAATTATTACTAAATTTCTACAGGCTAGTGATTTTATTAGCATGCTCATCATCATCATTAATCAGGTTGAAAATAAGGAAGAATTTAAATACACATGGACCAATAAAGAGTTTTATGACTTACTCATTAAAAAGTATGCTTGAAAGCATTCAACATGGCCATTGGTTTTGGACATGAATCTCTTGGTTCTCAGTGAGTATGAGAAAAAAGTTGCTTGTAGTTTTTCTTCCAACTTCTACAATATTTAGTACATGGACTTGTTGTTAATATCTAGTGATGATATCTTTTTAAAAAAGTTTCAAATGCAACTGCCTTAAATTTCTGTGATAAAAAGTAGAATTAACTTGTAAAAAATAAAATGAGAGAAAGCTTAAATTAGGACCAGACAGTTGTAAAGTGAAGGAGAAGCATATTTTAAGCTTTGGTGAATTCTGTTGAATAATCTAGTCTCTCTTATTGAACTGGGATAATCTAATAAGAAAGATTCTAACTGTGTCTTATCATAAAATATTAACTAACTAGAATTTAATGTTTTAATAGCATTCCATTTTATCACAAGAGTTTTTAGGGCTATGTGTTCACATTCAGGTTTGGGATTGTTAGAATTATTCTAGGTCCAAAGGTCTTTTATTTTTGTGGTTATTGTTGTTTTTCAGCTCTTGAGTGTGTTACACAACATCACTCCAAGGAAAATAACCTGTGCTTATTGCACTTGAATAGCATGGATATTGCTTCTATTTTTCCTGTTGGGGCCAGTAGCTGCCATAGTTCCCTTAAGAAGCTGAGAATTATGCCTTGCTGAGAGTAGGTGAAAATAAATAGCAACCAAACCAGAATTGAATTACAGGGGAGTATTCTGTTGGGACTCTATGTTTACCTTTCTCTGCCCTTCCTGTTACATTGCAAGTTTAATTGTCGCTCCTACTTACAAGGCTCTGAACCTGTCCTGAAAGTCATTGTTTTCCCTCACTCTGACTTGTTTACTGGACACCTGGTTCCTGCTCCTCCCACTGCAGCCTTGTCTTTATCCTTGCATTTAACCTTAGTAAAAGTTATGGCATTTTGACATTCTTCCACAGCAGCTCTTACAAGCCACCGCAAGAAGGGCTACACATTTTCTCCTCAACCTGCCACATCTATTCTTTGTGAATTTAGTTCCAAGCTGACCAATCACCTTGAAGGGTGCTTTATCAGGATTAGATACCGGATACAAGAATGTGCCCGTCAGTGTTGAAGGTTGTCCTTAAGAATAATTATGAGCACTGGGTGTGGTGCATGAACAATCAATCTTGTAACACTGAAAAAATAAAATAAACATATTTGGGGAAAAAAAAAGAATAATTATGAGCCAAGTTTTAGCTTTATTGTTATCTGTCTGTCCTTTTGGCACCATCCCAGTCTTTTCCTCTCAAGGTCAGGACTACCTCCTGGCCACCCAGAAGCCTAGGATTTCGTGGGGTCCGTGACCAGAAACTTTTCTTACTTCTTCCTTGATTTGCATTTTTCAGCACTATCTCTTAAAGAGTTAATCAGATAAACTAATTGGTCTCAATATAATGTAAATGCCTACGTTTTCTTTGATGTTTTATCCTAATTGAAACAGGTCTTTTTTTTTAAGATTTTATTTATTTGTCAGAAAGAGAGAGCACAAGAGCGCACAAGCACAGGGAGGGGCAGGAGGAGGGAGAAACAGCTCCCTGCTGAGAACAAGGAGTCCGCTGTGGGACTCGATCCCTGAACCTTGGGATCATGACCTGGGCTACAGGCAGACACTTAACAGACTGAGCCACCCAGGCATCCCTGAAATAGGTATTTTCCCAAAAAGTTCTGCAAGGATTCTTGTAAGAAATACAGGATGGGTTGAGGTTTCTTCAGTGAGTTTTTTTTTTTTTTTTTAAGAGAGAGTGCGAGCGGGGTGAGGTGGGGAGGCCCAAGGGAGAGAGAGAGAATGTTAAGCAGGCTCTATGCCAACTCAGGGCTCCATCTCAGGACCCTGAGATCATGACCTGAGTGGAAACTGAGTCCAATACTCAACTGACTGAGCCACGCAGGTGCCCCATCAGTGAGATAGTTTTAGACAGGTAGGTCTTTCACTATTCCTCACATCATACTTTGTAATCAAATATCTCTGCTACAAATGTGTGAACCAGCCTGGATGATATAAAATTGTCTGAAAGTGAATCACAGAGTCCCTATGTTCTATAACTTTCCTCTGCGCTCAGCCAATGACCTCACCTTCTCCTTTACAGAGTAAATAGAAGAATACAAAAAGCAATTACCTTAATTTTCTACCACCAAATCTAAAAATTGACCTCTATTCATTCATATGGATTTGTTTTTTTCTTTCAGTATAATATACTGTAAGATCATCCCCTCCCACTCTGGTGTACGTTCAATTTCTCCCTCTCCACTGGCTGCCCATCATTTGAAATTCTAAAGTTGGTCTAACTTAAAATAACCCTTTCTCGATCTCCTACTCCCTTCTACAATCTGCTCTTTACACTCTTCTGCTTTGGAAGCAAACTTCATGAACAAGTTATGCATAATGACTAGTTTCGTTTTTCAATCTACTAAAATATGCCATTTTCCACACAATCCATTTGTCCTGTCCAATATGTAGCCACTCATCACATGTGGCTATTCATGCTAATTAGATTTTCAAAAATTAAGAGTTCAGTTCCTCAGCTTCACTACTCACATCTTAAGGGCTCAATAGCCACATTTGGCTATTAAGTTATTCTAGATAAAGTCATCATGGTCTTTGTGTTGCTTAACTCAATGGACATTTTTCAGTTATCCTACTTATTCTGTTAGCAGGGTTCAGTACTCTTGAGTATTCATTGCTTTTCAAAATGCGTCCTTTCCTTAGCTTTCCTGCCACAGCACTTCTTTCTGCTTCTGAACAACTTCCCAGTCTCCTTCGGCATTGCTCCTTCTTTACATTCAGTACACCCTTGAATTCTATTCTTTTGGATTAAATTTCCATTTATACACTGAGGTGTACTAGATCCTTTTTTTTTTTTTTTTTGCCTAGACTCTCATGGTTGAAACAAACATCTCTAAAACTGAACATGGATTTTTTTTATCTCTTCCCTCCATACATTCAAACAATCTTCTTAACCTTCAGCTTTCCCTAAGTCATTCACACCATCATCCATTCAGCTATATGACAAAACTGGAGTTTACCCTGTTATCATGCCCACACCTAAGCAACCTCCACGTCAAGTCAATCTTAGTTATTGCAGTGATCTATAATTGTCAGCTTCTACTTTTGATCTGTTCCTATCTTCCTCTACACTTAATACAAAAATAGTTTTCAAAAATCAATGTGATTCTATCACATTTTTCCTTGAACCCCTTTAATGGATTCCCATGGTTTTAAAATCAAACCCCAAACCTGAATACTGCCTTCTAGAACAGTCCACATATGCACTCACCTCTAAGTTCCTCTCACATATCATACTCTGCTTTAGCTCAGGATGTTCAAACATTCTGTTATTTTACTTAAAATATTAGCACCTCACTCCCACCCACCTGGCTCATTCTTCAGGTCCCAATTTATGTGAGAGTTTCTCAGAGACCTTTCTTGACCTGGTTAGTTTATAACTTCTTATTCAAATCTCTCCCACATTTTCTATTCATCTTTCTTACCACTTGTTCAACATTTGGCTTTGATGGGAAATCTGTTGTGGTGAATGAAAACCTTTATTTTCTAGATTAGAACCTTAACTTTATTTTCCAGATTAGTCAACTGTTTCCCTGTGGTCATATGCTATGATGTGACAGAGCCATGACTTTATCCCTCTGCTACTGATGAGGAAATTGAAGTCTTGAAGTTTTGTGACTTCTAAATAGATTTGATGAAAGAAACATAAAGATGCTAGTAGGACTCCTAGCTAGTAGGGTTCCATTGCCAGAATTTTCAATGCTCTATCCTTCAGATTCACTTACTCAATGAATCATTATATTAAACATTATTGATGATATTACCCATGCCCTCCTCACTTCTGTTTGTTAGCATCTTATATTCAGATTGGGCCCATTTCAAGGATTGCTATACTTAACCCCATTGATAATTTTTGCCTGAGGAAGAGGAAGCGTGAACAAAATAAAATCTTTAATACCGTAGAATACAAAATAAGCAAATACAATATTTAACCAGCCTGGATCATTGTTAAAATACTGACCATAAAAAACGCTTAAGAAGAAACAATTATAATCTATGCAAAGATGAGTTTCTATGTTGACTAGGATATATGGAGACTATAGAATCCATGGAAAATGCATTATATGGATAGGCTGACTATGGATTCAAAACATCTTGATTAGGGTCTGTGTGACCTCATCAACAGTAACTACTTTTACTTTTTAAATCTCCAGCCAAAGACTGCAGTACTTGACTGCAGCACAATTAGGTATATTTTGATAATCACTGGGAGAAATGATTTGTATTTATTTTTAAAAATGCCTTTCTCCTCTTTTTGAGGCTTTGTTGTTGTTTCTTCTTGTGCTGCAGGTTGATGCTGAAAACAATCACATGACAAAACTTTTCTTATTAAAGACAAGGTCTTATTTCAAACTGAGAAAATAATTAGAAAGCTGACAGGAATTCCTTCGGGTACAAGAGTGTTTGTAATGAGAAAATTGTACATCATTGAAGTCAAAGGGCTTGGCCTTGGAAGCTGAGAAATACTGAGGTTTTGTCCTAAGGGCTGAACCCAGATGCCTATCACAGCTCTACTGGAAGCTTGCTGTTCCTTCTCCTGCCCAAATATGCCAATCAGTGCCTATCTGATGTCTTGCTGCAATGTTTATTAGGTAAATCCTGAAGTGGTTACCCATTTTGTTATGTCTGGAAAAAATCCAGATACAGGTACATGAATTAAATCACTTACTTGTGCATCACTCCAAGCATGAAGTTCAAACTCATTGGAAGCCACAAACTATACGCTTGAGAGACTTCTGCAATTTCAAAAAAGGACTGTACTTGACTGCTGGAAGAAGGGAAGGACACATAAGTGCTAGGTTCATTTCTGTCTGCTGGCATCTTGCTGATAGCTTAGTTAGCATCCCAAGGATAATTCCAAAGGTCAGAAGAAAAGACAGGGGAAATAGTGTTGTGACTCATTCCCACACTGTTATCTGAATAATAAGAAAAAAATTGGAAGAAATTCAGAGGTTATTTGTTTTTAATTTTTTAAAAGATTTTATTTATTTATTTGAGAGAGAGAGAGAGATCACAAGTAGGCAGAGAGGCAGGCAGAGGGAGAGGGGGAAGCAGGCTCCCCGCTGAGCAGAGAGCCTGATGCAGGGCTGGATCCCAGGACCCTGTACCATGACCTGAGCCGAAGGCAGAGGCTTTAACCCACTGAGCCACCCAGGCACCCCTATTTTTTTTTTTAAAAATCTAAGTAGTCCTAGAATACTCCTGTTACTGGAATGTAGCACAATGCATTAGTCAATAGACAGTAAAAGGTTAAAAATGCATTTCATCAATAATGGCAAATACCTAAGTTACCCACTGTAGCACTAGCCATTCACCAGCATCCAATACCTTCTGACTGACATAAATATGAATTCTTCAAGAACACAATTGTTTTAGTAACATATTTGCTGAGGTTCCTGTCTTGAAGAATAATGGAAAAACAATAATAAGTTTGCAAACGCTGTAGCTTAATATAATTGGACAACCATGAGATTTTTAAATGTAGCAGTTAGCAGTTCAGTTTTCTCTTTCCTAGGACATTTGTTAGGATGAGAAAAGCCATTATTGGGGAGACATATATGACCTCAATTTGCATATGACCTACTGGTTTCCACATAGAGCTATTTAGGAACTGTCACAGATAAGAAAGGAAGAAGAAGAATTTTTTTATGTGTTTCTGGATCTTCCTGTACCTTCCAATTCTAATAGAAAAGAAATTTTGGCTGCAGAGAGATAATTAAATTTGCAGCTAGAAAGGATACATGACACCACTACCAAATTCTTAAGTTTTTAATTTGGAGTATTCTGTTGAACTCTGCCAATAGGGGATGGGCAAATCCCACCATGGGATCAGCCATGCAGGGAATCTCTTCCTGCAGCTAAATACAGTAATATCAGTGTTTTAGCTAAAACTGCATGCCTGGGACAAAGAGGGAGATATTCTTCCCACACTTTATGCTTTTATCAGTTTCTTTCATCTATCGAGGATACTGGGAGAATCTGCCTGGTTGGTTAGATCTACTTATAGGCTTGTTTATGTTTTCTCATTTTTTCCCTCTTTCTCCTCCTCTTTCTTCTTGTTCTCTCTCTTTTCTCTCTCTCTCTTTCTCTCTCTCTCTCTCTCTCTCTCACACACACACATATGCATGCACACACATACACACATTCATATAGGATAGAAGCGGTAGTTCAAAAGGATACTTATTAGAGAGAGGATTGCAGGATGTGAGGTTCTCACAATGGACTCAGACAAGGAAAGATTCCTGGCATGTGAGGAGGATAAAAGGAGAAGATACATGACTTTCCTGGCTTCCATGTTTCCTTACTTCTCTTTCCCTCTCTGTCCCTTCTTATGTTTATCAATCATCTACTCTGAACCGGACACTGAAAGGGCAATATGAATAAACAGAAAATGATTTTTAAAAATGTTTTGCAATATACTAAGATGATATGATTTGGTCATGATTAACCCTGCACATTTCAGGAAGAGAAAGATGTTTAGGAATGGGAAAGAAGTAAAACTATAACTTTTAAAATAATTTATTTCAGGGGCACCTGGGTGGCCCAGTCAGTTAAGCCTCTGACTCTTGATTTTGGCTCAGGTCATGATCTCAGGGTTGTGAGATCAAGCACTGCTTAGGGCTCTGCATTGGATGTGAAGGAGCCTGCTTGAGAATCTCTCTCTCTCTCCCTCTGCTACCTTCCCTCCCCTCACACATTCTCTCTTTTTCTCTAAAATAATAATAATAATAACAATAATAATAATAATAAATAATTTATTTCATATATTTAAATATATGAAGTCTGACAGAAGAAAAGGAAACAATAATGCATGAAGGAATTTATTTTGGACTGTGTGAAAGAAGAAAGTAAAATCTGAGCATAGAGAGAAAAACTCAGTTTAGAAAAGAAAAGGATTTGCAGATGCCCACACTTCCTCAAATCTGTGTATAGAGAGTCGTGGCTGGTGCCTTCATAGGAAAGGTCTGGACTGAGATACAGTAAAAATACTGCTTAACATCAAAGTATTTTTTTTTAAAGATTTACTTATTTATTTGAGAGAGAGAGCATGTGTGAGTTGCGGGAGGGGCAAAGATGGAGGGAGAGAGAGAATCTTAAGCAGACTCCTCGCTTAGCATGCAGCCTGATGTGGGGCTCAGTCCCACGGTCCAGTGATCATGATCTGAGCCTAAATGAAGACTTGGTCCCTCAACTGAATGAGTCACACAGGTGTCCTAAAATCAAAGTATATTTTTAAATGATCTTTGTTTAAATAATTTGGGGCTTTCTTTACACAGATGGGTCTATTACAGGACTAGTTTGAGCGTGAGCTAAGCCAGTCCTAAAGACAGAGTCTGTAGAGTAGTAATTCCTTTTGGGAGAGACTCCTACATTGCTTCATGTAGAAATATCAGGCACTATTCCACAAAGGGAAGGACGTTGGAAGAATTTTCTTTGAGAGAGAATTTTTCTTGCTATTGACAATAAGGCCGGTGTTTTCTAACTTTTTCATACCATTCATTAATTTAACAAATGATCATTGAGTACCTAGTGTCTGGCGGCCCTAGTTCTAAGACCTTGGGAGACACTTGGGGGCAAAATGAAGATCCTTTCTTTGTGAAGTTTACATTTTAGCACATTTAGAAAAGGGCAAGGTATATGGTGGGCAGAATGGAATGGAGTTGCCTGCTGTCTCAGGAAACTGGTTGGAGGAGTTTGCAGACTGGGCCCTACTAGTCTGGAACCTGTGGGATCTATGTGTAGGCATTCCAGTACTCCTATTTAAAGTCTATTAATGTGCTGCCGAAGCTCTCGTCTAGACCATCCTGTGTGGAGGTGTATCTGTGTGCTTACATTTGCACATATGCATGCATATATTTGAGCTAAGACAGAGCTACCTTTACCATTTGCAGACTGGGAAGAGAGTAAAAACGGAGGCTCATGTGTCTATGTGCCTATGTCTATATATTCTAAGTTATATATGAAGTCAATAGGCTGTGAAAAATATGTTCTATCTTTGGGGCACCTGGGTGGCTCAGTTGGTTAAGCGACCGCCTTCAGCTCAGGTCATGATCCTGGAGTCCCAGGCTCCCAGTTCCATGGGGAGTCTGCTTCGCCCTCTGACCTTCTCCCCTCTCATGCTCTCTCTTACTCTCTCTGTAAAATAAATAAGTAAAATCTTTAAAAAATTATATGTTCTATCTTTATATCTTACCAAATAAAACTTCCTAGATACCTGGATGGCCAGGTTCAAATTTATATTTGTCAGAGCCCTTGAAGGTCAGAATTAAGCCTGGTAGCAAGGGGAAAACCATTCCCAAGACCAGCCTGCAGCCCACTCCCCTTTCCTTCCCACTTCTGGTATACCACAAGAATCTCAGAAGCCATATATTCAGATGCAATAGCCATAATTCTTAACTCTATCCACTACTATCTTGTTCATGGTCCTCTTTTTCCTTTTCTGCTCAAAAGGCCACCCTTTAGCTACGCCTCCAACCTAAGGCATTATAACTGGCTGTGTGATTTTTTACTTCAGCAGGACAACTCAGAGAACCTATGCAATTTCTAGAATAGGCTTAGGGATTATTTGGTCAAGAAATCCCCAATGTCTTTGACTCTAAGGTGATCTGGAAGGAGGAGTGTGGGCTCTGAGACAGTAACGACCCTTGGTTTCTCAAACTCCTTACTACATGGCATGAGGTACAGGGGAGCAGGGCAGAGTGGGGTCACAGAAGCACTGGTCCAAGTCAGTAACACTCTTGCCAAAGTCTGAGGATATTACCGACTAATGCACCTACTGGGTTATAAGACAGCACCCCACATCTATGGGGAAATGTCAGAGGAGTCTGGTTTGGAGTACTGAATTCTACCCTAGACACCTCTTTTGAAACTTTCTAATGTTTACCTTCAACTGTCCTTGCTCTCTCGAAAAGTTCTTATCACTCTTGATAGAGCAACTCTGACTTGGGAAATGGTACTGCAAAGATCTTAAGGCAAAACAATTTCCATGTTTTACATGGTATGTGCCCCTCTAAAGAGGATGGGATGATGATTTACATTCCAGAAACTGTGAGAAAATACTTTCTCAGAAGCGAACAGATCTGAGAACTAAGACCATCTACCTTAACAAAACAGAATCATTGGGATTGAGAACTGAGATAATCTGTGTCCACCTGGGTTAATTATTTGAGCCAGGAAATATTTCTCCAGGAAGATAAAGATGTAAACCAATAAATTACTTTAGTGTTCACTGCAGGCAAGTGTTTGGAAACTGATACCTGAGGCCAATATCTTGTATACCTGGAAAAATGCTTGCTTTGCTTGCTTAGAAATCAGTGAATTGTTTCAGGAGCTTCCCTACTGAAGATATCATAAACTTGGTCCAATCTCAACCAAGTTCTTGTGTTTATAAGACCTGCCCTTCACCATTTGAGCCACGTTCCCCAATACTAAAAGAGCCCTCTTTGACATTTCCCTTCTGAGATTCTACTATGACTTTAAAGCTCAGCTAGGAAATGGAATGTGCCTGTGATGAGACCCACATAAAGAACTTTTCCCTTGGGACACTCAGCACTTATTTAAAGCAAGCACTTTAAATTCTTTTTCCCCCCCCTATATTTTATTCCTGGAAAGTTGACTAATTCTTTAGTAGAGTCTGATATATCCAGACAATATACTTTAGTATGTGTATGGACAATAAAGTAGGAGGAAAGTTAAGATAAACATGGCCTGTTCTTTATTTACCCTACTGCTGGTTACCATGTAAAATCAGATATATGGAGAGACTGCATCCAGGACATCAAGGGGGCAACCAGAATTGGGGGAGGCAACCTAGAAGGCCACAGGGAGTAGCAGGGAGAAATAGCTATTGGCTGTTATCTCAGGTATGGACCTGTGTGTTTACCTCCCTCCACCCACCAACAAATAGGGAAGTAGAAAGTGAGAGGCTAATGCTCAGAGCTCACACAAAACTTCCTAAGATGATATCACCTTTAGTTCACTGCAATATAAATTTTTATATTTCTATCTTGGCTCTTTAAGGAGTGTAGCTGAAAAACAGCTTTTCATTTACCGTTGTTAAACAACCGTTTATTCAAAATTAAAAAAAAAAGATAAGAATTTTAAGCAATTATCTCTTAAATCGAAGAGACTTATTTAGAACCATTGAGGGTGTTTGGCAAATAGCTTTTCAGAGGAGAAAGATGTGTGGAGAGCAGTGCATTCTTTTGCAAGTTAAACAAAATGTGGTCATGTTTTGGAAGCAAACTCTACTTTTCATCCCACACCTTTCCCAATTCTGTAAGCTCTCCGGAATTCTCCCATTGTGGATCAGGGGGAGATAGGAGTTTTAAATTCTTCACAATGAGCCATTTCATTAGGTTAGATTTTAATTTGTATTTAACCAAATATGTAGCACATTGTCTCTCCATTCCAAGTTCACCAATGTTGTTTCTGCTCTCTCACTCTATGACAGATGGCCAGGAAACTAGAAAAGCCCATCTGTCCTTCTGTTCTCTCCCAACTACATTTAGTTTCACTGATGCAAGAGTGCTAGTTAAGAAGTAATAAGGGGTAGATCCAAAACCAGAAAAGGAAAAGATTGCATAACAGTGACTTCAAAGAAGGACGCCCTAGGAAGTGCACCTAATCACAAAAAAATAATGCACAAGGTCACACTGCTAGTAAAGTGGCACCTCAGGATCTTCAATTTAGATCTGTTTTATGTCTAATTCCCAAGTCTCTCTCCCTTCCTTCCCCTCTCCCTTCCCTTCTCCTTCCCTTTCTACCTTTCTTCTTTTAGCTATTATGAAGACCTATAGTATAATTCTGCTGAGGAGAGGATGCAATTTCGACTTCTGGTGATAACATGACCATGGAAAACTTAGAGCTGCACTGCAGAGCTTCAGGGCGTAAAGAAAATTCTAGATGGTTCAAGGGGATGAGATTTGCCCAAGTTACCATTACTGGAGGCAGCTCTAAAGCACTTGGGTTCTCTACTACAAAGGTTAATCATAACCTGAATGTACGCCCTCCAGAAGATTTCATTACCTGCTTTTTCAAGGGCATATCTGGCATCGGTGTCAGTGGTCTAGCAATTTAAAGTTGCTTTTCGAAAATCCTTAAAGTTCTCCTACGATGGTAATAAAACTTAAACCACAACATCAGACTTCAGTGCTGGCCCTGATGCTACCTTCCCATGACTTGGATGGTTCCAACTCCCATGTCTGTTTCATGCAACTGAGAATTCTCAGTTGTAGACACTGTCATAGTCATTAAAAGTGGTGGAAAAATAGAAATGGAGAATATGCTACTCGGAACAGAGAAAATGCCCTATAAGTTCATGTGTTTATAATGAACAGCACCAATAGTCGGTGTGATAAGAGTAAATCTCTGTCACAAGTTGAACTCATATGTTTGAAAACACTTAAGTCCACAGTGACAATATTTAGTTAAAAGGTCCAAGAGGAAACTACTGGAATTTTATTGAATGGACTACCTGAATGAATGTAGCATTTATTTCGCTTAACCTTAGTGTTTGAATGAAAATATTTTGCTTACTGAGCACTTGCATCAGGAAGGTAAATGCAAAGCTATGTGGAACCAAACTCCTGGAATGGCTTCATGCCCACAAATGCAAATTATTGATGAGTAGGAGCAAGAGAGGATCAACCATGTTATATAAACTAAATCCTGAGAGGGCCAGTTCAGAAGTATGATTAATTTAGTATCCAGGAATAGAATGAAATAATAACTACCATATCATGCCAAAATCTCAGGTTACTTCTACTTTTTGAAAGTAATAAAATATAGTCTTTCAATAACAATTACCTTTCAAATAACATTCATGTACTGATAGGACTAACACATAAAACTAGAAAAATATCACCTTGAGACTTCCAACAAGAGCAATGATGAAATGTCACATCATTTATCAAATAGTCATATGTCTATCTGTAGATTTTTTTATTTCTTTGAGAGTGCCTAAAATAGGCATAGTAAAATAATTTACTAATAATCAAACAGTATCTTTTCTCTTAAATTCTTAAAAGAGAAATCATTCCAGCACTTCTTCTCTACCTTTTCTATTCTTCTACTTAAGGGAATGAAGTCTTATTATATTTATGGAAGTCATCCATCTTTGCTCTGGGGAAGATCTATTTAGTTTAAAAGACCCAGGTAGGTAGGTCAATGTTTTCTGTTTTGATTGCCCTTCCACAAATGATATTTTACTTTTTTTAATATTTTATTTATTTATTTGACAGAGAGAGAGAGAGAGAGATCACAATTAGGCAGAGAGGCAGGCAGAGAGAGAGGAGGAAGCAGGCTCCGTGCTGAGCAGAGAGCCTGATGCGGGGCTTGATCCCAGGACCCTGAGACCATGAACTGAGCCGAAGGCAGAGGCTTTAACTCACTGAGCCACCCAGGCACCCAATATTTTTCTTTTATATGAAAAATAGCTCTATTTATTTTGAGGTTTTAATCTGCTTTAAATATGGAAATTGTATTCTTTAAATATCTCCTAAGGTCTTTAATAATAATTTGATATATTCACTCAGAATTTATTTAAGATAATTATAATGTATAATGTACATTACAAATCATATATACATATATGATAATATGTAACGTAAGCATATATCAACCCTTCTTGTATACAAGACCAGGAATTTTAACAAATGCATATATTCATGTAACCACTACCATAATCAAGATACGGGATAGTTCCATCAATGTAAAATGGGCCTCTAGGTCACTTGGTAGTGAATCCCTCCTTAGCCCCTGGCTAACACTGATTTGTTTTCTGTCTCCATATTTTTTTCCTTTCCCAAAATGTCATATAAATGGAATCATAGAATATGTAGCCTTTTGAATCTGGATTTTTTTCACTGGCTGTAATGCATCTGAGATTCACCCACAGTATTGCTAATATCATTTATATATGTAAACACACACATACACACACACACACACACACACACACCTCTGAGCAATATAAATATATTATATACATATACAAACACATGTATACACAAATAACCACCCTGAATGCAGAAAATTATCAAGTGTGAGTTACTGGCAAGCATATTTCCATACCTTTATTTTTTTTTAATTAACATATTATTTGCTTCAGGGGTACAGGTCTGTGAATCATCAGTCTTATACAATTCATAGCACTCACCATAGTGTCTATAACCCAGCCACCCTATCCCTACCCCCCCACTCCCCAGCAACCCTCAGTTTGTTTCATGAGATTAAGAGTCTCTTATAGTTTGTCTCCCTTTCCATACCTTTCTTATATAAAATATCTTTATTATAAAAAATCAAACAAAAGGATATGAATAGAAAACTAAAAGTACTCTTCTCCTTCCATGCTCATTTCTGTCTCATAGGCAACTGTAGTCTTGCTAAAATACATTTATATATGTATTTAGAGTTTTTATAATTATAAAAACTTTATGTGTTATCTATCAAACCGGCTTGCTATTGTGTATTTATACAACATCTATTCTACTATGTAACTATCGAGCTATCAAGCACCAAAATTTGACTTCAGTTTTGCATTTAACGGAAGTCTATTGAGCTTTGGATCAGTCTTGGCTACTGGAAAGCCAAATATTTGAATGACTATTCCTGAGTCATTTTCCACATCCTTTAACTTGTGTCTTATTGGCCATCAGTGAACACATAAGTTAACATTATGCCTCATCGAACATGAATGATGCATGCCGTTCAGACTTTTTATTAATATCTAATTATTTACCTCCAATTTTATGTAAACTTTTTAGATATAATTAGGAGCGAAAATATTCTTATGTGCTTTATTTGAAATTCTATCAGTCAATTGCAGTCCAAATGTTTATTACTGCAAGTATAAAAGGGTACAAAAATAAATTGTGATTGTAGAGACTGATAATTTTAGGTACAAATGTGATTACAAACTTTCAAGTAGAAAATAAATTAGAAACTAGATTGACAGAAGATATATATATCTATGTATATATACATATGTATATACTTATGTGTGTATATATATGTGCATACATACATATGTGTGTGTGTGTGTATATATATATATACATATATATATATATAGAGAGAGAGATAAAGAGAGAGACTGGGTAAGCCAAAAAATTGTAGGAAGACAGCATTTCCTTTTTGAGTGAAAGTTCACCACAGTTAAAAGTTTAAATGGTAATACAAACAATAAAAATAAACTTAGATCATTTCACAGTTCAAATTTGTGTCAAACTCTTTGATAGTCTATTATTCATAATAAACAAAATAAACATAAAAACTGAATTTAATTATTACTTAGATCATGAGTCCTTCAATAAAAAAGTTTTGTTTGGCAATTTTTACAAATTGGGAGGACAGGTTAAAAGTCTAATGTCAACTTTGCTTTATAATGTCACATTCTTTGAGAAGGAAAATTTCCAAAATCATGCTGAATAATATATACGATAAATTACCTTTGATTAAAAACCATAAAGAACATAAGAATAGACACAAGAAGAAAGTAGACTTTCGTTTAACTTCTAAGGATAATTTCCAAACTCAATCACTTTTTCTTTTAGCAAATTTGACGCAATTATTCCCTTCCTCTTTTTTGAAATACTGAATTTCACTTACATTTCACCACATGCTTCTCTTTTCTGCCTATTTGCCTGGCCATTCTGTTGAATCTCTTTGCTGATCCATACTTGTTTTCCTAACCATTCAACATTGGACTTTCCAGTCTCCTCATACTCAATACTTTCCCCATAGGTGATCTCATTTATCTCTATGGCTTCAAACATCTCTGTACTGAAAATTCTCAGATTTCTATTTCTTGTGTAGATTTTTCCTTTAATATGTAGACATGCAGACTTACCTGCATTTTTGATATTTCTACTTGGAGGTTAAAATGTACCTCAAATTGAAACTTTTTGGAGAGAATTTATAATTTATCCCATAAATAAAATCTTAAAAAATAAAAACAAAATTATTTTCAAAAATGAATCTACATGTATTTCTTAACTCATATGTAGTCCAGGTTACTGTTTCTTGGTTTTCTATTATTTTTTAAGTGAAAGGGAATAGACATATTGATGTATAATTATAATTTTACTAATTATACTTCATATAATAATTACAAAACAAATATATTAAGCTGTCTGCACCCTTAACTTTTTTGTTATTTTGTTTGTTTAAGGATTTTATTTATTTATTTGACAGAAAGAGAGATCACAAGTAGACAGAGAGGCAGGCAGAGACACAGGAGGAAGCAGGCTCCCTGTCGAGCAGAGAGCCTGATGCCGGGCTGGATCCCAGGACCCTGAAACCCTGACCTGAGCCGAAGGCAGAGGCTTTAACCCACTGAGCCACCCAGGAGCCCCTGCACCCTAAATTTTTGAAGTGCAGTTAAAAATACAACTTCTTATTGAGCTAGTTCTTAGCTAACAAAATAATTGCCTTCCAAACTTTGAAAAATCTTGTGGCACCAACAGTCAGCACAGATTATCTAGACAGGTGGTAGCTCTTAAATCCAGGCTTAGTTTTCTACAACCACTCCTTGGAGATTTAAATGATCTAACTGAGGAACAACCTCATGAACCTGAAATTTATAGCCATATAGAACAATTTGATCTGGCATTAAACTGTTTGTTGCCCAAAGTCAGCAACCCACCAAAAGTCTCTTAAAATAACTTTAGTGTAGTTCTTCAAATTAGGGCAGATGCTATTGCTATATGAAATTTTGGCTTAGAGATTCTGGGCTCATGTGTAAGATATCAAGACAAGGATTTGCAAAGCAGAGAAAGATGAAAATGCCGGCCTCCAAAAAAAAACAACCAAACAAAACCAACTCTTTCACAAGAATCTGCTACTAAAGGCCATAAGATTAGAGGGCAAGTTGTAGTTTTTTTTTTTTTTTTTTAAGTTGTAGTTTTGTAACAGACTTGCTACCTGACCTCAGCTGCCTTTCTATTTTAGTTACATTGTTCTGCTGATGAGGCTGGAATTGATGTCATTCCCCAGCCCAGAGGAAGATAAATGAGATATTAAAAATGCATTGGAATTTGTCCCCTAAATGATAGGGGGTGATTATGATTTTATAATACATATTATAAATATGAATTGTGCTTAAAAAAGCATTTAGGGATTTGTTTTCAGGAATTAAGAGCTTATTAAATCTGCTCAAACTTTATAGTAATATTGTCTTTATTTCAGATCATTAAATTATTATACAAGAGTTTATCTGAGCTAGAAAAATATAATCTTTATCTGGAAGATCAGATAGCATACGATCAATTCAAAGTAGTCATTAATTATCAGAGGATAGCTAAGATATGAAATACTGCACAAAACAATGAAAGCAGAAAATACACATCTAGGGATATTATATCAAAGACAAAGGGCTATTCATGTCTTTAAAAAACAAGATTCTGATAGCTGAATATTTTACTCTCCATTATGACAACATATATTTCTATCACCCAGTTTTATCTACTATTTTATTTTCTATCAGAATATAATTGCATTTTTGATGATTTTTTTTTACTTGGAAATAACTATTTTTTCAATAATTTGAAAATATCTCTATTAAAAACTTTGGGATACATGTTACTTTACAAGATAGATATATTCTATTGATATTCCTACTATGCAGTTTCCACAAAGTCAGTCTATATTGTTGAATATCATATACTTCTAAAGTTTGCAGCTAGTATTCAAAGAAGAAAGCAACAACTGGATTTAAAACACTGTATTTTGTATCAGGATAGGATTTAGGTTGGGTATATTAAATGTCAGTGCTTCTTAACTTCCAACATAATAGTGTTTTGGTTTTGTTTTGGTTTTGGTTTTGGGTTTTTTTGCCCATTTTTCTCTTTTCTTTTTGTTTCTCTTTTCATACTGACTTATTGGAATTATTAATGTATTCTGATAACAATTCTATATCACAATTTCTTTTTAAATTTTTATTTTATTTTTTCAGTGTTCCAAGATTCATTGTTCATGCATCACACCCAGTCACAAAATTTCTTCTTCTGGCATGATTATAATAATCTTTTCCTTTTAATGTTTAAGATTTGTATCTGTCTAGAAAGTATTATCCACCCTCTCCCTGTAAAAATAATAAAGATATTTTCTTACATTCTATTTTTAACAGTTTTAAGATTTTATATTCACAGTTAATCTTTTATGCATTTGTAATTTTTTTTCAGAATTAGTTATCTTTTCTTTTCTCTTAAATGTTTAATTGTCCCAGCACAGATAACTGAAAATTCTGTATTTTCTCTACTGCTCTCCAATGTCTTATATCTGGTTTTGCAGGTACCATAGCGGGTAACAGAGTCAAAGCAGCAAACAGAATACTCTGACTCATGCAGACCTATGGTGTTGGCAAGTTGGTAACAGTCTTCCTGTAAGTGAAATCAATAGGAAGTCTACTTATTTCTTACTTAATCTGTATAAACAGGAAAGTTCTAGATCAAGTCAACAAAAGTCTAGCCTAAATCCTAAAAACAGGAGAACTCTTACTATGTTGTTTTAGTAGAAATACGGCACACCCCTCAAAACCCGACATCTGTTCCAGCAGACTTATGTTCAGGAGCAGGGAGAATGAATTTCCCAAGAGGATCACTAACAGGAGAACTGAAAGAACCATTCTACTTCTACATCTCAGTTCTAAGATGTATGTGTTCTACTTGTTTTAGAGACACAGAGTCATTTAAAAACTTTTAAGTATGGGGCGCCTGGGTGGCTCAGTTGTTAAGCAACTGCCTTCAGCTCAGGTCATGATCCTGGAGTCCCTGGATTGAGTCCCACATCGGGCTCCCTCCTCAGCGGGGAGTCTGCTTCTCCATCTGACCTCCTCCTCTCTCTCATTCTCTCTCTCTCTTTCTCTCTCTATCCCTCAAATAAATAAGTAAATAAATAAAATCTTTAAAAAAAAAAAAACTTTTAAGTATAAAATGCATCTTGAAGGACAACACCCTAACCTCAGAATGTATTATATCCATGTTGCCTTTTGAAGTTGCTTTCAGAAAATCCACTTTTTGACATAGAGTACGTGAAATGAGACTTGTCCTTTCTACTGTAAGTAGTTACAGATATTGTAAAAATACAGAAAGCAAATATTTTTATTCAATGAACAATAGACGCTATAGTAGTTCCCCCTATCCATGATCTCACTTTCCAGAATGTCAGTTACCCATGGCCAACCTCAATCTGGAAGCAGGTGATCCTCCTTCCGATGCATTATCAGAAGGTCAGCAGTAGCCCGATGCTACATCGCCATACCTACATCACTCACCTCACTTCATCTCTTCACATAGGCATTTTATCACCTCACATCATCACAAGAAGAACAAGGGTGAGTACAATACAGTAAGATATTTCAAGAGAAAGAACACATTCACATAACTTTTATTAGAGTATAATGTTATAATTGTTCTATTTTATTATCGTAGTTGTTAATCTCTTACTGTGCCTAACTCAAAAATTAAACTTCATCATGTATAGATATGCATGTATAGGGAAAAACAATATATATATATTTATATAAATACATATTTATATAAATATATATATTTATATGTAAGTACTATCCATACTTAATGGATATATAAATATATAAATATATTTTTATATATATATTTGAATTTATTTTTGGTATATATAAATATAAATATATTTATATTATTATAATTATATTTTATATAATTTATATTACATAAATTATATTATAATTTGTATTTATATTAATAATTATATATTATATTTATATATAAATATATTTATATTTATATATATATAAGTACTATCCATACTTTCAGGCATATCCATACATTCAGGCATTCAAGACCTGAGGGTCTTGGAATGTATCCCCCATGGATAAAGGGGGGACTACTGTATGGGGCTGTGATGCCTGGGAAAAAGAAAACAATTATAGTGAATCTTATAATCATTGCAGATTTCTGCCTGGAGGACTTTTTGCAAGGGCAGTAAACCCATGCAAGGTGACAGTCTTACTGAGTTGGGGAGACGGAGATAAGAGATCACAGGGGTTAAACTGGAGAAGAGGTTGCAATGTAAATAAGGAGATCCATAAATCTGATTGGAAACTCTAGTGTTATTGCTGAATACTAACCTATGCATTTATTAGAGTGAAACATCACAAGATTTAGGTAAAGTATGACCATGGAGCTATACAATGACCAATTCCCAGAGTTCATATAAGACATTAATCAACAATTATCAAACATTTCACACAATAAAAACAGCATACATAATTTTAAAATTTATTATTGAAGTCTAGTTGATATAAAATGTTATGCTATTTTCATGTGCACAAAAACAGTATGCATGCTCATGTATTGGAAGAATTAATATTGTCAAAATGTCCATATTACCCAAAGCAATCTAGAGATTTAATGCAATCCCTATCAAAATATCAAGAGCATTCTTCATAAAATTAGAACATATAATTATAAAATTTGTATGGAATCACAAAAATCACTGAAGACCCAAAGCTCACCTGAGAAAGAACAAAGCTGGAGCTATCACAGTTTCAGATGTCAAGATATACTGCAAAGCTGTAGTGATCAAAAGAGTATGGTACTAGCACAAAAAAAGACACATAGGTCAATAGAACAGAATAGAGACCCCAGAAATAAATCCTCATTTATATGGTCAATTAATCTATGACAAAAGAGGAAAGAACATACAATGGAGAAAAGACAGTCTTTTCAATAAATTGTGCCAGGAAAACTGGACAACTACATGTAAAAGAATGAAACTGGACCAATTTATAATCCCATACCAAAAATAAATTAAAAATGGATTAAAGACCTAAACCATGAAAGCCGAAACCATAAAATCTAGAAGCAAACAGTGGCAGTAATTTCTCCAACACCAGCCAGAGTAACATCTTTTGAGATACGTCTTCTAAGGCAAGAGAAAGAAAAGCAAAAATTAACTATTAGGACTACATCAAAATAAAAAACTCGCAGAGCAAAGGAAACAATCAAGAAAAGGAAAGACAACTAACTGAATGGGAGGAGATATTTATAAATGATATACCTGAGAAGGGATAAATATCCAAAATATATAAAGAATTTGTACCATTCAACACCAAAACAAAACAAAACAAAAACAATCTGATTAAAAACAGGCAGACACCTGAAAAGACACTTCTCCAAAGAAGACATACAAATGGTCAAAGACCCCCTGAAAAGATGCTCCAAATCACTAATCATCAGGGAAATGCAAACCAAAATCACAATGAAATATCACTTCACACCTGTTAGAATACCTAAAATCAAGAAGACGAGAAAAAAACAAGAGTTCGTGAAGTTGTGGAGAAAAAAGAACTCTCAGGCACTATTGGTGGGAATGTAAATTGATACAGTAACAGTGGAACAGTATGGAGGTTCTTCAAACTAGAAATACTATACGATTCAATAATTCCATTATTGGGTGTTTACCCCGGGAAAACAAAAACACTAATTTGAAAAGACATATGCACCCTTAGGTCTATTGCAGTATTATTTACAATAGCAAATATATGGAAGCAACCTAAGTGTACATCAGTAGATAAATGGATAAGGAAAATGTGGGATATAAATACAATGGAATATTACACCGCCATAAAAAGATGAGATTGTGCCATTTGAGACAACATTGTGCCATTGTGCCATGGGTGGACCTAGAGGGTATTAAGCAAAGTGAAATACGCCAGACTGAGAAAGATAAATACCGTATCATTCCACTCATAAGTGAAATTTAAAAATGAATGAACAAACTAAAAGCAAGATCAGAAGTATAAATACAGAGAATAAACTAATAGTTGCCAGAGGGGAGGGGTATGCAGAGTTGGACCAAATGGGTGAAGGGGAGAGGGAGATACAGATATCCAGTTAGTGAATGAGTAAGTTGTGGGAATAAAAAAAACAGCACTAGGAATAGAGTTGATAATATTGTGACAGTAATATAATGGGACAGGTGATAGCTATGCTTGTGGTGAAAACAGCATAATGTACAAACTTGCTGAATCACTAAGTTGTACACCTGAAATAAATATAACATTGTGTGTCAACTATACTAAACTAAAAAGAAATGCAAAAAACGACAGTGTATGTGTATATGCATATAAAAATATTTTTATATATTTTAAGTATGTTTTTAAAAACCTGATGACTTTAGCTTTATACTGGAACTTGAAATTAGGTAACGAAAATCCCATTTGATCCTTTACTAAAAAAATTGTTTTGATCATTATATGTCTTTCATCATTTCCATATAACTTTTAGAATAAGCATAGCAATTTCTATAAAAATTGAACTGGGATTTTGAATAGGATAACTGTTCCCTTTTTTCTGTAGTAATAGGTCTTAGGATTTATTTTTGTCAGATAGCAATATAGTCACTCAAACTTTCTTTTGGCACTCTTTCATGATACATCTTTTTCCATTTTTTTTAAAATGCCAAACTATTTTTATATTTAAGCTGCTGAAAGACCTTCCAAAAGTATTTTAAACAATATATAAATTGGTTTTGATTCTTAATCCAATAAAACTGAATGCATTGAACTTAACACGCAGTTAACATAGATGTCTTTAAATATATCTTTCATCTTTTTGGTTTACTCTTTGTTTTATAACTCTTTTTCTTCACTTTCTTTTTTCTTTGATATTTTATCTCTTGCTACTAATTCATTATTCCTCCTTTGTACAAACACTTTTTAAAAATAATAAGTAAAAGCAAGATACCAGCTATGTCCTTCTACCAAGGTGCACTGGCCTCTACACCTACTATCCTGATGTAAAATGAAAGTTTTAGAGTGTGTCTGGTTTCCCTCTTCTCAATGAACGATAAAGATTTACTAAGATGATATAGATGTTTTAATTAAATTGTAATACAATCTTATTATAGAATTACTATGTGGCACACAGATTAAAAGTTTCAGTCCCACCATCAATACCAATTTATATTTATCTATTCTAAGGTTTAATGCTTAAAAATGTTTTTTTCCTGCTTCTTTTTCCCTCAATTTGGAATCTATCTTCTCATTTGTATGATCCATTATTTCTTCTTGATTCGCAGACCTCTATCTCAGGTGTTGGTAGCAACCATCAATTGCTCCCTAATTCATTTACTGTACTTAAAATTTTTTTTAAGGTTTTATTTATTTACTTGAGAGAGAGAGAGAGAGAAAGAGAGAGAACACGTGGGGAAGAAGCAGAGAGAGAGGGACAACTGCACTCCCCTGAGTGTGGAGCCCCACACAGGTCTTGTTCTCAAGACCCTGAGATCATGACCTGAGCTGAAATCAAGAGGTAGACACTTAACCAAATGAACCGCCCAGGTGCCCCTCCCCTTAAAAAATTTAAACTCTTGCATTTTGGCTCTAGGAAGTGTGAGTGTCCATGTTTGGTATAAGTGAAATCTTCCTTGGCCAGTAATTTTGATTATCTAGGAGCACTTCACTTGAGTATTTTGTTTCCTTTCCCTTTGATAGCTTAGTTATCTTACGTGCATTGTTGTGTCTTTTGTCTACTGTATGAATTGGAGTATAGCCCAAGCTTCTTTAGCAAATGTACCCAACATGAGTGGTTTGAACAAGGCAGAAATTAATTTTTTTCTACTGTTTGGAAGAGTTGAGGGCATCCAAAAACGATCTTTGAGTTTTTCTTGACACTAATTCCTCCTCATGAGGAAGTATTTACGGTTGTCCAGAGAAAGAAGTTGGTTTTAAGGAAATGACCTGAAAGTTGCACATCACTTCTGCTTATGTTTGTGTTCTACTACTAGTCACACGGGCACACTAAGCTCAAAATAGGCCAGATATTATGGATGATTGTAATTATACAGCTAAATTTGGGGGGGCTTTGTTGCCAAAAGAAGTTAGGGAATGGACTTTGAGAGATATTTAGAAGTTTCGTTCTTTGTGGATCTATTCATTTCCTGAGGTCACTGAGGGCATCTTGAGCAAATCCAGTAGTGAACAGTGTCTGATCCTACTGGGTGTTACTATATCAATGACAAGTTGCCAGTTTATTGTTGAGGCACCAGGAAAAAGGTTCTTTATTCTCTCATAAGTTATGAGGTGTAGTCCCTTATTGACCAACCAAAGAGGTAGAGACAGAGTTATACCATCTCCATAGCTCCATGGAAATTCATCTAGAGGCAACCTAGAAAACCAGCAGATTTCCTAGGACAGCTCACAGAGGCAGGCACAGGAGCTCAAGAGGCAAAGTTCTGCTGTGTGGTGCACCCATTTCTTTGTTCTGTAACAGTACCTGAGGCCTCATATCAGCCTCTTTGCTCTGCTGTGCATGACTCCTGTCTACAGCCACAGCTCATCCCTAAAGAAGCAAATGGCAAACAGACTGGACTTGAAGGGGGGGGCACATATGCCCACACAGGTGATCATCTTGACAGTCAGAGAACAGTGCTTTTAGTTCTTAGTATGGCTGTGAGAAAGCTTTGTAAGCTAGGAGACTGGCATGTCTGAGAGAAGAAAGGGCAGGGTGGTGATGACCTAAGAAAGCCTTGTACTACTGGGTTGTCCCAGATCTCTGATATGAGCTAGATGGTATAATTCTGAATGTAAATTAATAAAGTTATTCTGGTTCCAATAATAGGTAAAGAAAAAATCACAATTTTATGAGTTATTTGCCTTCAGATATTATTTTTAGTTTTTTTCCCTTAAAACCACTTTTATAATAAATATTCTATCAAATTCTGGTGTTACTTTAATAAATCACTATATTTCCATAGAACTGACATGAATCATATTTACTATGCTATTAATACTGGGATTTTAAAACATTACCCGTAACATCATTAGTTAATTACTTAAAGAAAAAGTTTTAGTTGTATGGTCCATAAAACAAAACCAGAATCTAGGAACTTTAAAGTGAAAGCTACTGGAAATCATATAGAGCTTTAGAGGTGATGGGCAGCTTCCATTTTATTTTCTCTTCGTATTCAAAGTTATTAAATAAAGTTAAGTGCCACAGCATGCTAATAACAGGATGTACAGTGGAAAACTAATAACAATGATGGAAAATTCATGGTGGAATTTTTTATTTCTTTAAGAGAGTAATAATCTCTAGGCTCATTCACATAATTCATTGGTCTTTTTAAAATGACCTAAATTAAGAGATAAACTATACAACCATATAATTGAAATATGAAAAATTAGACTAGAAGAGGTATTATAGCAATAAAATAATTTTTCGATGTTAACTTATGAGCAGTTTTTAAAAATCACTTTTCTAATAACAGTTTTATCGGCATATAATTCATATACTGTAGAATTCACCCATTTAAGCATACAATTCAGTGGCACTTAGTATATTCACAGAGTTGTACACCATCACTACAATCAATTTTAGAACATTTTTATTATCCCCAAAAGAAATGCAATAGTCATTACATCCTCTTGTGTCCTTCCCCCTTAACCCCAGCCCTAAGCAACCATTCATCAATATTCTGTCTTCATAGATTCTCATATTCTAGACATGCTATATAAATGGTATCATACAGTATGTGATCTTTTGTGTCTAGTTTCTTTTATTTAGCATAATGTTTTCAAGGTTATATATATTGTAGCATGAATTAGTACCTCATTACTTTTTATGGATGAATGATAGTCCATTGTATAAATGCATGTATACATTACATATATATATGTATATAACATTTATATAACATTATATATAGATAGATAACATTTTGTTTTCTCTGTAGCTTTTGATTTTTTTCTTTTTGGTCTCGATTATCAAAAGTGTACATACAGGCCAAAACTATGAATGCTTTTAATGAAAAATCCCCTCAAATATTTTATTTATTTATCTTTTTGGCAGCAATGCCTGATTGTCGATTTTATCACACCAAGTTAGATATGGGTATTATGATTTTTTTTAAAAAAAGGTGTTAAATAATAAATTAAAATGCCTTCTTTTAATTTGCACCTCTATTTTTAACAAGTCACATTGGATAATTGTTTACTAATTATATTTCTGAATTTGTGAATTATAATTTTATATTTGGGTTCTAAATAAGTTATGAGAGATTGAGTCATGCTGTGATAATATACTAATTCTAAATATATTTAATTTTACATTAATCAGTTGATGGACATTTAGGTTATTTCCACTTTTTGGCTACGGTGAAAATATTGCTATGAACATTTGTGTACAAGCTCTTGTTTAGACAATCATTCTCAATTTCTTACGTATAGAACTAGGAGAATTGCTGAGTCATATGATAATCCTGTGTTTCAATCTTTTATGAACTGGTAAGCTGTTTTCCAAAGCACTTGAGCCATTTTGCATTTAAAACAAGCAATATTCGAGGTTCCAATATTTCTACATTCTCACCAACACTAATTATTGTGTCTTCTTAATTATAGCCATCTTTGTGGGTATAAAGTGGTATCTCATTGTAGTTGGTTATGATTTGTGTTTCTCCAGTGACCACTCATGTACATCTTTTCATGTCCTTACTATTTCTAGCATATCTTATTTGGAGAAATGTCTATTGAGATCCTTTGTCCACTTTGGAATTTAGTCATTTGTCGACTGCTGAGTAGCAACAGTTTTTTATGTAACCTTCATATAAGACCCTTACAGATGTATCATTTGCAGATATTTCGTACTGTTCTGTGGTTTTTCTTATTACTTTCTTGATGTTATTCTTTGAACACAGAAGTTTTTCCTTTTGATAAAGTCAAATGGTTCTATTTTTCCTTTGTCGGTTATCTCAGATTTGGTTTATATCTAAGAAGGCTTTCCCAAACTAAAGATCACAAATATTTACTCTTATGTTTTCCTTTAAGATAGTTCATAACTTCACCTCTTACATTGACTTGCCAAAAAGATCAAGTAAAGATCTTACATGATCTTTGTATGTAAGATCTGAGAAGAGGTCAAACTTCCTTTTTTTTATGTGGATATCTAATTGTTTTAGCACCATTTGTTGAAATTATTCTTTTTCCTTTGAATTATCTTGCACCCTTGTCAAAAGACAATTGATTACAAATGTTAGAACTAATTTCTGGACTCCCAGTTTCATTTCACTCTTTTATATGTCTAAACTTATGCTAGTACCACACAGTTACTATAAGTTTGTAGTAAATTTTGAAATTAGGAAGTGTGAGTTCTCCAATTTTCTTCTTTTCAAATGTTTTGACTATTTTGGGTCCCTTTAAGTTTCTGTATTAATATTAGGGTTGGCTTGTCAATTTCTATGAAGAGGTCAACTGGGACTCTAACAGAGATTTTAAGGAATCTATAGATCAATTTAGGAAATATTGCCATTTTTTAATACTATAACAATCCATGAAGATGGGAATATCTTCATTTATTTAGGTTTCTTTGAAGTTCTTTCAACAACGTTTTGTATTTTCATATACAAAATTGACACATTTTCAGAATATAATTCTTATATTTTTTGGTTAAATTAATTCCTAAGTATCTTATTTCTTCTGATACTATGATAAATAGAATTAATTTGTTAATTTCATTTTGAATTGTTCACTCCTAGTGCACAGAAAGACATTTGATTGTTGTATATTGATTTAAATTCTACACATTGCTGAATTCATTTTTTATTTCTAATTTGTGTGTGTGTGTGTGTGTGTGTGTGTTTCAGGGTTTTCTATATATAAGATTATGTCGTCTGCAAATACAAATAGATTTAATTCTTGCTTTCCAATCTGGATACATTTTAATAATTGTTTCACTACACTATTTTGTGTTATTTTTTATTAGTTCCTCTAGCAGTATTGTATACTCAATAATCAAAATCTTTTCAGATTTATACCAACTTAATTCCAGTGAGACATGGAAATATTACTCCTAATAACTTTACCTGTTTGCTCCCTTTTGTGTTATTGTTATATTTATAGATATGTATATAATATTATTTGATTATTACTTTATAATATTGTCTCTTTTAAGAAAGCCGAGGGGAAAATAGAGGAATCATTTATTTATACTGTGTTCAATTAATCTTATTTACCCTTTCTGTTTCTTAGTTTGACCCATTTAGTCCAATATACCTTTGCTTCCACTCATCTTCTTAATGCTACTATTGATAAATACATTACATTTCTATATGTTATAGGCCCAACAGTATATTTATATTATATATCCATATAATTGTATATATATAAAACATTTATACTTCTATATATTTATAATTTATGCCACATATAATATATATGTAATTGCATACATACTGTTTTGTACAGTTACTTTTAAAATTTGGTAAAAAGGAAGAAGGGAAATCTCCATTTGTGATGTATTTTATAATTACATAACTACCTTTAACGCTGTTCATAGTGCTCTTCCATTTTTTCTGGGGATTGGAAATGCCTATGGTTACTTGCTTTGAACCTGAAAAATTTCCTTTTGTACTTCTTGTAAGATGGGTTTTCTAGCAACACATTCTTTCAGTTTTTGTTTATCTGGAATATCTTTACTCACCTTCTTTTCTGAAAGATAAGTTTGCTGATATAGTATTCTTGGTTGACAAGTTTTTCTTTGAGCACTTTGACTACATTGTTCTGTTGCCTTCTAGTTTCCATTATTTCTGATGATAAATTAGCTGCTAATCTTATTAGTGTTCCCTTGTGAGTGACAGGGTTTTTTTGTTTGTTTGGTTTGTTTTTTTATTTTGTTTTGGGGTTTTTTTTTCCTACTTTCAACAATTTCTTATCTTTGGCTTTCAGCATTTTTACTATGACTTCTCTATGTGTGGTTCTATTTGTGTTTATCTTACTTGGAGTTCACTGAAGTTCTTGGATGTATACACAAACGTTTTTCATTAAATTTGGAAGTTTTCAGCCATTACTTCTTTGAATTTTTTTCTGCTCCATTCTCTCTTCTTCTGGCATTCTTAAAATATGCATGTCAGTGCAGTTAAATAGTATCCCACATTTCTCTGAAACTCTTCATTTTCTTTTTCCATTGCTTTCTTTTTTTTTTTTTTCTATTCTTTGGAATGCATAATCTTTGATCTATCTCTAAGTTCACTATCTTTTTTTCTCCTGTTCAGATATACCACTGAGCCCCTCTAATGCATTTTTTTATTTCGGTTAGTTTGCTCTTCAAATCTAGAATTTCCATTTGGTTCCTTAAAAAATAATTTATATATGTTAATATTCTTTACGCAATATTGTCATTATGCCTTACCTGAGTTCTTTAATCATGGTTTCTTTTAGTTCTTTGAACATATTTGCAATAGATACTGCCTGTTAAATTTGACATATGATTGCTCTCACAGGCAGTTTCTGTGGTCTGCTTTTCTTCTTATGTGTAGGTCACATTTCACTGCTTCTTTGTATGTCGCATAATTTTTTTAATTGCCATTTCAGAAGATATATTATAGCAGCTTTGAGTACTGCTCCTTTCCCCAAACCTTCCAGGGATTGTTGTTGTTGTTTGCTTGTTTGTTTAGTGACTTCCTGTATTATTTTAGCGAAGTCTATTTTCCCTCAAGCGTGAAGGCTTTGGTGTCCTTACACAGAGGGTATAACCTTGGGATTCACACAGTCCCCTTTAGATGACAGTAGTTTTAGCAAGGCTGTCATTGACTAAATCTTTCTTTTATCTCTCTGTCTGCCTCTATTAGTATCAAACGTAGCTGTTAGTTTTCACTGATTGCCTGCGGATTGTTTTATTAGTCTTGACAATGACCAAGGGTACATCTCTCTAAGGTCTGATCCATTAAATGCAGACCACTTTGCAAGCGTCAGCGTTTGAGGTTAGTTCTGATCCCAGGAATACTCTTCTTAGCTGTGTTCTTGATTTTCTCTAGTAAAGTAGGTGACCTATTGTTTTTAGCTTATTGATCTAATGAAGCCACCAGTCTCCCTCTACTTAAATGTTTACTACTAAAATTTCCATTATTTTTAAAAGCATGCTTGGGCTCAAATTTCCCCACATTCTGTTTTACAGAGTCAGTTCTTCCTAGAGAGCTCTCTGTTGTTACTGCCTGCCTTTCCTCTAGGCAATATCCCTGAGTTTATCTCCAGAGCTGGGATAGCAACAGTGATCCATTATCTCTGGTAGTCACTTCTGCTTTATAAGCAGGGAACTGGGTTGGGGTGCTATCCTATCATCTTTGCAACTTGCCTGTCCCAGTTTTACACCCTCCCTCTAGAAAAATCTAGTCATCCAATATACTTGGCATAGGAGGAGTAGGGTAGAGCCTCTGCCTTCTGAATGGGGACTTGGTGGTGGAAGGGAGACCTTGTCTTTGAAGCCGCATTTTCTTGGAATTTAGGCTCAACAACACATTGCTGGGAGGATGGTAAAAGTTGGGGAAGCTAGAGGAAGAGAGAGCCCCATTTCTGGATCATTCCCACCCTGTATTAGAGCTTCTGTAATGTTAAGCTGATGAGGGCGAAGTGGGGATAAGATGGGTCATGGCTTAAGTGCTGCAGACTCCCACAGTCCTTATTCTTTCAGAGATATAGTAGATTACTTCGAATAAATATTTTTTTCATTTGTTGGCTGCCTAAGGAGCTCTTCACACTGCCATTCTAAAAGTCACAGTACTCCAAAAAACAATTTTTTTCTTTTCACATTATTTTTCTCTATCATTTAAAATGTTTTAAATGGAATCTAGAAAACTTCATATTGATAATATCTCTTCTTCCTATACAAGTGACACAAAGAGGCTATGAAAAATATGTAGTACTATTAAATGAAATTATAGTTACTAGAAATATGGAATAATCACACTTAGAACAGCATGATGTGTGTTTTCATACAAACAGGCATAGAAATAAACATTTTGATTTGTATTCTTTGAAATAAATCTCTTGTTAAACACCAGACACCAGGAGCTTTCTTTTACATTGTTTTTTTTTTTTTTTTGGCCAACATATGATGCAGTTTGATGGCATATATATGATTTGTAAGACTATTCAGACTATGGTTTTCACAATATTTAAAATGGTTAACTTATATATGGTGTTTTGAGAGAATCAAATGACAGTTTATGGTAATGAAATATGAAGTTCTTTTCCTAATAGGCCTTTAGAAATGCAAAAATTCTTGATGTTAACAATTTAATGTACAACTATCTCTAGTTATTTAAAACCTGAATGTCTGATTTCCTCACCCTGCAATGTTGCCTTTTATAGAGATACCAAATCTAATGTGCACATTTTCATTTTCTTTTACAGAGCCTGTTTGTTGACTCATTAAGAGTATAAAAAAATCTGTCGAGAATTACCCATAAAGCCCCTGGATAAAAGCTTTGCAAAAAACAGTTGACATACCTTGTGAAGAAATCTATCAGTTTGAAGATATATAAAACTTAAATGTCAAAAGGAAAGTTCCCTTGCAAAGAGAACAAATAGAAGCTATTTTGAAAACCTATTTAGTTAGGCCTTGGCATCTTTGCTTTAATGATTTTGAAAGGCAAAGGAAAAGTCATTTGATTTGATATGCAGTGTCATACACTAGGAGTCACTCAAAAGTTTTGACCATTTGTTGGTAATAGCAGTAAATATAAACTTAGTTATTATATCATACCCAGATTTTATATATTGACTGTAATGTAAATTAATCTCTAATTTGACTCATCCAAAATGATCTTAAATAGGCCACAAGTTCAATTTAGACCAAATCATTTTAATTATTTACATATTCATTCTACAAATATATATTGAGGATATATCATGTATTAGGTAATTATTTTTAACTCCTTGTTATAAAAAAAAATTAAGCCCTTAGTCTGGAAACTTACTCAACTTTTATATGTATTTCACATAGTTTTTTCTATTCATACCTTTGGCCAGAACCTTCCAAATACGTATCAGCTGAATATAATAAATAATAGGGAGACTAATTATTAGTTAAGAATATTTGATACAGTTACCTAATTGACAGAACTGGTCCCAATACTAAATCCCTAGGAAAAGTCCTTAAATTTACCTGGGTTTTTTAGGTACCCCGAGGGGGAGGGGGTTATAATGTGCCATCCAGATTCATTCTCAGAAATGCAGGATTTCTTTTTTCTAGATGTCAAGAGGGTTGTAAAAGATAGTTTTCAGCTTCAGCCCTCTTTTGGGATGGTCTTGGTTGAAGAACACTGCTCAAAATCATGCCTCCTGTCAGGGCAGACTACGTCAAATGACTGACCAATGAAGGGTATAGAGGCCCTGCCTTCTTATTTCTAACTCAAAACAACTCTGAGGCCATTCTAACCTCTGAGCTCCCAGGGAACCCACAGAGTCCTAGGTCAGGACTGCATCATGGCTTCATGTCACACTCTGTCCAACCATTCTCCTTACCTTCCCTACATGCTAACCTATTTTAGAGTCTATTTCCTGGGAACCAACCAGAGACAGGTGTCAAGCCCTGTGGACATTGTCTGTGGCTACATTTTACTTAAGGAGAGTGGGAAGCCCCCAGCTATGGGAGACAAAGGAATACAATGGAACTGTTGTGAACCAAGACATTATGCAAAGTGTTTTCTTCTGGAAGTGGCTTTTAGAATGTTGGGTACCACCAATGAGTAAAATGTCACAAAACATTTTGAGGCTAACATTTTTTTTTTAAAGAAAGAATTTTTGCAAAGTTATCCTCATCTCCTGCTACTGCTACCTTTCAGAAAATAAAAATAAAATAGAACCCCAAAAATATTAGACATATATCATCTAAGATGATAAAAATTAACTTCATGAAACAAATCACAAGGTTACATTTGTTAAAACTTTAATTCCTTTTTAATGTTAGTACAAAGCAGAAAATAATTCATTGTGGAATTATACCAGTTTAGAATCTATTCCTGCCCAATATTTAAAATTGCTTTTCTGTCTTTCTTGTTTTTGGCATTGTCATTAAACTCATTACATTAAAATTTTTAAAAAATATAACATCTTATTTCCACACACCAATGTTAGGAAGTAGGGTACTGTTCTCTAGCTTTGAAACAATATTTCCAGATAAGTATTCCACTTCATGATAAAACTACTACTCCTTTAGGCATTATACTAACCTCTTCTTCATATATTATTTACAGCTATTATGGTCATCTTCTACATTGATTGTAGGCTTTTGTACATGGATAACATACTTCAGTTTATACATCCTTTCATTATTCAGAGGGCCCTTAACATCATCACACTAAGCATACTCCCTGAAGGGCCAGATCCTAACCTGAACTGGTCAAGTCCAGAACCGATGTGCCTATTCTCTGACCATGATTTACTACTTTTTTAAAACAATTTTACTCCTTTATTTTCTCTACTTTATCACATCAAAGTTTCCTAAACTTTGCTATTTTACTTCTATAGTTCAACAGATGCCTCATCTCTCTTCCTTCACTAACCTTCCTGAATCTCATGTCAAGTAACTGAACACCTCTTTCAGTAAACCAGATTCCTATGAACATATCCTGTTGCCACTTTCATCCATCAAAACTGGCACTGAATCAATGCTATGATCTACATTCTCTGCTCATATTCTTAGTTGAGTAAGTGTTTCTGAGACAAATAACACACCAGTGATAATAGGATAGTCCATAAGCTTGATTAGGACCTCAACAAATGTAGTAAATACTTTTACTTTGCCTTTTTAGCTCTATCTCTGATTTCTCTCAATGATTTCTCTCGATGATTATTCTAAACTTTCATGACTTTCCTACGTACTCTACCTCAATTTCCTTCTCTCTTATTCTTCCTGGATGATCTTACTTCCTACTGAGAACTTTTTTTTTTTTAAGTTAAAGGCACAATTTTATTTTTATTGTTTTGTTTACAATTTTATTTTTATTTTGTGTTAAAAGCACAATTTTATTTTTATTGTTTTGTTTACAAAACAAAACAAAAAAGTTTGAAGCCATTGGCGACAATCTCACTCCCCTTACACACACCTGAAAACATATCTATTCCACATTCATTATTCTTTTCTTCATCAGTCTTAAAGACAATTTTTTCTTGTTTGTGTTTGAGATAAACACATTTATAGGTTCCCTTAATTTAATTTCCTTTCATTCCCATGAGTGACTTGCTGACTCAATAGTTTCTTCTTTCAATGATTTTATCTTGAATCTCCTTTATCTCTATAGGTTATTTTCCATCAATGCATAGATATGCTTTAATAATCTCATGAGGTTTTTAAAGATTTATTTATTTTATTTATATTTTATTTTATTTTATTTTATTTTATTTTATTTTATTTTATTTTATTTTATTTTATTTTATTTTATTTTATTTTTAAGATTTATTTATTTTAGAGAGAGCATGCTCACAAGCCCAGTTAGGAGTTGAGGGGGAGAGGGAGAGAGAACCTTAAACAGACTGCCCACTGAGTGTGGAGCCCGACAAAGGACTCGATCCCAGGACCCTGAGATCATGACCAGAGCTGAAATCAAGAGCCTGACAATTAACCTACTGATCCACCTAGGTACCCCTAATATTCTTTTGTTAAACAAGGAAATGAACAACAACAGTGAAACCTCGTCCTTTCTGTTCCTTATACTAACAGCTATTGAATATTTATCCTCTCCTTTCTATGGAAATTGATCCAAAACTCTTCACTTATTCTTTGCACTTCTTTATCTTCCATCTGCTTTCTTAAGTCTCCCTAATACGGTGTTTGCTTTCCCCATGACAGTGAAGCTCTTTTTACTGTGGTCACTGATGATGTAAACATTGATATACTCAGTTGGTATTTTTCTTGGTGACAGTTTATGTTCTTTTTGAGGCTTGTGGATATATTTTTCAGAGTGGTTTTCTGAAACTCCATTTCACATTATTAATTGGAAAAACAGGAAAGCAAAAATTTTTGTTTCACCAGCTCTCTTGTAGCTGAGTTTTTTCCAATTAGATGCACTTGAGTAATATTAGGAAAGAATAAGTGGAGAACTGTGCCCTGTGGCCTGTGGCTCTTGCTGCTGGTAAACAGGATCTGGAAAAGGGAAAGTTGCTTTCACTTGTGTCCCAGCACCCATTGTCTCACATCTTGCTGTCAAGAAATGATATCCACAATAAACTCTCGATCTACTTTTCTAATCCAGAGAGTGATCTGAGATTTGTGTACCCATTCTTCAGTATTACAGTTTGAAAAACTTTTGGAGAGGTACCAGTAGCTCCTTGTTTTCTTTATAGCTCTATTGATGGCTTTGGAGATATTGTGTCTTTTTGAATATAATTCTTGAAGACAGACTGGAACTGGAACCTTCAATATTTCTAACAATTTTGTAAAAACCCTGTTATCAGTTTAAATACCTTTTGGTTAAATGACCTATGCTTAGTGAAATCATACCTTCTTCTGATCTTCATAGCAAATAAATGTCAATTCTTTAATTTATACCAGCAAATTTAAGTCAGACTTTTTGTTTGTTTTACCTTAGACATATTACTCTTCTGCTGCATATATCCAAATGGTTTTTTCACATGTTCCACAAAAATTAACACATGGAAAAAATTCACTTTCTCCATTCCCAAATATACTTTAGCATGTACCTTCTTAATTGATTTTCCTACAGCCATGTATACTTGTAATTTTTATTCTTCTGTCAGTCAAAATTACACTCCATGTTCGGTTCATAATTTCTTCTGAATACTTACTGACTTCTGTCTGCACTCTTCATCCTACTACCATTTCTTTGATTGAGTCTTTATCTTCTCTCATGTAGACCAAGCAACAGTTTCTTAATTGACCCTTCTGCCTTTCTCCCTTAAACTTATTCTTCCACACTGCAGCCTGAATACTTTATTGTAAACACAATTATGCCATGTCACTTCTGAGCTGAGTTCCCTTCAGAGGCTCCCCATCAGCACAAGGTCATGTTTAAATTTCTCAACATGATATTTAAATCCATCAACAATCTGGCTACTACTTATCTCTGTAGGCTCATTTCAAGGGAAGTTCCTGACTCCTCTGGCATTTGGGCTTTGTGTGCCTTCTTTCTGTTCTACTGCCATTGTTGGCGTACTTCCATCAACGAATAACCATATTATATTACCATATTTTACTGTATGTATGTCCTTTTTCCCCAGTTGGACTATGAGGTCCTCAAGGATAGAACTGTAACATATTCATCTGTGTACTAACTGCCCCAAAAATGAACAAATAATAATAATGTATCCATTTAATAAATTTGTGCCAGACAATTTATTTTAAGTAACTATTTTACATGTTTTCCACAGAAGACTATATCCAGCTTACCTCATTTAGATCCAGCATTTAAAAAATCATCGTGGACACGCATAATCATATGAAAAAGATGCATTTTTTAATGAATAGCCTTAATTCAATTCATAATGTTATTAACATTATAGCAAAGAATCTAAGCTTGTGGATCTCTCTTCACCTCAATTAGACACCAACAAATATACATATACTATATCTACATAGATACTTGCTTTTTTGCATAGGTATTTTTTTCCTGAGATGAGTCAGGAATATGTTCCAGACCCATATAAACCTTATACTCAGTATTGTGTGAGCATAGAAGAATGTGAGACATAGTAATTACTCAATAATGAATTTTTAAAAAAGCTTTTCTTTGAATTTCAATTAATTAACATACAGTGTAATGTTAGTTTCTGGTGTACAGTTTAGCGATTCAACACTTTTGTACTGTACCCATTGCTTATCACAAATGTACTCTTTAATCTCCATCACCTGTTTAACCCATTCCCCCACCCACCTCCTCTCTGGTAACCATCAGTTTGTTCTCTATAGAGTCTGTTTCTTGGGTTTCCTCTCTCTCTCTTTCTCCCTTTACTCATTTGTTTTGTTTCTTAAATATAATGACTTTTCAGATAAATTCCCAAGAACTAAATTCATGAAAAAATATCTGCCAAAGGCTTCCTGCTGCTTTAAGTAGAAGAAGTACCTTAAATGAATGAATCTCTCATCCTTTAGTGTGGTTTATATTGTCCCTTCAAGATGGTAACTTTTCTTAGAAATCATTTTTACTTTTTAGAGTATTTTAACTGTCCTTCAAATATTGGATTTATGTGGTCCTTTAGCAGATCACTAATACTTTCATCGTGGTTTTTTTAAAGAAACAGTCACTGGTTCTTTTCTGAAATATTTTAAAACAGAAAATGAAAAATCAGTGAATTTAAAGAAAAATAGGTCTCATTTTCTTAGATCTTTTCAAGTTCAAATCTAGACAGGCCAAATATCTTAATAATTAATTTGGCATTCTAATTAAAACTATTTTTTATGAGGGAGAAGATAAAGATGTAGGAGTCTTCCTGGATCCATAAATTATTCACAACAGCAAAGATTCCTTTTCCTAATAATATCACATTCTCAGGTACTGGTGGTTGGGACTCAGATGTACCTTTTGAAGGACCTACTGCAAGGGCTATCAAGATATTGTGGAAGATATGATGCCTATATCTGTGTATAATTTTGTCATAAAAAGACATTATAAAGAGACCAAACAAAGGCCCAACTTGTTGCTGCTTTTTGGCTTAATTTCCCCCCAAAATATGTTAGTAAGGTAAGAGTCCCAGGCTTTGTCAAACTGGTGAAAACAACAACAAAAACAGATTCCAAAGTTCAGAGTTTACAAAATATATGTATATGAGTTACCACGTTGGCTAACTCACTTAATGTTGTTATAGAATGTAAGGGGAATTCTTCTGTCAATAAGATTTGGCTAATTAGGGAATAAATGATAAGATGTGAAGGTTTTCATTCATTTAGGTTCTTATTTAGTTTTTCTGACTGCAACACTCTCAGCAAGATATACGTTTTTTACTTTGTGTTTGTATTCACAGTCTGCCACTCACTGTCATTTTTAACACCTTTTCAAAGAATTTACCTGGCTTAAAAATTTCTTTAACTTATCACACACTCTAGGAGAAACATATGTTTTAATGATTTGTAACTCATGAAGCTGCTTTTTATATCCCAAGTGAAGCTGAAAGAGTAATGATTTTAGGCCTGACCACATTTTGAGCAAAATTTGATATACGACAATGATACTGGGAACGTGAATGAAAAGATATCAAATCAGCTTATATATTTTACACTAGTGACAACATATCACAAGTCAAAAACGATTCCTACTGGACTTAAAGGTACAAAAATGTCTCAGTTCAAAAATTGGAATAGCATTTCCAGTTCAGTAAGAATAAGAATATATTTTTGAAATATTTCTCTTTTTTAGTATGTGAAGTCCTTACTTGATAGGCTTGCTGTCAACTGTTTAAAAAAATGGAAAAAAAGTATAGTGATAAATTGACAAGGATTATATAATTAATCAAAGATACTTTTGCATTAGAAAAGCTAAAATTAGAGTTAATTTAGAAAGCTAATCACTTATAATTTTTGAGAAAATATCATATTATAGATGCTGTAAAAGTAGGATGAAAAACTTAAAATTATTGATACCCTTAGAAGATTATATACATCTAAGGATAGTGTTTCTTAAATGGTATCAGTTCCTCACCTTGCCTACTGAGATGCTGATTTCTAAAAAGAAATAGGAGGGGAAGTAGCCACAGAAGCCAAACTTTCCAGCGATAAGCTTAGTCCAGGTGTGAACCATGAGAACTTCAAAATTTGAAAAGCAATTCTTTGATCCAATTTACTTGATTTTTCAGTGTGATCTATATTTTTTAGTCCTTAGCCATTTATAAAGAGAACAATGAGAAGTCGTTCTGGTTGTACCCTTGATACTTTAACATTCTCTATCTCAAAGTCAAATCCTTAGACAAAGACAAATCCTTATCTTATCAATTTACCACTAGATTTTTTTCATTTATGTAAACTTCTCTCCATTATAACTGCTAATATATCTTCAAAACTTCTTTAAATATTTATTATCCCACACTACACTGTCCCTCATTACCTTTGTATTAAAATAAATATGGACCCGACTGTAGAGTGGTGACATTGGAGCCCTCACAAAAGATAAGCATACATTTGGTTAACTCCTTTGCTAATTAAAACCAAAACTGGTTAAGCATATTATAAGTAGAAACCACCAGATGACTGTATGTTGCAGTTTTATGGGTTTATTTAACACAGTTCCTGTTTTTTAAGGCAACAAACTGACAATTTTGGTAGTCTAAGATAGATTTCAATATTTGCCTATCTTACTGCTCCTTGCTTATTCTAGTCTACCAAGCATTATTGACAAGCATTTATTGAACGTCTCCTGTGTTCTGAGTGCTAGGAATATAACAAAGAGACAGATAATATCCCTGCTCTCCTATGAATAAAATCTAACAAGAAAATAGTTATATGAATCAGGCAAGTAAATAAATGCTAAGTAATAAAATCATATTTCAGAGCCATGCAGAACAAGAACTCAAGATGATCACTCTTCTATACCATACAGTAACATAGTTTCAAAAAGTTAGCTGGTTTGCAGACTTGTCAGTTCTCTGGGGATGCCTCAATTGTTCCTTCCGTACCCAACAGGAAGGCTGCCTGCAGAGCCTTCCCTGAGGAACACCTTTTGTAACTAAGTCAACCGCCTTGGATCTAGTTACTGCAGGGTGTCATACTCATATATTACTGTGTTCAATTGGATGGGCACTTAATGATCCTAATTCTCCATATATATGAATGCAGAATTAATGGTAAGGTAAGTTACAACAATTTGGAAGAAAAACTTAGAAATATATACTATATCACTGGGAAAAAACAGCTATCCATTACCACAACAAACCTCCTTGCTCATATGTTTAATATGACCACAGAAAATACCATTCAGACACCTTTTGCAATAGGATAGGTCTTGAATCAGATCACACACAAGTAGGAAACAAAAGTTCTAGTGTATACAGCTGAGGTAAAACAGTGTCTAGAACACTACTTACAATCATTTCTTGAAGTTGTTTGCACTTAAAGACAAGGACAAATGGAAAGAAGTTCAGAGAAGACAGAGAAGTAGATGAAAACATTAAATATGAATACATTGTTAAGGTCAGGATGCTCAGTGCTTGCTATTTGTCTTATATAAGACAATTAGCAGAGTGGAGAACAGAAGAATGGGTCAGAGACATTGGAACTGAAGAAAAAGATTTTATTTTCCTTCCATCAAAATGGCTAAAGATCAAAAATATTTCCTAACACAAAAAATCATTAAATATTCCCACTAATTTTTTTCTGTTCAATTTACTTATATCAATTGATTTCTTTATCTATTGCTGTTTCTTGTTTTGCTCCCCAAACTTCTCATAACATTTCTTTGTTCAGCATACATTTTTAACTCCAATAGCTTGTAAAACTTTTTTCTTTAAAGCTTGATAAATTTATTTACTTTTAAGTTTTATAGAAAATACATGTTCATTGGTAACCAACTAAATTAAGGAGGGGAGGAGTGATATTACAGTTGTACAACAAATCCTGAGAGAAACTTGAACAGAGGTCCCAATATAGTATATTATAGCTCTCAGAACATTGATTAAAACCCTCTCAAATTACTGACAAGGAAGCTGAATTGGAATAGGGTTGTCTTATTTTAAGAGTTTTTGACAAAGTTGGCTAGAACCCAAATCAGATCACTTGATTTACTGCTCTGTCCTGTGCCTACGAAACTGAAGATCTCAAAATCATTTATCAAAATCATTTATTTACATTAGGGTCATACTCCTGGGATCGATACATTTTGATATAAACACTTTATGTCATTTTTTTCCTTAAAAAAAGTTTTTACTGTTTTGGGTAATGCAGAAATACAGAAAACAGAAAATTAGATCTTTGTGTCCTAAACATAATATAATGATGTTATATTATGCTCTCTGCTCTTGAATTTATGTAAAAAACCCAGGATGCTTTTGGGGCACCTGGGTGGCTCAGTTGGTCAAGCCTCCAACTCTTGGTAACAGCTCAGGCCATGATCACATGTGTCATGAGACTGAGCCCCATGTGGGGTTCCCCACTGGGCAGGAGTCTTCTTGAAGATTTTTCCCTCTGCCCCTCCCCTACTTTGCACACACCCTCTCTCTCTAATAAACGAATCAACCTTAAAAAACAGTCCAGGACACATTTATCAAATGTGTCATTGGTCTTAAAAAAATTCTGCAAAACATTGCTCTAAATAAAACAATGGAAGGAATTTTGAAGAGCTAGAAAGTTGTTCAGGAAGGATCGAAGTACATTTAGAATCTCCAGAAAAAAAGCCAGACGAAAGCTTTGTCCCCGTGTTGGGGGTTCAATTAGTATGATCAGGGAGAGGGGCATGTGAATGAAATACACTGATATACCTACTTTTCCTCCTGAGGCTAACCTGAAATGGTAGAAAATGAGACTTGGTTGACATCGCCCTATGTGGATGAGGGTACAGGAAAGAATATAACAGCAATAAACCTGAAAGGTGGAGAGTTGAAGGACAAGCACTAACTGACTTACCAGGAGAAATCCAAAACCTACTCTAGGATACAGGAGAAGACCCAAGGCAAGCAAATTTACAATGCAACTCCCTCTCCAGAAGACTCAGGAATTGAGAGAAATCAGTACTCTAAAAGTGGGGTTTGAGGGGAGGCCATCTACAAAGATAGATTAGGTTCTATTTCTATAAAAGATAATCTTGATTTCTTCCTCCATCCTGTGGGATAGGTGAGTATCCTTTCTCCAACCCAGAATAGCTGGAAGATTTGCTTTCTAAAGACAATGACCAGAGACTCTGGATTTTCAGGCATTAGATACAGTTGAGGAAGAAGATTATATACTTAAGACAAGGGAGCTAAGTGAATGTACAACTCTAGGTGACTGTAGCCTACCCGGCCCACAGAATACTGACATCTGGGTTTATAGCCTCTGTTCAAGAGAATGATTCCCTTTTGTAAAATAATGACAAAAGAAAAAAAATACCGACAGAAAATGACAGTAGATGGTTTCTGATCGGCATCGGTCTCTCAACTCAAGATCTGCTTAGTGAACAGTTCTGTCCATTCAACAAAACAATCCCACATAAAGAAAGAAATCAGAGGAACAGAAGCAAACAGAGATAGATTAGATAATGTTACTTCGTTCAGGTAAAAGAAGATATAAAATAGCTTTGGGAAATCGGCGATTTCTCTTAAAGCTAAACATACAACCACCTGTGACCTAGTAAGTCCACTGTTAGATATACACCTAAGAGGAACGAACACAAATATGAGTTTTGGCAATAGCAGTTGTTGAAATGGATGTGAATCAAAGTAAGCCCTTTTACATTGCTGGTTGAAGCATACACCTGTAGAACCATTTTGAAGGGGGAAAAAAACCCCTGGCATTATCTTTTCTTTTTTTTAAAAGAGATTTTATTTATTTATTTGACAGAGAGAGAGAGATCACAAGTAGGCAGAGAGGCAGGCAGAGAGGGGGGGGGGAAGCAGGCTCCCTGCTGAGCAGAGAGCCCAACGTGGGGCTCGATCCCAGGATCCTGAGATCATGACCTGAGCCAAAGGCAGAGGCTTTAACCCACTGAGCCACCCAGGCGCCCCCCTGGCATTATCTTTTAAAGTTGAATATTGTCATACTAAGTCAGCAATTCTTCCTCATCTAGGCAAATACCTCAAATATCTTATATAAACTCTTACAGATGTTTTCCAGAGACAGGTAAGAACTTTTACACCAGCTTTACCCATAATAGCGGGGGGGGGGGGGGCGGGAGAGAAACTACTCATGTCCATCAACAGAAAGGTCAATAAATCAGTTGTGATATATTCACAGAATAGAATCTCATAATCAATGAGAATGAATGCATTACAACTGTAAGTACCAAAGTGGTATTGAGTGGAAAAGCAAATTT
>CM052800.1:162920671-162947152 GCA_028533885.1 Nasua narica | reverse complement strand
GTCTAGATAACAAAATAAATGTGATGTTTAAAAGCAATATTTATTTACTCAACTAGCTTTGTCTGCTCAGTTTTAAAATCATAAGTGGCTCTTGAGCTTTTCCACCCACTGATTTTCAGTTCAACTGACATTTTAACCGATAATCAAATACTACGTCTTTTCTTTGATGGTATTTATGTAATGGAAATCAACATAAAACAACTTAAAAACAGCTTTAAAAAGTAATGGGGCTTAATGATAACTTATGTGTCAAATCCAACTTTGACTCAGAGGGTAAGGATATCTGGGGGAGATACTGTACTGCAATTAAACAAACAAAAAATCCTTTTGTCCTTTGAGGAAAATGTGGAGAAGAAAAGAATCTCTCTGACATACAGTCACATTATACTAAGACAGGGACGAGCCATGGCTTTTCACACCAACACTCACTCTCGTAAAAGCCTCTGAGTTATACGTTGTCCAGAGGGTCAATTTTATTTGACCTATGTGCTCAAAAAGTTTAACCTCCCCTCCTCACCTGAATCCAAGTTTTCCTCCAATTCCCTAACCTCACTTGGATCAATTCCCCATCAGTTCTCTCACACAGAAGCCCCGCATCACAGAACTTCACCACTGCATTGGTTTTGGAAAAGAGAATCAACATTCTCTTTGCTCTTCTCTACACTTTCTTTTACGAGAGATGTTGCCTGATATTAGCTCACCCCGACTTGTAGTCCGGGATTTTCTACTATACTTTTTGTACTTTTTCAATTTGCTAGGGTATTTCTTATCTTAACAATGAGGAACACCCAGAAGAGATGCACCACTTCTTCCCTCCATTCTCAAAGACCCCTCTGTCCTGCTGAACCTGGTCCAGTCATAGAATCATTCTATCGTTCTCAATACAGTGAGGGTTCCAGGCAACAACTATTAATTGAGGTGACTTTGGTACAAGAACATTCGGTCTCACTTGACACCTTCTTGATTAACTTCAGCTCAAAATCGGAAGTCTTTTCACCCGGATCTCCTGTCATCATCATTGGGGAATTGAATATTTATGGGTTAACTCTTCTGTCACGCCGGGCACAGTTTTTTCATTTGTTTGCTTGTTTTATCTCTTAAGCTCCATGGATTTCTGTGTAATTCTTTTTGTCTTCACTGGGGTAGCTAAATTTGTATCTAATCATCAGTAGGAATTACTGCCTTTAAAATCTAAATCTCTGAAGTAATTCTCTGTCCACACGCTGTATCCCTTTGCTTTTATGAAACATTTTTCTCCTTTACTCTTTACCTTCAATATTCCTCTCAATGACCCCCTTTTCATATTTCCCAAACTCTGTAAGCACCTTCTTCACTTCCCTCACCATCCCTCCAATCCAGTTTTAATCCTAATGGGAATCTCAGTCTGTTCTCCTCCTGACATTCTATCATGTCCACCAAGCAATTCCCAGCCATGAGTTAACAAACATAATACATACATGGGTACATACGTATGTTCGTTCATTCGTTCATTTGTTCATTCATTCATTAATTCATTCATTCAAGAGGGAGGGGGAGAGAGAGAATTTTAAGTAGGCTCCATGCCCAGCATGGAGCCCTATGATGTGGGGCCAGATCTCATATCCCTGAGATCATGACCTGAGCCCAAGTCAAGAGTTGGACACTTAACTCAGGTGCCTCTGTTGACATTTGTTTATGTATGTCATTGCCCATCTGAAGATGCTCGAGCTTCAAAGAGACCACATGTACTACATATTTCATCTATTCAACATATGCTATTTATAAAGATGGTCAATAATTCTTTCATTTTCTTTATCATCAGTTTTTTCTAGTTGTGATCCCCTGGTAATCCCCTCTTCTAAAATGCTATCTTCTCTGTGACTCTGAGGGCTTGAATCTCTAAGGAGGTTATGCTTAAACAGAGGCCTGGGTGATAACGAGGAATTAACCAGGCAAAAATCTGGAGGGAGAGTATTCTGTGCAAAACAAAGGGTTTAAAAGCTTTGATTCAGAAAATAGTTTCATATGTTAAAGAAACATGATGCGTGACTCAAGTATACTGATTGAGGTGGTAAATGGGAGGTGAGATCTGAGAGGCAGGCAAAGGTTATGAGAGTTCTCTGTTACATGGTAAGGATTTTGGATTTTATTCTAAGTGAAATACAGTGTATCTCAACTGCGGTATTACTAAAATTTGAGGCCAGAAATGGATGTTTGGGATGTTTAGTAGCATACTCATCTTAGATACTCTTTTTAGACACCCATTGCACTTCCCCTCACTGTGACAATAAAAAATATCTCCACACATTGACACATTATTCCTCAGAGACAAAATCACTCTCCAGGGAGGAAGCCATGGAGTAATTCATAGAGTGGAGTGACTTGATTTATTGTGTATTTAAGGATTGTTGATATAGCTTTTCTGCAGAATGGGCTATAAGAAGATAAGTTTGGAAACAGACACAGTTCAGACGCAACATCTGTCCTCCAGGGGAGAAGGTGGTGTGATGGCTTGTTACGAGGGTTGATTAACTCAAATTATGTTTGAAGGTATTCCTGTAAGTTGGTCATATGGATAAACTAAAAGGTATATAAAGCATCCAATTGCCAAAGAAGGATGTAAGTACGAAGTTACATGGAAACAACTGGAGCTCAGTGGAGAGCAGAAGACTGAAATTACTAAAACGAAAAGTTGCAGTCATCAGCATTAATATTGTAATTGTATTGTATTGTATTAGTATTATATTAGTATTGTAATTGTTGAATTTATAAAGGACCAACAAATAATAGCCCTTTCTTTCTCTCTGAAGTTCAAAATGATTAAAATATAGGTTAGGACTCCTTTCTCACACTGTATTAAAAAGATGGATAACGACAAGCTTTCGCGAGCAGTGGAAAAATCAGAACCCTCAAATCTGGCTGGTGGGAAAGGGAATTGGTACATCCACTTTGGAAAAAGAGTTTGATAGTTAAATGTAGAGTTACCATTTGGCCTGGAAATTCTACTCCTAGATATACTCAGGGTAACTGAAAATATATGTCCTTAAAAAAACTTGTACATGAATATTCATAGAATAATAAAATCCAAAACATAGAAACAAATATCCATCAACTGATGAATGGACTAACAAAATGAGTATATCTATGCAATGAAATATTTTCAACATAAAAAGGAATGAAGTACAGATTTATGCCACAACCTGGTTGAACCTTGAAAACATGATGTTAAGTGAAAGAAGCCACACCCAAAAGGTCACATAGTGTATGCTTCTGCTTTTATGAAATGTCTAGAATAAGCAAATTCATAAAGTTGGACAGTAGATTAGTTGTGAACAGGGAGTAGAGGAGAAGGCAGGATGAGTGCCAATGAGTGCCAATAGGTATAGCATTTCCTTTTCAGGATGATGAAAATGTTCTAAAATTCTGTAGTAGTGATCATTGTACAACTTTGTGATATTCCATAATCTGATGAATTCTATACTTTTAATGGATAAATACTATGGTATTTGATTTATCTCAATAAAAGTGCATACACACACACACACACATACACACACACCACAGATTCGGTAAGCCTGCTGTTTGCCTAATACCCTCCTCTCTCCCTAAAATAGACAGATAGGAGTAGAATGAGTGGAGTTCAAAATAATAATTATATTATTGATAAGACCGAATAGAAGAGTGCCAATTACACATGTGGGCACAATGCACTTCTAATCTTTACCTATGAATTAAACAGATTTACCCAAGCAGTCATAAGCAGAATTGTTATTGGGACATCTCCCTCAGAGATGTATTGGGGGAAAGCAAATCTGAGAACATCCTCCCTGCAAGAAGATTGAATAAAACAGAAACCCTGAAGGAGCTCAACCAAGCATATCCAGTTACTTCCTGCAAATAAAGCAATTACATAAGAAGCAGAAAGAGAGGGCAGAAGTGTGATCCTTAGTTTGGTGCTTTCTCGTGGAAACATGAACTCAGGTAAATTGAGTTCTTTGTGAACACATTAAGAACAGATTTGAGAAGATCAGTTCTGTTTTGTGCACATTGGATTTGTGACCATGAAACTTCTCAAGTGAAGGTGTTGGTAGAAAGATGAGTATATGGCTCCAAAGTTACAGCTCCACGTGACCCTGGATTCTTAAAATCTGCCTTAGGAAATGACAGGAAAGGGTAAAAATGAGCAAGAGTTGTCTTTTCTAATCCACCAAGTCAGGTCTATAGCAGCCAAGAAAGAAATTTAATGGAAATAGCAATCCTCTGCTTAAAAGGATGGATAGGTCAATTTCAAAAGTGAAAGTTCATGATGGATGTCTGCTATAAATTTTAACAATTCTTGTTCCATGAAGTTTATTGCTTTCCTAACATTTGTAGTTTTAGGTATGGAGACCTTTAATTTTTGTTTTGTTTTGTCTTTTTGGCAATGAGAAGAATCCTACTATATAAATTTATTGACTTGAGAGTGAGAACAAAAATTAAAAGTCATGATGCCTATAAATTTTTCCTAAAAATATTTATTTGTGCATTTGTAGAATCAACAGACATTTTATTACTGTAAAAAGAAGAATAAGTAAAAATCATTTTAGATGTGGCCTACCTTTTCTAGGGATTATACTGAATGGACTGTTTTATTATGATAAACTAAATAATCCAAGAGCTTCCACACACTGAGAAACTTAATGGGTTGTGAAAGAAAGGTATCCTGGGAGCTGAAATAAAAACATGAGTATAAAAGCACATAGATACTATGTCCTCACGTGCGTAAGAAAATTATCCAATTCATTGAATTCTGATTGCTATTTTATTATCTGAATCGATACCAGTGCAGTTAATGTGGCATTTAGAAATCATAAAAATAAAGATGGGATAATTGTTCCCCTAAACCGAAGCCTTACATGAATATTTTAAACCCCATATAATGAAATCACAGTGAAATTTAGAGAAACCTGGACCCAACAAATGCTCCTGGCATTAAGCAACTCTAAAAATTTCCTTTGCTTTTCAAAGACTTCATTTACAATTTAATCAAAATGTTAGCTACTGCCATGGCCAGAGGAATGAAGAATTTAACACATTATTGTTCTCTTTTGGGAAATACTTATGAGATTATTTACAATTAAATAAAAACATCAAATGGTATATTAGCATTCTATATTTTAATCCCATGAAAAATTAAAATATTTTAAACTATTGTATCTATCTTGTACAACATATTCAAAGAATTTTATAGGTAGAGATAACCATAAAGATCAACTAACATAACACTCTTACTTCATGGGTAGAAATGCTAATAATTACAGATATTAAATAATCAGATACAAATTACGTTTTAACTAGAATTGGAGCTAGGACTCTAATGGCTCCTGAGCCCAGCTGTAGAATTCCTTTTAAAAAACCACATTGCCTCTAAAACTTTGTGATGTCTGAACCAATTAACATGGTAAAATCATCCATGTGACATTTGCCTTTTTAGGTTAGGGTGTTGAATACCCCTTTGCATTATTCAATAAGTAACTTCACAAAATGTAGTTTTTGTGAGATGACATCGAGGTCTAAGTGCTTGTATATAGCCTGATAAATTTCCACTCGCTGACTACTTTTGAGTGATGCTTGACTAGACCAATGACAGATTCTTTGTGGTTCGGCACTTAGAATCTCCTTTACACACCTGAGGTCAATCTCTCTCCTTTTTCCCCCAACTCACTGCTTGCCTCTTTAAAGTATAGATTGGCTCGATCTGTTTTGGGGCATTATACATGATATTTTGTTTTATATAGGACATATATTCTTCTGTCTGTTGACTTATTTTGCTCAAAATTATTTTTGAGAAGTTTACCCATTATGTAGTTGTAAATCATTTATTTTCATTATTTTATTGTATGAATAGACCATAATTTATGTATGCATGCCACTGTTGGTGGTATTTGGTTATTTTCTAACTTTTGGGTTTTACCGATGGGGGGGCATATATCTTCTAGCAAATGACTTGTGGTGAAGATATGTACACATTCCTGTTGGAAATAGAAGCAGCAATAAAACTGCTTGGTTATAGAAATGAGTAATTTCAATGGCCAGTTTTTCAAAGCAGTTTTAGCAATTTACACTGGTACCAGCCATATTTGAGAAATTCATTGTCGAAAATAGATACTGTGTTCTTTCTCAATTTAAATATTTTTTTGGACACAATGTTATCTCATGTTTCATGCAAATCCCTATGTGTTTGCAGTGTCACTTTTCCATTGCATCTTCTTCTCTAATTGAGATCTCATATGCAATAAAATGCACATGTTTTAAGTACACACTTTAGAGTTTCAACAAAGGAATAAACCATGAAACTGTCACCTCCATCAATATTCAAAATACTTCTGCCACCCAAGAAAGTTTCCATTTGTCCTTTTGCATTCAATTTTCTCTGTCCCAGTGGTAACCACTACTCTCAGGTCCACAGCTATAATAAATTACTTCTGTCTGTTCTTCAATGGTGAATGAATAGAAATCATACAGTTTATACTCTTTTAGATCTGGCTTCTTTCAGTAAATGTGTTTTATCAATTCATGCATGTTGTTAAGTATAACAGCAATTTGTTTCTTTAGATTGGTGAATAGTACTGTATTGCATGACTGCTGTGTACTTTGTATTTATACATCCAATCAGCATTTGAGGGACATTTGGGTTGTTTCTGGTCTGGGGTTATGACGACTAGAGCTACAACAAACGTTGTACAAAAACTTTTGGCAGTTTATTTCTTTAGAAGTAGAGATGTTAAGTTATAGAGTAGGATTGCCCTAACTTTAGAAGACATCTTTTTCCAAAGCGGCTCTACTATTTTATATTCCCACCCCATACACAAACAAGAGTACCAATTGTTTCTCCAGTCATTCCACACCATTGACAAGATTTGATATGATCAATCTTTTCAAATTTAACCATGCTTATGGTTTTGAATTCTTTGTTGTGCCATTTTTAAAATTTTTATTTACCAGTTAACTAATGATGTCACCTTTCCATATGCTTATTTGCTGGTCATTCCTGTGTCTTCTTTGTAAAGTATCTGCTCAAGTCTTTGGACCCCTTAATTGAATTGCTTCCTGTTATATTGTTGAGTTGTATAAGTTCTTTATATATTCTGGGTGCAAGTCAAGAACACTGATTTCATATATATATACATATCTCACTATAATCTTAAATATTTTTCTCCTCTTCTCTGTGTCTCGCTCTTTCATTTTTTAAGATCTGACTCTAATGAACAAAAATTTTTAATTTTGAAGAATTTTAACTTAAAAATTTTTTTATGTCCAGTGCCTTTTGGGTACCTTTAAAAGATCCTTGCCTATATCAAAAATGGCGAAGATTTTATGCCTTTCTCAAAAATTTAGTTTTAACTTTTATGGTATTCATCTTGAATTAATTTGTATGTATGTTGTGAAGCAAGGGTTGTAATTCATTTCTTCTCATATGGATATCCAGTTTTTATATATTTATCCTTTTACATATTGAATTTCCTTTCCTTACATATTGAAATATCCTTTTACATATTGAATTTCCTTTCCTTACATATTGAAATTATCCTTTGCATATTGAATTTCCTTGGCACCTTTGTCAAAAATATATTCATTATATATGTGTCTGTCTTTTTTTTTTAAGATTTTATTTACTTATTTGACAGTGAGAGAGAGAGATCACAAGTAGGCAGAGAGGCAGGCAGAGAGAGAGGGGGAAGCAGGTTCTGAGCAGAGAGCCCAATGTGGGGCTCGATCCCAGAACCCTGAGAACATGACCTGAGCCGAAGGCAGAGGCTTTAACCCACTGAGCCATCCAGGTGCCCCTATATGTGTCTGTTTTGACTACTATAGCTTTAAGTTCAGAGAGCAATATCCTTTTTTCAAGATTGATTTATCCTTTATTTCAAGATTGACTTGTTATTGAATCTGATTTTTAAATTTTCCATATATATTTAGAATCAGCTTATAAATTTCTGGGTTAATAATTAATGATTGACATTTAAAAAATATTTAATCTTCCAATCCAGGAATTGGCATATATCTCCATTTCTTTATATCTTTTAAATTTCATTCTTAAAATTTTGGTAGTTTTTAATTTTTCAATTTTAATACTGAATTTATATTTCTTAGCAAAGAAAATCCCATCAGGAATTATTAAGAAATTCTAACTAATTTTGCATATATAAACAGTGATATCAACTAGCTGGGCTATTTTCAAGAAAGTGTATTTTCTCTGATCTTAAAAGAGAATAAAAAAGCAGTTCTATGATCACTATATGCATTTATAAGAGTCAACCATGACAACAGAATATTTTCTTTGTCTCAGGTTGGTTAGACTTTCATATTTAAAAAAAAATTTCTTTACATTTTTTACCAAAGATGAATTATTGTACTTATTTTAAGATTATAGAGCAGAAATATTTAAGGTAAAACAAAATTTACATCAACATTAATGTGACACTAACGCCTCCATTCTTACTTTTTTTAATGATCTACAAAAGAAAAGAATGGAGGGCAAGACATGAAGTTTGTTAAGGGGGAAAAGAAGGGAGAAATGTATGTTAAACTCTTTTTGTTTTAAATTTTTAAAATTTTTGTTTTTTTAAAGATTTTATTTATTTATTTGACAGAGAGAGAGAGATCACAAGTAGGCAGAGGCAAGCAGAAAGGGGGGGAAGCAGGCTCCCCCCCGAGCAGAGAGCCCGATGTGGGGCTCAATCCCAAGACCCTGAGATCATGACCTGAGCCGAAGGCAGAGGCTTTAACCCACCGAGCCACCCAGGCATCCCTAAATTTTTTTTTTAGAGTGGGGAGGAAGTGGGGAGGGAGAGAGAGAGACAATCTTAAGCAGGCTCCACACCCACTGTGGAGCCAGTTGCAGGCCCCATCTCAGGCCCCGAGATCATGACCTGAGCTGAAATCAAGAGTTGGTCACTTAACTGACTTAACTGACTGAGCCCCTCAGGCATCCCTATGTTGACCTGCTTTTACAGCTGAGATTACACTGTCACTCTGAGATTACTGTGTTATGGTATACTCTTTTTTCAATATAGTGCATTGAATTTTTCCAATACACTGATTTAATTTTTCTTCTTCTTTTATAACTCTACTTTTAAGTATATCTAGCAATAAATGCATTCAAAATATATCTCAATGAAAGAAAAATACGGTATCTAATTTTCAAATATATTTTGAAATATTTTTTGAAGTTATTTGTGTGGATTTTCATTGTTAGGGAATTTAAATGTTTAACATCACTCTTGATACTTTTACTTATATTATTTTTTTGATGACAAATACTATTAATTTTAGGCTCCATTATGAGTTGCTTAGATTTTTGTAGCCAATTCCTTAGATCATGATACACAATTATGTTTTTTGCAATAATTAAAAATTAACCTAATTCCAAGAAATTTTCCAGTTACATTATGTTAACTTAATATAGATATTTGATGTATAGTGCTTTTTTTTAATTTTAGGCAAAATATATGGCACATCATGCCTTTATGTATATTTTATGAGTGTGTGTACACAAGACTGTAAGAATATGGTAGTCTGAATATAAGGAATTGAGCTTACATTTAAGGAAGAGAAGGAAATTAATGAATCAGGACATTCTAATTTACATTGCAATTTTTGTTGGCATCAATAAACACATTTTAAAATTTAAACTTTGTTTAAAAAAAACTAATAGAGCAAAACAGAATGATCAGTTCATCATTATGCCTATGTAATTACTTATGTTGGGAAATAGTATTCCAGTTACTTTAGAAAAGAAAATCACAATTCAAACCATAGAACTGATAAGACAAGAGTAAGTAGATGTATATACATGTCCATCAAAGTAATAACAATAAATCAAGGAGTAACATTTAGAAACAGGTTTGAGAGAAAGAATCATGAAGAGACATGGTGAATTAACTTCTTAGAACAAATTGGAATCCATACAAAAAGGAAATGCATGCAATTTGGTCATGAGCAGTGACTACTTAGTAAGGTAAGATGTGTTTTTAAATCAATATATAATATACTACCGTATTTAAAGTCAGCTTTCTGACAGAGAAGACACTCCCTAGAGCATTCCAAAGAAAATAATTTAAGAGATCAATAAGACTCAAGTGTAAAGAAAAATATAATAAAAACAGGTGTTTGAAAAAAACAATTCCTACTCAGAAAGATGTCAGAGTAATCTGATTTTGGTTGCTAAGCTTGATGTAGTTTAACTGAATTCCTTTTAATGGAGTCAATTTAACTTATCTCTAAACCTGTTAATCATTGATTTCTCAAAACAATTCACTTCATGTGACTAAGTGGGATCTTATTCCCCCAACATTGAAGTATATGCATTGTTACTACATTTCAACCAGGAACTTGTTTCTTGTTCTGAGTGTGCACATTGCTATATTCCCCATGCAACCACAATGTCCTGATATTGTCTGAAATTCTGATTGTTGCATGAGGGAAAGGAAAACAAGGTTGTTCAAAGGAGAATACACACCCAAAATAACTCAGACACCAGAGGGCTTTGTATAAGGAAAATCAGAAAAGGTAAAGTATTCAATAAGAGATCATAAAGAATAACCAACACTGCCCAGCCCTCTTCTACCAGGAGATATGTTTTGAAAGGATAGTAGTAAGAACCAGAAGAAACCTAAGTATCCATCAACAGATAAATGGATAAATATGATGTGAGATATTTATATATAGGGGAATATTTTTCAGCTATAAAAACTAATGAAATTCTGCCATTTGCAACAACTTGGATGGACCTAGAGGGTATTATGCTAAGTGAAATAATTCAGAGAAAGATAAATACTGTGTGATTTCATTTTTTGTACAATCTAAAAAAAAACAAAACAAACGAACAAAAAATGAAACAGAAACAGACTCATGATACAGAAAATAAACTGGTGGTTGCCAGAGGGGAGGGGAGTGAGGGGATAGATGAAATAGGTAAAGGGGAATAAGAGGTATAAACCTTCGGTTATAAAATAAGTAAGTCATGAGGATATAATAATGTACAGTATAGGGAATAATACTGTAGTAACTCTGCATGGTAACAGATGGGAACTAGACTAATGTGGGGATCATTTCATAATGGATAAAAATATCAAGTCACTATCTTGTTTACCTGAAACATGTTATATGTCAATTATTATTCAATAAAAATAAGCAGAACAAACTACTTTATTATATACATTTCTGCCTTTTCTGCAGAAACTTTAACCTATCTCAAATTCATCCCAAATTGCTCTGGGAGGTCCCAGGGAGTTTACTTTTGCTCTGGAACTAGTCTTTAGCTATCATGTAGTAGCCACCATTTTCTCTTCTTACAGATCTTGCCAGTGCCTTCAAGGTAGATGATAACTATATGCACAAAAGGAGGTATTTTATCTTCTGCTTTATAGAAGTTTTATTATTTCTTTATCTAGTGGCATCTACTATAAATCTTAGTATACAATGCTAAATACCAATGATAATAAAAATCACTAATTTGGAGTATAATATTTCCAGCTTGGAGTATGTAATCACTAAGTTTGGAATCTGGCTACTATTTTTTCTACAAATGTGATGATTTTGTTAGTTCGAAATAGGAACTCTTTATCACATTAAAGGTATACCTATCCTTTTCTTAATGTGTGAGAATTAGATGTTAATTTTTTAAATTTCATGCTTTTAATGAATATTTAATGAGTATCTATATACTAATATATATATTATATATAATATACTCATACATATACTCATATATATAGATATTCATATACATATACTCATATATATATATTTTTTAAATGTCATTCTTTTTTTAAAAAGATGTTATTTATTTATTTTGTGAGAGAGAGAGAGAGTACAAGCAGGGAGAGCAGCAGGCAGAGGCAGAAGCAGACTCCCCACAGGGCAGGAAGCTTGATGGGAACTTAATCCTAGGACCTGGGATCATGACCTGAGCTGAAGGCAGACGCTTAACCAACTGAGCCACCCAGGCGCCCTACAATGTCATGCTTTTAGTGAATATTTAATGAGTGTGTGTATATATATATATGTACATATACACACACACATATACACATATGCACAAATACTCATGTATATACATACACTCATATACTCACATACATACATATGTGTGTGTATATATACACACACACATATATATACAAATATATACCAGCTAAATTCAAAGCATTTGTATATTGTAGCAAACAAAAGCGACAAGAGTCCCTTTTCTCATGATAATACTAACATTCTGGTAAAATCAAGACTTAAATATAATATATACTAGGTTAAAAGGAATTGTGTACAGTGAAAATACAAGAAGGAAAAGAGAGAATATCGGGAAGGATAAATTAAGAGTCTGACATGGTGACATTAGAGTGAAACCCCAGACAAGGAAGAGTGAATGAAGGAAATCTGAGCAAAGACTATTTTGAATAGAGGGAAGAACAAATAGAAAGGCATGGAGGTAGTCTTAGGTCTGGCATGTTCAAGTAGTCTAGTGACTTAGGCTGGAAAGGGGAAGGAGGTGAAGAGTAGAGGAGGTAAGGGAACAAGAGAGGACCCAGACCCTTTAAGACCATGGAGAACACGAGAAGCTTGGATTATACTCTGCCCGAGATATAGTTCTATTACAGTGTTTTGAATAGTTGAGTGACGCATTTTAATTTACATTTTAACAAGATCACCGAGTACTTGTTGAGAATAGATCATAGAAATGAAAGACTATAGGCAGAGGAACCAGTTAAGCAGTGTTTGCACTAATTCAGGTAAAGGATAGTGATGCCTTGGTATGTGGGTATCACAGCCAAGTTGGTAAGAAGTGATTGCGCCCATGTTAGGTTAATGAATTTCATCTTGAAGTGAATTTTACATGAAGATTTTCAGGAAGATTAAGTGATTTTCTGTTATATGTATTTTTTGAATAACAATATTTTTCCTCTCAAAATTTATCATATGTTGCTAAATAATCTGATTTGCCTGTGTTATAAAAGAATTAAGCCAGCCTAGCTGATTACTATGTGTGTGTGTCATTTTTTCCCCTGACACAATGCTTGTAAGATTTTTGTCTTACTGAAATTTGATTTTCTTAGGATAAAACTAGAATAACAGTTTGCCCAGTAAATTGAATAATTTAGTTGAAAACTTGTCCTTTGTCAACCCAAAACATATTTTATCCTCCTGCCTCTGTTGTTATTACATGTATTTTTAAATTCTTTTATCTGTTATCCCTTTAAAAGATATTTTCCTCATATTTTAATTTCTGCCTTTTTTATAATTTTGTGGATTTTTCCAAGTTTTTCTTTTAATTCACTTATTTAGCTTTCTGCTATTACCATTATGCTGTTTCCTGCTTCCACTGTGGGTTTTTTTTTTCTAATTTTTATTATGAACTATAATGGGTATAGCTACAACAATGAAAATAAATGTCCAGTTTAATGAGTAAACAGGAAGTGCTACAATTGTGGTCACATAGTAGATATTTCTTGAATGAAGGAATAAATGATTGAAATAGGTTGGTTGCTGTGTTAGTGTCTAGTTTCCTGGGTGTAAGTTGGGACACAAACAGAAATCTAAGTAGCAAGCTGCCCAAACTGTTCCCATTCCAGACCACCTTACACAAGTCATTAGGACAGTGGGTATCTGCAGTTAATTCATCTATGACTCCTTCTGTGGATTTTTAATGTGGGGAACTTGAACTTGAATGGGTAATACATGAATAAGTACTTACGTGATTTATAGCCTATGATGATATTAATCAAGTAAGTGGGAGAATCCATGGGTCTGGAGAATCCCAAAACTCTCTCAAGCATACATCTTAGGTATCACTTGAATTTGTCATATTCTCTGGTATGGAGCTTCCTGGACTATGTATGAGTCTCCTCAGTGTAAATATTGTTTAATTCATGTGATTAGTGCAGATATTAGGGAATCTAATTCTAATTGGTTAAATTTTTAGTGTCATTGATTAATTTAATTTAGAGAGCAAGAGGATCATCCTTGATTCTGTATGTTTTCTCCTTCTCGAGTCTTTCCTTCTCTCTAGAAGTTTGTGACAGAACTATATTATTTCTTTTGTATTTACTAATACATCTGCTTGTATTTCTACTCACTAAATTTGATACACAGATCCTTCCAATAAGTTCCTCTGTCCCTCAAGGTCAGCATTTCTCACACAACAGAATAAATGCATGAAGAACAGCAGAGATGTTTTACTCCTTCTGATTAAACTTCTTTCAACACAGCACACTCTATTTATGACAATTTGTACTAAGCTACATTTGATATTGTTGAAGAGTATAAATGTAGTGGAAATGGCAATTTAAACAGCCAGCATTGTTAGAATACATGGCCCTTCCACTTTCTGATGCTTAAGACCTCTATAAATTGCACACAATGGAAAATAACCATAAGAATCCTGATGCAGCTAATGTAAAATAACATTTAGTTTTGATAGAGAAGCCTTTCTTCAAAATCTCTGTTCAGGTTAAACATCTTTCAAAAATTCAACAAAGAATATAGCATGAAAATCGACTCTTAGTAACACCTGTTAAAGGGGGAAAAAAGGATATTTTACACCAGAGCAGTGAGAGGAAAAACCAGGAGTGTGACTAAAAAGCGATATGAAAAATTCTTGTGTTGATGCCAACACTGATTTCACACCCCATAGCTGTCAATTCTATTTTAAATTATTGGGTCTCAGCTGTTAAAAAAAATATGGAACATCATGAATACTGCAGTCTTACATTTTGTTGGGAGTTGATATACCTAGGATATATACCACCCCTGAGTGATACTAGGAGTTGTCCTTGGACTAGAGATGAATGAGCAGGTGAGATGTTGGCAAAACAAGGCTAAAGTATGATTATTGCACAAAGAAGACTGGGCTGGAAAAATAGGATGCTGTGAATTATTTTGAAGCATTTTGTAAATATGGAAATCTTGACCTTTTTCTATACAGCATCTTAAAAAATTAATAATTTCTAACTAGTTTTCTTGACACATTCCATGGAAATTCATATTCCTATGGCTCATAGGGAACAAATCAGCAAATAAACTGGTTAAATACTATCTTCCTATAGTATTTAAAAGACCAGAGCCAATTGCCTTTTCTTTTCTGTCTCTTTCTCTATACACATTTTTTAAAATACTGTATTTATTTGAAAGAGATGGAGAGAGAGAAAAAGAGAGTATACAGAGGTAGAGGGAGAAGAAGACTCCCTGATGAGCAGAGAGCCCAACACACGAGACTCCATCCCAGGATCCCGAGATCAAGACCTGACGTGAAGGCAGATGCTTAACTGACTGAGCCACCCAGGTGCCCCTCTCTATATACATTTTACCTATGTATACAAAGTGATATAAAGGGAATCAAACTCATAGCTCCAACGTTTCCTTAGTGGAAGGGGCTGCTATTGAGGTGGTACAAATAATAAGTATATTTTATCTTTCATCATATACTTCTGATTGTTTGGATTTTTAATAGTGTATACATGTTCATATAATGTACATGGAGTTTTTAAAGCTAATGAGCTCTAAACACATATTACTTTTTTGGAAAAGGAAGGTTGACTTGAAGGCAGGGCCATGGGTAACAGAGGGTGGAGCCATGGGCCACAGAGGATTATTCCCAGGCCTTGAAACCTAATAGAGTTATCTCTGTTAGATACTGATATTACTTGGGACTAATAATTCCATTGTTCCTTTCATCTTCTTCCTTTTTGACTGAGAATATCTATTACTATTATTCTATGCTTATCTCACCCTTTTATGTGGGGAAGTAAATAACTTATTTACTTTCCAGCTTCACTGATTCACAGATGGAGAGAAATTTTTCCCCAGGATGCAATATACCCAGAGCTCACCTAACTAATTTAGATGGTTTAGATAATGAGGTTTGGTACTTTTGAACTAATGATAAGCACATGAGATTTTGTACTTGATCTCATAGTGTAAAGTGTCCCAATTAATTAAGACTTCAGGATGGGGCCAATCTATTCTGTAGATGAAATGGGTGTGAACACTTGAGGGCCAGAAGGCAGATGGTGGAAGGTGAACAATGGCCTCCCCAGTGGTTCAAAGATGGCCAAGTCCTAATACCTGGAACCTATGACTATGTCACCTTATGTGATGAAGGGGACTTGCTGATACGATTGAGGATTTGGAAATGGGAGATTGTTTTGGATTATCTGCGTAGTCCCCATATAGGTATAAAGGTCCATATAATCACATAATTGCCTCTTAGCTTAGTCAAGGAGGGCAAGATTGTGTTATAGCAAACACTTCTTGCTAAATATATTTAAATGATATATGTCAAATAGTTCATTACTAGGCTCCAGAAAAAATCCACCTCTAGAAGAAACTAGCTGGATTTCCAGACATGTTTTCATTGCCTTTTTTTTTTTTTTTGATAATATAGTTCCCTCAAGTTGGGGCTTTTTACAAGAACTAATATAATTATTTTATTTCTGGTATTTGCCTGTGTTGCAGTTAGTCTGTGCATCTTATACAGAGGCTTAAATGTAACTACCCAGACGTTGTCAAATCATGTGAATAGACAACTTATCCTCCAACATAAGGAGCAGGAGGGAAACTCCAAGCCAAAAACAGACACATTATCTAGGCAAACTCTTTATCAACAAAATGTTGGCAATGTTAAAGCTGTAGATAGCTTGGATTAATGTCCTGCCTCCTGACTTTGGCCTTGGACAAAAGAGGACTAGAAAAGGAAAAGGTTAAAAATAGCCCATGACTGCTCTCAGCAGGAAGCTGGCTTGGCTCTAACAGCTAGGATTTAGTGTTCTCTGGCTGGGCATAAACAATTTCACAGAACACCAATATTAGACAAGGTTATTCTAACCAAGATAAAGCAAGGTGAAAATAGGACCACTTAGTGATCATGCCTGAATACAGGAAAAAACAACAAAAAACAAAAACCAAACAAACAAAAACAATGTGCAAACCATGATTGTACCCAAACATCACCAATTCGTCTCAACTTGGTTAGCATGTAACCATTGCTTCTTTATCAATTATAGCTCCCCTCTTTTCTTATTGCCCTCTAAATAAAAGATACTGAGTTACTAAATCATAGAACTGACTGCTTACTGAGAACACCCAATTCAGAGCAAGATGAGCTTGTTTACTTGAAACCTTCCCTAAATTACCTAACGTAAGTCCAAATTCTATAAATTAGTCTCTTCAAAATCCCTATACAGACATTCCTCATGTTTCTCCATTATGTGCGGTTTCTGTTGTTACAAGTACCCAAAACCTCAACTTCATTTAATGATGGTTGTTCCTGACCCTCTTTGGATGGCACTGATAGAACAATGTCAAATTTCAAGGGCATCAAAGAACAGAAGTTTATTTCTCGTTTATGCTCTATTAATTGCAAATAGAGCAAATTTATGCTCTATTAAATGCAGAACAGAGAAGTTCTGCATCACAGTGCCCTCCGTCTGGGATAAATGATAAACCTCCCACTATCTTGAACATCAGTGGTTGAGGTAGAAGGGGGAAAGTGGAGATACTGAATTGTGCATTGGCTCTTAAAGCTTCTGCCTGTAAGAATACACATTACTTCCGTATACATTGCACTGGCTAAAGCAAATTCTATAACCAACACCTAACATCAAGGAGATGGAGTAGGAAATCCTACCATCTGCTTAGAGAAGAATCTAAAATATTTGGTGGACTGAACTCATGACTATCATAGGCTTCTTTTTTGTCAGGAAAAAAATAGATTTATTTTGGGTAGAAGGGTTTCTCAGGCACAGTGCTGTTTCATTTCTGCCCAGGGTCTTTCTTATACATATATTCTCTTTATTATTGTTCTTTAGAGCACAGACATTAATTAGAGTTTGTTGTATGTATGCTATATTTCACAAAAAAATAATGAGATGTAGGCACAAAATTTAAATATATAACTTGGAAATAATAAGTAGAATACTGAACTGGTAATTTTATTACAGTGTTTGGCATCCCTATTTTTCCCCACCATTATTTTTGTTATGAAAGTGTCAACAAATGCAGCAAAAAGCATCTAAACAGTTCTTAAAAACTGGAATCTTATTACTTGGGAATAATGACAATTTTTACTTCCAAACTCCAGCTCTACATTAAATTTTCTTAAATTTGGTTCTACTAATTAAACCTATTATTTTACAACTACCAACCTTCCATTGGAAAAATGAGAAAAAAAAAAGACAAAGATGTGGAAAATATAAAAGTAAGAATTACCCAACTACTATGAGTTCCAGAAAGAAAAAGAGGAAAGTACTAAAGATGTGATACGAGAAAGTTCTCCAAAATGGAAAAATAATTATCTTTAGAATGAAATGATTTGCTGAATTTCTACCATGAGTGAAGAAAAACCTATGTTATGTCATATAACTTTAAATTTTGTCAACATCAGGATAAGGAAAGGATAAGGAAAAGGAAAGGAAAGGATAAGAAAAGGATAAGGATCTTTTCAGGATAAGGAAAATATAGTAAAACCTTTCAGAGAGAAAAACAATTAAGAAAAATGTTACAGGCAATTCCTATACATTGAAGCAAAAATTCTCAATAAAATTATAGAAAATTGAACATAATACACTATTCTCAGAAATCAACCTAAGAGTAGTTTAGTCTCCTTCTTTGGGGGAAACTTACAAGAGAAAGTTAAGTGAGATAAACTCCAATACTCTGTACTCCAACTGGTCTCCAGGGGTGGTGTCTTACTGAGGTCCTAGAACTGATTCCAACTGCTAGAAGTTTGGATGATTGGCACTGGTAGTAGCTGGTGTAGCCTTGGTTAGTGAGCCATACTGTTGAGCCCATGCCTATCTTCCATCCACATCATTATACCATGGCTACTCCATTTAAGAGCAATTTGCCAATACTGGCAATGACTGATGACAGAGAATGTCTGATATCAACTGGCCAGTTTGTTTTGTCTACTGAATTATTTAATGCCTCTTTGGTGGTAGATGTTCAATGGTGACTGTTAAAATACAATTATAAGATCTTTACCCTTGTTCTTACTCTCACAAATCTAATTACATGTCAGCTGATGCCATTCACACAGTTTTATCTTGTCACAGAGGAAGGGTGAAAGGAATAGAGAGCATATTGGAAATGGCAAAGGTAAAATATAGACCACAATTCATTCATTTTCCCTTGGCATCCATTCTTTTCATTCCACCAGGTGAAAAATGTGTCTCTCTAATACAAAGGACACGCAAAGTTCTAGAAGCAACATGGAACGTGAAATACTAGCTACCACCAGAAAAACAGAAAAGAAATAATTCCCATAAATATAGATGCTGTAGTTCTCACTTCATTAGCTGGTTATGACACCCAAATTGGTAATTATAAGTGCCTTCTGCTATAGTTTATCTTTTATCTATCTATCTATTTATTTATTTATTTAAAGATTTAATTTATATATTTGAGAAAGAGAGAATGAGCATGAGCAGAGGGAATGGCAGAGGGAGAGGGAGAAGTAAGTTCCCCAGTGAGCAAGGAGCTCAATGCAGGGCTCAATCCCAGGACCCCCAGAAATTGACCTGAGCTGAAGGTAGACGCTTAACCAACTGAGCCACCCAGGTGCCCCTGCCATAGTTTGTCTTTTAACCATAATCCTTTGAATGACATTATCTGGTGGAATAACTCAAATCCTTATTCTTATAGAACTTAAACCTTTGGTTTTCTTCCTGCATTTTCCTACTGACTTAAACTATTGGTTGGTCAAAGCACTATAAAAGGGAGCCTCTGAATCATGAATTATTTGGGTTTCTGACATTGTCCTTCTTTTCCCCACTATGTTGCATCAGGATATTTTCTCCTTGGAAATCAGGATGTCAGTCAGGTAATACAATACAATAAACCCTTCTCTACCCATGGGATCAATTGAAATAAACAGATACTGATTAGAACATAGTCTCAACTTCCAATGTAAGGAAATCATGATGGTGTTTCTGGTGGAAGTATTTCTTTTGTGAGCACAGCAATCTAAATATCCAGAAAGCCCATATTAATGGAGATGGAAGCTAAAAATCTTTCCAATAGGTTATGATTTTAATACTGAGAGAAATCAATCTCAGTTCTACTCTGGTCCTTAACCACATTCATCCCACTTATGGCAGAGTTTGCACTGTATATTGGCCACTGGTTTAAGGCATACAATAATGCTTTTGATTGATACCCCGATATTAAAGATCATTAAATATGTTATATCAAACAGGCTGTGGGGATGGAAAATATGGTAAGACCTATGACTTCTGTGGGTCATCTTTGCATTGCTATTCAAAGGATATTTTTTATGGAATACCATGAAAATTGATTTTATGGAATACCATGATAATCATGATACTCTATGATTACATATATGGTAGTCCTCACAAAAGATATAGATAGTAAGTATGTTTCTGGATATATGATAGATAGTAAGTATGTTTCTGGAATATATGTCTATTCCTGTGTGTATGCACAGGATGGGGTGGAGTGGTTTCCTCTCATTTTGTGGAAGACCGAATTACTGTCACAGATATCAGCTGTTTCCCTACTAAGAGGATTCTATTCTAATGCCTTTCACTTATGTAATTAGCCTGTACTTCTTGTAAATGGTGATGGAGTATACTTTCCCTATCCTCAAATGCTGGGCTTAGTCATATAGGTTGTTTTGGTCAGAAGAAAATGAGTGGATGTTACTTATACCATTTGCACACAGAAAGTAGAGACTTTTAATGAATTATGTGATTGATTTATTTCAATCTCTTCTGATTTTTCCCTTTGTCACAGTAGTAGGATATCCCAAATTGGAGTTGCTCCTTCACCATGGGTTCCAAATTAGAATAATGGAATAGAAGCCAAATGGAACAGACCTGCAGTCAACATAGGTAACATGAATAAGAAATAGTTTTTGCTGCTGTTGTTACTATTTTAAGCCACTTATAGTTTGAGATTGATTTTCACTGTAACAAAATCTATCTAATAATTACCTCCGTGTTATAAGGGATCCAAGCGAATCAACATGTCACCAGGTGGCCAGCTACTACCCTCAGGGAACAAAATAAAATTGGGAGTGAAACATTGGCATTTACTTTTGGCAGTTTGAGCACAATAGCCTTTGCCAAATCAGCCTGGGAGAGGACATACTTCTTGTTCAACCTCCCATTTCCACTGTGAATATCCACTTTGTCAATAGTTCCATTGAGAAAGCACCTAGCGGGCTGATAGTCGCAGGCCATTTGTATGCTCCCATCTCATTTTCAAAAGCTTTGCTCATAGTGGGAGCCCAGTGCTGAGCTTTCATAGGGGTAAAAACTAATTTTTATACTCTTTGCTTGTTTTGAGAGGTATGTAGCCCACCCAAAATTTCTTGTCTCTAATTTTCCAATTTTTTTTTTACCAAGTCCCTGATTAGTCAGCCAACCCATTAGCCATCGCCCATGAATATACACAGAGGTATTTCTCACGCTATTTTTCCTTTTATATGAAGCAGCATACTCCCACTTCTCAAAAGTCTGTGGACTAGAGGGATGTCCCTACACTATGGCCTTTCAATGACATTCCTGAATGGGACTATATTGTAGGAACTATCTATTTCTGTTTCTTGCATATAGTGTACATTATTCTATTAAACTAAGTCTATACATTTTCTTTCTTTCCCTTCTTTCTTTGTAGAATGGTCATAAGTAGAGTGATGATAGATTCTGGTTTGCCCAGAGCATTTACGATTTATGCTCACTGTTCCATCTTAATTATTAACAATGCCACTTTTCACTCTCAAAAGTGTCCTTGGTTTGGATGTTAACTATATGGTCACATTAATCATAGATGTAGGTTAAGAGAGAGGTGGAAAACCAGCAAAAACATGTTCCTTAGAGCCTCATTTTTCTGCAGTGTATCTGTGCATTCCAGACCTGATCAAGTCCAGTCTCCTAAATTCCCTTTCCATTTCCAGATTGGCATACTACCATGGTCATCCAATTTCATGATTTAGTAGATCAGCTAATATCCTGTTGATAATGTAAAGGTAGGGATGCATGATTGCTTGTCCCACGTCAGATATTTTGTTCCTCCTTGGACCAGTACAAAGTCACAGGGTGCTTTTGCGGATGAAGAGATAGTGATTGAAAGGGCCAAGACTTACTTTCACACTTCAGGGGTCTGTGCTAATTCACCTGTTGAGGCTTTCTAAGGGTTCTGCAGAGCATCTCTGTCTGCTATAGACATTTGTGATACTATCAGGTCTGTTGACTGAATCCAAATTCCAGGGCATCCTTTCTCTGCTGCAGTCTTCTTATTCTAGGTACTATTCAAAATTGGCAGATTTATGGGTTATCTGGTGACGGGTCAGAGAAGTACATGTATATGTGATATATATTGTCTCAAAATCTGAAGAGTCCCAAAAAACACAGAAACTCTTTCTTTATGGTGGGCAATGCAAGTGCAACAACTTGCTTTCACTTTAGAGAGGATATTCTGAGATATTCTCTACACTACCCTGAGGTGTCATGGAAATCTTCCCTGAGGTGGCAAGTCTGAAATTTTGCAAGATGTATAACCCATTCTCCTGTATAGAAGGTTTATTAATTTCTCATAATCAGATCCAATTAGAATACTGTCATCAATATAATAACAGGTAGCATGAGCAAGAACTCTTTCAAATTTATTATGATATAGCCCTAAGTCAGAAGAGTAAGTATATACCAACATCACTGTGGACAAAGTTTAAAATATTTTAGGTTAATTTTATTGATAAGGAAAAAAGTCTCCTCATGTGCACAGGAGACTGTGTGTTGGCTAACTCTAGGGAAGACACTAACTTCAGTAACTTAGCTGTGATTGTCACCATCACTTGATTAATTTTGTAATAATGTATAGCTTTTCTATAGACCGGCTTCTTTTTTGCTCTGGCTAACAGGCAATTAAATGAGGATGTGGCAGGAATCACTATCCCTACATCTTTAAAATATTTGTAGTTGGTACTAATCTCTGCAAATCTGTCCCAGATTGGCTTTGCTTTTCATTTACTCTCTTGGAAGGAATGGACAGAACCAAGGACTTCTATCTGGCCTTTTATGTCATTACAGCCATCTAGCCTATGAGTATCTAATTTTTTATGGACTTGAAGGCCAAAAGGTGAGGTGAAGATATGCCGTGAGATGAGTCAGCAATCTCTTCTGAGGAAACAGCATGAGGGATATTTTATATTATATCAAGAGAAAATTTGAGTCATAGTAAGGTCAAAAGATCAGGAAATGATTATCATTAAAAAGACAGCTTATCACCCATAGTTCCCAAGAGGAGGGGGTTTGCTACATCATGAGGGATCACATGGGGGAAAACACAGGGTCAGTCACAAGGCAGAGGGAAAAGGAGAATTGTGAGCAAGAACCACTGCTGTGGTTTTCAAAGGAAGGAATCAGTGAAGCAGAGTAAGCAGATTTAGGATTGGCTAATTTGAATAGTTTCAACAGTCTCTGGGGCATAGGGACTATTGCTAGTTGCCTGGTACATGGTGCTTGGTGTGATTAGGACAGGTGGGAGAGCCCAATAAAGGAGGTGGTTCCAATGTGGGCTCCGGATTAGTTAATTTGTATTTGAAAAGTACACTCACATTTGAATTGGTTACTGTCTCTAGGAACTGGCTAACTATGGGAAGATAGTCCCTCCAGGAGCAGCAAGACTCCAGATGTTAAAACATCAAAGCATCAGAATATAAAAAATAAAAGACATTGCTAATACAAGGATCGACCATAAAGTCTTTTATGCAGGATGCTAGACGCTCCGATGTGTTTATGTGTGCATATGCACAAGTATGTGGATGGGTGTGTATGTGTTTTAGGTGTGTGTGGGCATGGAGTGAGGATATTTTTGCTGGCAAAGTGGATTCAGGGGTATTTTGACCGTTTAGATTTTAGATTTTAGCATTGCCTGCCTCTGCTCAAACGTCCCTACCTCATGTTTCAGGTTTATTTTCTTTCTCATTAGTGACTCTAATTTAGCATAAAATTCTCTCAAGATTTGATATTTATGTGGTACTGTAAATTAGCAGCTTTAACATACATTTGTTGCACCTCTAGGAGAGGAGAGCCTCTTCAAAATGGTCTTAAAGATTTTCTGATTTTTTTTCTTCAGTTTGTTCTTTGGGCATTTAAGGACTTCAGTTTGTCCTTTTCACTATTTAAGCTTTCTGGGCTTGTGAGAAAAAGCCAACTGACTCCAGTCTTATAATCACGATCATTACCATAGTTACGAAGTGTGTCAGCCACTTGACCTCCATCTGTACAACATCCTTCATCCTGTGCTACCGGTGGGGATAATTTGAGTTATCATGATACTACCACATGCCCCAGAATTCCCATTGGCCCATTACTCCCAGCAAAGAGGTTATTTCCTCTTTTCTCAAATATACGAGCAGCTCAATCATGGAATCTTATTTCAGTATGATTCTACAACCCTGAAAGGTAGAGAGCCCTGTCTCCTAAAGCTATTTCAAAAGCCAATTACTATTTTAGTTAATGTCCCAGCGGGAAAAATATGGAATGCTTGCAGTGAGTAACTGAGGAGAGTTTAATACGTGGATGTTGTACTAAAGTGTGGGCAGCATATAAAGAAGCCATCGAGGGATAGTGTGGGTCCCTGAAGCCAGCACAAGTGGGTAGCCTTTTCATACTTTGATCTTAAATGACAGGAAGGGACAGCAGTTCTCTAAACCCAGGGTGGGTAGGTGTTTTGAAAGGATTGTCTCACAAGAACAGCTCTGCTAGAGGGATGCAGGTGTCCAACAGTGACCCTGCAGGAAGGGAGTAAAATAAACAGCTAACCTCAATTTATTCCTATTCTTTCATTTTCTGCCAGGAATTGCCATTGGCTGAACCCAAACAGAAACCCAAAAGTGTGATAGCAGGGAGATATAGCCCATACAGGTCAGCTTCCCATGACACAGTAGGAAAAATCTAGGGAGTGTGCTAGCAGAGCAAACACAAAATACCCAGTGCAGGTCTAGCCCAAAAGGAGAAAAATTGGAGCTAGTACTAGCATCTTGATCATTTACTTCTACGCCCCTAATGGGTTTCTTCCTCTTTCTGTAAACGCAATGGTTTTAAACATTACTTATTGATTCTATTCTTTTCTAAGAAAATCATCCCCAAAAATTTAAGTCTTCTGTATCAGGGTGCTGATATTTTATGAAATTTGTGAATGAATATTTTCCCTTTTGCTTAGTTTCCCATATGAGATAGTTAGAGAGCTACATTTCTAAGACAATACTGAGAGGCAGGAGACATTCCTCCCTTATTTTGACCTAAATATATGACAAGGAAAAGCAAAAAGTATAATCAGATAGAAAGGTTACAGTACCATTTTCCATCCAAAAAAAAAAAAAAATTAACATTCCTAAGATCAAATCCAGGCTTTGCCTCTTCTTAGCTTTATTGACTAGATAATTTAAAAAAAAAAATTTCCCAGAGTCTCTGTTTCTCCATAATTAAAATAAGGGCTATAATACCCAACTTGGTCAAAAATGGTTATTATTAGAGATAAAGTAGATAATGCTCCTGGCATGGTTTCTGGAACATATTAGGTACCAAGTAATTGGAAAAGATTATTAATAGCACAGACATAGAAGTAAAAGAGAAAATATTGATTTAGGTGTCGAAAAGATGAATGAAGATCCTTGAAGAAATTTAAGAAATTAATTCTTAAAACATCTTTAATAATTCTTAGAATCCTAAAAAAGAAGACACATTTATTTGTGTACCTGAGATTGATTGCAAATGTGTAAGTACCACATGTATGTGAACTAAGATAGTGGTTTTTTTCTTTCTTTTTTTTTTTTTTTTTTTAATTTAGAGATACCACCACATCCACACAGATTTCCTTGCCATAAAGGATTTAAACTCCTATGAGCCAGAGTTGAGAAAAGTGTGTGGTCCAATATATTGGCTAGTTTGGGACTTAACAAAGTAAATTAAAAACATCAATGATTAATCAGAAATGAAGATGCCAGGCTGGACTGCATGTATTACAAAGCAGGGACACCATTAGATTAAAGGCATTTACATTTTGAATTTCAGCAGTCCCTAAAATCAGCTTATGTGCAAAGCTCCTTACACTAAAATGAGCTTAATTTCTGGTTGTAAACAGTTCTGCTGAACACCATAAATTTCAGGCTTCATGAGAATCCCTTGTTCAATTCAGATTAGCTTAGGAAAATCCCTAGTTACATTAAAACCTTATATGGTGGATTTTTTCCTTCAAACTTATACCAACAATTTTCTAGTACATTTTTTTCTACTGGTGTAATATTCCCATCATGTTTAGAATGTCAATGCAAAGCACTAATGATAGATAAAACCCATTCCTTCTGCTCTGGTATATGTTTTTCCTATTTGAAATGAATATATTTAAAACATTTTTATTACTTTCATATAGACTTAGAATACTATCTGTATCTTCTAAAAATTATAGGATATACTAATATTTTTTAAAATAATGAGGAATAGT
>CM052800.1:162903660-162920171 GCA_028533885.1 Nasua narica | reverse complement strand
ACTAATTTTTAGAGAGATTGACTAATTTTCCTCAAGTTTCAAAGTTTGAAATTGGTATTCAAAACCAGGTATCAGACTTAAATTCCATTCTGTTCATTAATAGATTTGACTCAAAAATTACCATCATCACCATCATCAAAATAATAATAGTAGTTATATGTAAGTAATTATGGTAGTTATATATATATGTTTATATACACATATATACACACATATACATACACACATACAAAAACAGATAAAGATATATCTACACTTTTTTTTATATGCCCCCCTAGGTAACTGGCTAGCCTTCATTTACTAGGAGTCATTCATTTGAGAGTAGAGATAATTCAACGACAAATACGAAATTCTTCAATCTGAGCATTTTTGTTGTCATAGTTACCAAAATTTAGTTCTGGACTATTACATAAATTTTTTTTCTTAACAAATCAAATACATGAATTACAAAAGAGAACTCCAAATTTTTAGTTTGGCATCTGGTGTTTTGAGACTTGATCCATAGGAACATACTGAATGAAGGCGGACATGAGCACCAAGAGTTGCCTTTGCCTAAATTCTCCATGACTTTAGAACTGCTTTCTTCCCACAGCTAAGATACTAGTGTCTCTGAAAAGTTAGAATGTGCTCAGAAATATTTATTAAAAAGCACTATTAAATTCCCAGTTGAAACTTTTTGGAATGCAAACACCAAAACAATAATAAAACTCAAAAAGCTGCCAGGAAGCTTTTGAAATACAGTAGCTACTGATGTTTGAGGTAATTGTACTCTGAGGTAAAGGAGTTAAAGTACAAATCAGACTACAGAATTTTTCCCCCCATTGGAACGAACTGTTTTCACTTTCTTTTCATTGAAATAAAAGTCTGTAAAAACAACCTGTCAAAATGCTGGATATATCATTACTCTTTAAATAGACAATTTCCATCCAACCACAAGTGTTTTCAAAACCATTAAGGAGCAAATTGTTAACTAAACAATAAGTTGGGGATGCACAGAACTTGATATGAAAGATTTTCCCTAAGTAATTAGGCTGAAAGGACAGAGTTCTGATTGTCCCTTCCCTTTTCTCTCCTCTTGGTACATATACACTGCCAGAATGTAATTTCAATCTTTGATAATTAGAGAAATTGTCAAATATAGATGATAGGGTTGGATTAATGATGATTTTGTTGCTATTTCACAGATTGGACTAATGACTGTTTTGTTATTATTTCATAGAAACACAATCACCATCTGAGGCAGATAAGTTGTGTGTTGTAAACTCTGCTACTTCCTCAGGAAAAGACAGTCAAAATCTACTTACGGTCTATTTAATAACCTTCTTTTCCAGAAGTTATAGCTCACAAACACATTTCTCTCTGAAAAGTTATTCAAAATCTGAAATGAAACACTTTTTTTGACTTCCCCTTTTTTCAACTTCAATTTTTCTCTTGTCTTTGTTACTGTTGCATATATAGAAACAGACTTGAGAGCTAATCTAACCATAATCAACTAAATGAAACATGAAAATTTTTTTAACTCACTGTTTTGACTGGATCGAATAGGTTGAGACGAATGTTGTAAGTTTAAGATGACAAAAATGCCTTGCTAGCTCAGTCGGTAGAGCATGAGACTTAAGATGAAAAAGTGCTTGACCTTGACCTTAATACCCTGTAGACAAAGAACGTTATTCAGTTTTATAGTTAAGCTTTGATATCCACTTAAACATTCACGTTCTCCTCTTGGGCAATGGCATTGCTATCATTTCCATAAGTGACTTTGTGGACAGTACACTTGAGATCCAGAATAGTCAATACAGTCGAGGGTCAATGCTACGTGATGACAGTAGTCAAGAAACAGGTCTGGGAATATATGTGTTGTAACTGTCAGGGGGTCCCCAGATTGATTTCAGAAACTTCAGAGGGTGGAATTAGGTTAGGCATTGACTTTAGTTACCACAAGACAGTTTAACAACACTATCATCTATATCACCTTTAATATTTGTCCAATTTTTGCAAAGTGGAGTACATGTCTTAATGGTTAATGTTATTGGTAAACTTAGTTAGGCTATGGAGTTGTTTGGTCAAATACTAGTCTAAATGTTAACGTGAAGGTATTTTGTAGATCAGATTAACACCTACAATCAGTTGGTTGTAGGGAAAGGAGATCACCTTTAAATAATGAAGTTGGGTCCCATCTGATCAGTAGAAGGCTTTAAGAATAATAAGAACAGATTACCTGGCAAAGAAGGAATTCTGCATCACAACTCCAAGATAGCCTGAGTTTCCAGCCTGCTGACCTGCCTTAGAGATTTCAGATTCGAGATGGCAACATCAACTCTTGCCTGAATTTCCAGTCTTTCTGGCCTACCCTATCGATGTTGGATTTGCCAATCCCCACAATCGCTTGAGCCAATTTCTTAAATCTCTTTACTTTTATTAATGTATATGAAATATTATATATTTATTAATGTATGAAATTATATATATGGATATACATAATATATTGGTTCCTTGGGTCCCAGAAGAAGAATTTATTTGTCCAAATTATCAAATTATCTGCCTAAAATATTTGCTTATCACTTCGAGGGGCGATTATAAGTGTTAAGACCTTTTATTATGATGTTGATTCAAAACTGGGATAAATGTATACTCATATGTACTAAAAATCTCAGGAACAATTCTACATTGTCATCAGTTAACTTGTCTAATATTGCTTTTGCCAAAATTGTTTTGTTATATTATTTAAAAAGGATAGGTCCACCATAGATGAAAAAACTCATTTAATAAAATTCAGACTTTTAAACACATACCGTCTTATAGCCGGTATGAAAGGCTGTGACATGAAGATCACTGTCTGAGGCAGATCGCTGTTGCACGTGAGGCTCTTGTTTCTTTCCAGGAGAGAATTTGAAGGACTATAGAGAAAAGGAAATAAAACAAACATCAGAAATTCCTGGATCTGAGAAAATGAAGTCATTTCTTTTTCTTCAATTTGAAGTTAATTTAATCTGTAATCATTTCTGTGCTATATCCTCAGTTTAACAAACTGTGCTTTCTATGCCAAAATACAGAATTATTTAACAACTCCCTGGGACAAGTGTAAAATTTCTAGACTTATTTCCAGAGATGGAGAAGACCTTACTGACATGAGTCAGTTTGAGTCTTCAGCAGAGGAGATGTTTTTACAAAAATATCTCTGCGAGTCATAACTGGGAGTAATGCTAGCTTACAAATCCATAAACTAAGCTGTTTTGATGTGCATGTCATAGGTTGGGTGAGGTCTTAGGATAGCAATAGAGATGGCATTTATTAGAATAAATTAGATGTAATAAATTAGATATAACAATTAGAATAAATTAGAATAATTTAGATAAATCATGAATTCTGGCCTAAAAAACATACCACTATTTTTCTCCATAAGAATTTATTTTGTGCCCTAATCATTTAGCAGGAGAAAGCTTCCAGGACATGACCTTAAAAGTATCACTGTCAAAGGGAAAAAGTTGAGAAATGCTTGTGGGTTCTGCCCTTTAACACATGGAAGGAACCTGCATTTTCTTTCTTTTCCTTTCCTTTCTTTTCTGTCTTTTCTATTTTTCTGATTATTGAGGTATAACTGACAACTAAAAATTATGTATACTTAAGATATACAACATAACATTTGATTTCTGTGTACCTTGTGAAATAATTACCATAATTACGCTAACTAACAAATCCATCATCTTCCATAGTTACCACTGTGTGTGTGGTACATGCATGTGTGTGTGTGTGATAAGAACACTTTAGATCTACTCTTTTAGCAAAATTAAACTATATAATACAGTATTATCAACTATAGTTACTATGCTATATATTAGATCTCTAGAACTTATTCGTCTTGCAAAGTAAACCTTTGCAGCCTTTGAACAACATCTTTTCATTTTCTCCACCAGCCAGCCCTTGGCAACCATGATTCTACACTCTGCTTCTCTGTATTTGACTTTTTCAGATTCTACAAATAAACAAGACCATACAGTATTGAACTTCCTCTGTCTGGCTTATTTCATGTAGCATAATGTCCTACAGGCTCACCCACGTCATCACAAATGGTAGGATCTCCTTTTTAAAAGCTGAATAATATTCAAATATATAATATACTATATTTAATAGAGACCTCATTTTATTTATCCATTAATCTCTCAGTGGACACTGGATTACTTTCATATCTTGGCTATAATGAATAATGCTTTAATGAACATGAGAGTGCAGGTATCTCTTTGAAATCTAGATTTCATTTATTTTAGGTATATATCCACATGTAAAATTAGGTGGATTCTAAGGGAGTCCTATTTTTAATTTTTTGAGAAATCTCTATATTGTTTTCCATAGTGGCTGCATAATGTTACATTCTCATCAACAGTGCACAAGGGTTCCTGTTTCTCCATATTTTTGCCAACATTCTTATCTTTTTCATTTTGTTTTCTTATACTTGGATAATAGCCATCCCAACAGATGCAAGGTGGTATCTCATGGTTTTGATTTGCGTTTTGCTGACGATCAGTGATGTTGAGCACCTTTTCATATACTCAGTAACTTACATGTCCTCTTCGGAAAAATTTATATTTGATTCCTTTGCTTGTTTTTTAAATCAGGTTATAAACTGATTTGCTGGTGGGATGTAGGAATTCCTTATATATGCTAATGCCCAGAAACTTTTCCCCTTCTTTCTTCTAGTTATACAGTTTCAGGTCTTACATTTCAGTCTTTATTTTGAGTTGATTTCTGTGTATGGTGTAAAATAAGGGTCCAACTTAATTCTTTTTCATATGGATATCCACTTTTCCTAAAACCATTTCCTAAAGAGACTATCATTTACTGCTTGTGTATTCTTGGCAGCCTTGTTGAAGATCAGTTGATCATATACGCATGGGTTTATTTCTGGGCTCTCTATTCTGTTCCATTGGTGACCATACTGCTTTGATTACTGTAGCTTTGTAACATATTTTGAAATCAGGAGGGATAGTACCTCTACCTTTATTCTTCTTGATCAAAATTGCTTTGGTTATTCTCATTCCTTTATGATTCTATATGAATTTTGCCTTTTTTCTCCTGTTTTGATAAAAACACCACTAGGATTTGAAAAGAGATTGCATTGAACCTGTAGATTGCTTTGAGTGGTTTGGACATTTTAACATTACTTCTTCCAATCCATAAATACAGGATGTCTTTTTACATCCTGTGAATTTTTTTTTCATTTTCATTCAAGCACTGTGCTAATTTATAGATACTATGTAATCTTAATCTCATGAACAGATACAATTGTAGCTATTTTACTAATAAGGCATTGAAGGGATCCCTAAATTACTTGGAGAACATCTCCATATTCTTCTACCTCATCTACCATTGTACCTAAGTACTCAGGACATAATACAATAGTCATATAATTGGGCTTTCTGCTTTTGTTCCTCACCGCCTAGAGCCATCTATTTCTAAACAGCAGTCATTTTAAGAATAATTGGATTAGAATCACACAATTGGAAAAATATACTTATGATTAGAAAGCCTTAATATTGACTAAAAATATATTTATCTATTTATAATATTATCTGTAGGATCACTGAAAATCACTTTTAAATAAACCAATATTATAGGTTACTATATTTACTAAAATTGTGATAAACCATTTACATATTGGAATATTTGTTAAGAAAGAATGATATTGAAATAGAATTACCTAATATTTAATTTTGTTATAAAAGCAAGATAATACAATGCATAAAAATTTCAATAATCCTTTTTTGTTTTGTTATATACAGCCCCTTTAAGTAATCAATGTAATTTTTGTAGTGTGTTGTATAAATTGACACCTATTAGGGATACGCTATATAGAATTTAAATTCCCTAAGACTAATTTTTAAATGAGCCTAAGTCGTTTTTTCTATAGAGTAACAAATCTTTTGATTATATCTATAGTCATTCTTCAAAAATGTTGGTTTTTACTGTATTCTACTATTTTAAAGACATTTTCCAGAAAGTTTAACACACCTTTATTATTCAAATAAATTGCTGAACACGTCTAAGTTTACTCGTCCTTTTAACTCAGCCACATAGTATATTTAAGTATTATGTCTATATTTACAAAGAAATTCTCCATCTACATTTTAAAGTTACAAACAAATTTCTAGTTAAAAAATATCTTCCAAATTACTCAGACTCCTGCTAAGGAAGGATATGCACAGTTGCAATTAGGACAGTTAATCAGTTGGATTTGTCATTTAAAGGGGAAAAATCATTAGCAAGACACTGGGTGGCCAGTGACAGCTTAAATACTTATAAATCACAAAATTGTCAGCTCCTTCATGTAAAAAGGATAGGGTGAGTCTTCCTTGATTTAAATTGTTTATGTCACCCTGCCAAAAACCTTAAACTTTGGAATCTTGTCATGGAAAAAACTTGAGAACTTTGGTGAAATTTAACAAGCAAATTGTCCTAGAAAAAGTCACAAAACTCTTGTCTCTACATTACATCAGAACCTCATCAGATCTGAGTAATCATTGTGTAGATTCCCATATCCTAGAGGTCAGACATTAAACATTTGCTGTGCATTTATAATTGAGGTCTACATCACAGAGTTGAATGAGAAACAGCCTGTCATCAAGAGGCTCACATACAAATGTCCAAAAATGTCCTTTTGAAACACAACAATGAGATGTTCAAAATGCCACAAAATTAATAGATCTATTCTCTCAAACGGTCAAATGGACAAAAACATGGTTGTGCTAAAAAAAAAAAGGAAAAAATAGCCAATTACATCTGTAGTTTGAGAATCAATACTAATCTCAAGTGACACATTATCAAAAACAATATATTTTTTAAAGATTTTATTTATTCACTTGACAGAGAGAGATCACAAGTAGGCAGAGAGGCACGCAGGGGTGGGGAAGCAGAGCCTGATGTGGGGCTCAAACCCAGGACCCTGAGATCATGACCTGAGCCAAAGGCAGAGGTTTTAACCCACTGAACCACTCAGGTGCCCCCCCAAAACAGCCTTTAAACTGACCTTAACTAGAGAAGTATCTGGAAGATCTCTAGTAAAAATATTATATGTACTCTTATTTTTTAAAGATTTTATTTATTTATTTGACAGAGAGAGAGATCACAAGTAGGCAGAGAAGTAGGCAGAGAGAGGGGGGAAGCAGGCTCCCCGCTGAGCAGAGAGTCTGATGCAGGGCTTGATCCCAGTACCGAGATCATGACCTGAGCTGAAGGCAGAGGTTTTAACCCACTGAGCCACCCAGGCGCCCCATATGTACTCTTTTTTTAACAATTTTATATCCATTAGAATCCTGGTCTCATCAATACCTGTCTTTGAAAAAGGACATCTCTCTTTTTTTTTTTTTCTTCATTTGATTTTTCAAAGTTCTCTTCTGCATACTTATCAGGTTAATCAAGTAGTTGAACCAACTCAGGACAGTCTAACCTGTGCTAAGATTTCCTAAACTTTCTAAGGTAGATATGAACTCCATGTTCAAAACATACTCTTCTTCACAATTTTCTTTATAATAAGACAGAATGCGAAAGTCACTAGGACCCATAAGATACAAATTAGCATATAGATTTAATTCTAATAATCACATGGCCTTGTCATCATTGAATTAACTATGATTAATTCCTGAATTCCTGAACTGTGTTAATACACACACACAGGACCAATTTGATTTGCACAATTTACTTAAATGGTACTTAAAAATAAATAGTCAGCAATGACTATAAAATTGCCACCATTGCAACTCTTTAAAGAATCCTTTAAAATTAATTACTCAAGTGACATCACTTGAGTAATTATTCATTAAATACTTGCAGGGGGCTTACTATGCTTTTGACAAAAGAGCTAAGAGTCAGCAAAGCTTTGATCAAATAAGTAATAGTTAACAAACTCTTAAATATGTTAATGGTACTTCATAGACTTTTAGAATCGGGATAGAGCTAAGGTAGTCATTAAATTCATCCAAATCACATGCGTGGTGGAAGGAGTAGAAATTCTTATTTGAGAATATAGTATTTACCTTAGTATTTGGATGAGTATGGAAATCAAAGAGATAAAAGAACAAGAGTTCTGTGAAAGATTTTAGAGAGAAAGTGGAGAGAATGTCAGGATACATGTATATGGTCCAAGAAATCTGGACCTGGAGCATGAAGAAAAAAGAATTGAATTGTGCATTTGTTTTAGCCAAGATTTTATGTGAGAATTTAGAGACAGGTGGAAGTTAAAAGTTCCAAGTAAAAACTTTTTTTTCCTCTAAAATCTTTGTAAAACATTAAAAGTCTTATGTCGAAAGTACAAGTCATTCTTGTTTTATTGCCTTTGTAACATGCTATAAAACTGAAGGTGATAGGTACTTAGCATATTATTGGATAACATAAAAGGACAATGCACACCGCAGTAAGAACATCCTACATTTGAAATGTAGAAAAATCAGGAGAAAAATCAGCAACCCTAGAAACAAAGCAAAAGGCAGTGGGAACACACAGAGTACATGATCTTAAGTGCACAATTCGATGATTTTTCATAAACTGAGCACATTTGTGGGAACCATCACCCAGATTAAGAAAGAGTAATCCTTATTCTCCTTCCTGATACAAGTAATCCTTATTCTCCCAGCCAAAGACAACCAATAACTCAACTTCTAAAAACCTAGATTGATTTTGTGTATTTTTGTTCTCTATATAAATGCTAATATATAAGAGGCAATCTTATAATACATTCTTGGTTTAGTCTGTTTGGGCTGCTAGAAACAAAAATACTGCCAACTGGGTGGTTTATCGACAAGAAACATTTATTTCTCAAATTCTGGAGACTGGGAAGTCCAAGATTATGGTATTGCAAGTTGGTGTCTAGCGAGGAAGGCTTACTTGCTAACCTGCTATCTTTTCTCTGTGACCTCAACATGCTGAAAGGGGCAAGGGAGCTCTCTCAGGTCCCCTTTATGAGGGCAGTAATTCCTTTCACGAGGGCTCTCATGACCTAATCATACTGGGCATTGGGTTTTCAATATGTGAATTTTGTGGGAAAATAAACATTCAGTCTATAGTAACTCATGTGTGTAGTTCCTTTTGCCTCTTTAGCACTTGTGACATTTTTCCATATGGGGCCTCAAAGTTTAGTATATTCTCACTGCTTTAGGAATAATAGAATTTCTGGTAGAAAATGGATTAATTAAAAAATAATAGGTGTGTTCACTTCTATTTGTTAGAAAAAATATAGTTAGTGATTTTTTTGATTCATGATTCAAGGATATGAATGTTCAGGATAAGGCTGGAACATGTGTATCTGTAAAAAGTAAAGGTAAATTCCAAGAAAAACATTTATTAAATATTAGTGCCGGTTGTATACAGGGAGGACAAAAATTGTCAGTTATGCCCTATTGATGGCATAATGTTAAACAATGATTAGGGCATGAGCCTATGTCATATGATCCAGAAAACAGAAGGAATTGAGTGTTACAGTCAATTGGATCAGTGAAGGATATCCCCTCAGAGGAAGATAGGTAAGTGGTTAGTCATCTGCTACATTAACTGGTTGTCAATTTCTCTTCTGAGTCTTTTGAGGTCACATGATCATTACACATGTGATCATTACAAGGAATCTCATAGTTTTACTGGTTATTTTTTTTTTCCTAGTTTTTTTTGTTATTCTCCATGGAACAGAAAAAGAATTGCAAAGCCCTGTCTTATAAAAAAAAGAAAAAAAGAAAAAAGAAAGAAAAAGCCATAGCTAATAAGTTTGAAAGATCATGCCAAAATTGATCACCAAGTGGCTAAAAACAAACAAACAAATGTGATAAATGGATTCTAATGGTTTTAGACTAAAGAACTAAAGATAAAGCCTGGTCTGGCTGATTTTATCACTTTGATGCACTTAATCAGAACTTGTTGTCCTTGGAGCAATATTAATATTCTGAGAGGTTGGTTGATTGAGGACCAGACTTGCAGTTCTTCTTCCCTAAATAAGGTTGAAGTGTTGGGACTTCCATGGCATATCACAGGGGAAGGAGTACAAAGTCTCTGAAATATGAGAACATTCAAGTTCATCTTCTATGTATAAGCTGTTAACCATATGCTAATCATAGCATTCAAGGAGATACTCTTAAGGGCATTTTTTTTAACCAAGGAATGAAGATACACATTGGTGAAGGGAGTAATGACACACTAGAAAAGCTCTAGGAGATGCTACCATGGAATTAAACTGATTTCAATAGAATTAGATCCTAGAATAGTGGTGTTTAATCTTCAGAGTGGATGCAATTACCATAATAAGCATGAGGCGGAGTGGTATGCAACAATATGTTTTGACCCATAGGGATTTATTGTCACAGCTGGTTGATTAATAAGCTGCTATCCATAATGAATAGGTAGTCTATGGAATAATTACTTGATCTATATAATTAGGGAACTTCTTTTCCCAAAGGTCAGAAAAATGATTCTGGTCAACATAGTAGTTATTCGTGACTATTTACCTAGTTCTCAGCTTAGTTCATTCACAAACTTATCACTCTTTCATTGAGGAAGAATCACAAATTGACCGCCTTCTATACTATATATCTTCCTTTAAACTTTTCCCAGGAAAACTGCTTTCATGTAAGAGGTTGGGTATATCCTGAAAAAAGGAGAATATTTAGGCATTCCAGAGGTTATGAGAGTGTGAAGCAAGCTCTGAGAGTCTCTTCTGCCTACAACTATTCTCTAACCAAAAAGAAGCTCCTGGCTTGCTACTGGGCCCCTGATGGTGGTATACCAAGTTACGTGGCAACCACAGTTTACCAAATAATCCAGTAATTTTTCAATCCATCAAATCATAAATCTGTTGGTATGCAGCAGCATTCCATTATTAGTGGGAATGCTATGTATAACATCGGGCCTGAGCAGTTTTGGAGGACACAAGTAGATTGCATAGCACGTGGCTCACTTACTGTATTTCCTTCTACTGCTTTACTGTCACTTCTCCAATTCCCTACCTATGGAATCATGATCAGTTTTCAAATACAGAAGAGAACACAATTAACCAATTAATAGATAAAGATTTCATGGAGGCCTGGTTGGCCAAAGGGTCTGCATGGTGTGCAGCAATCACCAGGTGGAACTAGTCAGCTGCATTTTAGCTTCACACAGGAATGGTCCTGTCAGATCGAAGGGAAATCCTTCCAGTTGGCAGTGATTTGAGCTAGAAATTTAACTGTTCACTTTTTGGAAACTCCGATTCTACACTAATTTCTGAGCAATGCCTAATGGATTGGCTGGGTGGTCAAGAACTTAGAAAAGACAAGACTGGTAGTTGCTGATAAGGATGTTGGGGGTGTAGGGAATTATGTGGACTGACATCAAAATAGGAAGAAAGTGCAGATAGTTCTGTCATATTTAAATTTGCTAAGGAGCATCCATGACAGGAGAGAATTTCAATAATCATATAGACAAGAAGACTCATTAATGGTCTTATTTTTTGTGTATTTGGGAAAACAAGTTTTCAATTTCCTGCTTCTAGCTCAGTGAACCCATATACCAAGTGGTTACATTGTTAAGGATAGGGACAATGCATGAGCTCAATAACATGGACTTTTCCTCATCAAAGCTGACCTATTTTCTGCTTATATGACCAATAAAGGATAATGCTGAGCGAATTTGGCACCATTTTCCAATGTACTAACCAGCCACTCGAGTGAAGATTATTTATAAAATCTTTCATGAAAGGAGTAGCATGTTCTCACATAAAAAGAATTATTCTGAACACAGACTGACCATTCCTTTCTACAGTTCTGTTAGTGCCACCATTCATGTACTAATAGAATGCCTATTTCTTGCCACTTAGTCAATTTCTAATTAAGAGATTAATTTTATCACTTACAAAGTATGTCAAAGATCATGCCACAGAATTCATGGAACTTACTATGTTCCATCACTCAGAATCATCTGACCTGATAAAATGGTAGAAATGGCCAACGGCTGACACAATTGCAGTGTTATCTGGGAATTCCTATCCTATAACATGTGCCTTAAAATAGTAGACCATATATTGTGCTGTTTTCCCCATAGTCAACACACCACTAGGTAGAGAGAAGAAGGCCCTCTCACTATAATACCTAATTCACATATTTTTCCTCCGATCTACCCGAATTTGGCTCAGTTGTATTGGCAGTCCTACTATCCAGAGAGAGATGCCTAGGCCAAGGATCACCATGATTCCATTAAACTAGAAGATGAGATTGCTAGCTGGCTATTTTGATATCCTCTTCTACATAACTGACAAGCAAATGAGAGGATTAATTTTTAAGTTGTAGTGATTTTTCATATTGTCAAGGGAAAATTGGGTTATTATTAAACAAAGCAGAGAAAGAGGACTATGCTCTTATTCTTATGAAGACCTAGGGGCTTCATAAGGGAATTCTTTGTATTGCCATGTCCACTGATAATGTTAGTAGGAAACTAGGATGCCTGAATAAGGTCAGGACCAACATGGAAATTTATCTGCAGATATAAATTTTGGGGTTGCCCAACCAAGTAAAGAACCCAGATTCACCTAAGTTAGTGAGCAAAGGGAATCAGGAATTCAATAGAGAAGGAAGGGAACTATGACTACTGACTTTGACCTTATAACTGGCTAAAGAGATAGGAATTACAGTAGTTACGTCTTATGTCAAGTTATTAATTTTTTTCTCCCTTTTTAAAACCTTATATGGTTAATGCTATAATTTAGGATATAAGGAGGGTTTAAGTGAACATCACCCTCTGAGACTTGGTGACAGATGGGGTTACATGATTTTGTTCCCTGTTGGTTGAGAGTGGATGCTGAGTTGCAATACGGGCTAAGAGTATTGGCTAATCTCCATTCTACTTCTCCCTTCCCCATAGACCTATCTTCTGCTATCCTTTTGTCTGTTCTGTGTTCTAAGGCATGGACCCCTGTGGACTGTGTTATCTGGATTTTCATGCCTTCTGGCTTCAGGTTGGATTCAGTCAATTGAAGGCAGCAGCAGAAGATTGTAGAATGGGAAGAAAGAGTAGTAAGGGTACTTTTTCTCCACATCCTTCCTCAGTTCTGGCAGTGTCTGGCCACAGAAGTCCCAGTCCCAGTAACGACTGCCTTTCTAACTATAGCTTCTGTTGAGAATCCTCTCTTCCACTGTCCAGCTCACCCTTAGATACACTCTTCCCTTTGCCACAGAAGCTGAGGGGTGGTAATAACTTCCTGCTTTCACCAGTCCCTGGGCTCAGCAACATCTCTGCTTGGTGACTTTAAACCTTCCCACATCTTTTATTAAATTCTCTCAGTGATCCTGAGTGTCTTTTTATTTCCTGCTGAGATCCAAACTGATACTCCAATCCATAACGAGAGAATCCCTGTCAGCAGAGTGATTCTAACAATCTTCGGACGTTTTCTCCCAGATATGGTTATTTAAATTGCTTTTAGACTCATTTTGTAAAAGAGATCAAGACACAATGGCAAAGAGCGAAGGTAGTGACCCTGATGTTTGCTCCTGGAAAAGCAGTCATTTGCCTGACAACTTCCAATCTCCTGCTCAAGCTCTTGAAGCACATCCAAGGGGAAAAAAAATTAAATTTTCTGAATTATATGTCGGTTTGAGGTTATGCAAGGAGAGATTTTACAGTAATACTGGGCTGTTTTAACAAGTATTGCTTCGGTCTACATGCCACTGGGTTACCCTGCCTAGTTCCCTTGCTTCATTGTGTTTATCATTATATGGGATAAATTGATAGGTCTTCATGTTTAAACCTGTTGCAAGGATTAAATGTGATGATGCATGCAAAACATTCAGGACAGAGTTTTGCTCTTGGTAAGTGATCATTAAATAGGAACTGCTGTTATTCCATACATTCACCTGCACTCCGTAGCCAAGTGCAGCTTTACTGAGTTTATTCCCCACCCAGCTGTATCCTCAAACACCTAGCTAGGGAAAGGCTGGACATGAATTTAAGAGGCAATATCAGAATGTGTTCCCCAACATGACTTTTCAGCTACTCTCTTACATTGTGCTCTTTTGTTTATCCAGAACTTTAAAAGTCCCTAATTATGGGTCTTATACCACTGGAGAGCATGAATGGAAATATAACCATTGACTGTCACAAAGCTTAGTTTATGATTATACCACAGTTCCCTTTAATTTCCTTCAATGTTTTCTCATTAGAGTCCCTCGTATGATTAAACTTAATTTTCTGTCTCGTTTACTTCCTGAGATAGCATCATCATTCAAATTAAACCTTATAGCAACATATTTAATTGAAATTTCAGAAACAACGAGTACCAACTATTTCTGTAAAAGAGAAATGCTTTTAAACATCGTATTTCAGCCCCATTCCTACTGTGTCTTTTAATCTCTTCTTTCCCAGTGAAAACTTAGCAGGGCAATCCATTACCTCAAAATGAAAAATGAATTATAATTCGGCATTATGTATCCCTGAATTTGAATTATAGGACCTGTTCACAAAGTCCAGAGTTCTGCAATGAGAAAGATATTTGAAACAAGGGACCTATGTCAAATAACCGCAGGAAAGTTGATTGCTCTGAAAGACTTCAATAAAGCACGTTAATTAAAACCTGCACTCAAGCCTCCTCAGCAGTTTGAAAAGATTATGTGCTTCATGTCAGGGAGCAATTGAAAAGTCAGCAATACCTCAATCATTTAAGACAGAAATGGTACAACCTAAACTGGCCTGCAGAAGAGCGGATAAAATACTCTAAAGTTTCGGCATTATAATGTTCTTTCTCCAGCCACCTGATAAGGTCTAGCCTATATTCATATAGTTATAAAGGAGGCCAAATCAAAGGGATATTTATTCTAGATTTCATTTCCATCACTTTGAAGAGAATGGAATAAATGAACTTACATGGAAGTTATTACTAAGTTAAAAGAAAGATATAATAACACCACAGTTGCCGGCATTGGTAGGGAGTACGATTAAAGAGATTGCTTAACTGAAGGTTAACTCAATAACGGAATAAACAGAATAAAAAAGATTTAGAGATAATTGGTTTATTTTCGTATTTTGCGTATTCCATGCATTGTTGCAAATACTTAATTTGAAAGCAAATTCAATATACTATGTAAAACGATGGATGTCAAATTTTTTCAGAATTGCACAGCTGAGATATTACAGCATTAATTGGATGTCCTACTGTATTTTATAATGATATTGGATCACTTGAGCCTAGCATACTCAATATTTTCCAGTTTGCTGAATTTTCAATTAGTAATGGGCAAAGTCAGTGAACCATCTCAGGTTAAAACTCAGCACAGAAAATTGATCGAAATTGAGCCTTTCCACAAAAAAAAAATTTAGTTCAACTTACTAAATTTGCTAATAGTTGGGGCGCCTGGGTGGCTCAGTGGGTTAAAGCCTCTGCCTTCGGCTTAGGTCATGATCTGGGGGTCCTGAGATCTAGACCCACATCAGACTCTCTGCTCAGTGGGGAGCCTGCTTCCTCCTCTCACTCTGCCTGCCTCTCTGCCTACTTGTGATCTCTCTGTCAAATAAATAAATAAAATCTTTAAAAAAATTTTTGCTCTTAGTATTTTGATATGAATTACTAGAAATGCAACATAATATGATAAGTGTTTTTTCTTATTGTCTTAGAGTTTGGACAGAGATTATTAAAATAGCTACCAGATCACCTGTGTAAGACAGATTTAGAGAATAAGAAATCAATTATGGAACCCTAACACTTACTACGCACCTCCTGGATGTGTAATAGAAATAATTTATTAGAAGGCTAAGGAAGTTAATAGTGAGTATCTCATTGCAAAATGTTGTCAGGTTGTCATTTATCGACCCCCAGTATGTTTCTATTTTCCAAAGTAGCCGCCTCAGTAATGCACACATAAATTTGATTGTATTTTCTGTCTTATTCTTCCTGAACACCCACCCCTGTTTCCTAGAATCAACTACCATTGATTGGGCCCATTTGGAAGACATAGTATTTCTCACGAGTTATTTAAATTTTCTCTTAAGTGTTTGTTTGTTTGACACAGCAAGAGAGCACAAGCAGGGGGAGCTGTAGGAGAGGGAGAAGCAGGCTCCCCATGAAGCAAGGAGCCTGGTGTGGGGCTTGATCCCGGGATCCTGGGATCATGACCTGAACGGAAGACAGAGGCTTACCCCACTGAGCCCCTGAGGTGCCCCAGTGTTTTTTGTTTTTTGTTTTTAATGGTATCACACACATGTTGGAATGGCTAATATAAAAACCTCAAGGAACAATAAGTGTCATTGAGGATGTGGAGAAAAAGGAACTCTCACGTACACTGTTAATGGGAATCCAAACTGGGGCAGCCACCGTGAAAGACAGGATGAAGGTTCCTCAAAAAATTAAAAATAGAACTACCTTATGATCCAGCGATAGAACTACTGGGTATTTACACACAGAATATGAAAACATTTATTTGAAGATTATATGCACCCCTATGTTTATTGCAGCATTATATACAATAGCCAAACCACAGAAACAGCCCAAGTGTCCATCGATAGATGAACAAAGACGATGT
>CM052800.1:162886292-162903160 GCA_028533885.1 Nasua narica | reverse complement strand
TATATTCTGGATAATGTTCCATGTGCACTAGAGAAGAAAGTATATTCTGTTGCTTTGGGATGGAATGTTCTGAATATATCTGTGATGTCCATCTGGTCTAGTGTGTCATTTAGAGCCTTTATTTCCTTGTTGATCTTTTGCTTAGATGATCTGTCCATTTCAGTGAGGGGGTATTAAAGTTCCCTACTATTATTGTATTATTGTTGATGTGTTTCTTTGACTTTGTTATTAATTGGTTTATATAATTGGCTGCTCCCACATTAGGGGCATAGATGTTTACAATTGTTAGATCTTCTTGTTGGACGGTCCCTTTAAGTATGATATAGTGTCCTTCCTCATCTCTTATTATAGTCTTTGGCTTAAAATCTAATATATCTGATATAAGGATTGCCACCCCAGCTTTCTTTTGATGTCCGTTAGCATGGTAAATTATTTTCCACCCCCTCACTTTAAAGCTGGAGGTGTCTTTGGGTCTAAGATGAGTTTCTTGTAGACAGCATATTGAAAGGTCTTGTTTTTTTTATCCATTCTGATACTCTGTGTCTTTTGATAGGGGCATTTAGCCCATTTATATTTTTTCATGTCAATATGTTGTTTCTATGAGCTTTGCCTCATCTTGTTTTTTTCCTGCTGACTTCATTTGCCCAAGCCTCTGTTCATTGCTAGTTTACCATAATTTGGGGGACACTTGAAGGTAAAATTCAAGTTAGTCAATGGTTAGCCCCACTAGAATGCTTTGGAAGAAAGTTGAGTTTTACTTACATAAGAGAAAACTTGTTAAGGGTAAGGATTGTGACTTCCATATATCTTTCTATCCTATTCAGCAATTTATAGTAATGTCTGTAGTTGGTACTATGCAGCTAATTCTATGGCCCAAGGTTTGGATATTACCAGCAGATCTGATTTTTCTTTTTAATCTTTTTTTTTTTTTTTACCATCAGTGTGTTAGAAATGCTTTGAATTAAATGTAATATTATGGTAATACTTTTATATTTTATTTATTTACTTGAAAGAGAAAGAAAACACAAGTAGGGTGTGGGAAGCAGAAGAACAGAAGCAGATGGGGAGGGGAAGGGAGAAGGAATCTGAAGCAGACTCCACACCAAGTGTGGAGCCTGACGTGGGGCTTGATTGCAAGATCATGACCTGAGCCAAAACCAAGAGTCAGATGTTTAATTGATTGAGCCACCCAGGTTCCCCTATGGGAATATGTCTTTATTTTCATTCTTAGAGTGGTAGGAGTAGCAAGGAAGTTGTTTTATAGCAGGGAGTTTAATTATAATTCAGTCTCATTTTATCCTCAAGTATAGAGAATATTAGTAATGAACCAGCAAGAACTCACTAATGCCTGATCTACCTTTCTCTGCAATACAACAGCATTGTTGAATTTTTTGACAATATCATTTTCCCCTAAAGTTATAGACTTATACAATGATAACTTTTTATATACAATGATCTAGGGGCACCTGGGTGGCTCAGTGGGTTAAAGCCTTTGCCTTTGGCTCATGTCATGATCTCAGGGTCCTGGGATTGAGCCTTGCATTGGGCTCTCTGCTCAGCGGGGAGCCTGCTTCCCCCTCTCTCTCTGCCTGCCTCTCTGCCTACTTGTGATCTCTCTCTCCATCAAATAAATAAATAAAATCTTAAAAAAAAAATACAATGATCTAAATTCTTATTATGCAAACTAAAACACCTTATTATGCTGTAGAGAGGAATTAGGGTTCTTCTAACTTGTATCACAGCTGGCAAAAGATAAATATCTCGAGTAAAATGAATATAAATTATTTCTTTATCTAATAACAGTGCATGAGCTCCTAAGAAAGTTGTTGGAACATGAGGTGGTTTCCTACTAAATGTCTCATTTTGTCTCCATTTGTGTCCTCCCTCTGTTCAAGTCTTTGTATGCTTTATTTTTAAAAAAAAAAAAAAAATCTTAGAATACTGAGGTTCCAAGAAGGAGTTAGCCTGTTAATTTAAATTTTCACTATTATGTATTTGTAAGAACAGATGTGTGTGTGCGTGTGTGTGTGTATATACAAATATACATATATATAGAAGAGAAGATGGACCTTGTGAATCTTAAGTGACTGAAAGGGAAAAGGGTTGGGGTGAGTGGTAGAAGGGAGAAGGGCAGAAAAATTCTTCCCAAATCCAATTGGAGCTTGTATGCATCTTATTGGCTCAGTCTCCTCATCTTTGCCAAACATTTTCCTGAATTTTTGACACTACAGTAGTAAGCAATATAAACTCAGTTCCTATTACCTCAGACCCCACATACTAGTTAATACAGCATTAGATATAAATACCATAATTTCAACAATTGTTAACTGCTATAAAGAAAATAAAACAGTGTGTCATGATAGAACATAAGGGTCTGGCTGATGGGACATGTAAAGACCTTGGGGAGGAGACTTAGGTGTGAGAGAAGAGCAAAACAGAATCTCTGAGACAAGAATAAAGTTGGTGTGTCCACAGGGCAGGATTACCAAATACCGGGTACTAATGTAAGAAGATGAAATCTTGAAATGTAGGCAGCTGACACACTAAATCTGGCTATTGTAAGGGTTGTGAATTTTATTCTGCATTGAAAAAACATTGAAGATTTTTAACCAAAAGAGTTGCTAGTCGAATTTATAACTTGAAAAGACAAGGAACTGAAATCTGGGAACAGGGAGTTGCAGAAGGAAGCAGTGCAACTAGTCATGATAGGAAGTCCTAGAGGAAAAGATGGTAATGGCAAAACTTAGCTTCTGGTGAGGGGACTGTTGAAAATGGGGAGTATTTTGAAAGAAGAATGACCTAACTTGCTGATTGATTAGATATATATGTGACAGAGAAATAAATCTCAGAGGATCCTAATGTTTTTAGCCTGAGTGAGGGCAACTTTATAAATTGAGGCACTTTTTTTGTCTACTAAGAAAAATGAGAGAAGACCAGTTTTGGTAAGTGGGGACTGAATCTATAATTCTGTTTTACACAGTTAAGTTTGAGAATCTTGTGTGGCATCAATTGCAAACTACTATAGAGGAATTACATCCAACTGAGGAATTAAAAATGAAATCAGTCCTCAAGATGAAGATCATAGATTATTATTTTTGAAAATCTCATTGTAATATGAACATTGATCAGATAAATTATTTTTTTCAAGTTTAATAGTTTTTTTTTTCAAAATGTAAGAGTTTATTTTGGGAAGGCTCCAAAAAATATTTGACCTTCATTTTTATAGTTTTAACATAACAAATGAGTAGCTTTTGATACTGGAATCATAATAGACTGAGATGGTCACATTTGGAAAAGCACACAGGAACTGGGGACAGTTATTTTATGTCCTCTACATAATACTCATTCTAGGGCATATATTCATTAAGTAAAAAGATTCACACAGGTATAGTCTGTGCTATTAAAAACTTCCCTCTCTCTCTCTGTTTCTTTCTGTCTTTCCATCTCTCCTTCCTCTCTCTTCTTTTTCAAACACATAAGTGGATTCATAAGAGTTGAATTTATTTATAATAAAGTTATATTCTCTGTATTTAAAAAAATATATACCATCAGCCCCTTTCTCATTGAATCCTCCTATGGGCCAGCCACTCAGATTTATCTTTATTTCAATGATGGATAAAATGAAACTTAAGAAGACTGAAATCATATCAAACATCTTTTTGGAGAGTAATGATATGAAAGTAACTATCAATTACAAACAAAAAAAAACAGAAACAAAAAACTAGAAATTTCACAAATATATTCCTGAACATCAAATGAGTTTAAGAAGAAATAAAAGAAAAATCGTGAGACAAATGAAAATTGTAGTACAGTATATCAAAGTTTATGGGACACAGAAAAAGCAGTTCTAAGAAGTTTATAGTGCTAAATGCTTACATTAAGAAAAGAGATCGCAACCTAAAATTATAGCTGAGGGAATTTAAAAAAAGAAAAAAGCCCTAAGGTAGCAGAAAAAAGAAAAACAAAGAACAGAAATAAGTGAAGTGGAGGCTAAACATCAATCAAATATATAAATAAATCTAAGAGCTAGTTTTGAAAAGATTAAAAAAATGGATAGACATTTAACGAGATGAATTATAAAATAAGACAGAGTAGCCCCAAATAATAAAACCAGAAAGTGGAAGGAGAAACATTATAAATCATAATAAGAAACACTAAAATTCGAAGAAGCTACTCTTAATAGTTATGTACTGACAGATTAGATAATCTCAAAGAAATGAATAAATTCCTAGAAACACAGTCTACTGTGTTTACTTAATCATGGAGAAATAGAAAACCTGAATAATTATTTATTAACTACAAAGGAAATTGAATCATTATTCAAAAAACTTCTAACAGAAAAAACCCAGGACCAGATGACTTCACTGGTAAATTCTAATAAACCTTTAAAAAGAGGGGTTAATTAATTAACCCTTCTCAAACTCTTCCAAAAAATAGAAGAGATAGGAATATTCCTGCAGTCATTTGACAAGGCCAGCGTTATTTTAATACCAAAACCAAACAGACACTACAAGAAAATTACCAATATCCCTGTTGAACATAGATACAAAAATCCTCAACAAAAACTAGCAAATGAAATTGAACACTACATTAAGAGAATTATGTACCATGATCAAGTAAGGTTCAACATATGCAAATCAATGAAATATACCTAATTAACAAAATGAAGGATAAAAATCATATCATCTTAATACGTGTAGAAAAAGCATTTGACAAAATTCAACATTCTTTCCTGATAAAAATTTCCAACAGGTTGAGCATAGAAGGAAAGTACCCCAACACAATAGAGGCCATATATGACAAGCCCACAGCTAACATTATAATCAACAATGAAAAACTGAAAGATTATTTTCTTAGATCAGATGTTTTATTCAACATAGTTCTGAGGTCCTAGCCAGAGCTATTAAATAGGAAAAAACAAAAACAAAAAACACTTCTAAATCAGAAAGGAAAAAATAAAGTGGTTTGTTTGCAGATAAGTTGATATTATATAAAGAAAACCCTAAAGACTCCCTTGGAGAACTGTTTTTCACTGAAGACTTAATAAACAAGTTCAGTAAAGTTGCAGATTATAAAATCAATATACAACAGTTATGTTTCTATGTATTAATAACTATCAGAAAATAGAATTAAGAAAGCAATCCTCTTCACAATAGTATTTAAAAATTACTTAGGTTAAATTTAATCAAAGAAGTGAAAGATTTGTACACTGAACACTAAGATCATTAAAGAAAATGCACTAAATGAAAAGATATTCCAGTTTCATGGATTAGAAGAACTAATATTATTAAAATGTCCATTCTGCCCAGTATGATCTATAGATCGAATACAATCTGTTAAAATTTCAATGACATTTTTGAACAGAAGTAGAGAAAGAAATTTTAAAATTTGCATGGAATCACAAAAGGCCCCAAACAGACAAAGCACTCTGGAGAGTGAAGAATGAAGCTGGAGACATTATATTTCCTAATTTCAAACTATATTACAAAGCTATAGTGAACAAAATAGTATGATATTCACATTTTTCAGAAAAAGATACATTGCTGGAACACAACAGAGAGCCCAGGAACAGATATATGAATAAATGGCCAACTAATTCTTGATAAGTATACAATGTGGAAAGGGTAGTTTTATCTGCGAAAAGTGTTGGGAATACTGGATCTTCACATATAGAAGAAATAAACTAGACCGTGATCTTACACATGCACAAAATACAGTTCAAAGTGGATTAAAGTCTTAATTCTGCAAATTGAAACTATAAAACTTCTAGAGGAAAATGGGGTGTAATTTCCTTGACATTGTTCTTGACAATGATTTTATTTTATTTGAAAACAAAAGCAAAGAAAACTATTGCAAAAATAAACAAGGGAAACTCCATGAAACTAAAAAGCTTCTGTCCAGAAAAGAAAACCACCAACAAAATGAAAGACAACCTACGGAATAGGGGAAAGTATTTGCAAGAGGTTAATATTAAGAGGTTAATATCCAAATTACACAAAGAACTCCTATAACTCATAGCAAATAACAACAACAACAACTAGGGTGACAATCTGAATAGACATTTTTCCAAAGAAGACATACAGATAGCCAACAGGTATGTGAAAAGGTGCTCAACTCTACTCATCATCAGGGAAAAAAGGTATCACGTCATACATGTTAGGATGGCTATTACCAAAATGACAAGAGGTAACAAATGCTGGAGAGAATACAGAGAAGAGGGAATTCTTGTACACTGTTAGAATCAAAACTAGTAGAGTTACTATAGAATACAGTATGGGGATTTGTCCAGAAATTAAAAAGAGAATTTCCATGTGATTCAGCTATCCCACTTCATGGTATATATCCATAGGAAATAAAGCAATTATCTTAAAAACTATCTGTTATTCACAACAACCTAGAGTTGGAAGCGAATTGTTGAGGGATGAATGCATAAAGAAAATGTGGCATGTATAAACAATGGAATATTATTCAGCCTTAAAAAAAAAAAAGGAAATCTTACCACCTATAACAATATGGATGAACTTGAAGGGCATTATGCTAAGTGAAATAAACCAGACAGGGAAACATAAATATTGCATGATTATCACTTATATGTGGAAAGAAAGAAGGAAAGAAAGAAAGAAAGAAAGAAAGAAAGAAAGAAAGAAAGAAAGAAAGAAAGAAAAGTGGTGGGCTGGGGAATGGGGAAAATAAGATTAAAGGGTACAATGCAATTATAAGATCTGAGGATCTAATTACAACATGGTGACTATAGTCAATAATACTGCATTGATCTTGCCATTCCTTTCATGGTATATATGCAGACCAAATCATGACATTGAACACTTTAAGTATCTTACAATTTGTCAATAATATCTCAATGAGGCTGAAAAGTTACAAAATAATTAAAAAATAAAATTTGTTGAATTAAAGAATCTATAAGGGCTGGTAAAATAAAAGTCCAAGGTTAATTTCAAAGAGAGTAAATGTTATTAAAAAATTACATGAATAAAAAGTATGCTAGACTTAGTCTTATGAAGGATGACGGGTAAAAAATATCTCTGTGAAGCAAAATTTTTTCAACTAAATAAAACCTAGAGCAGAGAATAGATTGGAAATCTGCCAGGATTTTTATTCAGCTGGAGTCAGAATGCATGAAGCAGCATATTGTAGGGAACATTCTGACTTGCTTAAGAATTATGAGACCAGACAGTCCAAGGAGGTTGTAGGAGAATTGGTGAAGGGAAGAAGACAGCAAGACCCTAGGGAAAACATAGGCCCTGTAGAATCTTAGAAGCAATTAGTTAAGGATATTATGAAACGTGCCCCTGACGTTGACATGTTTAGCAATGGAATAGTTATGGGTATAACAAAAGGTAAGGCTAGGCAGCATGTTTGAATGAACTGGAAAAGCCACAAAGAAGGCTATTTTCCACTGTATTTTTGCTGCTGTCAATGCATATCACTACCAGAGAAGTAAAGAAAGCATTTTTAAAAGGATTTTAAAAGCATAAAATTGGAAAAGGTTTTCCTTTTGGTCTCACCTTTACACAGTGATAAACATTTTCTAGTCTTATGAAAATTCTACCTGAAAATTATACATGAATTTCGAATGTCTTGAAAATGCAAATGTCTTGAAAAGCAAAAATACGGCAAGGATGGGGTTTGGTGACCTGTATATGGCTGGCTGTTTTGGGGGGATGCAGATGGTGGGACGGGTCACTGCTGAAGAATTTGTGTTAGGAGAGATTAGCAGGACGTAGCCAGAAAAGAGAGTTGAGCTATGGCTTCCCAGGCTTTCTGATCTTTAACTCCTACTCTCCAATTCCATTTGTGAATACTTTCCTGTGTATCTCTAGGTCTCATCTTCATTTTCTTGAAAAGGGAAATTTTTAAAACGTATAACAATCAAGCTTTGTAAACCCATGGTTTACATTATCCAAGAAAAATGTTTTCTTCATGAACTTCAAGGTCTTCGTCTAAATGCAGGTAACATGAAATCAGAGATTAGTGCTAGCTAGAGCCTATCCATGATATCTGGTGATAGGTTCCTCAGGCTTGAATTTCCATGAAACTTGGGGATGTACAGAGATGTTCTGGGTGATTCTGACAGCCCCAGAATAAAGATGATGTCTATGAAGTATCAATTGACATAAGTATTTTGGAGAAAATATATTAATATTGAAATGAACTGGGCTTTAGTATTGAATAGACTCTGAATTCCATAAATTAAAAAGAAAACACATTAAGAGGCAATCCTCACTTTAAGTATCTTGAGATCATCTGTTCAATGTCCTTCATTGTTAGGGATAATTAGTTTGAAATTATGAGAACTATTAATATAACATTATTTTAGGAAAGCAAAGAGATTCATTACCTATACCCTATTTCAAAATATACAAAAATGAAACAATAAAAGGATTAAAAGAAGATACAGAATTAATTAGATTAATTAGATTAAATTGATTTAGTCAAAGAAAGCGGAAGGCTTGGAGAAATAGAAATAAAGAATTGGCATGGAGCAGAAGAACAATTTTAAATTAGAAATTGAGCTCTTGAGTTCAGGACTTTTTGATTAAAGAGTCCTAATCAAATTCTGTCTAATATATCCTTACTTTCCTTGGACTGCTTCTAGTTGGAAACCACAAATGTAAATGATTTTAGAAACTCACTTGCTCTCTGAAAACCACTTACTCATTTTAAAGCATTCTTAGTATTGGTGTAAGAAAACCACAATTCCTTAGCACACTTCCACACCTACAGTGAAACTGCTTTAAGTGGAAAGCTTGCATCATTCTAGGATCAGTTTTGGAGGGAAAAACATATTTTTCAAAATTTGTTTAAATTTCATTTTTATTGGCAATAAAATATAATTACTTGCACTGTTATACAAGTCTATGATTGCATACATGAAGAATAAACTACAGTAATTAATATCAAACACAAGTGTATTTTTCAGCTTTAGACACATAGCATTTATGTGGAAAGCTTTCCATGTAGTTACAGCAAACTCATTGTCATTCTTCTTTAAAAGAATTCAATAAAATTAGAAACAAATATATCTTTAAAATGTCATTTTATTTTTATTTATTTTTATTTTATATTAGCATATAATAATGTATTATTTGTCCCAGGGGTACATGTCTGTAAACCATCAGGCTTACACATAAAAATGTCATTTTAAAGAGCTTGTAATCCTGAGTTTGCTTAGGAGTTAAGGACTTATTGTAGTAATTGTTTTCACCATTTATTTTTCCAAATCAATATGTTGAAACTCCAAGTAATTTTTTTTTTATTTTTTAAGGATTTTATTTATTTATTTGACAGAGGGAGAGAGATAACAAGTAGACAGAGAGGCAGGCAGAGAGAGGGGGAAGCAGGCTCCCTCCTGAGCAGAGAGCCCAATGCGGGGCTTGATCCCAGGACCCCGAAATCATGACCTGAGCTGAAGACAGAGGCTTTAACCTGCTGAGCCACCCAGGTACCCCTCCAAGTAATTTTTATTTTGAAGGATTAACTGTACTTTCTTTTAATAGATCCATAGTTTTCTCCTATTTTGCAGTGGAGTTAATTTCTCAAGTTGATATATAATGAGCTAAATAGCACCATGCTAAAAAAAATAGATTTTCAATAGCTATGAAACAAGCAAAATTAGCTAAAGTGGAAAACAGGAAAACTTTTAATACTTGTAAGGTTTTGAAGGGATAATACAACTTCTTGATATGTTTCATTTGTTTGGAGGAAGATAAATTATAATAAAAATAAAAAATAAATAAAAATTCTCAGTATATCATTATCATATTAGTATAGTCTGTTTAAACAAATTTATTTGTGACTTAAATACAAAATTTGATTTCATCCCAGAAATACTTAAGAAAACTACTTTATTGGGGCACCTGGGTTGCTTAATTGGTTAAATGTCCAACTCTTGGTTTCAGCTCAGGTCTTTTTGGGTTTGGGGTTTTGGGATCAAGCCATACAGATGGTGCCCTCCTTAATTCCATAACATATTTAACCCATCCCCCCCACCCATCTCCCCTCTGGTAACCATCAGCTTGTTCTCTGTAATTAAGAGTCTGTATCTTAGTTTGTCTCTCTTTCTCTCTCTCTCTCATTCTCCCTTTGCTCATTTGTTTCTTAAATTACACTTTAGTGAGATCATATGGTGTTCGTCTGTCTCTGATTGACTTATTTCACTTAATATCATACTCTCCAGTTCCATCCATGTTGTTGCAAATGGGAAGTTTCATTTCTATGGCTGAATAATACTCAATACTACATCTTCTTTATTCATCTATCCATGGACACTTGGGCTGTTTCTATAATTTGGCTATTATAAATAATGCTGCTAGAAACTCTAGGGCTGCATGTATCCCTTTGAACTAGTGTTTTTGTATTTTGTGAGTAAATACACAGTAGTGTGATTACAGGATTGTAGGGTAGTTCTATTTTTACTTTTTCAGGAACCTCCATACTGTTTTCCAGAGTGGCTACATTAGCACCATTTTAATACAAAAACCTAAGGACATTGCAAGAGAGGAAAATTACAGGCTAAACCGATTCACAAATATTAGTGAAAATACCTATCCCTCAGCTCTCAGTAAGGATATTAAAGACTTGAACAACACTCTCAACTACTGTTACCTAATTGACATACACATTTCAAGTGCAAATGAAATATTACCTCTGGTGTCTACCTCATGGCCAGAAACGTATGCATGACTTTTTAGACCAACTGTAGGCAATTATGCAGGCTTTACCACGCAGGCTTCATGGGGGAATGCTGCTTTCTCCACAATTGCAGCCTTTGAAGGAAATTGTAGTCAAGGACTCCAGCATTGCTGACAGACCATGCTTTTGAAGCATATCTGCCTTGTGAGTTCAGGAGTCTTTACTGCTAGGTCTCTCTATCTGGGGCCTTTTGCAGAGGTCTTTTCCAGGCTTCCTTAACAGAAGGAGGAAAGGGAATACTCTTAAAGAGGACACTTTTTTCCACTCTCTGTACTCAGTGTTTTCCCATCTCTATCTCTCTTTCCACTTCACTTATAACCCCTTACGTCTATAAAACTATGGGAGTCTTTCATTTAAGCTTCCTTGACAATGGAACAGCTTCCATGTCTGTGCTGGTCAAATTTATTCTGAGAAGACAATTGACCGAACGCTCAAAAATCAATCAGTGTAATTCACCGTATTAACACTGTAAGAAAGAAAAAAACGTGATCATCTCCATAGATGCAGCAAGAACATTTGACAAACTGTCACAATCATTCCTGAAGAGAGGAAAATAAATGTAGCCAACTAGGAATAGAAGGAAAATTTCTCACTTGGCAAAGGACATCTATGAAAAAACCTACAGCTAACATCATACTCAATTGATGAAAGATTCAATGCCTTCTCCCTAAGCAAGTGGAACAAGACAAAGATGTCAGCTCTCATCATTTCTATTTAATATTGTCCTGGAAGTATTAGCTAGGGAAATAAACTAACAATAAGAAATAAAAGGCATCCAGATTGAAATGAAGTAAATCTTTCCTTATTCACAGGTGATGTTTGTCTGTGTGGAAAATCCTTTAGAAAATGTAAAAAGCTACTAGAAAAATTAGTAAGAATAATTCTAGAACACATGATGAATATAGGAAAATCAATTCTATTTCTACACACAGCAGAGAAAAATCTTAGCAAAAAAAATTAGAAACTGAAATTGATCATAAGAAACCATCAACAGATATGAAATAGTAGATATATTTCTTTTTAAAGATTTCATTTATCTATTTGACAGATCACAAGGCAGAGAGGCAGGCAGAGAGAGAGGGGGAAGCAGGCTCCCTGCTGAGCAGAGAGCCCAATGCGGGGCTCGATCCCAGGACCCTGAGATCATGACCTGAGCCGAAGGCAGAGGCTTTAACCCACTGAGCCATCCAGGTGCCCCTAAAATAGTAGATACATTTCTGACAAAAGATTTGCAAGTCATGTACCCGGAAAACTACGACACATTGCTGAGAGAAGTTGAAGAAGACCTGTGTAAATGGAGAGACATACGGTGTTGATCACAAAATCTGTTTCATTAAGATGCCAGTTCTCCAGAGGGAGGAGTTAAGATGGTGGAGGAATATGTCTTGTCTTGTCCCTCTAATACAGCAAGATAGTTATCAATCATTCTAACACCCGAGGAATCAATTAGAAGTCAGAGAGAACAAATGCTGCAAGTCTACAAGTAGATAAGCAACAACCTCTTGGAAGATGGGAGGTGTGGAGACTTGAATCCCGTATGATATGGCTGTGGATGTGGCAGAGGGGAGGGAGCCTACTTATATATACTATATATACTATATATATCATTGTTTCCTTTCATTGGTTTTTAATTTTATATACTCATTTTTTCTTATTTTGGGATCTAGTTTCTTTTAACAGACCAAAACATAGCCAAGATCTAGTTTTTTTGTTGTTGTTATTGTTGTTTTTTCTTTTTCTTTCTTTTCTTTTCTGGACAGAATGATGAGATTGAGAAATTCACCCCAAAAGAAGAATAGGAGGTTGTACTCAGAGCCAGGGATTTAATCAATACAGATATAAGGAATATGTCTGAACTAGAATTTAAAACAATGATTATAAGGATACTGGCTAGGCTTGAAAAAAGGATAAAAGACACACGATAATCCTGGGAAATAGAGATAAAAGAACTAAAATCTAGTCAGGCAAAAATTCAAAATGGTATAAGTGAGATGCAGTCCCAAGTGGAAGCCATAAAAATGAGGGACGAAACAGAAGATTGAGTCAGTGACACAGAAGATAAAATTATGGAAAATAATGAAGTCGAAAAGAAGAGGGAAAGAGAACTGTTAGATCACAAAGGTAGACTTAGGGAACTCAGCAGTTCCTTAAAGTGAAACGATATCTGTATCATAGGAGTCCCAGAAGAAGAAGAGTGGGAAAGAGGATCAGAATAGCTGAGAACTTTCCTAATCTGGGGTAGGAAACGCATTCGTGTCCAGAGAACTCTCCTCAAAAACAGGTCAACTCTATGACATAGCATAATGAAATGTGCAAAATACAAAGATTAAGAGAATTCTGAAAGCAGCTCTGGAAGAGTACTTAACCTACAAGGGTACACACATAAGGCTGGCCTCAGACCCATCCGGAGAGACCTGGCAGGCCAGAAAGGACTGGCATGATATTTTCAATGTGCTAAATGGAAAAAATATGCATCCAAGAATACTTTATCCAGCAAGTCCATCATTCAGAATAGGAGAGATACAGCAGTTCCAAGACAAACAAAAACTAAAGGAATTTGTGAGCACCAAACCAGCCCTGCAAGAAATATTAAAGAGACCCTTTGATCAGAAAGAGACCAAAAGGGCGCCTGGGTGGCTCAGTTGGTTGAGCTACTGCCTTCGGCTCAGGTCATGATCCTTGAGTTCTGGGATTGAGTCCCACATTGGACTCCCAGCTCCACGGGGAGTCTGCTTCTTCCTCTGACCTTCTCTCCTCTCATGCTCTCTCTTACTTTCTCTGTCTCTCAAATAAATAAATAATAAAATCTTTAAAAAAAAAAAAAAGAAAAAGAAAAAAAGTGACCAAAAGTAAAAAAGACTGGAAAGGAACAGAGACCCCATCTATAGGAACAGCAACTTTACAGGCAAAACAATGGCACTAAATTTGTATCTTTCAATAATTACTCAATAATTATCTTTCAATAATCTTTCAATAATGTAAATGGACTCAATGCTCCAATCAAAAGACATGGTATCAAAATGGATAAGAAAACACGATCCATCGATATGCTGCTTAAAAGAGACTCATTTTAGACCCCAGGACACCTCCAGATTGAAAGTGAGGGGTAGAGAACTGTTTGTCATGCTAATGGACATCAAAAGAAAATGAGTAGCCATATTTATATCAAACAAATTAGATTTTAAGCCAAAGACTGTAATAAGAGACGAATAAGGACACCATAGCCTAATAAAGGGGTCTATATAAAAAGAAGATCTAAGAATTGTAAATATTTATGTCCCTAACCTGGGAACAGCCAAATACACTAATCAATTAATAATAAACTTATACTTATTGATGATAATGGAATAGCAGTAGGGGACTCTAACGTGCTACTCACAACAATGGACAGATCATCTAAGCAGAAGATCAACAAGGAAACAAAGGTTTTGAATGACACACTGGACCAAATGGACTTAACAGACATTTTCAGAGCATATCATCCTACATCAGCAGAATACATATTCTTTTTGACTGCACATGGACCCTTCTCCAGGATAGTTCACATACTGGGTCACAACTCAGGGCTCAACTGGTATAAAAAGTTTGAGATCATACCATGCATATATTCAGACCATAATGGTATGAACTTGAAGTCAACCACAGGAAAAAATTTGAAAAGACCACAAATACATGGAGGTTAAAGAATATCCTACTAAAGAATGAATGGGCCAATGAGAAAATTAAGGAAGAATTTAAAAAATACAAGGAAGCATCTGAAAATGAGCACACAACAGTTCAAAACCTTTAGGATGAAGCAAAGTTGGCCCTAAGAGGGAAATATATAGCGATACAGGCCTTCCTCAAGAAGCAAGCAAAGTCTTGGGGTGCCTGGGTGGCTCAGTGGGTTAAAGCCTCTGCCTTTGGCTCAGGTCATGATCTCAGGGTCCTGGGATTGAGCCCTGCATCGGGCTCTCTGCTCAGCAGGGAGCCTGCTTCTCCCTCTCTCTCTGCCTGCCTCTCTGCCTACTTGTGATCTCTCTCTCTCTCTCTCTCTGTCTCTCTATCAAATAAAGTCTTAAAAAAAAGAAAGACCAAAACAAATTTTCTTCATGGTTAAACATAAGAAATTCAAGTTTGAAAATACTGCAGGCAGTATAACTTGTAAAATGCTTAGAAATAAGCAAAATTCAACAAATATAGGGCATAAAGATACATTCAAATTTGATTAATTTATAAAATTATTTAATCAAGCAAGGGTATGATAAAGGAAAATTCTGGATTGGTTGTTCCTGGAAAGAGCAAATGAAAGCAGAGAGATAAGTTGGGAAGGAAAGCACGGGAATATGACTATTCATAATATTATTGTACTGAATGTTAGGTTATGTATAAATGTGTAAATAATGGCCATCAAAAAGTGATATTAGCCAAGAATTGTTAATTAATTCAGTTCTATATAGCTGGGGTATCACAAATAAAAATTTTAAGGAAGACAGAAAACAAGATCACAAAAGAATCATAGTGTGTTTCCACTTGTGAAGGTTCAATAACAGGCAATATTGAATTATATTATTTAGGAAGGCATACAACAGTAAAAATATATGAATAAAGAAGTATGCAATTCTTGCAAAGTTAGGATAATATTTGCTCTAGGAGGTGGGGAATGAGTTTGTGAAAGGACAAATGAGAGATGTTGGCAGCACATATATTTTATTTCTTAACCCTTGGCCTTTGGGTGATCTCTTGTAATTATTTCTGCTGTACATATCTGATTATAAATATATATGTACACACATATATGTATATACGTATATATACATACATATATGTGTGCACACACGTATATATCACAATTTAAAAGGAAAAGCACTGTTTGTATTTTTTTCTTTAAGTGTCTGATAAATGCCTAAATTTGTTCAAAATTTCTGTAGATTTATTGATCTTTGTTTTCTTGATGTTAATAGGAACTTGCTTAGGAATATGCCTACCATAATGAAGGACTGGTCAGTTTCCCCCTGCAGGTCTTTCCATTCCTGCTTTTTCTCTTTTGAGGTTATGTAACTAGATGCATAACTTTATGCATCTAAAGACCTTCCTGGTGAATCAGATCTTTTGACTTTAGATAAAAAATTTCTCTATCCCTAATGAAGTCAATTTAATTTTTTTATGGTATATCATCCAACCAGCTGTCTTTAGGTTAGTATTTGCCTATTATGTATTTTAACATTCTTTTCTTTTCAAGCTTCCTGTGAAGAGAAGATTTGAGGTGCCTGTGTTAGTCTGCTCAGGCTGTTATAACAAAATACTACTGGCTGGGTATCTTAAGCAATAGAAATTTATTTTCTTACTGTTCTGGAGGCATGGAGTCCAAGATCAAGGTGCCAGTAGGGTTGATGCTGCAGCTGAGGTCGAAGAGGTTGCTGCCTGTGTTTTCCTCAAGGATTTTGATGGATTCCTGTCTCACCTTGAGCTCTTTCATCCATTTTGAGTCTATTTTTGTGTTTAGTGTAAGAAAATGGTCCAGTCTCACTCCTCTGCATGTGGCTGTCCAATTTTTCCAACACCCTTCGTTGAAGAGGCTGTCTATTTTCCTTTGGACATTCTTTCCTGCTTTGTCAAAGATTAGTTGACCAAGAGCTGAGGGTCCATTTCTAAGGTCTCTATCTGTTGCATTCATCTATGTGTCTGTTTTTGTGCCAGTACCATGCTGTCTTGGTGATTACAGCTTTGTAATAAAGCTTGAAGTCTGGAATTGTGATGCCACCAACTTTGGTTTTCTTTTTCAACATTCCTCTGGTTATTTGGGGTCTTTACTGGTTCCATATATACATTAGGATTATTTGTTCCATTTCTTTGAAAAAAGTTGATGGTATTTTGATAGAGACTGCATTAAATATGTAGATTGCTTTAGGTAGCATAGACCTTTTCAAAATATTGTTCTTCCAATCCATGAGCATGGAACGTTTTTCCATTTCTTTCTGTCTTCCTCAATTTCTTTCATGAGCACTTTGTAGTTTTCTGAGTACAGATTCTTTGCCTTTGGTTAGGTTTATTCCTAGGTATCTTATGGTTTTGGGTGCAATTGTAAATGGAATCGACTCCTTAATTTCTCTTTCTTCTGTTTTGCTGTTCGTGTATAGGAATGCAACTGATTTCTGTGCATTAATTTTATATCCTGA
>CM052800.1:162849673-162885792 GCA_028533885.1 Nasua narica | reverse complement strand
AGAAGTGGTATATATATTCAATGGAATACTATGCAGCCATCAAGAGAAATGAAATCTTTCCTTTTGCAATGACATGGATGGAACTAGAGGGTATTAGGCTAAGTGAAATAAGTCAGTCAGAGAAAGGCAATTATCACATGATCGCTCTGATATGAAGAATTTTGAGAGGCAGGGCAGGGGGCCGTGGGGGGGTGGGGAGAGAAATGAAACAAGATGGGATGGGGAATGAGACAAACCATAAGAGACTCCTAAACTCACGAAACAAACTGAGGGTGGCTGAGAGGTGGGGGTGGGGGTAGGCTCATGGACATTGGGGAGGGTATGTGCTAAGGCCAATGCTGTGAAATGTGTAAGCCTGATGATTCACAGACATGTATCCTGGGGCAAATAATGCATAATATATTAATAAAAATTTTTTAAAAAAAAGAAAATGAGGGCAGTACCACATACAAACACTGCATAACTGAGGTCCAGAGTCAAAAAAATCTGGAGGAATCAAATTATGTCACCAATCTTGTAAGTGCGCTTGGAGATAGAGACTTCCAGGGGAGACTTTAGCTTCCACCATAGCCTCACGGGAGAATATTCACTATACACAGAGAGATCCACCCAAGTCGTTCATGGAGTTTTGATCTAGAGAAACTGAAATAACAAATGCAACATGTTTTAAGACACTGAATTTTGAGGCAATTTGTAATGCAGCAGTTGGTAATATACTTATTATATGCATAAATAGGAATGTATCCCTTCTAAAGAAGTCAGGTAATTGTATAGCTAATCTACCAGAAAGAGTTCTTTTTTTTTTTTAAGATTTTATTTATTTATTTGACAGAGAGAGGGAGAGAGAGAGAACGAGCAGGGGGCATGGCAAGCAGAGGGAGAAGGAGAACAGGCTCCCACTGAGCAGGGAGCCTGATGCAGGGCTTGATCCCCGGACCCTGGGATCATGACCTGGGCTAAGGCAGCCACTTAACCACCTGTGCCACCCAGGCACTGAAGGCAAGTTTGTTTCTAACTCAGTGCTTTCATTCTTTTTTGCAACACTGTGTTCTACTGATAAGAAACAATTTACCCAACAGAAAGAAACTACATAAGCAAGGGATGCCTGGGCCTGGGATTGTGTGAGGTTGTCTTAGAGGCGTCTGCATAATAGCCAAAGTCATTTTTAAATATTAGAGTTTTTTTCAGTAACTATGGAAAGTTATTTAAATGAATACCCCAGATCATTTTCCAGAGCAGATGACTAGCACGCCCACAAGATAATGTTTTGCAGGTTCTAGTAAACACGTGTGTTTTTTTTTTTCCTCTTTAGTCTTGGATCATATTACATTTGCCTCTTGTTAACCTTTTAATCTTACTTGTGTTTTTACTCCACTTTACATTTTGTTTTAAATCTTCTTTTCAAATATGCACCTGCAGATTTTACTTTAGTTATACACAAGTATATTTCAGCATACTAGTGAGAGGCCCATGGTGCCCAGTGAACACAGCACATTCAGCAAGAAGCCTTTACTTTTCTTTCCCATGCTGTACCACAGCACCTTCAAAGGGAGCCCTAAGAACTCTGTTAAAAGAATGTGACCTCCAATAGCTCAGACTTGGATTCCTGGTGCAGAATGTTGAAATAATGAATAATTCTTCAGGAGAACCAATGACTTTTTTTTTTATGGGACATGGAAAAATATGATGGTCACAGATGGGACACTATGTAATGTATGCCCACATCTGCTCACTGTGAAATGAACTGTTCTGTCATTTTATGAGTCAATTTTATTTGCGCAAAAGATGAATAATTAAGATAGCTGGATTGTAAGAGTTTGATGTAAAATGAAGCTTAACTCTGTCAGGAGAAAATAAGAGGAAGCCAGTAGAGATTCACAATGACACACATTGCTTATTTTCATGGTTGACTTCATCATCTCGAATATACAACAATAAACACACAAGAGCCACTAAAGCATAGAAACTGTAGTAAGGGTATCTAAGATCCTGAGTAAATACACTTCTGTCTCCTGAATTCTTTAGGACATTGCATGTAGTTCTAGAATCATTTGATCATATATCCTTAGAGTGCATACTTTTCTGATAGTAAACTGTTGAAAGATCACCTAAATTTCTTTTGCCTGTATTTTAGTACACAATCCATTCTGATCAAAATGATTATAAACTATCAGTACATAATAATTCATAATCTATTTTTTGCATTTATACACATTTAAGATGATGGATGGATCATTAACGAACATGCCAAATAAGAGGTATTATAATAGTAACTAAAAAAGTGAAGTTCAAAAGTAATTAATGATTATGGACAACAGAAGTTGTCAAACAGCAAGATTGAATCATAATGATGCTAATATTTAACTGAGGACACATAGGTTAAATGCTAGGGCTATAAATAAAAGTGGAATACAGAAGATTGAAGGGAAAGAGAAACAGAGTGCATTTTAAATGTATTAGGCCAGAAAAATCAAAAGACATTTGTGTAAATATTTAACATCTTGATATTAATTACTTCAACTAATTCTACAGCATCAGACTATCTCAAGTGTCTGGATTAAAAAGTGATACTATCTTTAATGTAGAGGTGGAAATACCTTAGTTAATTATTAGATACTTGGACCCTTTAAAATATATCAGAAATACTATTTTAATTTGGCAGAGAATTTTGAATGATTCTTTGAAGTTAAAATGGTCCATAACTGTGTTGAATATGGGAATTGTGCTTCTAACACACCCAGATACATATGGAATTGGGGTCAAGGAAAAGAGTTTCTAAAGTATGAGTCACATTTGAGCTTGAAACTGCAAATGAATATGAATATAAGCCACTTTTTAGCTGTATCCCTGAATATAAAAAAAGTCACATAATTATTATCTTTTAGGGACAATACAGATACAGTGAATCAAATTAAAACTTTAATGAGTTAAGATAACTAATTCGAACTGAAATAATCAGGTACTATGTTGTTATTTATTTCATTTCTATAAAGAAGATGCACTCGGAATTAGGGTGCCATACAATACTCACAGAATTTGACTTTGGAGGGAATGAAAGGACATTCTGCCTGCATAATATCCATACTATCTATTTCTCTCAATGTTAATATCATTGATGTGTCTCATTGGTCACACTTTACAGTTAAAAAATTAGAGTTCACTCTTGACATGCAAATGCTTTAGATACAAACATGCTGGACCACTACTAAAAAAATCTAGTAATGAATCAAAGGGCCAAGAAGTGACAAAATACAGTTATTAAGGTAAGGAAGCATTTTTGAGAAGTATGGTTGTGGGATTTGGTCTTGGGTTTTTGCAGTGGGGTGATGATTTTAAAAAGACAGCAGAGCAGCATCACTGCCAAGGACCAAGAACATGTACATAGGTCATGAGATTCCCTGAAAACCTAATTAATCTACTGTACTCTTTGCTAAAGCATCTGAAAAGAAATTCTCAAGTAAGTGCTATATTCAACTGTTATTCCACCTAATATTAACCATGCACTTTTTGGGTTGTGTCTATGGGAAGAACTAGTATCTTTATTCAAGTGCATCTTTTTAGAATCAAAGCCTGTTTTGACATTTAGAGACAGGGACCAAGGTGGTGACATGAGAGACTCTTGAACTTCCCTCCTTCCAAGGACATAGCAAAGGCACAACTGCACACAGAACAATTCTGAAGTTCAAGAGAACTTCAGAAACTAGCTGACTGGTTCCTGGATACTAGATGAATGAGAAAATATCCACATCAAAATGGGTAGGAAAGACTGAGACACCATCTCACTATAAACCCCAACCCCAGCACAGTATCATACAAATAGGAGACAGCCCCCAATTCCCAGCTTCTGCCTGAGGAACTAAGGGCTTGGGTCACACGTACGGCATCCCATTTTTTGAGACTCCCAATGAGCCCCCAAACAACTAGCTCTGAAAGCCAATAGGAATGGAGTGCGAAAGACCCAAGGGACTACAGCAAATAAAGAAGCAATTCCTAATGGGTCTCTTCCCATCTATACCCAGGACCTCACGCACAGGGAGCGGGTAAATATGCCCATCTCTAAGTCCATCCCTGGAAGGGGTTTGATTGCAACTCTGCAAGCAGTTGCCTGAGGGTATGATATCTAGTTAGAATGCAACTTGGTGCTGACTGTAATCCTTCTAGGAGCCTGAAAGAGCCAGTGTGCACTTCCAGCAACTTCTCCCTCCAGCTCTCTCCAATAATAAAACCAAATCACCAGTATCTTCCCTTAAGGAGCTTATCAACACACCTACCTCTCAAACTTTACAGATGTCACCTGAGGGATGAACCCCAAATCGTCTAGCTCTGATCATCAATGGGGCTTGCACTCATTAGTCCCAGAGGACTAAAACAAATAAGCAGTTTTAACCAAATGCAGGAGTATTCCCTCTCAACCTTCTGGCCATATACCCAGAACTTAATAGAAATTATGTTTCTCTAGATGACCATATGCTTAGGGCACAAACACATGCATACCAAACCAGAAAAAAAAAAAAAAGCAAGGCCAATCCAAAATGAAATTCAAATAGCTTTTGAATGTTAGAATAAATATAACTGTATTTTTCATGAAAACTAGAACATGAGCTAAAACCACTTTTTTCTGAACCTGCAGGATACTAAAAATTATTTGTACATATATATATCCATCAACTGCTCTTACACATAAATAAAAAATTAATTTCTTTAATATTTATGCTATTAAATAGTTTTCAGTTAGAATTTGTGATGTAGGTATTTTGCTTAGTTTCAATTAAGAGCAAAGGAAACTATCTTTTAATGTTAACTTAAGTGTGACAAATAGCTAATTAAATAAGTCTATCCTACAAATTTGGGTGAATTTAACAATGTAAGAAAATAATATAACTTGCCATATTAATAGAATAAAAATGATTATTTAAAACAGAAAGGAAAAAAGTTATAGAACTCCACACATTTTTATTATTTAGAAAACATGCAGAATTACTCTAACAAATACTTAGAAAATTTACCAAGATAGACCATATTCTAGGCCATACAACAATTCATACAAATTTTAAAAAATGAAGTCAAATAAAGGGTGTTCACTAACCATAATGAAATTAAGAAATCAAAAATGGAATTATAACTGGAAAACCCTCAAGTACTTAGAAATTAAGCAATACAATTCTAAATAACACATACTAGCCTTTGCACTTAGCAAAAGAAATTAGCAGTGTAGAAGTTGAGAAGATCATATGAAGTTTTTCCTGTTTGTAGATTAGTGTGTATGCTTAGAAAAATCTAAGAAATGAACTAAAAAATAAGTTAGGTAGAGACAAAATTAATATACAAAAATAAGTAGTGCTTACATGTACAAACCATGACACATTAGAAGACTAATGGTGGTAAAGGTTTCATTTATAGTAGTAATTTAGAAAGAATCTCCAACCAAATTTCACTAAAAAATGTGCAAAAACCTCTATGAAGAACATCTTTAAATAATCCTGAAAATGCACCTGGACAAATGGACAATCTATCATATTCTTAAAAGGGAAGATCCAATAAAAGAACAGTGTTAATGTTATTCTCCAGCAAACTATAAAATACTTATGATTCCACTATAAATATGTCCACTAATTTTTCACCTTAGTCCTAGACAAATTGATCCTTAAAAGGCACAATTACTAATTTGAAGAAGCAAAATAGCCTGGAAAATTCTGAAAAATAAGAGCAAGGATATATCGGGATATACTAGCTCTATTCAATATTCACTAGTCCGCAAAACCTCATTAATGAAAACAAGGTACCAGGGAAAGACACCTGGTCAAACAGACTAATACATTCAATTAGAAACTCCAGAAATAAAAAAAAAAAAAAAAAAGAAACTCCAGAAATAGCACCTAATATATAAGAGAATTAAGTATAAAATACAGATGTTATTTCGGTGGACTATTTTCCATATATGCTTTTATGAAAACTACTTATTTATAAGAACAATTTTGCAGTGTATTAATTCAAATTAACATTAGAAGGAACTGGAAAAAATCCCAGTTTAAAAAGAGTGAATAGAAAATATTAATAGGCAGTTTATTCAAGGTGACAACCAAATGCCTTGCAGATATAGGAAAAGATGGTCAAGCTCACTAGTCATTAGAAAATATTAACAGTGGTGAAATGCCACTTTATATCTACTATTTAGGCAAAACTAAGAAACATATTACCAATGGCTGAATGCGGAAACCATTTTTCTATACTATTGGTTTGAGTAAAATGTTTTGCAGATATTTTAGAGAACATGTCTGTCGGTGAAATTCAGAATGCACTCATCATATCCTCACTCTTGGGTACATTTCCCAGAGAAACTGTTGCTGTTCCTAGGGCTCAGTGTTAATAGGAAGATGTTCATGTCAGCGTCTCTTATAGTTAATAAGAAAGTAAATTAATATAATATATAATGTGTTGTATGCATATATAAAATACCCCACAGCCATTAGGAGATCTGAAAACCCAGCATTGCACATCAGATCACTGGAGCAAATGTGTTTGGGAGGGATATGCATTAGGCTCAGAAACGAGGGATAAATAAGGAGCAAGCTTTCAATGATTATTGGAATAGTGTGTCATAAGGTGAGGAATATGATCATCTCAAATCTCTACATCTCAGGGGTGCCTGGTTGGCTCAGTGAGTTAAGCCTCTCTGCCTTCAGCTCAGGTCATGATCTCAGGCCCCTGGGATCGGGACCCGCATCGGGCTCTCTGCTCAGCAGGGAGCCTGCTTCCCCCCCTCTCTCTGCCTGCTTGTGATCTTTCTCTCTCTCTGTCAAATAAATAAATAAAATTTAAAAAAATCTCTATTTCAGGTAAATATAAAACCTTTTTATAAAAAATCCTATGGATCGAGATGTTTGATTTGGCAAAAATATCTAGTTTCTTATTTCGCTTCTTTTTGTTTTCTTCCTGACATCCAATTGATGCGACAGAGTACTATAAAAATAAGAATCATTTACTGAAGTCAAAAAAGCTTGAAAAGTTGTAGAAAAGTCATCAGGTCATGGGCACCATTAGGATGCTCGATAGGATCCAAGGCATCTAGGATCAGGCTGATGGAGATGAGTACTATGGTTACATAGTAGTTCTGAAAATAGGTTTCCTACCAAAACTATGGACAAGTCACACAACCAGAGACAGCAGGATCTAATAGGTCTTCAAATCAATCAGTTTTAGACTTTGGGAAAGTTGTGTCCTTTTCTCGCTATCATAGCGGTAAGATCTAGCCCTTGTCCTCAAGGCAAAGACACAAAGACACAATGATAACGTAAATTACATAAAGATTTGCCATAGGGATTCGCAGAATGGGCATTAGTGTCAGGCAAAGAAGTAAAACAAGACCTAGTTCCCATTTGGCTACTTCAAAGGACAAGACTTATGCATTTCTAGAACATGCATTCCTCCAACATACATTTCCCATTTACCTAAAGACAAGCCGACCTGTTTACATATCCAAGTGTCCACCCCTAACCACTGGCTTCCCATATGGGTTCAGTCAGTGCAGCCTCTACCTTGTATGGAAATTTTCTATTTATTGTCAGAAAACAGACAGTGATTAGGAGACATTTCTGCTCTAAATATTGTGCAACTTAAGCTCTTGTTTCATGAAAATTAAACAGGTACAAAAATCACGGAATATTTGAATAAACCAGTAGCATGAAAGAAAATCATTAGAAAAATCCCAAGAACTGAAATAGCAGTGTACTTTAATAAAAACAGTATCCTCAGAAGAATAAAAAGATACCACAAACTAAAAAAAAATAAAGCCCAAAAACCATAATTTCATGAGAAAAAAGAAACAAATGACTTAGCTTGAAGAAGTGAAAATTTAAAAAATAAAAAGCAGAATATAATGGAAAGATTGACTATCAGGAGTATGGAAATAGACTAAATAATGGGCTGGAAGGAATTCTCAGGATTTATAATAAAAGAAGATAATGTTAATCAGCACAAAGTTAAAGGTTGTGAACATAGATTCTGATTACCCTAACTGCCTAATTGGAGCTCCAAAATAAGAGACCGAGGGGAAGAGGAGAGAAAAACATACGGCAAGAACGTTTTCCAGAGTTGAAGCAGGACATGAATCGACAGCCAAAAAATCTTCCACAAGTTGCCTTATAGGAAAACTTAAACAAGCCTGTACCTGATCATGGTCTGATTATATGAGGAAAATGATTTTTTAAAAAAAGAAGAAGACAGCTCATAAGAATGCAAATCAAAAATAGGGGCAGAGGGTCTGAACAGATATTTTTCCATAAAAGGTGTACAAATGTCCACTAGACTGATGGAAAAACGTCCAACATCAATGATCATCAGGGAAGTGCAAATTAAAATCACAATGAGGTCACCTCACACCTATCAGAATGGCTAAAATCAACAACACAAGAAACAACAAGTGTTTGCCAGGATGTGGAGAAAAGGGAACCCTCATGCACTTTTGGTGAGAATTCAAGCTGGTACAGCTGCTGTGGAAACAACTTTTTTAGAGTTTCCTCAAAAAATTAAAAATAGAACCACCCTAGGGTCCAGTAATTCCACTATGGGGCATTTACCCAAAGAAAACAGAAACACTAATTTAAAAAGATATATGCACCCCTCTGTTTACTGTAGCATTTTTTATAATAGCCATGATATGGAAGCAACCCAAGTATCCATCCATATGAATGAGAAAAAATATGTGGTGTGTACACACACACACATACATGCACACACACAATATAATATTAATCAGCCATATCAAAAAAAGAATCGAGGTCTTGCCATTTGCAACAGCATGGGTGGACTTAAAAGGTATAATGCAAGTAAGTTAAGTCAGAGATGGAAAAGCTAATACCACAGGATTTCATTTATATGTGGAATTTAAGAAACAAAGGAAAAGAGACAAAAAGAGTCTTGAAGTTTTTAATTCCAGTTCCTTAACATAGAGTTATAGTAGTTTCAGATGTACAATACAGTGATTCCATACTTCCATACATCGTGAAGTGCTCATCATGCACTCCTTATGCATGTACAAGTGCACTCCTTAAACCTCACCACTTTTTTTTTTTAAATATTTTATTTATTTATTTGAGAGAGAGAAAGTGAGAGAGAGCATGAGAGGAAAGAAGGCCAGAGGAAGAAGCAGACTCCCCGTGAAGCTGGGAGCCTGATGTGGGACTCGATCCCGGAACTCAAGGATCATGACCTGAGCCAAAGGCAGTTGCTCAACCAACTGAGCCACCCAGGCGCCCAAACCTCACCACTTTTTAAACCCACCCCTCTACCCACCTTTTGGTAACCATCAGATTGGTCTCTATTATTAAGTCTGTTTCTTGGGGCACCAGGTGGGTCTGTTAGGCGTCTGCTTCAGCTTAAGCCCTGATCCCAGGGTTCTGGAACTGAGTGCCGTATCAGGCTCCCAGCTCAACGGGAAGCCTGCTTCTCCTTCCCCCACTCCCTCTGCTTCTGTTCTCTCTCTCGCTCTTTCTCTGTCAAACAAATAAACAAAATTTTTAAAAAGTCTGTTTCTTGACTTGTCTATTATGCTTTCCCTTTGCTTCTTTGTTTCTAAATTTCCACGTAACTGGAATCATGTGGTATTCGTCTTTCTCTGACTTATTTCGCTTGGCATTATACTCTTTAGGCCCATCCACGTCAGGGCAAATGGCAAGATTTCATTCTTTTTTATGGCTGAATAATATGCCGATGTATACGCAATAGATGTATTATTCTTTATTCATTTATTAATGGATGGACACGGGCTGCTTCATTTCTTGGCTATTGTAAATAATGCTGCTATAAACAAAGGGGTGCATGTATCCCATTGAATTTGTGTTCTTGTATTCTTTGGGTAAATACCCTGTAAGTGCAATTTCTGGATCATAAGCTAGTTCTATTTTTAATTTTTTGAGCAACCAACATACTGTTTTCCATGCTGGCCGCCCCAGCTTGCATTCCCACCAACAGTGCATGAGTGTTCCTTTTCCTTCACATCCTTACCAGTACCTATTGTTTCCTATGGTATTGATTTTAGCCATTCTGACACTTGTGAAGTGATATCTCATTGTGATTTTGATTTGCATTTCCCTAGTGAACAGTGATGGTGAGCATCTTTTCACAGTTTGTTGGCCATCTGAATATCTTCTTTAGAAAAACCTCTGTTCCTTTCTTCTGCTCATTTTCTTTTTTAAGATTTTTTTATTTATTTGAGAGGAGGGGGGAGAGAGAGAAAGAGAGAGAGAAATCACAAGTAGGCAGAGAGGCAGGCAGAGAGGGAGGGAAGCAGACTCCCTGCTGATCAGAGAGCCCGATGAGGGGCTCGATCTCAGGACCCTGAGATCATGACCTGAGCCAAAGTCAGAGGCTTTAACCCACCGAGCCACGCAGGTGCCCCATCCTCTGTTCATTCTTAATTGGATTATTTGGCTTATGGGTGTTGAGTTTAAGTTCTTGATATATTTTGGATACTAGCCCTTTAACAGATATGTCGTTTACAAATATCTTCTCCACCTCATTGGTTGTCTTAGTTTTCTTATTTCCTTCACTGTGCAGTAGCTTTTTATTTTGATGTAGTTCCAACAGTTTATTTTTGTTCTTTTGTTTCCCTCGCCTCAGGAGACATATCTAGAAAGAAGTTGCTGTAACTGATGTCAAAAAGTTACTGTCTGGGGGCACCTGGGTGGTTCAGTTGGTTGAGCAACTGCCTTCAGCTCAGGTCATGATCCTTGAGTTCCGGGATTGAGTCCCGCATCGGGCTCCCAGCTCCACGGGGAGCCTGCTTCTTCCTCTGACCTTCTCTCCTCTCATGCTTTCACTTTCTCTCTTTCTCAAATAAATAAATAAAATCTTTTAAAAAAAAAGTTACTGTCTGGGATCTCTTCTTGGATTTTTAATAGCTTCAGGTCTCACATTTAGGTCTTTAATCCACTTTAAATTTATTTTTGTGTATGGTGTAACAAACTGGTCCAGTTCAATTTTTGTATGTTGCTGTCCAGCTTTTCCCAACACCATTTTTTGAAGGGACTGTCTTTTTCCCATCAGATATTCTTTCCTGCTTTGTTAAAGATTGATGGTGTAATCGTGGGTTTATTTCTGGATTTTCTATTCTCTTCTATTGATCTAGGTGTCTATTTTGGTGCCAGTACCATACTGTCTTAATCATTACATTTTTGTAATATAATGTGAAGTCTGTAATTTTGTCTCCAGTTTTGCTTTGCTTTTTTAAGACTGCTTTGGCTATTTGGGGTCTTTTGTTATTCCATACAAGTTTTAGGGTTCTTTGCTCTAGCTCTGTGAAAAATGCTGTTGGCATTTTAGTGGAGATTGCAGAAATGTGTAAATTGCTTTGGGTAATATAGATATTTTAATGATATTTGTTCTTCCATGAGCATGGAATGTCTTTCCACTTCCTTGTGTTATCTTGAGTTTCTTTCATTAGTATTTTATAGTTTTCACAACACAGGTCTTTCACCTCTTTGGTTAGGTTTATACCTAGGTATCTTCTTATTTTGGGTGCAATTACAGATGGGATTATTTTAATTTCTCTTTCTGTGGCTTCATTATTGGTGTATAGAAATGCAATAGATCTCTGTAGATTTTGTATCCTGTGACTTTAGTCCATCAGTTCTAACAGTTTTTTGGTGGAGTCTTTAGGATTTTCTATGTAGAGTATGATGTCAACTGCAAATAGTGAAAGTTTTACTTCTTCCTGATTTGGGTTCCTTTTACTTCTTCTTGTTATCTGATTGTTGTGTAGGACTTCCAGTAGCATGTGGAACAAAAGTGGTGAGAGTGGACATCCTTGTCTCATTGCTCACCCAAGGAGAAAGGGTCTCAGTTTTTCCCCATTAAGGGTGATGTTAGCTGTGGGTTTTTCCACCGATAGCCTTTATTATGTTGAGGTATGTTCCCCCAAACATACTATTAAATACAGAGAACAAACTGGTGATTGCCAGAGAGGAGTAGAGGGGGTAAGTAAAGGGTTGGGTAAATAGACAGAGGGAATTAAGAGTACACTTATGATGTTGAGCACCAAATAATGCACAGAATTGTTAAATCATATTGTACACCTGAAACTAATATAACTCTGTGTGTTAATTTTACTTCAACTTAAAAAATTAAAAAAAAAAGAGTGGAAATCTCTTTTGTTTCCAACAGGGCTATTCTGGGTATGTCTGTGGGGAAATTTCTCAGAGAGATTAACAATTAAATCATTAGACTAAGTTAAGCAGATTGCTCTCAAATATGCATTGGCCTCATCCAATACATTGAGAACCTGAACAGAACAAAAAGTTCAGAGAAAATTTCCTCTCTGCCTGTCTTTGAGTTGGGACATTGGTCTTTTGTCTTTGAACTCAGACTGAAATCTACACCATCAGCTCTCTTAATTCTCAGCCTTTTAGGCTCAGGCAAAAATCATACCATTGGCTCTTCAAAGTTTCCAGCTACACACATCACACAAGTGTGATGGGATCTATCTATATCCTAGTTTTAAATGAGCCCATCTATATTCAAGTGTGATGGCAAAATATGTTTAGACGTCTAGAAGGCAGAAGTTTACAAGCCAAATAGTTCTGTCTTTTTTGTAAGCACTTAGAAAATGATTAAAACATGAACATAGTTCATTTATTTCTTCAATGTTTATTAAGTGTTGCTTATGTTTACATCCTATAGTAGCCCATATTCAAGATTCCCATCCTGGTTCTTGATGTACTGTCCTTGAAATATATTGTACTTTATTCACTCTTCTTGTGATGAAGTGAGATGATAAAACCCCTGTGTGTTGAAACCAAGTGCGGTGAATGACTAGGCACTGTGACTAGTGTTAGGCTACTATTGACCTTTGACTACACGTCGGAAAGAAGATCATCTACTTCCCCACTGCTGTTGACCATCGGTAACTGAAACAGCAGATAGCAGGGCAGGGGGCCCCACAGGGACAGGACTACTGTAAAGTGTAAATTTATAAAATAATCTGATATAAGATTTACAGATTAACATACACGAACTGAGGAATGAAGCTTTTGAGATAAGCTTTGAAGCCTATTAGCATTCTATTTCAGACAGAGATTATTGGAAGAGAAACTACCCTCACATAGAACTTATTTTAATTAGAAATTTGAAGGTAGTCATTGTTAGGTTTACAAAAAACAAAACAAAACAAACCCTGAAAGTTTCCTTTCGCTAGGCTACAAAGATATAAAAAAAATCTTGGCAGTATAGAATATATTAATACTAAAATTTGAATTACAACATAATGAAAATAATAGGAAATACAAATAGCTACGCAGCCCCCTGCTCATGAACACCCTTCCCTCCATAAGTAACCAGGGCAAAATGGTTTGGCCACAAGTAAAATATCAAATTAGAAAGAAATATCAGAAAATATCAATATCAAAATATCAAAAAAGAGATAGAAAATATCAAAAAAAACCCTTCCATTATTTATATTTAAAAGATTTTAGAGCATAGAAATGGATGATACAGAATTGATTTTACAAGCCAACCTAAGTAATAAAAAACCTAGACACGGACAAGAAAAATAATGCATGCCTGCCTTTGTGAATATATTCACAAAGATCAAAATGAGTTACTAGCAGGTTTTATGACATTTCAAATGCACAAGATATTCAATGATCTCTTCTGTCTAACAGTAACTATTAGTGATAACTACATATTTATCAATAATGAAAGTAAATTAATTTTAAAAATCATAACCATTTTTAAAAATAAAGTAGATTTATGCGTATTGATATGAATATATTTAGAACACATATTTTGATGAGATACTCAAGGTATAAAATAGTATGTATGATATTATCCTTTTTGATAAATTTATCTGTGCACATATATTATCTATGCTAAAAATGTATATAAACAGACCGAATATGATGGTTTCCCAATGAATCAGAAATGTGTACGTCTTCCAAATTATTTGAATTTCTTACAAACATTTGTAAATTTCAATGTTGAAAACTGAACTCTTCACCAAAAGACTGTGTCAGAATAAGTACAGATTACATAAAGGGTATCGAGAGTACATTTTCCTTCTCATGGCTCAAATTCAAATGCCTTAAAAATATTTCAAGCTTATTCATATGAAAACATAAATCCCTTTGAGGACATAACATTATTCCTGTACTTCCTTAATGTTAATGTCTGAGGACTTCATGTGTGTATGACTCTCATGTTTTCAATATGAGCTGAAGTGTTTTACTAAAATTTCATCAACAACAGAGGCCAAGATTTGTTTCAAGGACTCTGATTTCTCTGTTGATGTTCTCAGCCTTGTTATTAATCCCACTGGAGGAAATAAAACTAAAATAATTACAGCTTAGTTGATAAATACCTCAAAATTTACAAAAACTCACACATTTTATTAAAAATTATTAAAATATCTAAACACGGCCCACAGTGACCTGCTTGGAGTGATCCTAATACACGTGTAATGATTAAAGAGATCCCACAGAATTAAGGCATAAAAATTGAAAGAAGAAATTTCCCTTAGCATTCTATGGATCATGCAATATGTTTTATTGATTTCATGAGAACTTAGGAAAAGCCCTTTGCTGAGACTTTTGGTACAGTTTATGCTTTGACTTCAAAATGTAAAATGTTGTTCACCAAAACTCAGGAGGTTTTCTAAAGAACAAATTCACTCTGGACATTGCCCATAAACTCTCTAATTCACTGTGCTTCATTTCACATAAGACCTTAGATTTCCTGGTAGCTGTTCAGCCTTTATACTTGATAGAGAAAAAGAGTTTTTGTAGATGACATAGTCATACCTTTACTTCGCCCCAGAGTGGCTAGGTTATCTTCCCTCCTCTGTATCCTCTATGTCCTCCCAGGACCTAAAATAATGAAATGGAAGAAATACTCCCTGAATATTAGGTCCCTTACAAAACAGAGGTTCATTTTGGTAATAGCAAAATAATATTTTTTCTCCCCAAAAATACATAACTTGTGAACAAAAATTATAAAAGGATTTTAATTTTTACATTAGAGCATAAATTAAAACAGCTTTGTGTGGACAAATCACTTTGGTGAGAAATTAATAAAGGTAATGAGATGATAAAGACTTATAACCTGTATTTGTGTGCTCTTTACAACACATCCAGCTTTGTGTGCACAGGCATGAATCTGTGCGTGCAAGGAATCATGCATTTTCTTACCTTTCTGCTCATAAGCTGGCATCAGGAAACTATATTCTAAGTGAAGAAATGCAAAATCTTGTTTCTTTATTTTTATTAACATTTTAATAACAAATTTCCGTCAAGCTAATTAACCATTTGTTTTAAGGGCCCTCACATTCAAAGACCCCCTTTCCAAATTAGCGGTGACCTCAAATGTGTTCCTAAAGTCACATGTTCCAAAAATCTGAAAAATTAAATATTTACTCTAATCCATAAAGGTCAGTGTTCTGCTCCATGCAGAACCCACGGTACTTTCTAATGTACAGATAGGAGAAAGTTATTTAGGAATCTATTCAGTTTGGATTCAGGGGCATATAGTGACGTACTGCACAGCCACTACCATGTACCATTAAGTCACTTGTGGCTGTTTCAGCGTAGAAATGGCTCCCAAGAAATCCACCGTCTCCCACTGTGTCAACTCAGCTAGCATGCGGACAAGAGGCAAGATCATATATTACTTTGTGACTTAAATGTGCCTTAAGGTATGAATTAGTGGAAACATTGGCTATTGAAGGAGGAATAAGGACTAGACTACGTGGAGCTGAACACTAGCCTATGGAAAATTCTTCCAACCATCACAAGGGATAACTGTGGAGGACTTTGCTGACACCTAATCAAAACCAAAGTTATATCCCAACAGCAAATACTAAAACAATATAGCATATACAATTGAAAATGTGCCATAAAAATAGACTTTCCAAGAATCCTTGTATTTTATGGCACAAATCTGTAGCAGTACTACAAATAGTATTGTAAACATTAGGCCTCTCAAGTGTCAATGATAATCAATTAACATCAGCCAAACTAAATGAAAGACTGATACTCTAATTCCATAGAAATTATGAAATTATTAGCATATGAATAAGTGAATACTTCATTGCCCAAATACCAAATCACTGAACTTTCTTCACTTTTCAATCCTTCGTCTCAAATTCTTCCACTTCAGTGGGAACATTGAGCTCCAACTTCAGCCCCATATGGTCATTTGTTCTTGCCAGCTAAATTTGGCCCTAAGTGATGAAGAGGAGTGTGGACATATGGCTCAGGCCTGTCCAATAGAATTTTACAATGGATCTCTTCTCATTTGCAGCAGAAGATCCAAGACAGTAAGTGTCAAATCTCCCGAATTTCAAAATAAGGGGCTACAGCATTATAAATGCTAGAGTTCTAAAAATTAATTTGTGTCACGAATCAACCATCCTCAGACAATATAAGTAAAGGCTAAGAATTCAGCTGTGGAGTTCAGAAATCAAGAAAAAATGTGTATAAAGAATGCTATTGGAGTGTTGTGGCATTTTCCCAACATATCCTACAAGAGCGTGAGGAGAGAATTCTTTTTCCTCACCTCTATCCAAGACAGAGAGGTTTTAAGGAGTAACACAAAATACGTCTCCAGAAGTTTGGAAGTTTCGCTTTCTGTTTTAACCCATACCTAGAACACTGTAAACGACTCTATTTTTCTTACTTGGTGGTGGAACGTAGGGATAAAATGTATATATATTCAGACTGTATACAGGAGCGAAGATGCTGATCAATTGAGTCTGGCAAATATAAGCAGAACGTCATTACAATGGATATTAAGAGCCACCGGGATTATAGAATGATCACTTGATAACAATAATGTATGCAAATGCGCATGTTTACATGTTTTCTCTTAACAATTACAGGATACAATTAAGCTTATTCCTAAGTTTTTAGGCCACTATGGTCCTCTAACCTAACTCCTAAGAATGGATAGTCACTGGGGCAAAAGTTACTATTGGGGATGTCAGGAATATATACATAAAAGAAAATGGTCAATTTTCTTTAGACCAGTGGATAGGTCTGTTCATCACAATGGAGAAATGATTTGAGTCCATATATCCAACCTTTAGCTTTGTCCAGCCTTATGTCAAGAGACACACTTGACTCTAACTAAAAGTGTCAAGGCAGCTTAGTTATTGGAACAGAACATTATGATTATATATAACTGTCAATAGGATGCTATATATTTTAGCAGAACTTTATAATTTTATTGATTTTCCACATAGAAAATGGTGAAAAAATAAAAATTTGGCCTTTACTACTATCAGATTACAGAAGGTTATTTTTATGTGCTGCAAAGTACAATCCATTATTGGCTCATAATATCAATTTCATCATTAATCATCAGTATTTTCTTACTCAGAAAATGACTAAATATACTTTTACTAATTTTATATATGTGTATGTTTCTGTATGTTCTGGCTTGTGACAGATAAAAGTACTTTGTACTAGGAGTAGCAGTCAAAAATTTGAAGGCCATTGACCTAAGCTACTCAAAGACCAAAACTGTCAATTGAATTTCTGTAATATTTTAATTTTTTTTCAGTAACTGTAATTATAAGCTATAGGTTTTGTTTTGTTTTATGAGCCTCAGCCATGAAACTAAAAGACAATGAAGACCATTAACTCCAATTGAATCAGAGGTCAGAGAGTAGAATATGTTGGGAAAATATGAATAAACTGACTGGTACAAGACTGGGGGGAATAAACTAAGGCATTTATTATCTCACCGGTTTAGGGAAAACTATGTGAAAGTCACAAAATGCTTCCAATTTAGTTCTTCTGGAGCACTTGCTTACAACTGAGCAAATTTTGTTAATTTATTTGTATCTTTTGATTTAACTGCTCTCATGAAATTAAAATCTTTTATTTTTTTCTAAGAATCTTTCAGATTACTTTCATTACTATAAGTTTCAAGATTAAAAATAAATTCTTAAAGTGACGAGAGGTGTCCATTTTTATTGATGTGCCTGTGAAATACTAGTCAAGAGGAAAAATAACACTGAGGCACTTAACTCCAAGTCAGTATTATTACCTGGTGAAATTGTCCAAACAGAAGCGATAGCAAACCCTCTAATTAAAGGACTTTTCCTCAAGTGCCTAAATTAATGGATAGTATATTTTTATTTTCTTAAGTACTAGATTTAACAGATATTTATTGAGTGACTGTACTTTTCCAGGCATTGCACTAAGAGCCAGGGATTCTGAAATAAGTATTACCTCTCTCAAAATACTCTTGATTTCAGGGGTGCCTGGGTGGCTCAGTTGGTTAAGCGTCTGCCTTTGGCTCAGGTCATGATTCTAGAGTCCTAGGATTAAACCCTGTGTGGGGGCTCCCTGCTCAGCTGGGAGCCTGCTTCATCCCCTTCCCCCACTCCTCCCCCTGCTCATTCCTGCTCTCTAAAACAAAACTAAAATCTTAAAACAAAGATACTCTTGATTTCAGCGATAGTTATGAAAATTTATACTTTCAATATTATATACTGACCATACAATAGCAATAAGCAAAAACTTTCATTTTTATTCTGTATGAATAAAGTAATAAAATTGTTAAGAAGGAGAGAAAGAGAAAAAGGAGGATCAATGGGTGGTGATGCTTGGAAGAAAGGTTACTACAGGTTCTATAGGCCATTAGATATGGTTTAAGATGTTTGAACTTCATTCCAAAAACAACTAGAGAACAATAAAGTCTTTAAACAGAGGCATGATTTAATCAAATTTTATTTTGGAAAGCCTATCTGGGCTACAATTTGAAGAATGGAGTCAAGGGAGTAATATTTAGCATTGGAGAAACCCACTGTTATGCCACTGTAGAAATTCCAGGGCAAATAATGTAATCATTGACTATGACACTAACGGTGGTGATAGAACAATTGTTGAAAAATTCCATATATTTTGAGGATAATTACCAATATTCATGACTAATTTGATCCTAGTTATTAGGGACAACTCTTTTTTTTTTTTTTTTAATTTAAACTTCTAATCTTGTGGCTTGGAGGACTATGACAATGGTGGCTTTTACTTATTATAATTAGAAGTAAAGAGGAGCCCCTGTGTGGCTCAGTTAAAAATCTGCCTTTGACTTAGGTCAATATCCTAGGATTGAACGTTGCATGAAGCTCCCTGCTCACCACTCACTGGAGGAAACTGCTTCTCCCTCTTCCCACTCTTACCCTCTCTGCCCCATACTCTCTCTCAAATAAATAAAATCTTCAAAAAATAAAGAAAAAAAAGATACCAGAGTGGAATAAAATACAATGAATTGAAATATGATATTTTGAGGTTAAGGGTAGGAATGTCCAACAGTTGGTTTACAATAAGAAGCTTAAGAAGAAAAATTTGTCCTAGGCAGAAAAGATGGAGTTATCAATGTGTAGCTCTCAGATGAAAAATAAGATAGAAGTATTAAAGAAGAATAAAAGTTCAGGCACAGAACAATGAGGATAATTCACACTTAAAGGATTAGTGGAAGAAAAGCTTAAGCAAGAGAGCACTAAAAAGCATTTAGAGAATTAGGAAGAAAAATCAGGAAAAAATGATATGGAAGTCAGTTTCTTCAGAGAGCCATTATCTTAACACTGTAGGTTTTATTTACCTTTAAGATTCCCAGAATGAAAAACAGCAGTCTTTAAAAAGAGATACAAATAGAAGCACAGTAATCTGAGAATACTCCTTCAGCTTTAAATTTGTGCAGAGACAGGATATGAATCCTACAGAGGAATTCTATTATCACTGGGGAACATGGAGAATTAGGATCAGTGAGGTCTAACATTTGATGATTTTATAAACGTACCTTTGCATATGATGTTATTTTTAGTAATGCTATAATTTTCATATATTATCCCTAATTTGCACGCTATATCCTTGTTCAACAATATTTTTGCTACGTTGACATATGAAGGTGGCCAAAATTAGTTACTCAGAGGCCTTATTTCTGTTCCAATGTGTCCCCAACTTCGGGGCTCTCCTATAATCATTCCCTGTTTTCAACATTTCGAAACAATTCAGTCATGAGTTTTATCAGAGTAGACAAGCATGAAATGAATTTTCCATCATGGTTTATGAATGCCAGGAGAGCTCAGAGATCAGTAACATTACAAGGCAGTGGTGCTTGATGTTTAACTTTTCCTTTTTATTTAAGTAGGCAAATCCCTTCAAGCATTTTTTTTTGAAATCCCAAGGACAGTGGTTGTTCTAATTTTAGAATAGTATATTTTCTCTTCTCTAAATAGAGCACTTTCTCATAGAAGAGTACTTACTATTGGAAATTCTGCACCTAAGTTCTGTGATTACACTTAGCTAGAATGGTGTATAACCTAGTACCAATTCTGAAAACTATTTCATTGTTTAATGTTTGTAATACTTTCATTAGATAACTAATTTAAAAGGTAATGTATTCTATCAGATCATTAACTGGAAAATATTGAAACAAGATTCTATATTAAAAATTGAAAAGCCAGTAGATAAATATCTGCAAGCATTTTTCATTCTGATACTAAGTTTATAAATAAGTATCATACTTGAAGAATATGTAATTGATTGGCCTACATTTCTCAATTGTTAACATATAATAAGACTGTCAAACAATATCAGAAGTTACACTCTGCTACTTCTTTTGCATTTATACACTCACATTAAATACTCATGACTTAATTGTTTTAGAGGATTTTTTTTTTTTTTAGATTGTATTCCCTGCTAGGCAGGGAGACTGATGCTGGCTGGATCCCAGGACTCTGGGATCATGACCTGAGCTGAGGGGAGCCATTTAACCGACTGAGCCACCCAGGTGCCTCAATTGTTTCAGAGGATTTAAATTCAAATTATTTTCTACTAAACGCCTACAAAGAAAAATTTTGTTTTTATTCCTCATTTTGATTTTCAGGGACACTTGGAAGAATTTGGGTGCCTTGAATGCCAGGAATCATTCCTTTGAAGTTTATGGAAAGGATGGGCACACTGGTGACACTGACTGGGCGTAATTTTTTGGGGTAGTCCTCAAACTATTTTCTATTCCGATTGATCTGAGAGTTTACAAAACAAACAACAACTAAAAGTAAATGTTCACTTTTTTTCTATCATGGTGCAGTATCAGTCCCCTCCCTGATGTGCAGCATTTTCTTTAGTTTCTAGAAGATAGAGCACTGATGCAAAAGTATGTAGAACAGCAGCAAATTTTCTACCAATCTGATTAAACTGCTACTACCTGGTAGGAAAAATATTGTGCAGAGAAAAAGCCAAATAACTTAAGGCACCTCTTCTGCCAAAGGATTCCGTATATGAAGCTTGAATGTGTTTGGATCGGTTTCCTCAACCCTTCTGCAGCAAGGCACAGCTACTCTGCCTACCTGCTTCTTTGTAACTGCTCCCCACCCATTTTATTGTGTTTCTAAAACACAATTTTTAAATCCAGGGAAAATTGCAGTTTCATTTTCTGTCTGCTAGAATTATAGAGTGGAAAAAAAACATGTGTTGTAGGCTTCTTATTTGGATAATTGTCCATTTACTATGTGGTCAGCTGAAATTCTAGAACAGTGTGGCTTCAACATTCTGCAGCTAAAATCCTTGTTTTAATAACTGCTTTTGAATGGCATATGTAAAGACCTACTCAACAGTCTCTCCCAACTACCTAGGATGAAAACCAACACAATATAGAACTAGGACAAAGAAATCTGAGGGACTGGCAGAGAGGGCTCATATAATTACTTAGGAACAAATCGAAGGAAATCAATGTCATTTTCCCTCAGGACATCCAGATATTCTTCATGAAAGAGAAGCCACTAAAACACACACACACACACACACACACACAAGATGGAAAGGCACTGAGTCTATCTCATGCCTCAAAAACCAAAGTTGACAAAAATTGGAAGGGTATTCCCTTAACCTGTGTAACCCGTTTTTTGACATATCCAAAGTGGTTTTTTAGATAGAATCTAAAAAATCTAAAAATCTAAAAAATCATACTCTGAAGACCAGACCAGTACTAAAAAACCAGTGGACAACTAAGAAGTCCCATGTGTAGTACTGGCTAAGGCGGGGATAGGTAGAACGAGCACTTTTTTTTTTTTTTTTTTTTTTGGCTTATTTACGTGAAATTATACATGTGCTTTTTTTTACATTGTATAACACACAAAGAAACTAGGCAACACTGTTTCTTTCCTAAGGACTTAACATGTATATACCAGAAACGTGGCAGAGGAGTCCAACTTCCTCACTAAAAGTGAAGCCACAACAGTTCCCCTAAGAGTTGACTTTAATTTTTGCAATGAAATTTTGAAGCTGGGCCATCTTTTACCTACTTTCAATAGGATCTGGAAAACCCTGCCATCAAAGATTTTATTCGTAGTTTGCCTTTCTTTCACCCAGATAAATAGTATTATGTAATAACTTGCTTTCATCTTTGAACTCAAGTTCTGCATATTTCTTTTTATTCTAAGTCCCAGAACTACCTGATGGGTGTTGCATATGTAGATTCCCCCCCCCCAACTCCTCGTCTAGTAGGCTACATTACTAATAGAAATACTCATGATATTTTTAATATTAGTTCTAAAATAAATATGCATTTCTAGTTTTGTTAAGATGCTAAAAAACTACACCAAACTAAACCACAAAGAAGATACCAAGAGACAGTGAAGTTTTGACGTAAGAATGAAAACACTAGGTAAGTTTTATTTGATACCAGAGGCACACAGAGGAGCTTTCTACTACAAGAGCATAGTGACTTTTGTCGGTTCAGTTGTTTCGATTTATTTGCCACATAAGCTCACTAAATTAGAGAACACTGAGCTGCATGTAATAGGAAAAAATAGGAGGACAGAATCTAAAAGAATTAAGATGACTATTTCCAGGCATTAGAATTCTGATTTAGTGGTCTTTTTGCTTATCCACACTTCAACATATCCTGAATGATCCAAAATTTCTTAGAAGCATGTATGAATTGAAAGTATAGTCTGGGGCGCCTGGGTGGTTCAGAGGGTTAAAGCTCCGCCTTCGGCTCAGGTCATGATCTCAGGGTCCTGGGATCGAGCCCCCAATCAGGCTCTCTGCTCAGCATGGAGCCTGCTTCCCCCTCTCTGTCTGCCTGCCTCTCTGCCTACTTGTGATCTCTCTCTCTCTAATAAACAAAATCTTAAAAAAAAAAGTATAGTTTGTTCAAAGTATGAATTTTTGCTCTTAAAGACAAGAAATGAAATTTCGTTTTTAGCACAGAAAACCAGTGTTGTACCAGTGACTGGAGACAGAGGTAGGATGATTATTCGTGGCTATAGAGGTTTGAAGCTATTCTTGAACTAGCACAGACTGAGTAGAGTGGTGATAACTGGTAGGAGAGAGTGTTTGGTAGAAAAGGTCGGAACGGAATTTAGAATCTCATAAAAGCTTGCATTTGGGCATGAGGGTGATTAACTTGTATCGTATATACTTGAGAGGAGGACTGAGCAGGTGAAGCTGGTCTTCAGAGTACAAAAATGGCGGAATGCATGCATGAGTAAGGAAATACATAATTTTGTTTTGTCTCTCTCATGCTAAGATTGCCTGGGACTTGCTGTAAAAACCACAAATTAAATGTGTGATACATGCATTTTCTATGTTCTTTCTGTCAGGGACCTGAATTAGCTTCTTACCCCACATTGCTCTGATTCTATAAAACCAATGTAATTTAAAAGCTGGTATATCAAATAAAAAGATGCCTTTTCTGATTTTAAATTTTTAGGTTATTGTTAATATGTAAATTTTTTATTTTTTAAATATTTTTTTTCTTGCATAATACAGATTCACGTTACATAGTTATGCAGTATGTAGGACCACAGGCGCTAATGTCAAAAGAAGCGCATTGATTAAAGTGCCGCTTTGATCAAGATGGTAATTTCTGGATTCAAGTTCATTAAATCCCTTAACATATTTAGGTTTGATTTTCCTATTTCACATTTCACAATGGATGGAATCATACTCTGACAGCTTCCTACCACTAAAACAATGCTAAACGATGGCCATTTTTATATATCCTATGGCAACAGATAACAATTCATAAGCTCTATAGACATGAATGAATAATCTAATAGGACATATCTATGTATTTACATGCATATTTATTGTGAGGGTATAATTTTCCTGGGATCTCTTGATAAAATTAAGTTTACTTAGGTTCTTTCTCTACGTTGGAGTTGGTGTCATCTCTTTCATTATATCCCTATCTTTTTTTCTCTGCTTCCTGTCTCTCTATTCTCATGTTCATTTACAGGTGACACATCTAGTTAGCCAGAGGCAAGCTAGTAGGAATTTCCTTGAAAGCCCAGAATCTGCTAGAAAGTTCTAACAGGGCTCAATGGCCTCTACCCTGGAAGAAACTCAGGGGTTATTAACAGAAGCACAGCAAATATCCATCTCCATCATAAACAAAGACATAATTCTTGCATTAAACGCCATCCTCACTATCTTGACATTTATAATTATCGTGGTGTGCATCATTCTTTAACAGCATGGGAAAGTTATCATAAATGTCTCATGTGACATATGAAAGTCCACATTTTATTTAATGTGATGTTTTAAAGGCTGTCAGTTTAATACTATTTGTGACTGTCAGGAAAAAAACCCACAAATGCAAAAATCATTAAGATGATTACTCTGTGTAAATTTAGTCAATAATTTTCTGAGCCCAACTTGTTCAGTGTCACCTAAAAATGGTGCTGCTGTCATGGCTTTGTCATAGTTATTTGAGATTTATGTAAAATGTTTTTTATCTTGAGAAATAAACTTTTTGTTCTATAAGAACCTAAATGTGGCTAAAGATAATGTTAGCTCAGGTTAATTAGAAACACATTTTTAAATAACATTTCAACCGGTAAAATTGATTAAACATTTTTCCTTGGAGTTAAAATGTATTGAAAGAGCATATGATGCCATCTAATTCTTAAGGGCCCTCCAGAATTATCAATTGATAGGAATAGGACTTAAATATTGAATATATTTCCAATGACATTAACAGTTATTATATACATACAAATACATATTTCTAATGCATATTCTACATATACATATATGTACATATACAAATACATATTTCTAATGCCTGCTTCCCCCTCTCTCTGCCTGTCTCTCTGCCTACTTGTGATCTCTCTCTCTCTGTGTCAAATAAATAAAATCTTTAAACAAATAAATGAAAAAGAAAAATAGAGCAAAGAGATTAAGTCAGAATACTAAATCTCTCAAGAAAAATAGTCACAAATTCATGCTAGCCTTCCAAGCTTAAAATTTTCAACATAGCGTTTTTTCACTACAGATCAAATTCTTTACTAAAACATTTTCAACATACCAGTCACTGTCCATCACAGTGGAGGTCTGAACCGGACATTTCACCATGGCTTCTAAAGGCTCTCAACACCGTCGTTACTAGGGGTATTTATTTCTCGGTCTAAATCACTTCATAGAAGCGCTTCAGACAAACTGTGACGTTGGAAAAATAGTCTTCAAAACTTCTCTATTGCTCTATCTTCTGTAGGACAGAGTGACCCCTGTCCAGTGCACCCCAACTGTCACTGTACGTCAGCTCCTGACCGGTGACTCCACTGAGCTCCATCCAGTCTTACGACTGACACATATAAGGTCTCACCATAGCCACAGCACGTCCCACCAACCCTATTAACCTCTCCCACGTTCCACTCAACTGACTTACATTATATACCACTCTAATTGTTGAATTGGCTTTTCCTGAGAGGAAGATGGCTGCTAATTCATCTCAAAACACACTACATGTTATTAGGGAGTTTTAATGTGTGAGTGACTGTTCCAGTTTGTCAGAGGAGATATCTTGTGGAGAGGTAAAGGGCTCTTTGACATCTGTCAGTTTGAGTCCTCCAGGAATCAGATGCCGAGGAGTCAGAAGGACAGGTTTACTGCAGAGAATGCTTGCGAAAGACAAAGGGGAGGGGAGCAGAGTAGTCAGGAACTTAAAGCCATTGCTGCAGGTCTGATGCTAGTGGAAGGAGAAGGGGGAAGAAGGAGGGCTGACTAACAGGGCCCTGGGACTGGGGATGCAGGCCCGGGCATGGCTGGGACTGCCTGAGGGCGAGATTCAGCTCAAAGATTAGGCAGAAATGACCAAGCTGCAGCCAGTCCGCTGTGTTCAGTCATTGGCTACCAGCTGCCAAGGACGATATCCTTGACCTGAACACCGTGATAGATCCCCAATGCATTGTGGCTGGAGGTGCTCCTCCTCGAAGATTCCTATCGGGAAGGAGAGTTCTTACCTGGAAAGAAGTGGCTGCTACAAATTCTCATGTAACAAATGCTCATCTAAGAGTTGCAGTGCCCTAACCAAGTATTTTTCTTCTGAATCTACACATATGTGTCCACTATTTCATATCTGAATTTTTGCTTGTTTTGAAAAAAGTATGTAATGATTTTTATCTTTATCCTTGTTGCTCCCTTCAAGTCATTTTTAATTTTATTCAGTTCTATAACTTGTTTCTCTACTTTTGTTCATTATTTAACTACTTGTATATGTTTAGGCAGTTCATCGCACACATCTAAGGTACATTAGTTATTCGAATAGGTGATATGTGCACTTTGCAGAAAAATCAAAGTGTGCCCCCACTTTTATCTATAGCCTGAGACCCAACTTCTTAAGAGATCTTTCATTGGTTATTCCTACAAATCTACAAACTTCTAGCACATGCTGTGATCCCCCTATTATACTGCAAAGCATGCCTGGAATACCTAGATTGTTTCTCATATGTTAAAACCCAAATAAAGTAAGAATCCTTTCTATGTGGTTTTTATATATCTTCGTGGAAGCAGTTCTCAGAAAAACTTATTCATGTAGAACGAACAACAAAATACAGCACACGTGGTGGTTGTTGGCATGTTCTAATAAAAATGTAGTAATTTCCTTGATTTTAGTCCTATGTGGAAGTTAAGAAATAAAACAAATGAGCAAAGGGAGAAAAAGAAAGACAAACCAAGAAACAGACTTGTTAACAATAGAGAAGAAACTGATGTTTACGGGAGGGAGTGGGGGTGAAACAGGTGATGGGGATTAGGGAGGGCGCTGGTTGTGATGAGCACCTAGTGTCCTATGAAAGTGCTGAATCCCTATATCTTACACCTGAAACCAATACAACTGCCTGTTAAGCGGCTGGGATTAAAATTAAAACTTTAAAAAATAAAAAACAAACACACTCAGAATGCTGTAATTCCTACAACTGGACTGCGTGACAAGCACAGGTCCATGTGGATGGCATGTAATACAAACCCACCTGATTTTAAAAATTCTAGAGAAAGGGAACCTAAATTTAAGAGCTCTAAGTGATCTTAGATGACAACAGAATAAAGAGACCTCCCTGCTAAGAGATGCCTATCTTTCTGGAGCCTTACTGCTCAGCGGGGGGTTATTAGGACCCAGAGGAGCAGAGGCTGCAGCATGATCACAGGTGCAACGAGATTGGCCGGCTTACCACCCTGGAGGGGCTCCGACTGGACTGGACTGGCTGGGAACCTGTGTCCCCAGGGGACACGCTTTCCAGGAAAGCTGAGAAGAATTGTATGCATTGTACTAGACAAGAATGACAGCAGGGAGAATAAATAGGAAGGCAGACAAACAGGATCTAGAAAGAAGGTGGCAACTTGGAGAAGAGAGTGAATATATCATGAAATAGAGGTACACAAGAATGATAGGATCAAGCTCAGTTCCAGCCTCTGAGGAGTCACGAATTATCTTCACATCAACACCCTATTGGTGAACATCTTGGGAGGTCACTTTGCTTTGAGCATATTGAACATGATTGTCTTTTTCATTACACATGATAATACATTTAAGACACTTGGACCGATGCATGGTATATGGCAAGCATCCTAGAAATGTCATCCACTAGTAAGTGCAGAAATGTGAAAGGCACAGTAGGCATTATGGCTCAAGAATCTGGGGGTGTTCAATCTAAAACAGTGTAGTGCCTCCCCACCATTTTCTCATCAGAGTGTCTGCACGTGTGCACACACATGCACACGGCTCGTATGATCCCCCCCTGGAGTAACCTGGAAGAGATGCAGAGCCCCAGATGAGGTTACTGGCAGATGTAGAAAACAGGTTAGGGGTTCCAGCCACTCTGAGTCTCTTCTGGATGCTCTGAGGGTACAGGGATCCGTCCATCACAAAACACCAGTGTGTGATGGCACACCACTTGAGAACCTCTGCCGTGATAGTACGTTGACAAGCTGAGTCACTTGGCTCTCTGCCATCCTGTGGAGATGCCATCCTGGAAGGCATTTGAGGGCAAGCTGGACAAGTCCTCAGGCAAGAAGGATTCCAGCGTGCATAGTCTAGGTCTTGTCTGGTAGCTGAATGATGCCTTCACACCATCATTTTCTGCTTGTCTTCATCTCTTCTCACCATGAACACACCTACCAACCCATTTAAAGCCACCAAGAACTCCTGCCTGGATGATTTCCGTGTCTTATGGCTGCTCCTGTTTCCCTATGGTCTGTAGTTACCATAGCAGCCAGGACTTAAAACTAAGACAGATGATGAACCCAACTCTCCCCATCTCACTAAGAGAAAAGTCAAAAGTTTACAGTAAAGCAAAGACATGCAGAATAAGCCCCTCTCTGAACTGATCTCTGCTACTGTGCTCCCACCCAAAGACAGTTAGTCTTTCTTCCTTTGGCTTGATTGCTCTTCTCCTAGAAAACCACATCTTGGCCCAGCTCTCTCATCGCATTAGGGCCTTTGCACATTTTCTTATTTACAGTTTGTGATGGTTAATTTTATTGTTAACATGCCTAGGCTATCATGCCCAACTGCTTGATGAAACATCAATTTAGATGTTGCTGTGAAGGGTTCTTTTTACAATCAGTAAATTCTGAGGAAAGCAAATTACTTTCCATTAAAGTGGGTGGGCCTCATCCAATCAGTTGAAGACCTTAAGAGAAAAGACTGGATCTCCCTAAGGAAGAAGAAATCTGGCCTCTAGACTGCCTTGGGACCCAAGACCACAACATCACTTCTTCTGGGAATTTCCAGCCTGCCCTGCAAATTTCTGACTTGCTGGTCCCTACAATCTCTGTTCCTATGCAGATACATCCTACTGGTTCTGTTTCTCTGGAAACCTTTAATACATATTTATTCTACATAGCGCTGGCACACTCTGTCCTCTTTCACTGGTTTATTGTGTGCGTATTGATCGTTTGTCTTCTCCCACTAGAATACAAGCCACATTTGGGCAAGATTTTCTCCCTCACAGCTTTAGAATAGTGATGGTAGGTTCTCATAAATAGGTGTTAAATAAAAATAAAAAATAAATCATCATGCTCTCTGGCTCCATCCAAACCCTTCACTACCTCCCCTGTGTAAGGCATAGAGATGAACTAGATTGGCAAGGAGAAAGTAGAAAGAAAGAGCAAGGGAAATCCAAGGAGCATACAGGTATGGAAACAACGTTTAGGTATAAGCAGAGGGGGAGTACCCAGTAAATTCTGGGTCATATGTGATCCAGAAAGCAGGTGTTTCATAGACAAAGGAAAATGGGAGTGCAAAGAAGAGAATTCCCAGCTGTATTAATTTTTCATCAAATCCAGCAGAAAAAAATGATTAAAAATTAAGAATTGCTCTGTAATTGGAAGAGTACATTTTTTTTTAGAGGAATTTCATTAAAAATGGAAAAGGATGCCTCCAGAAATCAACTTAGAAAGCACAGCTTTGAAAAGACATAAATTGAAGTGGTGAAAAGTTCTGTTAAGTATAGAATTAGAAGACTTGACTTCTACTATTAGCTGTCTAAACATATACAATGTGCTCGGTATTTAGCATTTCCTTCAGATCTAATATGAGGATTATGTGTGTTTTACTTCCTTAGCAGAGCCTTTTTCCCCCAGACTGAATCACATGACAGATAAAAAAACATAAAAAAATTAAATAAATAAAACTACAAGTTACTATTATAGGAATGTTTATAAAAATAATAACGGCAAGATAATGATTTTGACAATATATGCTTAATAAAACACCTAAATATAAGTTAACCAAAACATCAAGATAAAAAAATAAATTGTCGAAGTAAAAGGTCAAAATAATGATGAAGTGGCATAGCATCATGTGTGGGACTTTAGTGAAGAATTTAATTTCTCAGAGAGAATCCCCTATATTTGTGCCAAACACCTGGAGAAATGGACATCCTCCAGCGCGCTGGAGAAAATTGGAAAGAAAATTCTAAGTCTACTTTCTCACTCTTTCTGACTCTTATAAAAATACATTATTTAGGGTTATTGCAAAGTTGTTTCCCCTAGGGATGTGTTAAAGTAAACAGTGTTGTCTTAAATGCGTTACTCTGTCTCCACAGTTTTGGAGGTAAAACTTGACTTAAATCAGACTGTTCACCATGGTGTTATTATTCTCCTAAAAAAGCCACACCATTCTTAACTTTCAAAAATGAATTAATATGACTTTTGACAAACTGCACACAATTTATAACTTTCACTGAATAGAAACTCTATAATTCTTTTGTCCCCGTAGACTTTTATTGGAGGAATTCAAAAGCATCGACAAATATTAAACATCGCAGTGAATGTGTAAAAGAAGAATATTGAATACTAAAAGCTAGTGAGACAAAGTTGAGGAGAATAAACATTTTGTTCATGGGTTAGGAGAAAAACAAAGGTTGTATTCATGACAATGAAAAATTCAGACTCTCTTCCAGTTTGATGTTTAATAAACTTAAGTTGCCAATCAGTTTTTAAAGATTTTGTGCGTCAGATCTGCTCTTTTCTGTTTAATATCAGCCACCTACATCTTAACTATAATTGTAAGTTTATCAAATCTTAACTGTATTTCAGGCATCTACCAAATCTATCAATAGATACTGTATTTTTTCTTGTGTATTTAGAATTCTCAAAATTCAAAATTTTGTAGATGTATTACTATTTGGCTTGATAAGCAAACATTGTATACAAATATGCTTAGTTTTTTGTGACCACGTTTATATCCCAAATAGCCATACAATAGAGTAAAATGTCTGCAGCTGATACAAACTGTAATAGAATGTTGGGGTGCTTGGGTGGCTCAGTTGGTTAAGGGTCCTACTCTTGATTTTGGCTTAGGTCATGATCTCAGGATCCTGGGGACCCCTGTGTTGGGCTCTGCACTCATTGGGTGGTCTGCTTGAGGATTCTCTCTCCCCCACCCAAGTGACTTATCTCTCTCTCTCTCAAATAAATAAATAAATCTTAAAAAAAAAAATCCTGAAGTGCAATAGAATGTTAATCTAGGAGTGAGTCATATTTTACCCTACATGCATCAGAACTAACATCAAGTTAGGCTGCTCACCCTGAGACCCATACTTTTGTGAGCTGAAGGCACTACAGTTACTAGAAATTTGGTTCAGAGCAGAACATTCCAATTGTAGAATATGAGACATGGAAAAGAGGATAGGATGGGAATTAGGAATACGCTGACTGTCTCTGACTGGACGTTGGCATATGTACTGAAGAAGCCATAACACTGAACAAGTTGGGCTTTTTTTTTTCCCCCAAGATTTTTTATTTATTCATTTGAGAGAGACAGAGCAAGCAAGAGCATGAGCAGGGGGAGGAGCAGAGGCAGAGAGGGAAGAAGACTCCCTGCTGAGCAGGGAGCCAGGTGTGGTGCTCCATCCCAGGACCCCAGGATCACGATGCCAGCCAAAGGCACACGCCGAACCGACTGAGCTACCCAGGCGCCCCAGAATAAGAATTGTTATACCTACATCTTTCATCCTTTGTGAGAACAAATGATTTAGTCATGTCTTTATTTTATTTTATTTTATTTATTTATTTGTCAGAGAGAGAGAGAGAGAGAGCACAAGCAGAGAGAGTAGAAGAGGGGGAAGCAGGCTCCCAGCTGAGCAGGGAGCCTGATTTGGGACTCCATCTTGGGGCCCCAGGATCATGACCTGAGCCAAGGTAGTCACTTAACCAAGTGAGCCACCCAGGTACCCCTTATTTAGTCATGTCTGAGAAAGTTCTTCCTGTAATACTGCATTTCAAATGTCTGACAGGATCCTAACCTCCAACAATTGCATCAGAGAAAGGAAAGTTGTCCTATGGACCGAAGTATTCTGGATGAGTAAGGGCGGATACTGAAAGAAAGAAGGGCCCTGGGGAGAAGAGTAGGTGAGGAATATTGCATTTGGGGGAACACAGCATAGGCAGATGCCAAAAGGTGACCACCCGGGAGGGCAGCATATACTCAAGAACTGTTATCCAGCTCTTAGAATATTACTTTGTGGCTTGGGACACCTGGGTGGCTCAGTCGGTTAAGCATCTGCCTTTGGCTCAGGTCATGATCCCAGGGTCCTGGGATCTTGTCCAGCATCAGGCTCCTTGCTCAGCAGGGAGTCAGCTTCTTCCTCTGCCTCTGCCTGCTGCTCCCCTGCCTGTGCTCGTGTGCTCTCTCTCTCTCTCTCTCCCTCTGACAAATAAATAGAAATCTTAAAAAAAAAAAAAAGAAAAGAAATTATTTTGTGGCTCAATTTGGAATGAAAGGTCACATCTGGGAGTAAACTTTTAGGAAAGCTGTGTAGAGTGTACAGATTCACCAAGGAGTAGGGACTGAGATGAAGAGAAGAGGACACGGCTTGTTCCAGTTTCGTATGAAATCACTGTCCCCACTTATAGGCTCAAAGGAGAAACTGGAGATTAGTCTTAAAAAATAATTGCTGATGATATATACAAGTATTTTTGCTTAAGATTAAAAGTCAATTTTAGAATGACAGCCCTCTTACTTTATTAAAGAGAGAGCGTTGACAGGTTTTCTAGCATTTCAGAAGTCGCTCACATCACCCACATTGTGGCTCTGTGTATTCAGAAGGGAGTTACAACTGAACTGTAATTTCAGATCCAATATCAAGCTTAATTTCAGCACTAAGGTCACCGTTTTCAAATATTTGCCTCATCAGGACCCTTAAGGCTGCAGTAGCACACTGAAAATGATGTTGAATTTCTTCCTTTCTGTCAAGCTTCTGTGGAAAATATCTTTCAAGTTTTTCGGTTCAAACGTGATGAGAATGGCTGACACCTGAGAACCAAACCAACTCTATTCTCAGCATTGAACCAAAAAGGCACAGAAGATATTTTTAAACTTCCTTAAGATGGCCTTAAAGTTGAACAGTTGGAGCAAATATAAAATAAGGACTAAAGCCATTCCATAGAATAGATGCACTACTTTTGGCAAAATAGAACTATTTCAGGTTTCATATTTTCAAGAGCAAAAGGGAAGAAGGAATAACAAGAAAGTATGATGAATCATACCTAAAATATAGTTTCTGCTCTAAATTCATTAGAAGAGATTTTTACTAAAGATGGTCAGCCTGTAGAATAACCTGAGTGTTTTTTTTTTTTTAAGATTTTATTTATTTATTTGAGAGAGAGAGAGAGGGAGGAGGAGAGAGGGAGAGTAGAGAGGGAGACTGAGAGGAAGAAGACTTTTCCCCCTGAGCAGGGAGCCCAATGAGGGGCTCAATTCCAGGACTCCGAGATCATGACCTGAGTCAAAGGCAAATGCTTAACTGACTGAGCCACCTAGGTGACCCTAGACTAACATGAGTTTTTAAAAGAGTAAGTCTTACTAGAGTAAAATTTCACATATCTGACTTTCTCAAACAATAAGAAATTTAGATGCATGCACATCCCAAACATTGACTCTTTAAAATGAGGACAATAGGGGCACGTGGGTGGCTCAGTGGGTTAAGCCTCTTTGCCTTTGGCTCAGGTCATGATCTCAGGGTCCTGGGATCAAGCCCTGCATCAAGCTCTCTACTCAGAAGGGATCCTGCTTCCTCTCTCTCTCTCTCTCTGCCTGCCTCTCTGCCTACTTGTGATCTCTCTCTCTGTCAAATAAATAAATGAAATCTTAAAAAAATAAAATAAAATGAGGACAATATAATTACAGCAGAAGATACCATTACCAAAAATGTGGCTATCCCTTCCTCTGGGTAGAGTTCTTGCTGAGTAACAGCTTCTCAGCCCCGAACTACACGTTCAGATCTCCTTTGACAAAAGGTGTGGCCATGTGATATAATTCTAGCCACAGAATATTGGCAGAAATGACATATTGCCTTTTCCCATCTATGTTGTTACTGGAGTATGAACATGTAGCTTGGAGGTTAAATATAGACATCTTAGTATCTTAGTGTTTTCTGTAATGAGTATGAGTAAACGAGGAAGAAAGATGGGTTTCATTGGTATAGGGAGAGGGGTTCAAATCATGAGAATAGGTGAGACAGTCTCACAGAGACTGTGGAGAGCAAACATAATACTGGGTGTGATGGGTGAAGGACAGAAGCCTAAGACACACCAATGCCTAGGGAATAAGAAGGAGGAGTCAGAGTGCTCAAATAATTTACAAGTGAATGGTGAACACCCTTAAGTAGAGACCAACTGGCCAGAGAACTGGAAGGGAATGTGGTAGTTGCAAGGAATGGAGAGTTTTAAGAGGGTAATGAGCGTTTTACCTTTAGCGTGTAACCCATGAGTTAGGGACAAAAAAGTATCCATTCACTTTGAAACTTGGCAATTTTAGGAACAATTTAGGAAGAACACCTTTAAATGGGTGGAGAAGCTAAAATCCTGAGTGCATCATTTGAATAAGAAAGGAGCAGTGAGGAAGATAAGCCCCACAAACATTGGGGTTAATGTAGAGCAAAAAATCATGCATAATACCTGGCTTGCTAAAATGTAATACAGAGGCCACTGGGCACAGGGAAGGTTTCAGAGAAGGGCGTGGGCCTTTGGAATGCCAATGCCTGAGGGACCACTCTGTGGGTGGAATGCTGTGGGGGGGTTCCCTTCCCCCAAGCTTTCTCAACCCAAAGAGTCACCCTGGGATCTAAGAGAGGTATGCATTGTCCCTTAGGCTATATTTAGTAGAACACACAGATTAGCGTATCTTGCTTTCCCGTAAATGGATGCTCCTAATTTCAGTTAGACTCCTTGTCACAGGTCACATGCTTGAGAAACAGTGATAAGGATTTGTGATTATCCTGCAGGACCAATAAAATCAGGAGCAAAGAAAAGCGAAGGGTCTTCCTCTTGAGCATTGACCTGCTTGCGTTCTTCTCTGTCGCAAAGTTTGGAGTAATCTTTCCTCTGTCGGTAGGGGGATTGCTGGCCATTCCTGGCACACAAAGTAGGCACCTCCATGGGAGCTTGAATGGAAAGGGAGAAATGGGGGCTTACATAGAAAGGAACACCGGGTCAAAGGAAGGATATATTTGTAGAGTAGGGAAAGAATTCAGTGGAGGGAGAGAAACAACAGGAAGGAGAGCTGGGGGACTGGGTATTTCAGTCTGGTCCTAAAGATAACAGGAGATAGCATTAAGAATGCTAGTGAAGGAACTGGATTTAAACAGGAAAAGGAGCATGTCTGTGTCCTTGGATGAAAAGGAATTAAGTTCCATCGCAGATGCTGGCAAATTTTCAGTTAGAAAGGGGCGTGAACTGGAGCAGATCCCCACCCAGTGCTCTTCCAGCCCCCATGTAGTGAAAAAAAAAAAGACAGATTGGTGGTTTTGTTACTTGAATCAACTTTGGCTAATCATTCAATCAACCCATCAATCCGCAAATACTAATCTAGTGTTTACTATGTTCTAGGAGCATCAAGAAATGTAGTAGCTAACAAAACATATCCACCGCTCTTTTTTCTCTATAGAGATTGTGATGTAGGAAATTTTACTAAATTTCACTTGATTAAAATGTATCTTTTTAGAAAATATGATAGGGGGAGTTAACAGTGTTTGTCAGATTGTTTCTTACTAATTTATTAAACAAATATGAAGGATCTAACACCAGTAAGTGAGAAGACCAATTCAGAGTTTGTGGTTTATATTTATCCTCATTTACCATCAAATTAATAGTAAACTTGAAAATTGCAATGCATGACAGAAGTAGCAATACTAGGACTTGTTATGCCCAGATTTTGAGATCCCCAAATACCACCAGGGAGCCGAGTCCGATGCAAAAGCAAAAGAGCCCTTTATTCAAGCTAGCTTGAGCTCTCCCTCACACTCACCGACACAGCGGCGTGGTGTAGAGAAAGAGAGCGAGTTTCAAAAAGCACAACAGTTTTAGAGGGGTCAGTGGCCAATGAAATTGTAACAC
>CM052800.1:162816894-162849173 GCA_028533885.1 Nasua narica | reverse complement strand
AAAAAAAGGATTAATTATAACCATTTTCACAAGGACTACACTAAGTTTACAGGGCAAAATCTTGGGAACTAGTAAATGAAGATAATTATCCAATGAGAATCTCCTTCTCAGTAAAAGATTCCTTTGACTTAGTTTATGCTGTAGGTGCAAGACATGTTTATTCTAAAATGAGCGACATCCCAGGTTGTAGTCTTTATGGCAGGAGAGATAGAACTCCTGATGTATCCTCCTTCCCTCATCAAAATATCCTTCATCTGGAAATATTCGCTCCTCTTCAGCAGTCTGCTAAGCCCTTTCTGACACAGCCTTAACTGATGAGAAGGTAACACAATCTGGTGTATATTCCTATGTGTCATTGACAAGCTCTTTTCAATTTGTCCTGTCTTCCTAAGAAGTGTGCTCTTTCAGGCACCTGGGTGGCTCAGTCCCTTAAGTGTCTGCCTTTGACCCAGGTCTTGATCCCAGGGTTCTGGGTTTGAACCCTCTGTCACTGGGTTCCCCACTCAGTAGGGAGCCTGCTTCTCCCTTTCCCTCTGCCTGCCCCTCCCCCTGCTTGTGTGCTCTCTTCTCTCTCTCTCTCTCTCTTTCTGTCAAATAAGTAAATAAAATCTTAAAAAAATAATAAAAAGAAATGTGTTCTTTCATGGCACGTCATCTAACCTGTTTTCCTCTTTTACGTTGCCTGGCACAATATTGGGTATTTAGACAAGTAAATTTTTGTTTTTTGAATATTTCAGTCATAATCTGCAGGATTCATTCCAGAAAACCACAGTAGTGTTATTTTGATGACTTCAGCTATATTTCAAATCATTGCTAAAATGGACTAATTATGGAATAATTATGATATTCCTTAATTTTATGCATTTGAAATAATTATAATGTAATGGAATAATTGTAACTTTTAGGTGTTTTTCTAAATTACTTTCTTGTTTCCCATCTTTATATGATGCAGTTAGACAAAATAAATATTATTCAATATCTCATTTTGAAGTGTACTTATTTAAGTGATCTTTATACCCAATGTGGGGCTCTAACTCATGACCCTGAGATCAAGAATCACATGCTTTTCCACCTGACCCAATCATCTCTCAGTATCTCATTTTGAATAGGAAAATGAAATATAACTTGGTATTCACTTAAATTACAAATGATATCTAGGTGTCACTATTTTCCAGTTCCAGAAGACACTTGAGAATTATAATTAATGATATTTATAAAGTGCTTTACAGTTTATAAAATATTTTTATCTATGTAAATCATTGAAAATCTGTTTTGCTTATAAACTAGAGTTGCCAAAAACCTAGGAATACTTTTGATTCGATGCAAGAGATATTCTGATAATGAAACTTTGCTGCCCTAAATTTGCAGTGAGCAAAACTAAGAAGCAAACCAAGCTTTCCAGGGAATAGTCAATGGTTTGATGCTCCTGGAGGAAGGGGGGAGGGAAGCTTACATAATAAAGTCTAGAGGGAAGGCTGGGGAACACTAGAGAGGGATTCTCACTGATTTCAGCAGAATTAGAATCTGGCTACTACTAAAACAGAAACTGACTATTGAAAGCCTCCTTCAAGTCCTTGGCTACCTGCTAGCAAATATTTTAATTATACTGTGAACATTTCAAAGAAAGGAGTGGGTGACATCATCCAAAAATCTCCTTAAAAATCAATTGTTGATTTTTTCCCCTTAAGTTTACATTTAAAAAATCACAGTGGAAATTGAAGTTTTTATTATAGTGTTCAGAACTTGAGTAACTTAAATAAGGTAATTACAGCAATTAAATGTAGAACAGGTAGGACATGTCCAGCATATTATATGTCATTTAGGTAAGTTAATAATCACCCAAGAACTTGAAATGTTATGTGTTGAATTTTAACATATTTGAAATTAATGTCTACCTTTATATTAGGAGAGTTTATGATATATTGCTAATAATGAATTACTTAGGAAAAGACAAAAAATAAAAACTTTCTAGCATGTTCTCCCAGTGAAGTGTTGCTAGCTGTGTGAATATTCATGGGGCAATCTGGGTACATATATGGCTAGTGCTGCTCTTTAATCAGATTTAAGACATGGGTTCTTCCTCTAACCTTCTCTCCCCTCATGCTCTCTCTCACTTTCTCTGTCTCTCAAATAAATAAATAAACTCTTTAAAAAAAAAAAAAGATTTAAGACATGGGAAGAGAATGGAGAGCCTGTGTTAGGTGCTAATTTTCTGGAGGATTTCTAGGTGTACAGACAGGAGGTGGGCTCATCAGCACCAAGCCCCATGAGGTATTATACAAACGGAAAAAAAAGGCCTTTCAAAATAAGTCCTCCAACCGGATCTGCCTAACGGGTAAAACAGATGGTGGAGGACTCAACACATATTTAATTTCATATTAAACATGTAAGGCAGTAATTGTTTTTCAAAGTCAGCAGAAGAAAAATTGCCTGCATTGTATTTCACAAAGGACATTGCCAGAAGGTCTCTGTGTTCTAGAATACTTTGACCATTAGTTAGGAAATTCCTTTTACCCAAGGTGAATTATGTTGGGCCAAAGCACTGTCTCCAGGGGTCTTGTTTTAAGATATAAACTTTAGAAGAGGGTATACAGTCTGTGAAGGATCTGTGAGGAAAAGGTAACCAATAAATAAGGAAAGAAAACCTGTTAGAGTTTTGCTGAGCTTCTAGGTGGCAGCTCAATGATTCTGGGGCCTGAGGAAGGACCTGGACTAAAACTAGGAAGGGAAATACAGAAGTCTCCAAATCAATCTTCTATTTTGCTGTTTTGGCTAGCCACGCCCTGCAAACCAAATCCAGCCTGTCACTTGTTTTTGTAATTAAAGTTTTATCAGAAGGGAGCCGTGTTAATTCATTTATGTATGGTCTATGATAGCTTTGGGGCTACAAATGGGAGAAGTGGGGAGTTGTGACAAAGATGCAATGGCCGACAGGACTAAATTAATGTGGCGTTCTCTCCTTTACAAAAAAAGTTTGTTGAACCTTGCAGTAACACAAAACCATACTCTGCTTATTGTACCTCAAAAATAATGGAGATCTAAGTAAATAAAAAGGAGGCCAGGATCTATTTTTATCCCTCATACTGTACTGGGTCTTCATTTATATTCCCAGTGTAAGTGGTGTCCTTTCTTTCTCAGTCTCTACAGTCAGTTTCCCAGCTTATTCAAGTAGACCTGGGAATTTGCTGAACACTTAAATGATTATCATTTTGAAATGTTATGATGCATTTATATGATGTTTCCTACTATTAGCAGAAATGATTAAATAATGAATAAATCACCGGACTGGAATATTTCTATCTTAAATTTAATGACAATCATAACTCAATTTTATTCTTGAACTAAAATTTTGAAAATAAAAATTCAAGTTGATATCTGCTATTGCTAAATTAATCTTAGGTTATTTTGTTGTTGTTGTTGCTGTGGTGGTTGTTGTCGTTATTGTTGCTGGAAAAGAGTAAGGGAGAAATTTATTTCTGGTGCCAGCAATCTTGGGTTGTGGCAGGTTGGAGCTTCAACAACTCACCTCTTTGAGTGTTATAAGGAGAGGTGGGGGGGGGGGGATGTGCAAGACAGCAGGCAGGGAACACGGGATCATGGATAGGGGTAGGAACCGTGTTCAGCTCCTGATTCCCGGACAGAGAAGAGGATGTGGTCTTCTAAGCATCCTGTTGCTATCCAGGCTTTTCTGGCTTTGGGATTGGAATGTTCTAGTCATGACAAAACGTTTTCATCAGTGCTTCCAGAAAGTGTGGTAAGAAATAAGAATTTATTTCAGGGGCACTTGGGTATCTCAGGAAGTTAAGCATCTGACTCTTGATTTTGGTTCAGGTCATCATCTCATAGTTGTGAAATCGAGCCCCATGATGGGCTCCATGCTCAGTGTGGAGTCTGCTTGAGATTCTCTCTCCATTTGCCTCTGCCCCTTTCCCTCACTCATGCACACTTGCTCTCTCTCCATCTCTAAATAAATAAATAAATAAATAAATAAGAACGGTGGGTTCCAGAACATGAGTTAAGCAGTCCTTTCTACTTGTAGTTTTAACTGTTAATCTTAGGGTATTTTTTAAAATCTGTGTTACAAAATTATTCACTGAAAGTAATTCATGTGCAAGAATATAGGCTGGTAGAACTTTGCTTTATTTATGCTGTCAATCATTTATTGAGGTAGGCAGGTACTGGGCTAGAGATAAAGACACAAGCCTTCCCCATAAGACAGTCATAGGAGAGTGCATAGAGATGGACATTCAGATATAAGTATAACAAGGTCTGCCTGTCCATCTCAATGGCCTGGACCTTTTGTGGAGCGAGTGGACCCTATGGTATTGGTGGACTAGGAATAAAAATCTTTGACTCTTTGGTCAGAAAGTTGTGGGTTTGAATCTTGCCTCTGCCACTTTCAGATGTGCCACTTTGGGCAAATTTCTTAATTTCTCTTGTTTCCTCATGTATGAAATGTGGCTACTATAGGGTTGTGAAAATTAAATAGAATATTGGACTTAAGGAGTTTAGCACATGAATTAGATTCATGACTAAATTAGACTAAAACTTCAAAACAGGTAGTCTATTAATACACTTTTTACTATTGCTAAACATTAGACTTCTCACTTTTTTTACTCTCTTAGCTGGCATTGAATAGTTAATTTGTTACCATTTACCCCCACTTAGTATTATAAGAACCAAATATAATAGTGAATGTGACAACCTGAGGCTTTGTTTTGTTTTGTTTTTAGGGATTTCTTTTTCCTCAGTATTGAACAAATTGAAAAAAGTCTTGATTCATAATCCATACCTGGAAAAGACTATACTCGAAGAACTGACTACCAGCCTGTGATTTGACCACAGTCCAATTATTAACACAGAAAAAAGAAACTGACAAAAACCTGTGTCTTAATAAACCAATACATCACTGTCAAAGAGCATATGGAAAGCTGTATCAATAAGGCCACTAAAATCAGAACAAATTGAAGCCTATTAAAAACTGTATTGCTTAAAACTTGTCATCATTTATTATATTTATGGGTAGAACAGATAGCATAGTGTATTAAAAAGAGCAAAGATTTTATTGCCAGAAACTGAGTTTGGATCCCATCTACGTAACTTACTAGTGTGATCCTAAAAGAGTGAATATTTGTGACTTCATTCTCATTCAGAATTGCCTCCTCCATGTCCTTATGTAGTTATCAATTACGTAACCCACCCTCTTATAGCACTGGTAATGAGACCTAAACCCAATTTCTCCCTGATTGGTTCAGGGAGGTGCATGTGACCAAGTCGGGACCAATCAGTCCTTTCTGGGATTGTCACATAGACTTTGAGAAAAGAGAAGTTGTCTTTCTTCCTGAAGTAGGAGGATTACATGTATGTAGCAATTGTGTCTCTGAGGAATAAAGCCAGGCAACAACAAGCAGAAATGAATGCTGGAGATAGGGCCCTAATGCCTGCTGTGAGCCCAGATAGGGCCCTAATGCATGGTGAGCCCAGAGTAACACAATAAAGCCATTCATGCAAGATTAATACCCAAGACATGGGATTTGATAACATCAATAGTGAGGTCACAGGGTGGGTCCAAGACAGTCTGAGATTTTGCCACTTGTGCCATATAATTATAATAATGTCCCATTCACTCTCATATACAACCTGGTTTGGAATAATTTCTCCCAGCTCATAGCTCAGTGTCTATACTTTACCCAACAGAATATATTATTAACATCTTTTTCTGCACCTATTGGGGTTAGGCTTAATGTAAAGGACAGCCAGGAATATTGTAAGGAAGGAGGATTAAGTGGTGTGAAGTTTTGGATTCTCATTAATGTTATTCCTTTCCAACTATAGAGTAGGGGCCATACAGTCTAGATTGAATAGAAACATTCCTTTTAGTTTTTACATTTATCAAAGCAGAATTAACAGAAGAGAAAGAGAATATACCTAACACTTCCCATGCAGGAAGATGAATTGCATCTTTAATAGCCTTATGCAAACATCATCATGTCTTATGAGATGTGAAAAGTGCTGCAAGGAATTACTTTTGATAATGTTTCATATGCTAATATTGTCAAAGCACTTGCTTAAAAATAAATCACATATATTGTTATACTTAAAACAATACCACCCTCCCTTCCCTGTACTCTGACATGCTTTCCAGAGGAGGAAGGACATATCCACACGGCGAAGGCATGCAGGTAAGAAAACGCCAGAATGTTGCAGCCTGTAAGGGTTGCCTGTAGGGGTGTTTAAAAAAAGAAGCAAGTAAACATTTTTGAGTAACTGCCCTAAAAAGTCATCATGCTGATTCAAAATTCACATTTGTCTTTATTTATCAATTTATTAATAGCTAAGTGTATATATTTATTTTGGACTATGGACTATTTTGGAATATGGTAAATGGCCCACGATTTTATGTAGATGGTATGATTATGGAGGTCTTAGATTATTTGAGGAGAGAAAATATGTAGTTTTAATCTGATCTTTCAAGAAATGATAGCCCATATAAGGAGGAAACCAATGTGTGTAAGCGTACCCACTGACTTCGAAGTCACTTCTGGGGCTAGTAAACAGTCAATTTCAAAGCATGTCTATTTCAGAACAGGTTTGCCACTTAAAAATTTTGAGCATTCTCTATCCAGGTATGAAACTAGATGATTGAAAGATCTCCTAATATAATTAGTCAGTTTTCTTTCAATAGTCATAGACTATGAGAATTCTCATTTTCTTCTTTAGCTTTTTTTTTTTTTTTTTTTTTCATGAAGTGGGCCCCACATCCAGCATGGAGCCCAGTGCAGGGCTTGAACCCATGACCCTGCGATCAAGAGCTGAGCTGAGATCAAGAGTCGGATGCTTCCCGACTAAGCTACCCAGGCGCCCCTCTTTCTTAGCTTTTCATTAAATTGCCCATGTAAGCGGTGGTCTTGTTTTAAACGAAACCTTCTATGGCAAACCTTCATTTAAAATAAAGCTTAAAATGTAAAACAAAATGCAAAGGCCATGTTCAGAGATGTATTTGCCAAAGGCAGTCCCTGGTTTTGTAGTTCTAACAGATGGAGACAGCCCTGTCCCACACTTCATTTTGGATTATTTCAGCTATACTTGCGTCAACTTGTGACAGAGAGGTGCTTGAGTCACGGGGCAGTACAGAGGAGTCATTATACCCATTCTGGTCATATACAAGCCAATACCAGGCTGTGTCTGGAGAGACAAATCATATGCCCTTCATTTCCTGTAACTCATATCACTAGGTTATTGCCGTTCTCCTCACACAATTATCCAGCTATTTAGATGGTTGGCAACGAGATGAGTTAGCTATGAACGGAGCACATTTAATTACTTTTTTCTGTCATTGGAAAAACTGATTTTCACCAAGGGAAATTAGACTTTCAAGAACAATAAAGGAAGAAGGAGTGGGATGGCCTTTGTCAACATGTTCCCAAATAAACATATGAAAAATTGTCCCAGCTGTTGTGTGAATGTTGACTATTAAAAGAGTGGAGGTAAGATGATTATCTTTTAATAAAAGAAATTGGTGGACTCGTGTGCATTTGACAGATGGTACGCTGAGTTGGCACCACCCAAGCGAGGCCATCTTATCCTCCGATAGAGGTGTTAGCCGTACACCCCAGGTTTTGACAGACTTATTCCAATTTCTCATTTAGTATGGGTCCCAGAGCACTTGTTTCAGGATGAAGAGCTCCCTTTCCTGGCTCTCTTGCAAAAAAAAAAAAGTCTTCAAACGATTTAATTTGCTTCTCGTTCCCCATTTCCAAATCAATTTCCAAATCAGTAATAGGTGAAGGTGGATCTGGATGGCTCATTCTACCATATTGGCTATCTCTGAACAATTTGGTGAGTGAGAAAACAATTAAACCCAACAGATAAATCTATCGTTCTAGTGGAAAAAATTAATTACAAGCAAATGAGAGCCACATATATTCAAAACGGTATTTGCCTGGCTGTGTCCTGAGGTGTGGATGGCTAGAAATAGGTTGACTGTGCTTCATTCCTCACTGGAAGGCAGGACATACCCCCAAGTTAAAAAGTAGTGATCCCACCACATTTCCCCCATGGATAAATTATGCATCCCTCTGCAAAGAGAAACAACTAAGAGATCTTGGAAGCTGTTAAAAGATAAAATGAGGCATATTAAAAATACTGAGTTTTGAACAAAAGTTGATTGGAATTGGGCAATGCCAAACCAAAAGTAGTTAGGAGTGCTCCACAGATAGAGCTCAGGGAGACTTTTATAGAGAAAAGGCAAAGTAAGATTATTGATTAGCTGTAGCTCAAAGCCTACTTGGCTGTTTGTGATTGGTTGTCCATGAGGTTTTCATTTTGTGACCTTTGGGCATTAACAGGCTTAGGTTTGGGTTTGCTTAGGCCACGAGAGCCACTTGAGTCTTGTGGCCTCCTCACTTAATTAATTTAGCGCAACTAAACTCAACTCAGTCATGCCTGTTAAGAGCCTTCCTGGAAAATACTTTGAATCTTGTGAATGGGTATTTCCTGGACAAGAAAACCTTGTTCTGGATTTTAGTTCACTCTCTTTCCAAGATCTGTGTCTCTGGTAAGTAAGGACTATCAGAGGGGCAGGTTTGTAACTCTGTTGGCCTCTTTTCATCTCTCACTAGTTTCTTGGAGAGGAAGATGTATATGTTCCAACTGGTGACTTTGAAAGGAGGACCCTACCACACAGAGCCAGACCTTTTCTTCTCCTTCCTTTGTGAGAGCGAGCTGTCAGGAGAGCATGCGCTCTGCTGAGGTCTTCCTGGGGTAGGCTTTGCAGCTGGAATGAAGGGTAGAGTAGCCAGCATGGGTGCAAGCAATGTTGGCTGCCTAGGTCCGGGCATATGGTTCTAGAAAGCCCAGGTTTCTGTAAACATAACCTCAGTTCTCTCATATCTGCTTTACCATAAGGTAAAGTGGTCTTCTTTTGACTTCTGTAGGTTTATGCTTTTGTCTTACTTCTAAATTGATTTAGAACTGGAATAAGAAATCAGTATATTAGTTACTGGTAGTTTAAAATGCTGAGTAAGGACCATTGGATATGCCCTGGATTCTTTCCTGAGAGTAGTTCCTCTTGCTAAAATGACATATATGGATAGACACCAAAGTTTTGAGCCGACTGGGGGCAACTTGGTTTGTCCCATTCTTGCTGATATCTCTGAAAAGCTAGAAACAAATGAGCCCCTGTGTTTGCTGTTCCACATGTGACTCCACCCACTGCAGAAAAATCAGTTGCTATAGTTTCCAAGCCTCATTCTGGCTCTCCTCAGGGAGCAGAGATCAATGGTGGGTGACCTATTTGTTCACATACACAAGAGGGTCATTGGAAAGGTCAAATTTCTCAAAGGAAAAGAATATTTGCCTCACTTCCAATGGCCCAGCCCATAATTTTCATAGTGAATTTTGATGGTAAATAGCTATGTCATCAGTGAGGATTCTGTGAGGATTCCATCATCCTTCCAAAATTGACAGGTAAGTTTTGTATATAAAATACCTTGTACAGGGCGCCTGGGTGGCTCAGTTGGTTAAGCGACTGCCTGCAGCTCGGGTCATGATCCCAGAGTCCTGGGATCGAGTCCCACATCAGGCTCCCAGCTCCATGGGGAGTCTGCTTCTCCCTCTCACATTCTCCCCTCTCATGCTCTCTCTCACTGTCTCTATCTCAAATAAATAAATAAATAATTTTTAAAAAAATAAAATAAAATACCTTGTACAAAAATGTCTTAAAACATGTTTTTCTGATTCTTATTATTTTTCCTGTAAAATGCAATTGTTCCTCCTGAAAAAAAGAAATAGATTTAAGTGGACAAATAAAACAGGAAAGCATATTTTAATTCTAAAAAAGGAAATTTTAATGGCAAGGCTATTGTTTGGCATGAATACAATTTTGAAATTGCAACAAGATCTCTGTTGTGACAATGATCAAGTTGTTTTTGAAACCCAATCAGTTTTGATTCTTAGTTGGCAATATAGTGAAATCCTTGACTCACAAAGGCATATTACAGAAAATGGAATTTGGGCTTCCATTGCTGACTCTGCTACATAGTGATAGGCTTGTGTCAAAGAAAACCAGGATTCTCAATACATCTTGAGCCAAATTTATGTGCTAACATTTACTTTGTCCTGAAGTGAGTGAGGTCTGACTCGGCAAGGTCTCTGCCATTGACGGCTTTGTCAGCAAGAAGACGATTATGAATCCATGTTTCAATGTTAAAGTTGTCTGAGATAAAGCAATGTTTGAAAACACTCTGCATTGTGTCCAAGTATCATCAGAATTCTGTCTGCAGCCAAGTTAATAATGCTGTGTGCCTTTCAACCCTCCGAAGCTTTGGAAAGTTTTGCAAAGTTGTCTCCTCCAGTTTCCTGCTCCAAAATGGCACATTAGCTGCACAACTTCATAACTCTTTTGCAGCATAATTGATGCTGTTTATGTGACCTTGAACCAAAAGATTTAACTCACTTATGAGGCCACATGTGACCATCTAGTTTGATGAATCTTTAGGGAACTTGTCCCTGGAAATTTTGTCTCAAATCAAATTTTTTTCCAAAAGACTAAAGATTAGTTTTTGAATTTAGTAATAAAGAGCTCAAAAATCCATCTCTGAAAAGTCAGTTTATATTGTACAGTAGAGGAGGATATTGTATTTAATATCAATTTCCTAAGAAAAGTTCTCAAAATGATGGGAATTCAAAAGTCAATCAGATGAATTGACAACTTATCTGTCAGTAGATAAAATGTATTTTAGGAGTTTTAAAGAAGTTTTTTAGTGCCAGTACATAAAAATATATAAACCTAATGATGAACATGAAGGATGTCACTAGTATTGCACCTTTTGTCTTTTTGTTAAGTGGCATAGTGACAATTATCTACTATCAGTCTCCCCTACTTGAAATCCAATGCCTTTATGCTTTAAAAAATGTTTATATATTCTCATTTCTTAGAAATTTTGTTAAGAAAGTAAGTCTACAACTCATTCTCACTCTACATTTTGATAGTTTAATCAGTTCACTCTCTTTGAAAGTGTATTTATCTAAGCTAGATGAGTAAGGAACTAATATCTACTAATATCTACCTTGAATCAGTCAATCTACTAAACTATGTGTATATTCTTGTGGACATAGATATGCCCAATCAATTTTGTGATTAAATGTTTATACCTACAGTTATATGTAGGTGTGAAATATATAATATATAGAATTTCCTGAAAACCTATGAATTTATACCTATATAAATATACATGTATATATAAACACATACAGATTTACTTATCACACATAAAGAATTTAATCCTCGCTACAGCTCCTTAAATTATTTTCATTTTCATGTTACAGATTTATTCATCCAAAAGACACTTATTAACCACCTACTATGTTTCAGACCCTGTGCAAAGAATAGGATCTACATACTAGTTGCTTTGATGAAGGTAATATAAAATTTCCAGAGAAAGTAATCGAGGTCCAGAAGAATAACAAATGACTAAGTTTACAAAATGAGAAGAGGTAACAAAATCCAGTCATCAAAGCCAAGAGGAAACCATTGTTGAAAATGCAAGTTAAGTTGCTTGAATACTCTTTTCCTCTGGGCTTTTCTCTATTTACTCATTCCAGACTCAACAACCAAAAAAGTATCCCAAGCATTGGACCATGCTAGCCCCGTCCACATGTTTTGTCCTTGCTAATATCATCTCATTCTCAGGATTAGCTAATTTGCTGCTAATGACTTATTCCTAAATATAAACTTGATCCATTTAAGATTTTATAGTTTTGTTCTTTCCTTCTTTAGTAGTCACCATTATTCTAAATTATGCGCCCAGTTTGTGGTGATTTACTTCATATTTGACCTCCCACTAGAGTTTAAGGAAGACTGGAAGAACTTCTGTTTCATTGTTTTTCCTAATTCAATGTCTACCAAGTGCCTAGTGTCCTGGAGCTCTCCTCTGATGTAAGGCAGGGACTCTGGCTGCCGAAGTTCTAGAGGTCTGAGGGTTCGGCCAATACATGCAGTAGCATGGGTATGGGACTGTGTAGGATGCAGAGAGGTGGGCATTTAATAACCAATATAGAAGTGTTTCTATATTTTAACAATTGGATATGGCCACCAATACACTCGTTGAATGTTACCATGCAGAGATGGATAAAATGGAGTCCCATGCTAACTTCTTCCTTCATAGCTTATAATACTGAAGATCTTTAAAACTTGAACAGAGTCAGTCATATGGTTTCATCTCATTTCATGCCCAAAAAAGCCTGATAACAAAGTGCAAGAATCACGTCCATTTTAATTTAGATTCCTCTTTGTAATTTATTTCCAAGGCTTTTTCGCCAAAACGTTAATCTTCACTCCAGTGAAGTTATATGGATGTAAATAACTCTTGTTTAGAAAAACAGGTGATTTAAATGTTTTATGTTTTTAGTATTTCAGAAGAGTGCTTTTTTCTGGTGTATCAAACTATTTCAAAAATTCGTACTTCTTTTAAATGTGATTCAAATAAAATTTACTGACGTCTTTCATGATTATTGGAACCTCGTTTCTGCGCAAGGCTCCAGCTATGGCCACACACGTTGCCTATTCGTATAGTGAATGAGGCCAACAGTTGTCTTTTGAAATAAGAACCTGGACATACACCAAAATTAGAGAAGGTAAAATTTTAGAAAACTTTCATAGAATAAAAACCCTATCACATATATTTCTCTAACTTTTTTGGAGAAAGTTTAACTTTTTGATGGTAGTACCTAAATTGTTTAATCTAATCTGGTATCACAGCTTTGAAAAATTTAAGAGCTACCCTTTGTGGTATAGTTACAACCTCTATTTTGTGTTCTTTTGCAATTGGATAAAAGATATGACTTTCAAGACCAACCATCTACCACTCTCTCCTTGAAAATATTATTCCAATTACCCTGAAAATACCATACAATCTTTTTGTATGTGTCCTCTGCCTAAGATGTTTTGCTTGGTATTATTATACTTTCAGATTTTGTTTATATGTTTTGTTAAATTTTTCTTTCTTTTTTTTTTAAGATTTTATTTATTTGACAGAGATAGAGAGAGAGAGAACAAGCAGGGGGAACAGCAGAGGGAGAGAAAGAAGCAGGCTCCCTGCTCAGCAGGGAGCCCGTTATGGGGCTTGATCCCAGGACCCCGGGACCACGACCTGAGCTGAAGGCAGACGCTTAACAGACTGAGCCACCCAGGAACCCTGTTAAATATTTCTGACTCCCCAAGATAGAATTAGTCATTCATCCTCTGGTTTCCAGCATCCCATTGAACTAATTTTTCTTGTCGGATTTTACAGATCATTGTTTTACATCTCTACCTTCTTTTACTAAACTGAATTCTTAAGAGCTGGGTCTATTACTGTATAATCTATGCAACCCCAGAACCTAACCTAGTGTCTAAACTTTAGTGGATGTTTCAGCAAAAATGTATGGAAATAAGTCTTCTACCTACATCATTTCACGGTTCTTTTTTCTTAAGAATCCCAAATGTATGTAATCATTAAGACACTTAAAACACCTTCCCATGAGCAGACCTCAACTTTCTTTGTTCTTGATTCCCAATTATCATTAGTGCCTTTTTAATTCTTCTATGGCTCATTTTTTCTTGTCTATTCTGTCATTCCCTTTCTCTGAGCTGAGTGACGGAGAGAAAAGTAAAATATAATTCAAGAAATAGCCTGGTTATTAAAATAGACTGTCATAAACTTGTCACCTGGCACATTTGTTCCGTTTACCTTTATGCAAAGCATTATGATGCATTATTTATAATGCTTTTTCTAGCTCATCTATTAAAGGCAATTAAAACAAAAGGAGGAATAATGTTCTGCAGCTGCTTTTACCCCTAGGACCTTCTAGGAAGAGGAACAAGATGAGGTTTGGTATTTATGAAGTTTGTTGTCTGTTAGGCCTCTTAACTGAAGCTAATACAACCTTTCACACACTCTTAATTAGATTTGATGTTTTATTTGTCTTCATTAGGAGGCAAATTAATTTTTAATTAAAAAAGAAAAGATTACTGCATCGCTGGATTATTAAAAAAACAACTTTCCCTTAATTCTATAAGCAAGGCATAATTATAAATGACTAAGGCTTCGGGGCAATAATCTAACACATTAAATAACTCACTTCTCTGGGAACAAAGAAAACCATTCAAAGAGTTTTAATTGAGATATTTTCTAGTCTTATTTTCATGAATATTTTGTGTTAAGAATTCTAAAAGACCTCTTAAAAGTGCGGGAAGCCTAGATTTTATATGAGTACCTTCTCAAACAACTGGATTTAAGTCACAAAGTACTCAGCGGTGTGAAATTCTGTTGGCATTTATTCTTTCCCTCATTCCCAATGACAACACTATGTAGATATAGACAGGTACAGATACAAAAGAACTGTATTGTAGGTAAACTATCAAATGTCATGTTAAAGATAGGTAGTGAATGAAAACAAAAACTGAAGCTTTATCCAATCTGGGAGCTCTGGGAAAATGTGTAGCTCTCCCTTCAGTTTTGTTACCCAAGGCATAAGGAAGCTAGCTAGATTGTTTCCATTAAGAGTTGATTCTGAGGGGTGTTCATTCCCTCACTCAATTGGCTTGCCAGAAACTTTGAGCACCCAACTAAAGCCCTCAGCAAAGGAATGGAAAAGATAATCCCTGAAAGAAGGAAGACACACCCTGAAACATTAAGGGTGAGCGGATATAGGAGGGGTATGGCAACTTCCTAATGGTCAAGTCCATGTATATATGGTCAAGCTACATATATATATATGAATGTGTGTTTGGTTTATTACTGAGATTGACCTGAAACAATTAAATTCTTGCCATAGCTTTGTATCTCACTAAATATATCTATTATAATATTTATACTTATTCTGTGTCTGGAATTCATTTCAGAGACAACTGAAAGATTTCTCGGAGTCATAATTCATATACTGGCTTTGCCAAAGGACCTCAGATGAGATTTGTTGTATAAAAGCTACAAGTCAGTGTACTGTTAACCTTGTAATGAGATGACAAATAGGTGCATTTGATTATATTTTGATCTGATAACATTTCAAAAGTATAAACAGTGTCAGATAGGAGTGAATATTTTACCAGTGTTATTTATGGTAAACTGGTTTTTAGGACACAGGAAGTATACTTATAAATAAACTCCATTAAAATGAAGTTTGCATATTTTACAAATGTTGATTTTTAATATTTAAAATAAGTAGATCCTAGTCTTGTTATATTCATAAAGAAATACAGAACACTGAGTAAACAAATAGCACAAATGGTATATATGGAATATGGAGATACCTATATGTAAATAAAGTAATTAAATATATATGTGTGTGTTTATGTATATACATATAAAGATATATACTCATGTGTAATAATTCTTTGACCAATCTAGCTGTTGACATTTTCTTATGATTTTATTTAATGAAAAAATATTTAAAAGCCCTAGAGAACAGAAATTTAGAACTGTAACTTGTTTGTATTTTTTTTTAAGATTCTATTGATTTATTTGACAGAGAGATCACAAGTAGGCAGAGAGGAAGGCAAAGAGAGAGGGAAGCAGGCTCCCTGATGAACAGAGAGACCAAAGTGGGGCTGATCCCAGGACCCTGAGATCATGACCTGAGCCAGAAGCAGAGGCTTAACCCACTGAATCACCCAGGTGCCCCTGTTTGAATTTCCAATGCTTTAACTTACCCTTCCCAATCAAGATATTACTAACACTATTCAAATTAACTGTAGACTTATAAAGCAGTATTTGTGATACTTACCGATATTGTTACAGACATTTTGTGTCAGTCATACCTGTAGTAAATGTGCATGAAGAAGAAACATGCTAGTAAAGAAGTCATTTCATTAATATTTTTATTTTATTATGTTTTATTATGTTCAGTTAGCCAACATATATATGTTTTTGTTGTAGTGTTCACTGATTCATTAGTTGTGTCTAACACCCAGTGCTCATCCCAACATGTACCCTCCTTAATACCCATCACCCAGTCAGCCCATCCCCTTACCCTCTTTAATAAATATTTTTAAATAATTGTCTATATTTGTCCTGACATATGCTGATATACTGGATTTTGAGCCAATAGTTACAATAGAGGAGATCATTGAAACCAAAAGTTATTTCTTTGAGGAGATCTTTTTTCTTTTTTTAAATTATAAACCTCTAGTTATACAGATCAAAAAGAAAAGAAAGCAAAGGCACAAACTACCAATTTCAGGAATGATAGAGTTGACATCACTAGAGATCAAACATATTTAAAGAATGAAGTTAATACTATGCACATTAGGCTAGTACCTTTTAATTCTTAGAAGCAAAGAATACATTTCTTAAAAAATGCAAACTACCAAACCTCACCCAGGAAGAAAAACAAACTGATAGTGTCATATCTATTAAGTAAAATTTGTTTTTAAACTTTTTCCCACAAAGAAAACTCCAACTCTTGCTGTTTACTACTAGAACTTCATTACAAATCTAAGGACCAAAAATATAACCAACTCTGTACAATCTCTTTTAGAAGAAGAGGAAATACACCACAACTCATTGCTTTGCTATTACTTTGATACTGAAATGAGACAAAGACACACAAGTAAAGAAAGTACAGGCCAATATATTTTTGAACACAGAGAAAAATATTCTTAATATCTTTAGCAAATTGAGTTCAACAATATGTAACAAGCTAATGCATCATGACCAAATGACATTTGCCCCAAGAATGCAAAATTAGTTCTTAAACATTCTTAATATTAACATCTTTAAGTGGGGGCACCTGGGTGGCTCAGTGGGTTAAAGCCTCTGCCTTTGGCTCAGGTCATGATCTTGGGGTCCTGGGATCGAGCCCTGCATCAGGCTCTCTGCTTGGTGGGGAGCCTGCTTCCCCCCGCCCCCCCGCCCCCGCCTGCCTCTGCCTTCTTGTCATCGCTCTCTCTCTAATAAATAAATAAAATCTTTAAAAAAATTAACATCTTTAAGTCAATCAATGGAATTTATCATATTAACAAATTTTTAAAAATTAAAATGGAAACACATATGTGCTCTTCTCTATAACCACAGGTTAAGCCTTTGAAAATATAGTCAAAAAAAAAAAAAAGAAAATATAGTCAACATTGACTTCTGATAAAACATCCTCAGCAAAGTAGGATTATTATGAAAAATTTCCCACCTGATGAAGATCTACAAAAGAATATATAGCAAATATCATACTTCATGGTAAATGATTAAGTATTTTCCCCTTAAGATCAAGAACACTGCAAGGATATACATTCTCACCATATTTACTGCACAATATTTCTACCTACTGCAATAAGTTAAAAATAAATAAGTAGTTAGATGGGTGATAGATATATGGATATCTATTGATTGATAGATGATAGATGGATAGATAAGAGAGATAATCAAGCAAATAAATGGAATTCAGATCAGAAAGGAAGATATAACACTTTGTTTATGTATAGATAGCATGAAATGTTGGCTTCCATGGGTAGTAGATGGTTTTTTCCCTGTGTCCTCACATCATCTTCCCTTTGTGCATGAACATCTTTTTATCAGGACATCAATCATATAGGAATAGGGGCCAACTTCAGCCCAGCATGACCTCATTTTAACTTAACTAGTTACATCTGTAATTAATGTATTTTCAGATAAGTTCATATTCTGAGGTACTGAGGATTAGGGATTCAACATACGAATGGGAGGGCCTAATTCCACCAAAACATACCTCAAAACTGGAAATGACACAAATATACATCAGCAAGTAAATGGATAATTTTGTTCTGCTTATATAATGGGATATTACTCAGGAATAAAATGCTTTGATAAACTATGGATACATCCAAAGTTATACACAAATCTTAAAGTAATTATGTTGGGTGAAAAAAGCCATATATATATATATATATACACACACACACATACATACACACACACACTGTGTGATTTCATAGATAAAATTCTAGAAAATGTAAACTAATCCAAGTGACATAAAGAGGATTCATGTTTACCTGTCAATGGGGAGGGAGGTTTGTGGGGAGCGAAGAGAGTCTGGAGGGAGAAATTACAGAGGGGCATGAGGAAGATTTGGAGTGTACTGGATATGTTTATTATTGTGACTTGTGTGATGGTTTCATATGTATACACAAATGCCAAATCTTATCATACAATTTAAACACAGGCAGATTTTAGTTTGTGAATTCTACCTCAAGAGAAGTATGTTTTTATTTTAAATATTTCTTTTTATAAGTCATCATCTTTTCTATAGTTTAAAAATTGGCTCCATTTTTTCCCTACAATTAAAGAAATCCTACAATTAAAAAATATTATTTATAGTTAAAAAAAAAAAGAAAGAAAGAAAAACATCAACATTGGTTACCAGGGTAATTGCCAAATGATAAATAGTCAAAACAAATCAAAACTAGTTATGAAATGTTGACTAACAAAATTTGGAAATACAGAGTTCTCTCAAAATATATACCACAGAGTCATAAAGAAAGAATTGATCTCCTCTTTTTCTCCAGATGATCTAAGGGAAATGGATAATTTACCAATTAACTTTTATTAAGTTGAAAATGTTAACAGAAAACTAAAATCCATTCATGGGGTGCCTGGGTGGCTCAGTCAGTTAAGTGTCTGCCTTTGGCTCAGATCATGGTCCCAGGGTCCTGGGGTCTAACCCTGTATCAGGCTCCACCCTCAGTGGGGAGCCTGCTTCTCCCTCTGCTGCTCCCCTTGTTTTTAATCTCTCTGTCAAATAAATAAATAGAATCTAAAAAAAAAATAAAATCCATTGATAATAAACTTATAGATACCAAAAAAACCCTTTTTGACTGTTCAAACTAAACCAAAAACAAAACAAAACTAAACAAAATTAAATGTTTTTTCTTTGTTAGAATTTTTATTGCAGGGTGTTGAACTACAGTTTTCCAAGCCTGGTCATCATGTAAAATGATAAGGAGGAGAATGAACAAGACAACATTTATAATAGAATAAAGGTTTGCTTTTGCAGAGTACCATTTTTCAAGGTTAGTTAGCAATCTATCCAGGCCCGACATTTAACAGGCAAACCCGAGTTTCCAAAGCTACTTTCACAAGATGCTTTATTCAGATAGAGTCATAAATATGGATAGAGTCTTAGAGAAATCTAGTCTAGATTCTCATTGTCAGAGATGGACATTTGCCACCTAAATAGTAAATGACTTTCCTAGTGCTATACCACCATTTGTTAGTTTAGTCAGGATTAAACTTCTGATCTCTTAATTTCTACTATAATGTCCTTAATGCTATCAGGCTGTTATGTAGTCATTTTTGAGAATAGTGACAAAGGCAGATTTCCATATACCTTACTACTCTGCCATAGTCTATACAGAATTTATTCATTACCATAGTAAGATATTAAACCAACACCTACGACACTGAATATTGCATTTTATGAGTAGCTAAAGAAATAACACATTTTAATACACATTTTTAGGCAAATGGTTAAGTTCTACAATGTGAAATTTTTTTAAAAGATATTTTACAATGTGAAATTTAATGCTAAGGACCTACTGCCAAGGACTAAGGACATTGATAAATTAGTTATGACTTCTACCCCTATTGCCATAATCAGTAAAAGTTTAACCCATTTAGAAATATGACCACGATGCTAATAATAAGATTGTGTGTCAAATAAACATGTACTCATGTATTTATTACATTTTAGTCATGAGTCCTAATGAGATAGCATTGAGAAAAAAAATGAAGTGGGAGAGACTTTAGCATCCATCGTAATTAGTGCTGCTAAACAGAGTTAATGAAGGTGTAAGCATTATTTCATCGTTAATGAAAAATGATCTCTAAGCATAGCAGGTAAGCTTATGATACATGAACTTATTATCCAATGTCAAAATCTGGGGAAGATTTACCTAATTAAAGTAAAAACTGTTTTGCCCCAGAGAAAAGAAGGGAAATATGATTTAGAAAATAAATGAAGCCTTCTGTAAGTCTCCCTTAATTTTTAACTCATGAAACAGAAAATTGACTTTGTGACAAATTTTAAACCTTTTTTTTTTGGTAAGACTTTAAAAACGACTTTCCACTAAAAAGCAGTCTTCTGTGGGGAAGAATACCTTTGTGAGCGATTTGAAAATGTTAAATAAAACACCTTAATAACATGAAAAGTCATGATAGTAAACCCATTCATATAGTTATTTATTAATGTGTCTATTCAATCCTACACTGTATTCATTTTCTATTACAGCCTTAACAAACTATCAGACTCTGCGATGTTTGAAACAACACGAAGTTATGATCTCCCAGTTCTGTAAGTTTCTGTACTTGCTTTTGACTTCCCACTGGGCTTTGGCTGGTTTCCATGTTCTTGCTCTTCAAAGGCTAAAATCAATGTTTGGGTAAGCCTAGGGAGAGAATCTGCTCATTCGGAATTCTGTAGAATTCATTTCCACAGAACTCTAGGACTGAGGGTCCTGTGTTCTTTCTGACTTGAGACTAAAGATTGTTCTCAGTTTCTAGAGGCTTCCTACATTCCCTGACTGCTGGTCCCATACTCTTCAAAGCCAGCACCAGCAGATCTGTTGACTTCCCTGTTTGGAATCTCTCCTATCTGCTCTTCTCCCCTTCTCTCTGAATTCAGCCAGAGAGCGTTCTTTATTCACAAGGACTGTGATGATTTGATTGGGCTCCCTGGGTTAATCCAGTATAACCTCTCTATTTTCAGGTCTGTAACCTTAATAACATTTGCCATATAAAAGAACCTATTCATAGGTTCCAGGAAGTACGAAATATTTGGGGGAGACAGAATTCTGTATAGCACATACATAAGTTTTTATTTGTTTTTTATTTGAGAGAGAGTGAGAGAATGCATGAGCAGGGGAGGGACAGAGGGAGAGGGAAGTAATCTCCAGCAGACTCCGCACTGAGCGCAGAGTCCAGTGTGGGACTCGACCCTGAGATCATGACTTACAGAAACCAAGAGTTGGTGGCTCAGCTGACCGAGCCACCAAGGCGCCCCAGCACATACATGTTTAAGGACAGTTCTACTCATCTAACTTTACCAAAAGCAGTCTGCACTCCATTTGACTTGCCAAAGACCTTTATTTCAGACTATTGTTAAATAACTCTTATGAAAAACGGAAGTAACCACCTGCTGGTACATTTTTTTTCCTATATGAAATATGAGGGCACATCACTAGTTTTGTCTTTGTTATAGCAAATCAGACTGTACACTCTATGCACTTCCATTGTCTATTAGTTCCAATATGTTTTTTCACCAGCACATTTTTGCTCTTTCTCTTCATGTGACACACAAATTATTGCTAAAGTGATAATACATTTAATAATCAGGTATGTTGTCTGACACAGAGTAGTTGCTCAATAAATAGTGTTTCTCTTCCTTTGCTTCTTTTCATTAGCCTATCTGACATTCTTCCTAACCATCTTTATGAACAGTCACTGAAAAGCTACAGAAGCCTTTTTCCCTCAGGAAAATTCTGCTTAATATGAACTCTTCTCTTCCCTGAATTATTATATCATTTTATGGTCCAAAGTATTACAATTTATGGGGCACCTGGGTGGCTCAGTGGGTTAAAGCCTCTGCCTTCAGCTCAGGTCATGATCTCAGGGTCCTGGGATCTAGCCCCGCATTGGGCTCTCTGCTCAGCAGGGAGCCTGCTTCCCCTTCTCTCTTCCTGACTCTCTGCCTATTTGTGATCTCTTTCTTTCTGTCAAATAAATAAATAAAATCTTAAAAAAGCCCCAAAGTATTACAATTTAGTAATACAATATTCTGCTTTATGTTATTGATACATTTCTGTGCATGTTGCTATTGCTATGACAATAGAGAAGGGTCCTCATGGTAAAATGCAAAGCTGCACCTCTACTAGTATAGTTCTGAGTATGTAGTAGCTTCTCAGTAAAACCAGGGACTGAAGTCAATTACTATCTCCTATGAGCAGGTACCTAGGAGTAGGCAGGCAGGTAAGAGGATAAGGGAGTGTTCTTACATTAGGTAGGGAATGTGTGTGTCTGCTTCACACTGAAGCCTAAGAAGACAAGGAAAATGATACCATTAGTTCTTATTTTTTCAAAGGATAGCTTTTCAATAAGAAAAGTCTGATCACAGAAGGTGATATAGGTTCATAATTCTTTATCTGAAATTCCAAAGCCCTAAAAGCTCTGAAAATCAAAAACATTTCCCAAACTTACACAGAGGTGGTAATAATAATAATTATTACTATTATATAATTATAACAATATATAATTATAATTATTATTATTAATAACAGTAAAAAAGAAATAATATATCCTATTTATGCCATTTGGTGTGAATATTTGTATATATTTTTAGCAGGCACTTTAGTGTGATTGTTATTGGTACTGCCTCAAAAACCTGTTAGGGGATATGGTATACGCAATGCAGTACCTTTCTAAAATCTGAGAAAAAGAAAAAAAAGAAGGGAAGGAAGGAATGAAGGAAGGAAGGAAGGAAGGAAGGGCTGATTTCTGAATCATACTTAACCCAAAAGTTTTGGACAAGTTAGAAATGATGAAACTTCACCTCTCTATATAAAGCAATAAGGGGACCCAAGAAAAAAATTAATGTTTAGTCCTTACTTCTAGGAGATTAATGAAAGTGAAAAAGCATTTTAAGGTATACAAAGCTTAGAATTTTTAAATTATATGTACTTACTCTCTAGGTAATTTTTGGGGGAAATACCTATTATCGAAGGAAGTAGGAGAGTTTTTCAAATAAGAACAGATTTATGCAGCTCAGATTTCCCAAACAGTTGTTGATCCTCCTATATTTCTTTGAGATGTTATGTTCTCTGATCACATTAATGGAGTTTTGCTTTATATACCCGTATATCCATATTTTAAGAATAAACACAGGAATTCAATAAAATTTGTAGAAAAAAGGTACTCATTGAAAATTTTACATCATTCCATTAATTATCAACTACATGATTGTATTTGTACAATTACTCCCTTTAAGTGCTATTATGCTAGTGGGTTAGTCTAGAAGAATACATTCTGTGGCAGAATATCCTATATAATTATAAGACTAATGATGATGAATTTGATGAGTAAACATGATAATTGAATAGTATAACTAGAAAACATCTGGCTGCAAAGCTTATGCAAAACAGAATTCTACTGTGAAAAAATAATTGGCTTCTGTTTTTATCATTACGACACTATTAATTTTTTAACTGTGTTTTGAAATTTCGAAAGTGGTTTCTTATCCGTTATGTGGCGGTGGTCCATTCAGCATTGAAGTATGTGAGTACTATAATGAAGGTAGTCTTGCCTTTATAATATAATCCATCTTTATGAAATGAATTCTTCCCTGGAAGAAACAACAGTATATTCCTAGTGCAGAAGTAGTCACTGGAGGCAGAGTGGAATAACAATTATTTTATCCAAAACTGACATCAAGATGTGTTTATGTCAGGATTCCTGAGATAGGGGAAAGAAACTGGAATTAGTCCATGGGAAGAGTGAGGGTCAGACCAGGAAGTATTTTCTGAAAGGTGAATGTAATCTCTACTTTAATGTCATCATAACTCAGGAGAGAATGAAAAAGCATGGAAATACAATTTTCTATTCACACTTATGGGATTATGAAACAAAATCATGTTCCTTTCATCAAAACAAATTTATTATATTAAAATGGGGGAATCTCATTTTGGAGTTTGTAGGGATTCTATTTGAATAATAGACAAGAATGAAAACTTTTCACCTTAATTTAGCTTTTCATAAAATCAGCAATTGACAAATGAAATTAAAATTTATTGTTTGGGGCCAAATTACAACTATTTCAAAATAAGAAACAGTTTGGCAGTTTCTTGAAAAGCTAAATTTGCACTTAGCAGCAATCCCATTCCTAGGTATTGATTGTCCAAGAGAGATGAAAGCATATGTACATGAAAGTCCCTAGTGACTTTTCTGGAAAAGTCAAAACTGGGAACAACCTATAAATACATAACATAAGCAGGTTACACGGAAAATACACTATGGCACATTTTAGTATATTCACACAATAGGAAATTCCTCACCAATTAAAAAGGATGAACTACTGATACCCTGTAACAACATGGGTGAATTTCAAAACATGCTGAATGAGAGGCCACATGCAAAGGACAACATACTGCATAATTCAATTTATTTGAAATTTTAAAGGAAGCAAAACTAATCTATAATAAAGGACAGCAGATCAGATACCGCCTGGAGTCTTGCCAGGGGAAGGGTGAATATTTTCTAAGGTGCATAATGGAATTTTTTTTTTTAATGATGGAATTTTCTGAGATGATGAAAGTTTTCTCTATATTGATTTTCAGGATGGTTATATATACTTGTAAGACTTCAAGATTTTATACTTAAAGTGGGTCCATTTTATTTTATGCATATATTTCAATACAGTTTAAATTAAAAATATCAATTATGGGGATGATTGTCTACCTGTTAAATAACACAGTAGCTCACAGCAATGGAAAAGATTAAAGAGACTATAATATCTCACAATCATCACAACCCTGCAGCTGGTTAGGAAAATCTCTCACTTGATATGTTTTGTTTTTTTTTTTAAAGATTCCACTTATTTATTTGACAGAGGGAGAGAGAGAGATCACAAGTAGGCAGAGAGGCAGACAGAGAGAGAGGGGGAAGCAGGCTCCCTGCTGAGCAGAGAGCCCGATGTGGGGTTCGATCCCAGGACCTTGAGATCATGACCTGAGCTGGAGGCAGAGGCTTAAACCACTGAGCCACCCAGGCGCCCCTCTCATTTGATATGTTGCAGGTAATAGCAGATACCATTTATTGAATATGTATTAATATTGTTTAAGTGCTCACAACCACCACATGAGGCTTGGTTCAGAATGAAAAATCTGAGGGCTAGAAAGGTTAAAATTTGCAAAGCTAGTCGATGACAGACCCAACAAACTAATTCACATCTGCTTTTTAGGTAGATGTTCAGAGGTAACCAGAAAACTCTGTAATTAGGAAAGTTTACTTTCCACTGAGGTCAGTTCTCTACTGATAGAGAATAGCTGTTAGTTTTTTGAATCAAAGAATATTATACTATTTTTTGATATTCAATCTTTAGACAGAGAATTGGTGCTATTAATAACAAGAATAAAAGAAACCACTAACGTTCATAGATTTTTACAAAGTGTCAGGCTCTGTTCCAAAAGTTTTAGTTTCTAATTCATTTAAAACTCACAACAACACATGAAGAGGCATTATTCTTACCCTCATTCTGTACATGAGTGAACTCAAGCAAAACAGGAGTAAGTGAGTTCTTTAAGGGCTTTCGTTAGGCCATGGAAATTGTGTTAGAATTGAGAGTCTGGCCACCAGATCAGTACTTTTAACCAGAATGCTATCCAGCTTGTCCTCACTGTGCGCAGTCCTCTGTCAAAGGATTTTCCCTGCATGTGGGAATCCTGCAAAATGAGACAGTGTTCTGATGTGTACGTGTTTCTTTTAATATAGTACTTTGCAAACTGAAGACTATCTGTAAGGCTTAGGGAAAATTTAAAGAAGATTAACAATTTCAACAGGATTCCATACTGCAGTAATCTGTAATATTCATTATCTTGCTGTATGTTATCTAGGGAAGAATTTCATTATAATAAGTGCCTTGGTCTTTCCATGATTAGCAGGCATGTATTGATGCATATTCCTTCTCCATAAAAATGGGTTAGCTATCCTTTCAATTCCCTTATTCTTAATAATTTATAATTAAAACTTTCATTCTATGATTTTTAAAGTATTTGTGCAATAACATTTACTTGAATTATACACAGTAGGACAATATTATCTATATTTAAAAGATACAGATTTTTGCAAAAACTCTTTGAAAGGGAATAATGATTCTATGCCAGGGCACTTTATTTGGGTCAGATATTAAAATGAGCCACCTAGGGCAGATAGAAGTCAGATATATTTTCTTTTGATTAAGCAAAATGCTGAAGCTAAATGTTATTAAAAACATACAGACAAGTTAAGATGCTTTAGACCCTTCACACATATGAGGGAAAATCCTTACATCTGAGGACAGTGGATTATTCATTCAAGGTCCTGCGTTAGCAGGTGGCAGTGCTGAGATTTGAATCCAGATCTATCCCTAAAGTTAAATCTCCTTCCAGCAGGTCAACCTTTTTTCCCCAGGGCACAGACGACTTACTCCTTAATTATGCATTTCCAATTTGACTTTGTCATGATTGGATAAAGCTATTGGATTTATCTCCTACCTATGTCTGCTCTTTAATTTAGAGGTTATATATAAAAACTAATTGAACATATGCTAGGTGCTATTTATTTCACTCTCCAAATACTGGGAAGAAGGAAAGGTTTCCATTCAGCTATAAAATACGAAAATCGCCTCCCTCTTCAACAGTATTCTCAAGGGCTTCCATCATAAATTCGGACCACTCAGACAATCTGAAATGTAAATTAGAAAAAGAGTAATCATAAACTGAAATATTTTAAAATCGTATTGCAGAATATGTGATATCTATTTGCTATTACCACGTGATTCGTTCATTTGACAACATTTGTTAAATGCCTACAGCGTACCAGGTTCTTAGCTAGGAATCCATGACACACGGAGGAAAGAGACAAGTGTCTCCATGAAGCTTCTACTCTAATGGGGGGGAACCAATTAATAAACAAGACAACATGTACATATAATGAGAAGGAGACAGTGCTGAAGAGAAGAACATATCACAGTTAAAGCCATTAAGAGTGTGGGAATTGGGAGCCTGTTGGGACATTTATTTAGAGGTTTCAGGAAAAACTCCTATAATGAAATACTGTTTGAGCAGAAACATGAAGGAGCTGAATGAAGAGAACATTTCAGGAAGAACGAATTGAAACCTTAAAGGTCCTGAAGCAGAAGAAAGCATGCTATCTATAGTCAAGAAGCAGCAAGGAGGCTAGTGTGGCTGAAGAACAGTGTGTGTGTGAGGGAGGAGAAGGGTGGTGGTGGGAGGTCAGGAAATGAAATGAGAGATGTAATCAGGGCAGGACCACGTGAGGTTTGGTGGTGATGAACATGACTTTGCTTATCCTCTCATTATCTGAGCATTGGAATAATCCAATTCACTCTTTCCAAGGCTTGTTGGGGCTACCACAGGAAATATAGATTCCGGGCAGGGAGGAGATGGACTGAGGGAGACTGTTGGATGATCAGAATAATCAGGCAAGGGAAGTTTCTGGTGTGGTTCAGGGTGGCGGCACTGGGGGTAGAGGAGTTGGGGGTACATTTTGGGAGATATTAAGTTTTTGGTGCCACTAAGCCATCCAAGAGGAAAGGGTTTGGATATAGCTGACTTCAGGGGAAGTGGACGTTTAGAAATTTAAGCTATGAGAAACTGGATGAGTTTATCTACAGAGTCAGAGGAGAAAGAGACAGGGAGGAGACACAGAGATAATAAAGACAGAGGAAGAGATAGAGGAAGAGTCAGGGAGTTAAGGTGAGTCCAGGAACAGAAGGAGACTGAGTGAGAGGGGATGGCAGGCGTCTGGGCAGCCCAGGAGAAGGAAGCCTGGTAACGAGGGAGTGAATCACCATCACAAGTGCTGTTGGGAAGTCAGAAGCCTGAGGACTGACTCTGCTGGATTTCTCATCACGCAAGGCATGGCGACATCAGAAAGGATTGCTGTGAAGTGTTTGGAATAAAAGCATGATTGAAGCTAGTTCGAGACTGAATTCAAGTTCAAGAGGTATTGGACAATTCTTTCAAGAAATTTTGCTGCAAATGGAAGTAGAGAGACAAGGCAATAACTCAGGAGATTGGGGGGTCAAGATGGTTGTCACTTGGAAGCTTTTCTAAAAATTTTAAATGGAAGAAATAACATGTCTGAATGCTGAAAACAAAAACAAAAACAAAAAAACAACCCCGCCCCCACCCCCTAAAAAACCCCACCACACATGAGTAATTCAGGAGAGAAAGGGGAGAATGGCAGGTGTTGTGTCTTTGAGGACCTGACGTGAGAACCCGTGTGTCTTTGGGCAGTCGGTGCGCGCAGTTGCCGAGACAGCTGGTCACCATGACAAGGAAGCCAGGCCAAAGTCAAGGGTGCAGGAAAAATGGATGTTGCTGAGTGTATGTGGGTGCTCCTCTCCCCTCCTCTCCTCACTTCACCTCTCTTCCCTTCCCCTCTCCTCTCTTCTCCTTTCCTTTCCCTCCCTGTTTTATCGAGATATAATTGACATACAACTTTGTATTAGTTTCAGATATACAGTATAATGATTTGATGCATAGTATATGTTGCAAAATGATCACCATAAGTTTAGTTAATTTCTATCGGCTCAAATAGCTAACGATTCCTTTTCCCGTGATGAAAGCTTATAAGAGGTCCTCATGCTGGCAACTTTCAGATCTACAATGCAGTGCTGTTAACTACAGTTGCCATGCTGGACATTACATCCCCAGGACTTTTTGTATTTGGTAACTTTAAGTTTGTGCCTTTAACCACCTTCACTCATTTCCCCTCGATTTGACTATTCATCATTATAGTATTCTCAGAAATACTATAATGTGTAGTAAAACAGAAAAGGTCATTTTAGGTTGCAGGTGGGGAGCTGTTAAAGATCTGGGGAGAGAGGCAAAGGAAGAACTAATGACCTGGGAGAGTGAGAATGGCCTGGAAAATGAAGTCAAGTCACTGGGCAGTAACACCTATGATAATTACCAGAGCCAGACTTTTTATTCTTATTTGCCAGGGATATAGGAAGGAGAGAAAGAAAATGTTGCTGGCTAAGGTTGGTCTATCCCTTTATCATTCTCCTAAAAAAGTCTTTGTTCTATTGTAAAAGTTCAAGGTAAATCAGCACATGATGCTTAAATTAGGACAGCTTTCTACAACTGCCCCAAAAGAATCATGAGCACTATAGACTTATTTAAACTTTCTAGTTCTTGTTTCCAATCATGTGTTGATGCTAAATATATATGAATGAATGAAATTCTAGTGAATTCCAATTCATCTCTGGGTTCTGATCCAAATTCCAATTCCTTCCTGGATGATACATTGCAGAATGTGTTAACAGTGAAAGATTCCTTCAACTTACTTTGTATGAGAGTCTAAGGACAGGTTCTTTGGGAGATCTAGCTATCTTTTATTTCCTTTTAATTTTATAAACAGAAAAACTAGTGTATATAAATGACATGATTATCTCCTAGCTGGTATATGTGCCATTTTACTATTACAAATTAACTAAATGATTGACAGACATGATTAATAGAATCATAGAATTTTGGAACCGCACAGTATCTCTGAGGTCATCAAGTACAATCCATTTAATTTATAAATGACTAAACTGAAACCCAAAGTGTTATGAAATTTGCTAGTAATTTTAAATCCGCTACTGGACTTAAAACTTGCTTTACCAGTAGTCTGGTGCCTCTTCCAGTTATCATAGTCTATTTTTTAAATCTTTTATTCCTTTCTTTCTTTTCAGTTGTATAACAATTTATTATTCAATTATGTAATTTCTCACATTATTCAATTATGAGTTTGTTTGCATATTAATTAAGCAGTCTATACATGTCTGGTGGAGTGCTTTGCTCTATGGATGTTACAGTATGTAGAGGGTTAAATAATGTGTCCCCCAAAATTCACATCCACCTGGAACCTCAGAGTAGGTAGGATCTTATATGGAAATCAGATTTTACAGATGTATTCCAGGAGAGTATAGAGATGTGATTATATTGAATTAAGTTCTATCTGCTGAGCGTATCCTGATGAGAGACAGAAAAAACAAGGACAAGCAGCACAGAGAGAAGAAGGCCATGTGACAGTGGAGACGGAGATTGGAGGGATAGGTCTACAAGCTAAGGAATACCAAGAGCCAGCAACCACTAGGAAATAGGAGAGAGACATGGAACTGTTTCTTCATCAGAAACCTTGGAGTAACTTGCTGACATCTTGATTTTGGACTTGCAGACCCCTGAACTTTGAGACAATAAACTTCTGTTTTGGGTCATCCATTTTGTGGCGATGTGTTATAGGACAATTTGAAAACTAATACATTATAGAAGGAAGTATCAAAATCCAAAATGATTTGAAAAGCAGTAAAATAAAGGAAATAGAAAAACAAAGAAAACCCAATTCACTTGTTGATGGCCATCACTGGGCATTGTCTTGAAGCCTCCCCACTCTTTTGACAAACATCCCTTCTTCCTTGGACTTGAACTGGAAACGTGAACTGGATTTTGTAATTTAAAAAAGTCTACATTACAAAGGCCACGAGTTGGAGGGGGACCCTCAGTGGCAAGCCCTGCAGAATTTATCATATTTTTATGTCGTTATCAAAGAATATTAATTTTATCATGTTTATTGTATGGTGCCTGGAAAAGGTGGTGACATGATGTGGTTACAAGAGCATTTATTTAATAAATACCTTCTCTGCACCCATCTCTGTGCGAAGGGGTTTTAGTTCATGGAATTAGTACCTGTATTCATTTCCTATTGCTGCATAACACGTTATCAAAAGCTCAGTGGCTTAAACCAGCACACATTTATTATCTCACAGTTTCCATGGGTCAGGGACATGGACATGGCTTAGCTGGGACCTCGGCTCAGGGTCTCAAAGCTGCAAGTGGGGTGTTGTCAGCGCTATTCTTACCTGAGGCTTTGGTTGCTCTTTCAAGTTCACTCAAGCTGTTGGCAGAATCCAGTTCTTCCAGGGTATAGAATGCTATCTTTGTGTCGTGTTTTAGTTTTGTTTTCTTTGCTGGCTGTCAGTCGAGATCGCTCTCAGCGGCTAAAGGTCCCAGCCACTTTGTCCCTCTTAGATATAGTTCACAATATGGCTGTCTGTTTGCCTCTAGGCCCGCAGGAGAGGGCCTCTGTCTCTCTTACTTGAATTCTCAGACTGCATCTGCCTCTGACTCAGATTTAAAGGCCTTGTGAGATTAGGTCAGGCCTACTTAAAAGTTAAAATTAGGGACTTTAATTACATCCTTCTCACAGAGCACAGAGCATAACCCAACCATGGAGATGAAATCCCAACACATGTCTAAGTCCCGCCCACACTCTAGGGGAAGGCGTTATGCCCAGAGGACACCCCAGGGGGCAAGAATCTTGGGAACCAATTCGGCATCCTGTCCCCCACAGCGCTAGTGACAGTGAACCCTTACGGATTCCTAGCATGTGCTTTTGGACGTCACCCTCTGAACTCTGGGATAGGAGTATTGGCAGGGGTTTCTGACATGGTTGGTCTAAAGCGCTACCTAATCTCCCGCACTTCCCTCTCCCTTTCACCTTCTTCTTTTTATAATATGTTTTTAGAAGAACCGACTTATAAATGGCCCCAGTGGCCTGACACATTTTGTTCTCACTTATTTGTAATAGAAGTGGCTCCTGCTTTCCTAGATTTCACAAGAGGGTAGCAATATTTAGAGTAAAAATTGAGTTATATATTTTATGAATGAAGTTAAATGGTCAGAGTGGAGGAATATGTTTCTGAGTTCTGGTGATATATGTGCTTTTATCATTTTTTTTTTAAAGGGGGTTTCCCTAGCAGCTCCTAATATGACCTCTCCGAGCTTCCTACTGAAATGGCTGAACATTAAAAAATAAATATAAAAAGATGAAAATTCACAGCAGTACTGTGAACCAGACCTAGGAATGAATCCAAGGGAGAGAGGCCACGCTCTGGTGCGCTGACAGACCTGACACGAAGAGCGGATCAAGTCATTGGTGAATCCCCCGCTCTTCTCGGAAACCCCAGAGTGCGTCCACCTACACCTACGCGCATCCACAAAGGCGACCCATCCCTCTCCTACTGTTTGCTGTTTGACCCTGGTTTCAGCAATGCAATCTTTTCCAAAGAGGAAAACTGTATGGCTACTGATTCCTGTGTCACCCCGAGGGCTGTTTCTCTCACCCTATGCCCAAAGCCAGCTTGTCAGATCATAGAGAAAAAAGCAAAATTGAGGGAAGGAGGGTGGGAGGCAAGGAAGAAAAAGAGTGGGTGTACGTGTGCATTTGTGCGTGCGCATGCGCAGGGAGGGCGGCGGGGGGGAGGGGGTGGCAAGACTCCTCCTGGGCATATAACCCTTAGAAATAAAGCATCGTCAACTGTTAGGGGTGTTGGAGTCCGGATGTGACGGCTCCAAAAAACACAAGAAAACAGTTTCATAAAACAGAAGTGGGCCAGAAATCATATTTAAGCCCAGCCGAGCCATGTGTGTTTTAGAATCCCTGCCTATCAAACTGCCACTGTGAAGAGTATCAAATCAGAACTCGAGTGCCGCGAGAATGGGGTCAAGGACAATTCAC
>CM052800.1:162728351-162816394 GCA_028533885.1 Nasua narica | reverse complement strand
AGAGATGAACGAAATGGAGAATTAAGAGATTTCTTACAGGGCTTGATTAGTATAAAGGAACAGGTGTAGAGGATTTAGAATACATTTCAGGGTTCCAATCAGGAAAGATAGGAAGGCCCTTTAGAACATAGGGCTCTGGATAACAGTGGGAGGCACTGCTATGAACTAAGCTATGCTTGGAGTTTCCCAGTTTTATTTTGTTTGGCTTTTAAATAATTGGCAAATAGTGAATTCTAATAGTTTTTCTTTAGCTGGCTATCTAGGATGTTAGTGAGACCCATGGCTTTCTCCTTAATCTGGAAAGCATGACGTACCCCACACAACCCCCCAACCTCCGCTTACTGAATCTCTTCAAGGGAACTCCTTTTCTGAAATTTATCTTTTGCCAACTACAGCCAAATATTTCATTACAGAATTGATTTTATTTTCTCCTCCATGGACACATCCCATAGATACTACCCACCCAGCATGACACCTGTTAAATAGTTCTATAAATCATTCTCCCCCTCAGTTGCCTTGCCACCATTCAAGAGAAACCTGGGGTAATTGATCTTGATGCAGTCTTTCCAGAAGATCTATTTCACCATCCAAAAGGGACTTTTCAACTGTCCCACTAAATTCTCCCAACAGTTTTCAAGTGATGTATGGTAACATGCTTTTCCAAGGGGAAAAAGACTTTTGACAGTTTTAACTTCAGAAGAAAGAAATCTGTGACAAAGTAGCTATAGTCTCTTCTATGCTTTTCTTAAGTCCGTCTCTGGAACTCATCAGCATCACTGATTTACCTGTGAGTTTCTTGAAAGGGTTCTTGTATCCCCTTGCCTGTTGCGGACCAGTCATTAAGGAGCACGTTTTTAGGTCACTCGCTGATTTCCCTTAGGTCTGGCTTTCTGATTATTGTCATAGGAGAGCACTTCATTTCATGGTTGTCTTAAAAATAATGTCAGAGGCATCATCAGTTTTTGCACTTTTTTTTTAACTTGGAAGCAAAATTGGTACTATTGACTTAGCACTTGAGCCTTGGATTTCTGAGACAGCAATTTCTTACAGAGTTGACAGCCAGATTTAAGACCTAGGGTATAATCCAGATGCTGAGAGGAGTGGAAGAGAGTTGCTAAATTCTATCTTCATATCATCTGCTCCAACACTTTGTTGGAAGATCACCGATGTACTTGAGATCTTAGAACCTCAGAAGAGGCAGATACTTATTATTCAGCAAAAAACAGCATGACCAGGGCATTTATTCATTCAGGTTTCTAATGTGTTCATTTTTCTCTTGTTATTGTAACATGAACCTAAAATTATTACGCATTCTTTAAAAAAAGAAAACCCACCCCTATCAGCACGCTACATGAGAAGCAAATTGAAGTCAGGTCCTGGGGTTAGAAAATAGTGTTAAAAGGTTTGTTAAGAATCTCTAATTGCATCATTGACATCATACTGCTTTTTAAAAACAATCAGAGAAAATTAAGAATAATGAATCAGAAACTTGAGCATTACATTTTCCTAATAAGAAACATATTTTCAAAATAAAGAAAAAGCCTCTCTGAGGGATAGATCCCAAACAGAGTATAATTAGTTTCATCTGTGAGCTGAGCATAAAGTATATTTGGGTTTTGAATGCAATAATCTGAATTTTTAGGACCTTAAGATTACAATACTATTAGCAGGTATCACTTTTGGGAATCAAAACTTTGGGTTCTTCACAATGGAAAACATATTAAGAATCTTTGTGGAGATCCTTTGAAATGAAGAATCATTTTGAGCTAGATGATTTCTGTGGTCCTAGTTAAACAAATTTTTAGTTATTCTCAGCTTTAATGGGATTTTCTTTAATCACTATGTAATTGTATACAATTGGAGCCACTTTTATTTTCTTAAATTGTTTGGTATATTTCACAAGAATAAAAGATACTTTGCTTTGAGTATAGTATGAGCTTTGCATATATGTCTAAATTTGTATTATCCAATAATGCAGGAGTTTTAAAACATAGCTGGCAAATGTTGTGAAATTATGATTTGATCTCCAGAGAATAGTTCTCTTTGTGCTCAGGAGACTACAGTGCTGAGTCAATTTTAGGCAAAGTGTATGCATAGGTAATACTCTCACTACACTAGGAAATATTCTGTCCTGGTGTAAAGTTGTTAGGGAAATCTTTGTGGTGCAGTCCCCAGCTCCTTTGAATGAAAGTGTTTTTAGAGCAAACGATAGCCCATAAGTCGAATCTAGGGCTGCCTGTTTCTTTGTTTCTTTATGCCTAAGAATGTTGTTTACAGATGAACATTTGTAATAGATTTGATGGTAATAAACACTAATTCTAAACTTCAATTACCTAGGGACGCCTGAGTGTCTCAGTCGGTTAAGTGTCTGCCTCCAGCTCAGGTCATGATCCCAGCGTCCTGGGTTCAAGTCCCACATTTCGTCCTCACTCAGCAGGGAGCCTGCTCTTCTGTCTGCCTGCTGTTCCTTCTGATTGTGCTCTCTCTCTAATAAAAAAAAAATTTAAAAAAAAACTTCAATTACCTAAAACTAATATAACACTGTATGTACACTCTACTGAAATTAAAAGAAAAACTTAACAAAATTTAAAAAGAAATTTTATCCCCTGCCTCAAATGAATTCCATTTCTCTTACCAGTAGACATGTATTAGAAAATGAGTGTTCTCAATTATTGTATTTTGAATTCACCAACACAAATCTGTCAGTTATTTTAGCTCTTGGTATATAAGTACCTACATAGTAGCTTCAATTTTGTCTGTTGGTTACAAGATTAAAATATTTGCTATTTAGTTCTTGACAGAAACAGTATGACTACTTCTGACTTAGAACAATATGAAAATCCGGGGTGCCTGGGTGGCTCAGTCTTTGGGCATCTGCCTTCAGCTTGGGTCATGATCCCAGAACCCTGGGATCAGGCTCCCTGCTCAGTGGGAGGCCTGCTTCTCCATCTCCCCCTCCCCCTGTTTGTATTCCCTCACTCGCTGTCTCTCTGTCAAATAAATAAATAAAAATCTAAAAAAAAAAAAAAAAAGAACAATATGAAGATCTATGGAGATGGAAAAGGAAGATTTTTGTAAAGTGGCAAAGAATAGAAACTTTATATTCAACTAGGGCTTGATTGGATCCAGGACCTGGCATTTATTAAATCCATGAGCCTGGACAAGCTACTCACACTCACTAAACTTCAACTAATTCATCTATAAAATGAGGCATTATGATGCTATAAATGAAATTAATAAATCTACTTCATAGGGTCATTACAAAGATTAAATTGCCAGGCTCATAGATCTAAACAATCATCCACTGTAATGAAACAAATGTTCAGATGCTCAACTTCGTTTTATTCAAATTCAACCCTTGGCGACCCCCATGATCTTTATAAACACACAAATGAAAACAATATAGAAGGCACACCCACTCCCAAATGCTTCAAGGAAGAGTTTGAAGAGTAAGGCTTCTCTGTTTAGAGTTTTTTGTTTTTTACTTGTTTTTGTCTTGTTTTTCTCTTGGTAATGACGAAGGCTTAGGGTGAACAGTCCATTGTGATCAATTACAGTCTGATAAATTGGAAGTTTGGATAACTGGGAACCTAACAAGCACGAGGCTTCCTGGAAGGAACCCCCTAGAGCTTTTGGACCTGGTTCAGGGCACTTGTTCTAGAACCTTGCTGTTTATCCCCATATACCCAGGAAGTGCCCAATGAGTTTCCCAGTAGAAGAGGTCCTAAGTGCTTATTGCTCAGTTGAAAGGCACGAGAGCCCATGAATCCACTAGCTTTCATGTGACATGACTGAGAATCCCCCTCACCTGCCTCCTGGAGTTCCCTTCTGCTGATCTTCTAGTCTGCATGTTACCCTTCACCGGGGTTGCATAGCTGACTGCACAGCAAGAGGGTCACAGACTTTGTACTAAGAACTAACACCAATCCCATTCACAGCTACATCATTAGGATTCTTTTCAGATTGTCAAAAGAAACTTTATGCCAAAGGAGGGCTGCCATCACCTTGAGGACTGGAAGGCGGGTATCCGCTGCTGATCCTCGGTGTCAGAAGTATCCAACCAAGCATTTGTAGCTCCTGGAAATGGGTATCTTTCCCCTGTCTTCAAAAAGGCAAAAGGGAGGATTAATAAGTGGCTTTCTCTCACTGCAGTACATCTTGTGCACTCTGCAACCCTGAGGAAAGATTTCAAAGCAAGGCTTCCTTGTTTCACAGAATGATTCTGTAGCATAAAAGACTAATGGAATAGAGTCCACTAAATTATAAATGCTTTAACCTTATGATCCATCGGCACCCAGGAACTTGTAATAACACCTACTGGAGAAAGGTTTCCATTTACAATTAAGCAATTTTTTTTGTCTGTGGAAAATAAAATGAACCAAACAGCACAAATTGCCTGAAATATTTTACATTGGCATTCCCTAACATCACAAGATACTGTATCTTCTTAAATGTAAAGAAGATTGAAGGTGTGATTGATATGCTTTATGGTGTCTGTTTTTTATAGATGAATAACTTGCTTTTTATGAATATTCCAAAAGCAAATGAGAAATCTATTTGCATACCTCATTAATGATCCCTTTTTAGCAAGAGCATGTTCCTAATTTTATATATCCATAAACATGTCTTTTCATCATCTGAATGAAAAATAATATATTTTCTGCCAGAATTTCTACTTGGGTACTGGTGTTTGAAAAACATGAATTATACTAAAGATTTTGATACTTGAGAAGAATAAATTATCATATTGATATTACCTGCAGTGTAGTCATAACACACTGGACTCTAATTTTCTTGTCTCGGTCCTTATATTTCCAACTATTTGAACCTCGTTCTCTTGAGCTTTATTATTATTTATGTTTTCTTATGTAAATATGGGAGAAATGTAATGTTAACATTTAATTTTCAGATATTCGATAAAACTTTTCATAAATATAATTTATAAACATGGATAAGGGTTTTTCTTATAAGTGTTTTTGCTTGATGTATAACTTTCTTTTTTATGATATAGTGTGTCACGATCGATCAAAACTAGGATACACTAATGTCTCAGCTATTATCTCCAAGTGACACACTCCTACTTAGAAAGATTAGAAGAGTAATTGCAAGCACTTGTGAACTTAGATGAAATGTAATTCTTTATGTTCAGAAGAAGACTAGTAAGAATTGTATGAAGGAAGTGGATCTGACTTCACTTTTCTCCACATATTTACTTGAAGGATATTTATTGAATGGCCACTAAGTGTCAGGAATTCTAGAAGCACCAAAAATTCGTAAGTGAATAAGGCAGCTCAGCCTTCATGAATTCAAACAAAATAAATTCATTAATTAAAATAGTAATGAGTTATCACAGAGGTACGCATATGGAGTAGGGAAACACATAGAGGATCATAGATTTTATGATCAAAGAAGGCTTCTCAGAAGAGGTGACATATGAACTGAGCTTTCTAAAATAAGTAGGTGTTCTCAGTAGAGGAAGGTCATTTCTTCAGGAGCGTGTGTGGTGATGCAGAGAGCAGACTATTTTTAGGACTTCATATTTGGAATAGCAAGCAATAAATCTGTACGTATAGGCTGGAGACTAGAGAGTTTGTATTTATCTTGAAATGCAGGGAGGATGCCTGGATGGTTGTCAATAAACATCTCCCTTTGGCTCAGGGGCTCAAGTCATGACCTCTGGGTCCCAGGATCAAGCCCCACATGGGGCTCTCTGCTCAGCAGGGAGCCTGCTTCTCTCTCTCCCACTCTGCCTGCTGCCCTCCCTGCTTGTGTTCTCTGTCAAATAGATAAATAAAATCTTTAAAAAAAATGCAGGAGAATTTTGAAGTCTAACAATGGGATAACTATATTGAGATTTGTTTTATTTACATCCTTGGAGTTCTTTTTATTCATTATGGATATGTTGAGTATGTATGAGCTCCCAAGCCCTGTTTTTTAAAATAAGGACAATTGGACATACAGAGTTAAGTGACTTAGCCCATAGATCACAATTTTAGATAGTTAAACAGCATTGGAAGTGTGAAATTTTCATGTTTTAGATAACTGTCCTGTACAATTGAACATGAGAACTTTGGACTACCCTTTACTTTCCAAGACAATAGTGAATAGTTCAATAAGGTACTTAAATAAACCAGCACAGTTACAAAATGCACAGGTCCAAATGAATTGACATATTAATGTGTTAATCATGTAGTCTAAGCCAAAAAACACACTATGTGTCAACTGCTCAGAAAGAGCCTGTAGCCTCCTTACAGGTGATCATCAATCATTTATGACTGTGCCAAGTGGCAACTATTCCTGGCTGGAGTGCAGAAAATCACCACAAAAATGCTCCATTGTACTAGTGATCCCGTGTGGCTATGCTGTTAGGAACTCCCCTTAGGAATCTGTAACTTTTAGATGCTGCTCAGTAGCAACGCCTTTGCAACCAGTATAAATTTAACGGACATCTTCTATCAGAGAAATGTAATATCATTGACGGAATGGATACAGTATCAATTTAATTAATCCCAATACACAAAAATGCTTAGGTCCACATTTAGTTAACAATTTGTGAAGGGGAATATTAAGCTGATACTAAAACACTCTTCTCAAGACTTAGCCCTAGACAGAATGTATCCTATTACTTTGAAGAGCAGTCAGGGAAAAAGTCCTCATACTAGACCACAGAGAGGTATTTTAGGGGGATAAATGCAAACAATATAAATTACAGTGTTAATTTCAACTGAAGAGATTTGGTGGCATTGAAGGGAAGGGGATAAAACTCTACTTAACCTTTCAAAGGCACTCCCTTCCCATCCCTGCCCGCCCTTTTATTTCTTACCCTTTCTTTTTGTGTGAGATTTCTTTGTAAACTGACATGAAGTATTATTACTGATAGTGCTGAAGTCCCCACCCTCCCCTTGCTTTTCCATCTCTCCCATCCCACCCTCCTTAAGCTGATGCATATTTTTGTCTTGTATTTCTCATGTGTACGACATACCCAAATACAATTATTATTGCTATATTTTTATCTCCATATTTTTATTAAAGTATAATTAACATACAGTGTAATATTAGTTTCAGGCGTACAATACGATTCAATAATTCTATACATTGCTTAGTGCTCATCATAGTAAATGTATTCTTAATACCTTTTATCTATTATCCCAATAAATTTATTATATATATTTTATGTCCATAAATGATTTCATATTATTTTATTCTTCTGCATTTTTCTCTTTAACTCAACATTTAAAAAATCATTGTGGTCTACTATATTTTATTTGTATATATATGTCTATATAAATATTAGGGGAAATTGAGCTTAATCATCCTTTTCCTTACTAATGGACAGTGTGTAGCCTACACATTTTTGCTATCAGCCATAGTGATGTGGTCGCTATGTTGCATCTGTCTCAGATACTTGTGCACAAATATGACATTTTCTCCAAAGGGACATCATGGCCACAGCTAATTCATGAGACACATTTGTGGAAATCAATAAGCATTTATCCCAGAGGCAAGAAACCCCACATCAGGGTGCAGGACTTGGGGTACAAAGCAGAAGATGGGCTCGGCCCTCCACATTATCGTTCAGCTAAGCCCTTTTATCTAGGACAGAACTTAGTGGCTCCGGCAGATTCTACAAATAAAAGCACCCAGTGATAGGGAATGAAATCTACAGCTTCACTTGGTGTTACTAAATTTCTCTTTGGCACGTCACTATCAATTACACTTTCTTTAGTAGGATTTAATAGTTTATAATTTCCCACATCCTTTTGAAACCTCTGTATTGTCATTTTTGGGGGCCATTTGATGGAGGTGAAGTTGTATATTATTATTGCCGTACCATTCCCAAGACACTCGTGAAGATAAGTCTGTTCATGGATTTGCCCAGATTTTGTCTTGTCTTTTTTTTTTTTTTTTAAGATTTTATATATTTATTTGACAGAGAGGAGAGAGATCACAAGTAGGCAGAGGGGCAGGCAGAGAGAGAGGGGGAAGCAGGATCCCCACCGAGCAGAGAGCCCGATGCGGGGCTCAATCCCAGGACCCCGAGATCATGACCTGAGCGGAAGGCAGAGGCTTTACCCACTGAACCACCCAGACACCCCTGTCTTTCTCTTTCTAATGGGGCTTTTTCCTTTCCATTCAGAAGTTTAAATTTTAACATACACATGTTTATCAGAAATTTTGTGATTTATCCTTATTATGAAAACTATGTGCCACAATCACTTGCTGCCTGGAGAATATCAATTCTGGGCGTATGCCAAGGGGCAGCTCTGCCTTCCTAGGCATTTTCAATACCAATTTCCATCCCAGTCTCTCATTGAAATGGTCTGAGCTCACGCAGGCTTCATAGTCATGATTACCTATATGGTAATCGTTTTTGGTTCAACAATCACTTCAATAATGATAAAATACCTAGCTAGCTACCTGTGGAAAAATGAAACATGCCAGGGCAAACCAAAGATAAATAACAAATGAATCAAATTTTAAATGCAAATTTTCAATTATGAAGGTGATGGAGGAAAATATAGGTGAATATTTTCATAATCTTTGGGGCTCAGAAATTTTAAATCAAATTTTAGAGGTAACTTGTAGATCATAAATAAATGTTTAGGTTTGAATTCATAAATGAAACCTTTTATAAGACATAGCACCATAAAAATGAAAACAAATGAAACTAAAGAAAAAGATGATAAATTTTCTGAGATACACTACAAAGTACAAATATTTTCATTATTTAAAAATACTCACAAACTGAAAGAAAATACATGTCAGTAGAAATATTAATAATGCATAGAATAAGCTGTTACTAAAGAAGAAATACAAGCTATTGATACTCACTTAACTTGTCTCAGGGAAATTACATATAAAAACTGAGGTGTTAATATTTTGCTTACCAGCTTAGGAAAAAATAAGGATTAACAAGATTATATAAGGTGTGACAATAAGGTGATTTTATAAAACTCTTAATACAATTTATATCATACAAGGAACATTCACTTAACAGTAGTTAATATTTGTCGATAATGCTGGATGAGGATACAAATAAAATGGTACTACATCTAGTGCTGTTGGGGATATAAATTAGTATAATTTAGGTTTTAAAGTTTAAAAATAGACTCTGACTGCAATGTAGAATGGGTTGTTAGAGTTATACGCAAGGTTGAGTGTATTGAGAACTTTCATCAAACCAATGTTTATGCTAGCCTCGAATTGGAAAGAACTCAAATTGTGTTATGATTAGAGAATGTGATTAAATTGCTATATATCAAGGCAATGGGATTCTATAAACTGTTATAAATGACACTGTACATCAAAAATCTCCCTGATACATTTTTGAGTTGGAAACACTGCTTACTAAGGAGTATGAGCTGTTTATATCATTTATAAAATAATTTATTGTACCTATTTAAATATAGTTAAAATTAATATGTTGGGTCATATAAATTTACATAATATGATTCATATTTAATGCATAATACAGAGGCGCCTGGGTGGCTTAGTTGGTTAAGTGTCTGCCTTCAGCTCAGGTCATGATCCTGGAGTCCTGGGATCGAGCCCCACATTGGGCTCCCTGCTTTGTGGGGAGCCTACTTCTCTCTCTGCCCCTCCCCCTGCTTGTGTGCTCTCAAATAAAATCTTAAACAAGTAAATGAATATATAAATGTCTTTAAATAAAAATGACATATATATTCACATATAAAATCTTCATTGACTTAGCTTCACATAGTAAAATGCAAAAAGAAAACTGCTTTGTTTTTCCTCAGACCACTGTTTGAATCATTCTATCAGCTATTCAGGAGCTTTGGAGGACATTTTTGACAGATTGTTTTGTGCATCATTCTGGTTTACATCAGCAAACAGGTGGCACAGTCAATTATGAAGTAAAAAGGAGTTTAATACGGCGAGATTACATGGGTGCCTGGGTGGTTCAGTCAGTTAAGTGACTGACTCTTGATTTCGGCTCAGGGTCATGATCTCAGGGTCATGAGATTGAGTCCCAAGTCGGATTTCATGCTCAGTGCTGAGTCTGCTTGTTCCTCTCCCTTTGCTCTTCCCTCGGCTCATACACTCTCTCTCTCTCAAATAAATAAAATCTTTAAGGAAAAAGTGAGGTGGAATTGGGGAGATAATGGTAAGAGTAAGGAAGCCAAGAAGAGATAGTGAAGCCCTCAGAGACTGCCAACAGTGGACACTAATAACAGCGGTTTGCCTCAGAGGTAAGGTTAGGGATTTGTTACTTGAGCCCTTGAAGCAGGAAACCCTAGCGATGGGACTATGCGAGAGTTGTCACCATGCGTTAAGAAACACAGGCAGGACCCAGCAACCCCCCATAAAGGGTGCAAGTGAAATAAATGGCTTGAATTCTTTTTATTCCCTCTCTCCGATGTTCTGCTGGTGTAGGGCCCCAGCTGGATGGACACAATCAGAAGCCAAAAACATGGGCGCGGTGGGGGGAGGAGATGTCACGCGCAGGGGTCAGCGTTCCGGGCAAGGAACAAGGTAGAAAAGAATACAGAACGGATCAGAAGGTACAAACATAGAATAGCATGTTAGTTTCATTTCATGCCATAAAATAGTATCATTTTCAAATTTAAAAGTCCAGTCCAGTCTCTACAAAAACTTGAACCTCACATTTAGCCTAAGGCGACTCCCTTTCCACCCCTAGAGGCTGGCAGCGGCCCTCACATTGGTAGCCCTTCTGCGTCCTTCTCCCTTACCCACGGGGTTGCCTCTAGCTCTGCGGCGATACGGCAAGTCCTGGGGGGTGTGAATGGAAGAAAATAGGACACAGGACTTTTTTTTTTTCCCCTCAATTTTGTTTCTTGTCCTTACTTGACTGATAAATGCTATTATGGCAAACCTCCAAAATGATCATTCATATATCGGCTATCTGTGGGGCTACTGGGGAAGTTCGCATCGTGAGCTGCGCCCTTTTGCACGGACTCTGTACTCTCCTGCTGCTATTTTGAGATGTCCCCCAGCTTTTGTCCTTTGGTGCTGTCAGAATATTTGCAGTTTTCCATATAGGTCACCCATCTGAGTCATCTTTTCCTCAATTTTACAACTGTAAGTTATAGAAAAGATAGTAATGCAAGTGATGCATGTTTATAGGAATGCAGACTGTGCCCAGTGAAGTGCCATTGGTTATTGTTCCACGGACTGTTGCCAGTTTTGTGTCTATTAAGCCAATTAATTTCAACATTTTTTTTTAAGATTTTATTTATTTATTTATTTGACAGAGAGGAGAGAGATCACAAGTAGGCAGAGAGGCAGGCAGAGAGAGAGGGGGAAGCAGGCTCCCCACCAAGCAGAGAGCCCGATGTGGGGCTCAATCCCCCCTGAGATCATGAGCTGAGCTGAAGGCAGAGGCTTTAACCCACTGAGCCACCCAGGCGCCCCTAATTTCAACATTTTTGATGGGTTTATATGTTTGTCTGTTCTTTGGATTCTTTTTTAAAACAGTTGGGACCACTTACAGGTTCCCTCATTAGCGAATGTGCTAAAATCTTTGATATATGTTTATTTTACATGGAAGCCATGGTTTTCTTTTTCTTTTTATAAACATTCTTTGTCAATATGATATGACCTTTTTTCTCTAGCCTCTCCTTGCTCCAGTAGCAAGCTCTAGATGGTGAGGTCCCTTCCAGATAACTTACTTATCCACGTAGGACATTTCCTGAGCTCTTTTATCTTTTTTTTTTTTTTTCATTAAATCTCTTGTATTTTGATGCAAGTTCTTTATCTCAGGTTCTTCGTGGTTGGCTTAAGGAAATTAGGAAAATGCTGCTTCTCCCTTCTCTCAAGGAAAAGGAAGAGGAAACACTGCAGGCCTATTTATAGTTTAGAAATTCCTACGATCACCCTACCTCAGTCCCCTACCCCAGTGGTTTAGTCCTCCCTTTGGTTTTCGGGAATGTTGCAGACTGTTCCCTGAGAAGCAGGCTCTGATAGGAAGAGTAGCACGCAAGCCTGTTGGGACTGCTTTCAACACTTAGAATGCAGTGAAGGGAGCAGGATTGGGGACAGAAAAGGTTTTAGCTATGATGCAGCCACAGCAAAAGCCTCAACCGATTCTGTGGAGAGACGCTTCAAGCTGAGAAGGCTTTTTAGTGTTGTCTCAGTTTGATGCAAGAATGCTAGTCCCCTTTAAGTCCTTCATCGACCAGTGACTGGATAGGGGATGGCTCTGGGAAGGAGGAGGATGTCAACTTGGTTTAGCCAAGTACAAACTGGGGAGAGTCATTCAGGTTGCCAAAACCCAGAATTTGGTGAAATGAGTGTTTTGGTCTTGGAGTGGGAATCTGGTCAGGGGCGGGGACATATCTTCTCCTGAATCCGAGGGCAACATGCTTAACACCTTGTTAATGTGTTACAATTAATGCAGAGGCACTTGTTAGTCTATGTTCTTGGCATCCTTGGGACTTTACTCCATATGTATCGGATAACAGGAACTGCCCCACTCAACACCCAACAGTGAGTAGTATACATACAGAGGTGAGTATGTACATAGCGTTTCAAAGCATATAGACATATTTGAAAAGATGGCTGTTAAAATATTACCACTGTGTATCTCTAGGTGGTAAAGTTTTAGGAAAGTTCTTTTTTCTTGAATTATTTTTAACAGGTTTTTTTTTTTTAAGAATTATGTATTTATTTGACAGAGAGAGAGCGCACAAGCAGGCAGAGTAGCAGGCAGTAGTAGTAGAGGGAGAAGCAGGCTCCCCGCTGAGCAAGGAGCCAGATGTGGGGCTCGATCCCATGTGACTGCAGGATCATGATCTGAGCCAAAGGCAGTAGCTTAACCAACTGAGCCACCCAGGTGACCCTTCTTGGGTTTTTTGTACATATTCTTGAATTTCTTATATTCTCTAAATAAAAAATTTGGGACATAAAGGCAATGAATTAAATAAATAAACAAGCAAGCAAACACACAAAAATAAACCCGGAGTCCACTTTAGTTCATGACAGAATTTACTGAAGGATATTCAATGTTCCTTGGCTTCAGGTTGAAGACATCATCACCACTGCTCCTGAGCAAAGACCCCAGAAATTGAATTGGGGACACTGGCCCGGGATGCCATGACTTCTGTCGCAGAAGGGAGGCCTCCGCCACCATATTCGTTTGAAAATCAATTCTACATGGAAGCAAGTTTGTGAAGCAGTTTTGCATGGGTGTGTTTGATACATGACATCTCTATTACCTGTGCACACCCTTGATTCTGGTCTCTATTTTCAGGGCACAGGATTTATAAGGCAAAGAAATTTCCAAAATAGAGAGTATTTGAAAGGTGCTTAGTAGAGAGAAAACATAACATAATTAGAAAAAAGTCATCTGTAATTAGAAAAGATAAAACTTGGGGCGCCTGGGTGGCTCAGATGGTTAAGCTTCCGCTTTCAGCTCAGGTCATAATCCCAGGGTCCCGGGATCGAGCCCCACATCACATCGGGCTCCCTGCTCGGTGGGAAGCCTCTTGTCCTCCCTCTGCCTGCCTCTCTGTCTACTCGTGCTCTTTCTCTCAAATAAACAACATCTTTGAAAAGACAGAAAAGATAAAACTTATTAACACTCATTTCTATACTTCTAACGTCCTTCCTATAAACCTGTTTCTCAGTTTCAAAAGTTATTTTTATTATTTTTTTACATTTTCTTAAGATTTTATTTGATAGGGAGAGAGAGAGAGAGAGAGAGCACACGCACAAGAAGGGCGAGTGGCAAACAGAGGGAGAGAGAAACCCTGGGATCAGGACCTGAGCTGAAGGTAGAGAGTTAACTGACTGAGCCACCGAGGCGCCCCATCAAAGTGATTTTAAAATACATTTGAAATAGGAATAACTAGCAAAACCAGCCTGTGTTTATAGTTCTGCTTCATGTTCTGGAAGACTACTCTTTCCATATTTGGAAAACAGGAACAATGATATCTGTTATGAAAGGTTGTTATTTGTATTCTAGCAAATGAGGATGAAAGGAGGGACCTGTAGGAGTCATTGGTTAAGGAGTAATTGAGAATCGTTATGTTACTGGCATCATTGTTGTCATTGCCTTATCGATAAGAGCCGGTTCAGCATGACCAGTTTTCAGGCTGATTTTCTCTGGTAATTATATTACCTCGTACATGTTTAATGTAGGGAAAGAGTGTTGACTATTTTCCTGCAGATAACTGAATAGATTTTCCTACCCCAGTCCCTGTGCATATAGAATACATATTGCTATTCTTAAAGACACTTTGTTCTTCGGCTTCCTGAGAATGGTGTCACAACTACACATTTTCCCTAACATTGGCTATTCTGTTCTTTGTTCATGAGACACTTTGTCATAGTTTCCTTGTGATAATTGTTAGCATCCTTTTCCCTGAACAATAGTATTTCAATAATGAAGCACTTAGTTTACAATTAGAAGAATATAGTGCCCTTGAGTAAAATTTCTAAACTAATTAAATATTGTGGTGTTTTGTGTTTTTGGTTTTTTTTTTGAAAGTCTTAGAACTAAAATTTCCAGAGATCGTACATCATGAAAATGTTCCAGGGAGGCTTTTGTAGGACAGAATATCCTTCTATTACAGTCATCAAAGATGCCTCGTTTTATTTCACTCAGAAACCTATGTTCATCAAAGAGTTTTATAAAAATGAGGACATATTTGAGATGTCTCTTTACCTGAAATCTTTGGTATTTAATTAATGCAAATAATATTTTGGCAGTAGCTAAAATGAACAAAAAAAGAGGGCTTTAAAAATTAAGAATTACTGGGGCGCCTGAATGGCTCAGTGGGTTAAAGCCTCTGCCTTTGACTCAGGTCATGATCTCAGGGTCCTGGAATCAGCCCCGCATCTGGGCTTTCTGCTCAGCAGGGAGCCCGCTTCCCCCTCTCTCTCTGCCTACCTCTCTGTTTACTTGTGATCTCTGTCAAATAAATAAAATCTCAAAAAAATTTAAAAAAATTAAAATTAAGAATTACATCTTGTTTTTCTCCCCTCGTAACATTTAACACCTTGTAATACAACCATGAGGTTAATTGCTCTCCCTTTCCCGGACCACAAACCTTAGGAAGACAGGCACAGCTCCCACCCATGGCCTTACCCCAGTCTCCTAGCACAGTTCAGAGTATAGAGCTGACTCTACAGTGTTTGAGATGCTGCACTGAATTGAAAATGAATTATTTTCCATGTCCGTGGGACTCATTGTCGATGTTATTTGTAAGCATTTTCTAGTATTTCTTCACTCACACTTTAACAATCCTTCCTCAGCTGTAATTTGTTACCAGAAGGTAACCAAGGATTGGAAATACAGGTAAGATGCTATTTTATGAAGATCTTCCTCCTCATTCTTCCCATCTCTTTGGGAACATTTTACTATTTTCAGTGATAGCGAGCCACATCAGGATACCTCCACAGGAAAATGAGTTCTGTGGTCTCCCAGGCTGGGGTTTTCTTCTGTATAATGAGACCACTAGGAGGTTACATGAGGCAGAACAGAATCAAAACATGCAGCTTGTTTTCATTGGCTAAAACAGCATAAGCAAGGCACACTACAGGTCTGCAATACCCAAAAACGTACTGATTGCTCTCGTAGGATCAGCATGATTGATATTTTGTGAGTTGGAGGCAATTTAACATTATACCTACAACAGACTAAAATATTTCCTTTTTTACTATGTTTAATGGAGTGGAAATGAAATGGGTAGAATTTCAGGCAGTACATAAGAAATTGAGCGTATATACCCGGATTTGCCTTGGAGGTGTGTCATGTTGGTGAAAATCACAAATTCCATGTGCCCTGGGGAAAAAAGTAACTCAAAAGATCAGATAGTAGGCAATATTTCTTCCACCACATGTGGCAAGATTTTTAGATAGGCAATGGCGGCAAACTCATCAAGGTCACATTTTTTAGGATTTCCACTGCATATATATGGTTTTTTTGATTATAGGGACATCTATAATGTCTCATACATGAAATAAGTATAGCAATATTAAAATTTTACCCTGAACAGAAATCTTGACGTGTTTTCACACCTGACCAGAAGGATATCCCTTGTGTATGTTTCACATAATGCAGGATACAGTCCCTCATATTCTCATCAAGCCCATCTGAATGAGGTTTTGTCTCATAATTGGTCATAACTATGAGAAAGGCAACATTCTTTCACATAAACATAGAGACACTAAAACTGAAGACTTCTTACATTAGAAGGACTTCAGGCAAATGTCATGCTGGCTGCTAATGAATTGGAACTTGGGGGGAAAAAGCAAAACGAAACTCGAATTTTACAGAATACAAGAAAATTTGATAATTTAAGAAAATAAGTCTCCCTTGTACTGGAAAACACAAAAACTTGTGTCTTGGTGGAATAATTAACACACTGCAATGGGTGGCAAATATGAAGGGGAATTTCAGTTATGAAACATTCAAACTATTTAAAAATCTCATATATTTGTAGTTTGTGGTGATGTCTGTGCTTTATTTATTTGAACATTTCTTTTTCTTGCTGGTATTTCAGCAATTCCCGAATACATTTATCACAGCCTATTGACATCAACTGTTTTTAAAAAAAAAAAGTCAGAAAAATAAAATCTCAATTGTACCTCATGGGACAAGTTAAACTACAAGCTATCACATGTGGAAGCTGCCAGACGGGCACCAGGGAGGTTACACTTGCTGGGAGAGTGCTCCTGAACACCTGGATCCTGGAGACAGTTAGGATAGAGTAAATGAAATATATTTTCAAATTTCTTGCTGATATCCTCTGTTTTTGCCCAGATTAGGACTGCATCCATTTAAAATCTTGTTGAATTTCTCACTTACTTGTTGATTTCTTAGAACCGATTTAGTGCTTCTTAGAACGGATTTAGTGTAGTATTTTTCCAAAACACTACAACAAGAGTAAGTTTCTTGGGATCCAACATTGTGCTTTATCTCCGTCATTAAGCATCATGTCTTTTTCGTGAGCCGTGGTTTACAGCTTATTGCAATTAGTTTTTATTAATATTGCATTATTTAAATTTTATTATTTAGTGTTATTAATTACCTTACTGTCACTCATGAATTATAGTATTTTTTTAATCGGCAGTAAAATTATTTAGAATCATCGACATTTTAGAATATTTTAGATTTTAGGTAGATCTCTTTCAGTGAATTCTAACTATAAAAATTTAAATGTAAGAGAAAAACTCACTATACAGTTATTTTTCAGAGTTCTTGGTCTCTTTTTTAAGATCTTATTTATTTATTTGACAGAGAAAGACACAGCGGGAGAGGGAATACAAACAGGGGGATTGGGAGTGGGAGAAGCAGGCTTCCCCCTGAGCAGGGAGCCTGACGCGGGGCTCAATCCCAGGACCCTGAGATCATGACCTGAGCCAAAGGCAGACACTTAATGACTGAGCCACCCAGGTGCCCTAAGTTCTTGGTCTCTTAAATATTATTGAAAATAGATGATTTTATGGGGTTGAACCACTGAGGAATAGCTGTACACATGAGGTTAGGTTATTGATAAAGGGCTACATAGTATTAAGGTAAAAAAGAAGCAAACTGCTGGGTTGTCTTTGTGGACGTTAGTGTTTGAATCCAGGGCTACAGAGTCAGAAAGACATGCTGGTTGAGAATTTCCAAACATGGAACAGCGTGATCAATATAGTGACTCCTGGTTATTTGGGCACAGGTGAATACAAAGGAAGAGTCCATTGGGACAGAATGCAGAAAAGGAATGCAACTAATCACTTTTAATAAGTGGATTTTCTGGGGCGCCTGGGTGGCTCAGTTGGTTAAGCAACTGCCTTCAGCTCGGGTTGTGATCCCAGAGTCCCGGGATCGAGTCCCATGTCGGACTCCCGGCTCTGCGGGAAGTCTGCTTCTCCCTCTGACCTTCTCCCCTCTCATTCTCAGTCTCTCGCTCTCTAATAAATAAATATCTTTAAAAAAAAAATAAGTGGATTTTCTGCATTCCAGTGATTATTGAGTCTTTAGGGATATTGTAGGTAGAGGTTTTCCGGGTACTCAGCTACCATTGAAACCATCATCACAAAACATTGAGAAGACATTTAGCAGAAAAGATTGGGGAGAGGATTTAGAAAGCTCTAGAAGAGGAAACTATTAATATCTGTATAAAAAAGGCATTTTTTAATTAGATCAGGAAGTCTCCAATAGGACATCATTGTATATCTGTAAGTTGAAGTTGCACTAGCAGATTCTCTATTATATAGTTATTTTTTAAAGAGTTCAGCTACTTTTGCTTATTTTTGAACTCTAGTGCAAAAAATTTTTAACAACAGATACAGTATCTGGCTTTTGACTATTAAATATTCCCTGTAGTAATAGTAAGATTATCCTGCCCTGTTTTGAAGGACTTTGATGTCTCTAACTTTAAATCAGTCCATAATATATTTCTACTTTAGTACTATTTGTAATACAGATTTTTTAAATTCTTTCTTATATTTTGTTCTTTCTGTTTTCCTACCAATATATATGCTAATGTGTTCGCATATATTGAACAATATGTATTAGCTCTATCTTGTATTATTGATTTTTCCTCCTTTTTAAATGTAATTTGGGATGTATATATTTATAACAGTTTACAATTACAAAAATAAGGAATGATAAAGTTATTTAATATATACACTTTGTGACTATGCTGGGCTTTTCAAAGTTTTGTAAATCTTGCTTTTCTTTCTACATCTTTTGCTTGAAGTAACACTTATTGGATGTTTTAATAATAATGTAAATGAATTCTTTTAAAAATATTGGAAAGCTTTTCTAAAATAAAACTGATACTGGTATCTTTTTTGCAAGGGCATCAGGCATTCCGATCATTAGGTATAATATAAAGGTAATAAGATTATGCTATTAACCCTTACAAACAATGAAAAAAGAAAACACAGAGATTTGAATCCATGTAAAACAGATTATGTAGCTCCTGATTTTCCTTCTCTTCAAAGTTGGGCTCATCTTCATTTACCTTTTAACAAGAGAATGTTTTTATCAAAGCCTGTGCATTTTTTTATTCTCATAAATCTTTAACGAAAGCATGTGAAGATCTTAATTTGAAACAAGTAAAATTCAAGGTGCTCTGGGAACAAATGAGCTTTTAAAATAGACTGTATAAGGGCCCCTGGGTGGCGCAGTTGGTTGAGCGACTGCCTTCGGCTCAGGTCATGATCCCGGAGTACCGGGATCGAGTCCCACATCGGGCTCCCAGCTCCATGGGGAGTCCGCTTCTCACACTGACCTTCTCTCTCTCTCTCTCTTTCCTAATAAATAAATAAATAAATAAAATCTTAAAAAAAAAGAGTATTAAAATAGACTGTATAAGAAAGCATTATGAAATAACAATGAGATTATAGCATTGCTAGTTCTGTATGTTAATACTAAATACAAGAGTGTCACACTTCGCCAGATTCTCCATTGCTATAGCCTTAGCCCACATGCAATCCGAACTCTTGTAAAAGGAAACATGATGATCTGGATTTAAGTCAATTTTTATGTAATATATAATTTTATTTGTCACCAAAACCATGTGTGTCAAATATTTATAGGCAGACACAGAAGCCTTAATGATTGTCAATAAACAGTAAGGTGAGGGAATCAGAATTCAAATTGATAGGGTAAATATAACAAATGGGAAATTCTTGGAGTAAATTAAAAAGGTTTTATTTAAAAATATTGTTATCTGAGTATGCTGTAGACAGGTGGCTGGAGAGCATTTCTTTATACAATAACGTGTAATTTGTGTGAGTGAAATCACATTTCACAGTATAGCACACTGCTGAAAAACCTAGGGCAGCATTTCCAAAGAAATGGTTCAATAGGATATTCTTCATTAAAAAAGTTTCTCGGGGCACCTGGGTGGCTCAGTCAGTTAGGCGTCTGCCTTCAACTCAGGTCATGATCCTGGGGTCCCAGTCTCATGTTGTTGGGCTCCCTGATCAGCAGGGAGACTGCTTCTCCCTCTCTGCTGTTCCCCCTGCTTGTGCTCTCTCTTTCTCTGTCAAATAAATAAATAAGATCTTAAAAAAAGTTTCTCTGCTTAAGTAACTGGGAGTCATTACAAAATGTATTTTAATATTGAAGTTATTCAATTTGTATTAAAGTCTTTAAAAAAGTCAAAAAAATTAGTATGACTTGTCTATTCTTTCTCATGGTTTTGGTGTTCAGTTTTGTTTTGTTCACATGCCTTTGTTGTTTTACACTCTTACATATATTTTGTGGAACTAGTGTTTAATGAAACATACATTTGAAAACACTGACTCAGTGTGAGATGTATGCTTTAAGAGACTTTTATCACAATCTAGTTTTAGGTGAATTTTGTCTATTTTCATAGGCTGGTTCTTTATAAAAAAATAATTGAAGAAAGCGTATTTGTAGAACATCCTCACAAAAAATAAAAGGCATATTATCATTGAATACTCTTCTGAGTAACTATTTCAGTCTAGCATGCACCTTGTTAGATGTTTCAGTGTTTTATAATATCATTTATTTACCACTCTTTTCCAAGAGAATTTCCTTCCTCCTAAAATAAATGATGTAATTATGATGGCAAAGCCTTCCATCTGATATGAGAGACAAAGTTATCACATTTTACTATCATTCGTACTAAATATTTTTATTTGTATTTACTTTCAAAAATCCAATGTAATACATTTAAAATTTTTACAATACATTGTATGTATATATTTTAATAATCTCTATAAAACAAGTTTATAAAAGGATATAACATACCATTTAGCTTTGTTAAAATGTATATATTTTTACTATAACAATAATTTGATTAAAGTGATATTTTAAAATTAAAATATCCAAGATTATATTTTGGGAGGATATGTTTCTACATCTTAAAATTATGTAGGGACATTAGCAAAACTAATAGAAGTTATATTGCCTCAGGAAGTCATGTGATCAAAATTAATTTTTTCCTTGTTATCCAAAATATATGGCAATTATTTTTTCTTTAAATATGAAATTTTCAGTCTTTTTAAAAGTGTAAAATGTACTCTATATAAGTAAAAATTAAAATTCGTCACGCCTAAAAAATATGTCAGATTTTAAAACAGGAAGTAAAAAAATAGATTAAAACCTAACCAAGAAATAAATGACGTAATTGCAGCACATTCTTTAGACACCGTGTTTTTCTGCAAACGAGTCTGGTAACCATGAAAAAATAAGGACTTCCACTGATCTTTGTGAACAGCGACATACTGCTCTTAAATTACCCAGAGGAAACTCAGGGTGCCCCAAATAAATTTGGGACAAGTGTAATTATGTTCTGAAGAGTTTCCTATACATTTCAAATAATCACAAGGTCATTTCTGTGAAAAGCCTTATATTTGGGTTCATTCAAGTGGCCCAATTTTCAACTAAAAATTGAGCATGTCCTTATCAGTGTAAAATGAAAATAAGATGCTCCTAACTGAATTTTCTATAGTTAAGCAATTACTAAGGGAATTCTACTTAAAATTCATCCCAGTAACCCTTTTTACGTTAGGAAAATCCAATCTTGTTTTGGAAAGCAGCTTATTTTGTTGCAGGTGTTCCTATCTGCAAACAGTAAATTTGGGCGTTTCGGTTAAGGCCATTTTGTTGAATTTCTTGGGTAAAGAAAAGTGTCCCAATTATACCTTAATCTATTTGATAAAGGTATTTGTGGAAAAGTGCAGAGAATTAAATGAAAACTCATAGGTACCAGATTATCGCTAGCTTAAATACATCTTCAGATTCAGAAATGCCAACCTAGTCAAACAGTGAATATATTAAGCCATGTACTTTTCCTTCTGTTTACTGATTTTTGAGATGATTCTTTTCTGAGATCATGAAAAACCAGACTAATCCAGACACCATGGACTGAGAAGCTAAGCCTGTGGAAATTGCATCACTTGAAGGATATTATGTAACTTTTATTTTCTCATTATTCAGTTTGTTGAAGTCATAATGGAGGGGGTCATTTGGAAATAATGGCTTTAAGTTTAATATAAATGATACATTTTTTCAAATGATTCATTTTAATGAGAATGATTGCCTTTAATCTTTGATTACTTTTTAGTTATTAATTTACCATTAATTTTTAAAATATAATACAGTTCTTATCATTCATCTTTTTGAATAGTGATTTTACGGACAATGACTGATCACTGCTGTTAGTCCAAGGGAATTCAAATGCCTACTTACCTATCTATTTACACACCACCACAGAACTTAGACGCGTTGTAGGACAGAAGCTAAAACCATTTCCTCATGATTCATATCAAGTTGTTGCTGTTACACAGAATGGATTAAAAGTACTTCTCCACCAGAGCAGAACAATTTAACACATTGTTGCAGACAAAACGAGGGTTTTCTTTGACCTTTTCAGTGCAGCATCTTAAATTTGAATATATGTGGCTAAACCAGATCAAAAGAACTATACATTTCATACAAAGTAGCCATCATGTTTAAATAGTGCTCAAATTTATCTTGCATGTAATTTTTTAAAGTTTATTCCAAAAACTTTTATGCAAGGAAAAATTGGAACAGTTTTTACACTTAGGTTATCACATTAACTCGACTAGATCAATCTTCAGCTCTTAGGACTATGGAAAGTAGAGTATAATCGTATATATGCATTTGCTAAATGTGGATTAAGATATTAATTTTAAATAATACAAAAACAGACAAAGATAAAGTTGAGGCTGAATAAATAAATTAGATTTATTCCACTTCCCATAATCAGTAGGAGAAATGATCTTTCAACCTTCCTAATTATGATCTGAACATGGACAGGTGATTATCCTGGGACACTATTGTTTTGTTTTGTTTTTAAGATTTTATTTATTTATATATGAGAGAGAGAGCACTCAGGAGTTGGAAGAGGAACAGAGGATGAGGGAGAGGGACAAGCAGCCTGAGCCCTGAGCACAGAGCCAAGAAATGGCTGGGTCCCACAATCTTCCCCTCCACTGCCCCATCACAACCTGAACTGAAACCAAGAGTCAGACACCCAGTGGAATGAGCCATGAGTCATCCAGGCACCCCTATCCCAGGCCACTGTTAACAAAAAAATTTTACTTAAAACAGATTATGAAATAACACTTAAGTACTACTTTAAGAAATATGTAACTTTAGGGGCGCCTGGGTGGCTCAGTGGGTTAAAGCCTCTGCCTTCGGCTCAGGTCATGATCTCAGGGTCCTGGGATCGAGCCCCACATCAGGCTCTCTGCTCAGCAGAGAGCCTGCTTCCTCCTCTCTCTCTGCCTGCCTCTCTGCCTACTTGTGATCTCTCTCCCTCTGTCAAATAAATAAATAAAATCTTTAAAAAAAAAAAAGAAAGAAATATGTAACTTTATAAATCTATAAGATATTTGTGTTTATTTGGTTGTACCTATTTTGGAAGTGGCGAAAATATGGTAGGTCAAAAAAAATTATTTTTTTTAAAGCAGTGTGGGGAAGTTGATGGATCAGTCAGAGCCTCTGAATCTATTTTTAGTATCACCACTGACAATAAGTTTAGTTCCGACCTGAACTGATTTATCTTTGAAAAAAAAGGTATTATAATGCAAATGATAGTGTTATCTCTAAGTTGCTAATATTAGATACTAGTCCTATGATTCAATTGTTTTTAAATGTTCTAATTCACAAGTATTTATTCCCATGCATTTTTTTTTTGCCTTTTTAATATTTTTTTTTTCATTCCAGATAGTTAAATAAAGTATTTTCTTAGTTTCTGGTGTATAATGTAGTGATCCCACAATTCCACACATCACCCGGAGCTCATCAGGACTGATGCACTGCTTAATTCCCATCCCCTATTTAAGCTTTCCCCAAACCCATCTTCCCTCAGGTAACTAGTTTCTTTTCTATCCTTGAGTCTGTTTCTTGATTTGTCTCTCTCCCTCTCTACACTGTTAATTCATGATTGATTAAATTCCTGGTGGGGAGGTGGATTTTGATTACTCCAAAGGGTCTTCTCATTGCTCTTCTGATTTTTTTTATTAACATATAATGTATTATTAGTTTCAGGGATACAGGTCTGTGATTGATCAGTCTTTTTTTTTTTTAAAGATTTTTTTTTTTATTTATTTGACAGAGAGAGATCACAAATAGGCAGAGAGGCAGGCAGAGACAGAGGAGGAAGAAGGCTCCCTGCAGAGCAGAGAGCCCGATGCGGGACTCAAACCCAGGACCCTGAGATCATGACCTGAGCCGAAGGCAGAGGCTTTAACCCACTAAGCCACCCCGGCGCCCCATCATCAGTCTTAACACAATTCACACCATGCATTTTCTTATGGTAACTGTGCTCAGATAACTATACAACGTAACAAGCCATATTCAAGGAAATGACTTGGTCTGTATAGTCTTCTAAAAAATCATAAAATCTAACGTTTCTGATTTGGAAAATTATCTGGCTCAAACTTCTCTATATTATTTGTTAAAAGTTCTGAAAATTGAGTATTAGAACTTCCAAAGAGTGTGCTGTTTTTAGATCCGTCGTTATGGTTGGCATGAAGATTTATCGAATTATAGTCTGGGGACTCTCTAACAGTAAAATCTTTGGATGCCCACGTTAAAAGCATAATTTACCCAAACATTTCTCACTATATGATTCTACTTTCCCTTGGGCAATTGACCAACGTGTAGGTTTGTAATTTAGTGTTTTCCATAGTAAGTATTTCTCAAATGCCTTCAGGGCAACTCAAGACACTGAGATCTAATCTATTACTCAATCATTAGAGTTGGAAGGAGAGTAAGAATCTTATCATCTGACTCAACATTCATCCCAGAGACAAAATTGCTTTAGCTTGGGATATATTCTGTGATAGTAATCAAGTCAACTTTACAGCTGACTTATTCTAACAGACACATGGAGAGGAAACAACAAATAAATCATTTGATGTAACATGAGCAACACTGAGACTTCGAGCCTTTTGTAAGGGTCAGAATCCAGAGTAAATATATCCTCCTGGTAGAAGGTGCTTACACTATGAATTAATAATCTTGTTATTTTCAGGACATCAAGGCCTTTATTTTTCATCATTAGAATAGCATTCTGAGATTTATTTTTTGAAGGGGGTGGGGAGTATTCCATAGTCAAAGAACTTCTTGTTGATACTGGGTAACGTATCATACTCACACACACAGAAGCATAATTTTCCACACGCAGCCAGGACAAAATAAACAGGAATCATGGTCTGTGTTCAAAGAGAGTGTGTCCGAGGCCAAAACATGGAATCTCACATGCGATTACAACTGAAGCTGTGATATCAGCTTATGACTTGAAAATTGCAGTGAAGGTTTATTCTCGAGTTATACTTAGTTACAGCATTATTTATATTATTGAAATCTGAATACAAACTTCCTAGTTACTTCTGTTAGGACTCTTTTCCTAATCAACACCCAGGTATTCAGGCGGTTGGGAGGGCACACATTCTACTGCAGATCACCAGATACTGTGATAAAGGAGACCTTTGTGACTTGTGATAAGGTTCTTCTTTTTCTTCAAGTGCTTATTATAACAAGTGAGACTCACCCTGCCACTAACTTTTTGCTTATTTTGTTCATAGAACTTTTCATATTATGATGTTATGTTTATTTCTACATTATTTGTGGTCTGCATTTCCTTGGCAATCCAGAAGCTCCACAAGAGTTGGGACTTTTTAAAATTATCTATTTATTTGAGAGACTGACAAAGAGAGCACACAAGCAGGGAGAAGGGTAGAGAGAGAGAGGGAAAAGCAGACTCCCCGCTGAGCAGGGAGCCCAATGTGGGGCTCAATCCCAGGGCCCAGGGGTCATGAACTGAGCTGAAGGCAAACACCCAACCGACTGAGCCACCCAGGGGCCTGCAGGACCTTTTCTATCTGTTTGGTTGGCCACAGTTTGTTTACCAATGCCTTGACTAGCAAAATAGTGCCTGACTTACGGAGGTACCTGTTTCCATTTATTAAATAAATGAGCAAATGGAGGCATTAAAATAAAGTAAACATAAAAACTGTAATAGTTGATTGATGTAACTTCTCTGAAATACAGTTTTCTTATCTATAAAACTGGAATTAAATTTAATCCAAAGGAGAGTTGAGATTATAATTAAAGTAACAGAAATTGAGTGTCTTAATTCAGTACATTTAACAATATATACTTAACCCATTGTTAGTTAATTTACTTCTATCTTTGAACAGTAGACTGTGGTGTAAAATTGTTTTCCAGAGCCCAGATAATTCCATTGTGGACTTTGGATTACAAAACAGACCATCAAATGCTTGCCACTTTACCACCTCTATTTCTGAATCCTTTGATTTGGGCACGTTGCTTTATATACTACACTTGCACATTAGGGTAAAAGTAAATCTGATATAGCACAGAATTACACTTTTTAAAAACTATAGAGTATATTTGAAGGAGCAGAGCAGGGCTGGCTCCTTTTGCTTACACCCGCCTTCTTGTGTGTGGCCCCTGCAGGACCTGCCTCTGGGAGGGTCTGAGTGTGGCTCAGCCCTCCCTTGAGCTAATTAGCCCAGACGGCCTATGGGTTGGGTTTGGGTTAGTCAATAGGAACGCGGAACCCCTCCTTGGGAAAGAATATAAACCCTGCCTTTTGCCCGCCAAACTTGTGCGCCAATTCTGGCCAGGGTGATAGGCTAGTTCAAACACTTACTAAGCAACTTCCTGTGTGTTACAATCTCATTGGCCACTGACCCCTCTAAAACTGTTGCGCTTTTTGAAACTCGCTCTCTTTCTCTACACCATGCTGCTGGGTTGGTGAGTGTGAGAGGGAGCTCAAGATAGCTTGAATAAAGGGCTCTTTTGCTTTTGCATCGGACTCGGCTCCCTGGTGGTATTTGGGGATCTCAAAATCTGGGCATAACATATTAAGGTGATATTGTTGCATTTAAGAACTGTCTGTATTTAACATCTTTATTTTACTGTTTAGGCAACCGAAGCCTAGTGTTCAGTTGGTAGAACTTGAACATCAATTTGCTGCTAAAATAAAGCAGATGCACTGCAATTAGTCGCTCCAGAACCCTTGATCATAATAAATGATTATGCCATTCTTCCTGGAGAATTATTCTTATTATAAGAAGAATCTTATTCTAGAATCCTCTCAATACACCCATGCTGATAGCCCTTTTCAGTTGGGCAGAGTTGGCATGAAAGGTGAAATCCATGTGTAATCGCAAATGAAGTTTCAACCTCTTACTTAGATTTAGGCAGATTATTGAATGACATTCAAAGCAACAAAGGAATTAGAATCTGATTTTTTTACTTCTACTTTACTGATGCTCCTTTTTAAAGATCAAATCCATTTACTTATAAGCATTGTATTGCTTCAAGATGGATAGTGGATCATAGCAAAAATAATTTGTAGATGTCGAAAGATGAAATGTAAAAGGAAACTTATAATTCTTTTAATATTTTACTTTGAGATTTCAGATATTTAATGAATGTAAATTTTTTATATTTTAGTGTTCTGCTTTGAAGCTGTAACTTATTAAATTTATTTTTTCTGGGCTTTTAGACTATCTTTAAACAGTGACTTCATATAATGTACTATTAAAAATATTAAAAATATACTGGAATGCCTTTAAGTCAGCTATAAATTCAAGATGATCTGTAAAGTCTAATTGGTAGTGAGATTGACCCAAGGACAGAAAGTATTATATCTTTCTAGAATTTGAGGTATGTCCTTTTTTGGCTTTATATTTCCTTAATTAATCTTGAGAACAATTGGTAACTTTCTTCCTGAAGTCTGAAAGCCCTTAGTTGTGGTGGCCAATGAATTCAGAATCTTCTAGCAGGTTGTAAACATTAGGAAAACACTGAGTTCATCATATTTTTAAAATTTAAGTAGTATGGGATTTTAACAAGACTTTTCATCTATAAAACTTTCCACTATTTCTTTCCTACCTTATAAGCTAAACTCATTTATACACACTGCTATATAAACACATAACAATTGCATAAGAAAAACTGTATAGATTTTCAAAAATATCTGGCAAGTTCTCACATGCTTTGGATCTATTCTATTTACATTTGACATCTTACACATTTGGGGTAACTTTTATACATTTGGGGTAATTTATGCATATTTTAATGAATATTATGAGTCAATTAAAATTCTCATGCTTTGCAACACTCCAAGTGATCCTACAACATCTTATCTTCTATAATTATTAGTAGTCATTAGAGGACAATTTTTTATATGAAATAATTCTTTTAGGCATTGTGTTTTCTGTATTGGTCCATGGATAAATACCTAGGCAATAACATCCTTCAGAGTTAACATAGGAAATGTTTATATATTATAATGTAGTATACTTATTTTTTCTCTAATGACAAAGTCTAACGATTTCCCTTTAAATCTTAACTTTCAGGAAATCTAAATATATACTTAATATTCAACATATTAACTAATTTTGTTTTGGTGATTAGCCTTTTGTTCCTTCTTTCTTCCTATGGTTTTCCTTTAATTTCATTTTTTTCTGTTTTAAGGGTTTATATTGTAGGAAATCTGATATTCTTTCTGATAACAAGTGATATATTAAAAAGTGATTACTACCTAGAAAACCTGATCAGCTAAAATACAATATTTAATTGTAACATGACATTCTTTTTGTGCCAACCCAATGTACTTATGATATCTTCACAATTTATATACACCACCAGAAAAAAAATGAATGGATTGGGCTAGTTCTGAGAAAAACTTTACTATATATTTGTAAGGTGAAATTAAATCTTTCTTTTATGATATAGTCTTTCTCCTTTCAGTATCAACTGTATTTCTTTGAGTGGAAAAAAAATAAGAGGGTGGCAATTTATATTTTCAATAATTTCAATTATTCCCTTTTTGAGTTAGAATAATTTTTAACTGGCAGAATATATTTATTTTAAAAAACACTAGTGAGTACTATAATAGCAAGATTTGTTATTACCACATATCCCACTTTCATAGCAAGTAATATTTCTTATTGAAAGGGAAAGAAAAATGTAAAAAAAAAGTGCCTTCCTTCTAAAATCTGTCACATGACACGGAAAGTTACAGCAATTTTCAGTTCGCACCGTACTATTCTGTACAGCTGTTCCTTCAGAGCTAGGCTATTGGGAAATACTAACATGATATTGTCCTGGAATCCTCTGGTTTGATACCCAGGCCCAACCTGCACTCTCTAGTACCACCACTTAAGAAAAAAGAGTGCCCCAAACCAGGCAGTGCTATGGTTGGTAAATGTTCTGAGGATATGCTGGAAACAGGTAAGGAAGGGTCTGGTTGCTTATTAGAACCATCCCAAATTTTGTTGAGATTCAGTGGAGTCATAGAATATATAGGATTCCCCAAAGTAAAAGCATTTATTTATTTTCTATTGATAATTAACATTAGAAAGCTTTTGTGAAGAGCATAAATGACTGTATTTTCTTTTCCTTTTTCCTAATACGTGAACCAGTCTGTAGAAATGTGTGGGCAGCAAAGAAAATGGCAATAGTAACTAAAACAACAACAACAACAACCAAACACAAAACTTCCAAATGATACACTGTTGCTTTTTTGGAACCTATGAGAAATGATGTCACTCTCAAAGCATGCAGGGTACTGGACTGGGAATTATATCTCTAAAAGGTAATCAAATCCAGGTTACTGTTTTGAACTAGCTGGTTCTTGACGTTTTGAGGGTAACAAGGAAACAAAGAAATACATCAAATAAGTAAATGCCAATTAGTATGCCCTTGCATGTGTATGTGTCCTTACGTGTGATGATATAGGTCTGCACAGGAATGTATATTCGAGCAAATAACAATTAATTTACTCTTATCCCCATGATCGAATCATGGAGATTGCAGGTAAACTCTTAGCTAAAAATCTGGCAAAATGTAGTGACTAAGACTTTTAAGTCAATTTGATTTCTTTAGTTTCATTGGTCCTATGTTTAAGAAGAACAATATGCTCAATTTTTCATAAGGGAAGCATCTTTATCAAGTATAAATATACAGATTAAACTAAAATTTGAAAAGCATAGATCATACTAGGATTGATATTTAAAACACTCAAAAAAGGTCTCTAAATCACTGTAATACTCACATCCCTCCTCTTCAAACTTTTTTTCTCAAGTAAACAAATGATAGCATGTAAGTTTTGATCTTCTTTGTTTTGACTATCACGTTTAATCATGGTTACACAGTAGCACCAAAATTAGGACAAAATACAAGAATTACAGGAGAAATCTTAAATTATATGAGCTCATTGCATGCTTCAAAGGTCTCATTTGAGGAAAACAAAGTTTCCAACTGTCAAACTGGTGCATTTTCTCCCAAAAAGAAATAGAAGTCAATCCGCCCCAAACTAAACAAAAGATACAATAGACTGATTTTGAATAGATATGTTATCTACAGTTTATGGACAGGTAGTCAATTTAAATAGAAAAAGATTGATTTTACATAAAGCAAGATAGAGTACAAAAGCACAGCTTTTGTATTTTGGTAATATTGCAATTTTACAAACATATTGCATAGTATGTGTAAGAAAATAGTTCCATTTTTCATATATCTATATATACAAGAAAACATTTACATGAAAATTACAAAACAAAATAAATGAGTAGTGGACCTGGTTTAAAGAATTGTATAAATAAGAAGACACTCAAACTTGAAATTATATATCTCCATTGTTAGTGAATGTCCTTGCACATCTTCAACCCTGTTTGGCTTTTATTTATAAACATTCAGACAAATGAGGTATTAAGACTGCAAAAACAAAGGATCACAGTTCATTATACCTCATTTCCTTTCATGTTTTTCATTGACTTTCTCAGAGTGGAACCGCTTCAATCAACACTTAAAAAATAGCCCTCTGGTTCTAAAAGTATTTCAAATTAATTATATTCTCCAAAGAATTTTTACCAAGCAATGAACGTTTAAACTCAGCTGAGTCAATCCAGCCTGGACCCATTTTAGGATATAGTCTTTATATACTGGTCTTATGAATTTCAAGGAGTTTATAATGCATGTATAAAAAGTAAGTGGACAATGCTAACAAATTTTTCCTTCTAGAACCAAAACATTAATCAATGATCAATAGCTCAGAATCCTACCAGGAGGATGTTTACTATCTCATGTTATAATTATAAGCCCTCCTATTCATTTGAATTAATTAGTAGAAGCAGCAGTGTTATAGATAGAAATCCCAGTCTTTGGTCTTTGACATTTAAATAACTAATGAACTGCAGTATAAAACAATATGAAAAACAGTGTTCGATGAGGTCATTCATTAGTTTGTTTTAAAGGAATAAAAATATCATTTTACTTTGTGATGATAGTTTGTAATGTTTGTTGCTATAATACACACTACTACATAGAGAAAATAATTTCTCCAAGTATCTTTAAATATGGTCACATGAGCAATGATAATTAGACCAAAGCTACTGGAAGAATAAGGTTATATAAGACCTTACTCATATGAAACTCAAACATGAATTTGGCTTTGACGGTGGTATAGAAAATTTGGCCATTAAATATCTTCAACTACTTTAAATAATTTAATATTATGATACTGACACTGTTATAAAATATAGCACTTAAATGCATTAAACACTCTCCAGCTTTCTACCAATTGCTGCCTCATATAGAGATACCATATTTGCAATGACATAATGCATTTGGAGTTTTATGGTATCAAATGCCAGTTTAATAAAAGGAGGCACTGTCCAGCTGAGAAATTCAGATGGTAGAAAATGCAGGAAATTTGAATGGCATAGCATCTTATAAAAAGTCAGTAACTGAACTTTATGATCAAATTACTTTTTCTTCAGAAGACCAGAGCTTAATTTTAGTTTGATGGGGATAAATAGTAACAGAATGATCAATGGAGTATTAATTTTTGGTAAATATCTCTATTAATTTCCTAAACAGTTCTTTCAATAAGACCCCAAAATATCCTTTTCTTTTCAAAATGTCAACCATATTCCTAAAGCCTGTTAATGACATATTATTTATGAAAGGGACATCAATGTTCACGTGGTAAGAATAAGAAAGAACATAGAAAAAAAAAAAAAAGAGTAAGGAGCAAGATGCCAGAAAGATTTGCATTTCAACATTTCAAAAAGAAACAGGTTAAGGTATAGAAGGATATCAGTGATGCTAGTTCAGACTAAGCTACTGAACTCAAGATTGCAGAGTCTCTCAAGTGAAATCAGTGAAATTTTAGAGATGAAAGTAACCAAAAGACTTCTAGTTTGCTATACCCCTCTCACAGGTAAGTAAACTGTGGTCAAGATAAGAAGTACATTTCTTAAGATCACAGGAGTAGGTAGGCGCAGAACTAGAAATGAAACTCTGGATCCATTTTCAGATTTGGGGTACTGAAATCTGAGATTTCCTGATTAATATCCAATCTGAATAAAGTTATCTCGAACCCTTCAATAATAAATTATGTACTAAGTTAGAAAGCTTGTGGTTCCTAGTACAATAAGAAAAAAAAAATAGGACCACGAAATAGAGGGTAGAAATTTTGGAGATGTTGAGTGAAAAAAGACAGGATATTTGGAAGTATATTTTTTTTTGAGAGTGTCTCACTTAAATATTCTAAAAGAATAAGGGATGACATGTCTTCTTTGCTTCTCTCCTTTGACCCCCAGAAACAGAACTCAAATACTTTGTTTTTTCATTCCCAGCTCAAAATGTAAATGCTAGGAATATGGTCAATCCCTTTCCTTCCTTTTATCCTTCCTGCCTGTGGGTTTGCTTGACTTTCTCCCTTCTCCCCTTCCTGCCTTCTCCAACTGAACTGAATACAAAGTTTAAAGTCCATGTATTACACCTAAAAGGAATTGTTTGTTTTTGTTTTCTGAGTTAAATTAGGAAAGATGAAATTTGCATCTGAGTAAACTGCACAGGTGTTTATATAGGTTGTAACAGAAAAATATTACTGGAGAAACAGGGTGAATTTCTCAGTCTACAATTAAGGGAACTCTGCAGTAGAAAAGAAACAAGACTTCGTTTATGAGGCAATGAAGGACTTTTAGGAGCAATCTTCAATGCCTTCAATAGAAGCTCCAACTCTGAGGCTGAGTCTATACTTAGATTGTAAGGAATTTAAAATAGCCAGCCAAGTAATTGAAATTTACTGCCCAGTGTTGGATAGCAAAGCCACCTGTATCACTATTTCTTTCTACTAAATCCAAGATATTTTTACATCATTTAGACATAATCTAAATCTCTTAACATATTTCTTTCAAATTGTGTAACATTTCATAACATATTTGAATTTGAAATTGACAGCCCCTCACCAGAATTGGATTTTATGCTGCTGGTCTCCTAACTCTCTTGACTTTTCTCCTCTTACGATGTATGATTTAAAATTTGGTGGACCCTTCCACTGCAAATATAATAGTTGCTCGTGGAATTAAAACATGTTAGAGCTGGAATGATTCTCAAGAGACCAGTTGACTTGATACTTTTATTGTATAGTGAAGTGGAGTCTGGAGATATTCCCAGACTGCCTAAATCAGCTCGCTGATTAGTAGAAGACAGAGCTGGGATTAGAAAGGGTGCTAATTACTAATCAAAAGAATTGTTCCCCTTTGACTAAAAAAGTTTTATAATTTTTTTTAATTTAGGGATGTTTAGAAACTTGAATGTCTCAATACAGTGTTTTCCTAAAAGGTCCATAACACAGCGAATAGCACCCATGCTTTCTCAAAATTTCTTGTGTTATACTTTGTGTACTTTACTAAACCAATGTTAGAATTTCTCAAATTCTAATGTTCCAACTTTATGTTTTAAGCAACTGCATGTCTCCGTTCTTACTCCACTAGTGATTTAAGTTTTCTATGATAGCCCCCAAACACAAGTCAAGTTCTATTTTAAAAGTGATAAAACTTCATTAGCTTTCTGACTTTTTGGTGAGTACAGAATGTGTTTTAAGTAAAGTGAAGCTTTTTCAAGCATTCAATGTTAGGTTATCCAAACAAGATAATTTTGGCCAAATGGTTCACTTTGTTCCTTGCGTTATCTAATTTTCCTACTTTTGGCAAATTACTCCAAGTTCCCATCCCCCACCTTGCTCTATGCTATCGAGGCCTGAATTTCGAAGGTTCTATGTTCATGGGCCCACAAAATGAAGTTTCCATACACCTGCAATAGTGGGCATGGGAGAAAGTAAGAGTGACTGACATGTGAAAATTAAGGACTTAAAGTAATCAAGTCATCTTCCCATAACAGGAAGTATTTAATACAATTTTAAATTCTTGGATTCTCTAAGTTTCAAGAATTCAAGTTAAGAAGTGTTGTGATAAACAAATCTACATTATTCTAGAGTTATTTAATAGTGCTAATTTACAAAAATAAGCAGTGGAGAATGGAAGGATCTATGATTTCTGAGGCCAGGGTAGCTGGGTAGCTTAACAGTCTAATCAAGGTAACTAAGTATTAAGAGCTGAAAGGAAATATGACCAAATTCCTGAAAATAGGAATCTAATGGAGCAAACACATAGTCAACATGTTTGTTAACATTTATATTTTTTACTGTGTAAGCAGGGATTTGTCATTTACTTTCTACCATCCTTAAATCTTAATCTCCAATTAAAAGATACATAGATGTAATTCTGAAGATTATATTCCAATGGAAAGTGAATCCATTCTCGGCATAATGCATCACATTAGTAATTTATTTCATGGATATGTCTGAATTTTAGCAGTCAGAGTCAAATATGAAGTGAATGGAGCGAACAAAAAGTTGTACTATGAGAACCTCATGGAAATGATAGTATGTGAATTAAAAAAAAAAAAATCTATGGATTCCACACCATCAATAGGCCCCTCTTAATCCTATCTTATATTGCAATAAATTAGATGTTTCGTGAAAAGCAAATACGTCACATGCAAAAGCCAAGTAAATACTATATAAGGCCATTCAGATCTGACAAATGACAGGATAATGGCATTTTGTTAATTCTGTAAAGATTATATTGCTGAGTGCTTTCAAGATTACCTAATGTACAAAAGTCTAGACTTAGTAGACAAAGAGTAACAACACATTGAATTCAAAGAAACAAACAAAACTCAGGGTGGGATTCTGTCTCGTTCTGTTTTGTTAAAAATCATGTATTGAATTCAATTTTTAGTAAAGCAAACATCATCTAATGCTTGAAAATTTTAAAATTCGGGGATAAAAGTTTACATCCAAAAAGATGATTGGAAAATTGTGCTTTCAGGCTGGAGAATTAGTTTTCTGACAGGGTCAACCATCTCATCTTGCCATTGGATACTGGGAATTTCATCTATGTAATTAACGTATGTATGTGCAGTTCATATCCGGGTCCTGCAAAAATCTAAAACTGTGTGCTTCACTTCATGTAGCAAAGGCACCTATATTTTTCTCCCTTTTGAGCAAAAATTATGATCCAGTTTTCCTGCTGAGGGTGATTTTTCCAGTGTCCCGTCACCCCCACTCTCTGCGTCGAGCAGTACAGTCAATCACGAGGGAAGGTGGTAGCGAACCCCTGCTTGCGTCGGAAGCAGTGGCTCTGTGGACCGTTTGCAGCAGCTCTGGACTGATCACAAGGGAAACCGAGCGCAACTGTGAAGCAGATGGACAGGAACAAAAGGCTATTCTGGTGTGAGGAGAAATCGGTCCCTTCAGCTCCACAAGCAGACGTTGCTACTGGACTGACAAGTGGAACCTACTGCTGCTGGAGAAAGGTAAAGTTTGCCATTGGGGCAGACACACAGTTCGTACACTGTCTGCCGGGAATTTGAAGAACTGGGCGAAGAGGATGAGGAAGAGCCCGTCGGTAGATTCCCCAGCCGGATTTTATCTGCATTCAAAAATATCTAGGGGGAGAAGAAAGTGCGCTTTAATTCATTTTCGCATTCGACATTCCTTGGAGCTTTACGACATGGTCTAATAAGAAAGACTAAACAACAAACAATTCTATTGGTTTAGCTGCCATGCTTTGTTGAACAAACAAATTACATTCCGACAGTACAGCCCCAAAGCTCTGCAGCTATCTTCTCCTTTGAGACGTAGAGTATTCTGACAGAAAGCCCCTGATCTGAAAAGCAATATTGCACAATCTGCTTAAGGGGCCAACCCACTTACTCAAACATCACAGAAAATTAATGAATTTGACAGAGTCTCTCCATTTAACTTCTTAATCATGCCTCATCTAAAGAATATACAAAGAAAAAAATATACAAAGAAATCAGGCTGCTCATGGAGAGGACATTACTGAACGGATGGGCAACCTCTAAAAAAATTAGTCAATGACCTAATTTTAAGAACAGTCATAAAATCACCTTGACAGTCTAAAAGATATGCCACGTAGATAATCTGCACCATTAACAATTATTAGATATAATCAGGTTTGAAGCCTCCATGAAACGTATTACTTGTATGCTATACTTACTTTCCTGGATTTTGGAATTTACAAAATTACTTCACTTATTCCAAACATGGACTTAACACTTTCAGAGACAGTGATCATATGGTTTTGGCATATAAAAGTTTCAAGGAAAGAAAAGCTGAATCACGAATCTGACTGAACTTTCTCTAGGTATTTCTTCATTCTATTGTTACATAGCTAATTACTGCTTAACTCAACAGGAGAATCCGAGATTACTCCATTTTTTCTACATATTTGCCCTCACCCAAGTCCTATTTGTTTCTCACTGGGTCATCTACCCTACCCCCCTGACTAGCCTGCCAGCTGCCCTTCTTGTCTTCTTTTGGCCTGTTTTCTATTACTAATTAGTAAAATTTTAAGAAACAGATCAGATCATCCCTGTGCTCAAATTTCCCTAATGGCCTCTCACCAGTTAGCATGTATCTGGACCCCTTCCTGTGGCCCACCAGCCCTCCATGATCTGGCCTCTATAACATTTCCTTGGCATTCTTCTCCAGCTCTTACATTTTCTCAAACATATCAAAGGAACTCTGGCCTCTGGGCTTCTTTACAACCCTATTTCTTTAGCCTGAAATCTGTTTCTCTCCAGATATTTACAAGTCTAAGTGTTTCTCCAAACATTTACAATGTTTCTGCAGATATTTACAAGTTTTCTGCAGATATAGACACAAGTTATTCACTGGCTCGGTGGGGGGAGGGGAGGAGAACATGAGCAGGAGGGAGATTTCTGCTTTTTGCCTTTTATATATGTTATTTTTTTAATAGCAAATGTCTTTATTTTTAATTTTTGAAACAGGAATCTATTGAATGCTGCAAATAAAATAGAAATATAATGCATACACCACAGACATGTATATTTTAGATTTAGAGGTTTCAGATCCCTGCTATAAGGTCACCTTCTTAAAAAAAGTTTTTTTCCTTAACCACTCTGGAAATAACACCAAGCCATTAATCACTCTTTGATGGCTTTACTTTTCTCTATAGTACCAACCCCTTCCTAACAGTGTATTAAGTATGTATTCCTTCATTTATTGTTTGCTTCTCTCCCTTGCAAGTAAGATCTACAGCTGTCTTTGGTTCACATAACAGTGCATAAAACTGTATGAATGCATGTTGCGTGAAACAATGTTTTTCTTTCACCACGGACATGTCTCTCCCCTCTCTAGCACAAATGTCCCCTTGCAGGAGAGCCCGGTTCATCCACTTCACACTCCATGACTTTTCCCTGATGTTCCAAGACGGAAAGACTCTTATTGGTTCTCTCAGAGAAGTTTAATATCGAATTTTGCTCATCATTTGACGTTATTTTACAGTCTTATTTATATCTTCCTTTCTCTAGTAAATTATATCTTTCTCGAAGGTAGAATCATATCTGAAAGGTTTTTTTTATAATTTGTGTTTAAACCTGCACATACAGCTTCCTCATGATGCAAATGGTTGTTGAATACATGAATAGATTGTAAAGTAAATGGATAATTGAATTTACCAACGCTATTCAAAGGAAGTGTGATTAAAATTTTTGTAGGTGTAAAATGTTGAAATTTATCACTCTATAGCTCCGGGTAAGTGATGGGAAAGCAAAGAGAAAGTTTCTAATTATTTTAAGGAGACATTTTTTTCATGATAGGGACGCTGAAAGTTCACAAACCTAAGCAAAAGGAAAGGACATATTTTGGGGTACACAGGCTGGTCGTAATTTCTCCTGGCTGTGTCTCCTTGTTGAGGGCCATCAGTGAGGGCAGTGTAACACCAACCATTACATACCCTGGGCTCTGTCACTTCTCCATAGGAATAGGGGATGAATAACATCTCTACTGGAGGAGTTTAAAAGAGTACTCTTGGGGCACCTGCGTGGCTCAGTTAAACATCTGCCATTGGTTCAGGTTATGATCCCAGGATTTGGGGATCTAGCCCTGCATCAGGGCCGGCTCCCAGCTGAGCGGGAGCTCCCATTCCCCTGCCACTTCTCATACTCTCTTAGGATCTCTCAAGTGAAAGGATAAAATCTTTAAAACAAACAAACAAACAACAAACTTTCACAGCTTCCCCAGTGTCGCTCACTGACGCTGGTTAAGGCAAGCACAGCTGTTGGGGCCTCATCACCAGTTACCCATGAAGGACCTGGGCCTTATTGGAAGCGGGTGTGTGGTCACAACAGCGCCTCCCAGCTCTGCTGTCCACTTTGGGGCTACTCTCGACAGCGCGCAACTGTGGAATGATACTTAATTTCCTAAGCTTCCCAGATCTGTGCCATTTCCTCAGCCGGAGAAGGGAAGTATGTTTTATTAGTAGATACGTTTAAATGAACTGGGTTTTTAAAAGGATATTTCCTTGGCTTTAGAGAGAAAAGAAAATCATGAGGTAAGAAGAGGTGTTGCATTTTGATTCTTTCCAACCCGGCTTTGCCAGGTTTCTGTAGCCTAGACCTGGGACAGTCGGGGACCCTGGGACAAGCCCCTGTGCCCTTGGGAAACTCCCTGCTGCCTGCTGGCTGCCGTGGCTTTCCTGGAAGAGCAAAGCACCAGCTAAGGAGCAAAGCCCAGTCCGGGGCAAACCAGTCTGCACCAAGATGGACCCCAGTACCGCACTTTCACTGACTTTTCCCCTTATTATAATACTAAGAACCATGGGGGGGGTGGGGGGAGAGTTAGCATGTTGACGGGATCCGCCCCCCGTGAAGCAGGGCCTGTGAGTGCTGGGGTGCCAATGAATCCCCATCTCTCCCTGCTGCCCACACAGCACCCTTTTCCCACCGAAGTTCCCTTAAAAATATTCCACCTGACCTCCCCTTGGAGAGTACACCTGAGGCTTCTTTCCTTTGTGCTGCCCCTCCCCCCACCGGTACTGGGGCATAAGCCTCAAGAAAACCTTGCCAGTGCTTTTACATTTGGGGTCCAGTCTCGTCTCCACCACTGCTGGGTCCAAGGACCGGAGTCTAGTAACATTTGGCGACCATGACCAGACAGGACCCAGTGGAGCTGGGGCTGCCAGACTCCGACCTCTGCCTCTGAGAGGGGGCCCAGACCTCTTTGTTCTGGAGTCACGGGGGCTGGGAAGGGGCCAGTTTTCTTTTGTCCTCACTGACCATCCCATTCTTCAAGCAACTGTCTTTTCCTATCCCTTCTCTCCTTCCAGGATTTTCTTCTGTCTCATGCTAGTGCTCTTTGTTTCCCCCCTTGTCTTCTTCCTTGAACCAAAGGGCATCACCTCTGTGCTGACTGCACCAGAGCTCCTCCCCTCGGAGGGGGGCAGGGCCCTGCAGATCCTTGAGGTGGGGGCTGAGTTGGAGTCACCCACTGGAGGAGGCACTGGCTCTTTTCTTTGCTACGGGCACCTTTGGCAAAATGGACTTCTACTTAGGTCCCTTACAACCAGGATTTGGGAGATTGCAGCCAGGACTGACCAACGCAGTAAGACGCTGGAGTCCCTCTTTGGAGGGGTTACAGTCCGTGTTTGGGCTTCTTCTTCCTTTGTTCTTTTTCTCACCACCCTTCTTCCCCAACTCCTGCCGAAAGTCCCTGTTCTGTAACCTTGTTTGGAAACCTCTTTACTTGTTTTTCTGTGTACTCATCTATGAGGAGAAAAACTGTAGACTTCAATCTGCTTCACTTAAAATTAACTAAAAGGGAATCTTCCAAACAAAGAGTAAAACCTCCCCGAGACCCCATGAGACCAAAGCCACACAGCCTCACATACTAGAAGCTTAAGTAAGGCCTACAACTGTCTGAAATGTCCTTTGTCTCATGATCTGTAATTTTTTCTGCTAACCCTGCAGCAAAAGTTCCTTCCCTGCAAGCACTCCTTTCTTTGGAAAGACGTTGTATCCTAGACAGCTGTCCTCGCTTGAACTGGAATAAACTATTTTTTCTTTCTCTTTTAAAGATTTATCTATTTATTTGACCGAGAGAGAGAGAGAGACATAAGCAGAAGGGGCAGTAGTGGGAGAAGGAGAAGCAGACTCCCCGCTGCTGCGCTAGATTCCAGGACCCTGGGATGCTTTACTGACTGAGACACCCAAGCACCCCTTTCTTTTCTCTTTACTTTTTTTTTTTTTTAAAATTTGTTCATTTTGCATTGACCTTTCTTGGCCGATGGTTGGTTGACAGGATGTTGGAGTAGCCGGACCGAGAACCCCTGGGGCCGGGGGCAGAGGGGAGGTGGGACCCTCCAGAACTCTGAGCTCAGGACCAGCCCCCACCCTCCCCGGCCCTCTGACTTCCCAGTGGCTCAAGGGTCGAAGAGAACTCCTGACGGGCAAACCCCCTCAATTTGAGTTGATGGTCCAATTTTATTTGGGCTGTTGGGGATTATTATTAATGTGGCTTAGGTGGAAAAAATTTAAGGAGAACCTGAGTCTCAACTCAACCCCAGATGGGGCTCTTTTGGCATGCCTAAATTAGTTTTCTTGCACACAGAATTAGAAAAAGCTGTGTGTATGATGCAACAACCCAAAACTATGAAGCTGTTTGGTTCAATCAGTGAAGCCCCCAACTTTTGGGGAGGAAGGAATGCTCACAGAGGTACTCTGGGCTTCTTGTGGCTTATTTGTTGCTGCAGCTTTGACTATCTTTGCATAAAACCAGCATATTCTAATTGGAAAATAAATAATTAATTGACCCATAAATTGAGGCTATTTTGCTATTAGTTTTCATGAAACAAAAAAAAGGGGGGCCTTTAGAAATTGCGTTTTTAATGTTTTCTCCACCAGTATTACTGAGACAAAGGCTAGATTTTGTTTGCATCTTGTTTGTGTGTATATGTGTGATAAATGTGAGACAGTTTCTCTATGTCCGGATGATAATTGCTAAAATTCATTTGTTAAGGAGCACTCTGTAACTGGTTTAAAGGCAAGCGCTTGTAAATCCTGGGCATTCTCAAACCGAGAAAGAGAAAAACTAACCCAAATGTTTTTTTTTTAAAGATTTTATTTATTTATTTATTTATTAGGAAAGAGAGAGTGAGAGAGAGCATGAGAAGGGAGGTCAGAGTGAGAAGCGGACTCCCCATGGAGCTGGGAGCCCGATGTGGGACTTGATCTCGGGACTCGATCTCGGGACTCTGGGAACATGACCTGAGCCGAAGGCAGTTGCTTAACCAACTGAGCCACCCAGGCGCCCTAACCCAAATGGTTTTTAAGTTCACATGATCTAGGATGATGTTCTCTACATCCAGGCCTTGATGTTACCCCATAAGAAAGATGCTTCACGGGAAGGGACCCAACTGATGGGCCAGAGAAATAAAGATTTCCTGGCAAGGGCACCAAGTGAATGTGACAGTGGGGAACGAAGGGATTGACTTTTTAGTGGACACAGGTGCAACATATTTGTTGTTCAAAGTTGCTTAATTACAACAGACTTGTCCTATGGAGTTGTCAACAACTTTCTCGTTCTACCTGGATTTATTAAATTCATGTGGTATCTGTTGCAGTTTGTCAGCAAAAAATGACTTAAACTAATGTCTGAGTTTGTCTCACGAAGTTTTCATGGGTAATTGTTAAGAACAAGTAAATTAAATAAAAAGGTTTATAGCTTTCGAATCTTTGATAATGTAAAACTTGAAAGCTTTGCTAGGTTAAATAATACATCAGGCTAAGTTCTTTGGATATCTGAGTCTTTTCCAAATAAGACAAAATACTAAAACATTAATTATTAAATATGGATTTATCCGCTTTTGCCTTATTATAGAAAAACTAAAGATAAATTCGGGTCTTTTAGTCAACAAGTTTTATGCTATATTGAAAGATTGTGCTATAACAAAAAAGCACACGTTTTTAAAAATTATGAAGGTATTCATAAATTTCCAATCTAAAGACTTCTGGTGTAACAGTTCACAGTTGCTTATTACTTGGTTTTATTAGAAATTGAATTCTGGGACGCCTGGGTGGCTCAGTGGTTAAAGCCTCTGCCTTCAGCTCAGGTGCTGGGATGGCTCTCTGCTCAGCAGGGCGCCTGCTTCCCCCTCTCCCTCGGCCTGCCTCTCTGCCTACTTGTGATCTCTCTCTGTCAAATAAATAAATAAAATCTTAAAAAAAAAAAAAAGAAATTGAATTCCTCTAAGAGTTAAAATTCTGATACATGTAATTGAGCCTGCCAGAAATAAGGAAAACCAGTCCGTATGTAAAAAATGGAGGAAATACGTTTGAAAAAGCTAAGGAATGAAAAAATATTTTTGTGGAGGGAAGAAAGTAATTTTTTCCTAAGATGACACTGGTTATTTAGAGAGAGAAGGCCTAGGACAAAATCTGAATGAAAAAGAAAGTTGTAAAGGTTTATGGAAGGAATCTTCAGAAGAGAATTTTCTATGTGGTCAGGACTGACTGAGATTAGAATAGATGAGTTTTAGTATATGTGCCGCCGAAGCGAGCACAGAATAGATGAGTTTTAAAAGTACACTGGTATACAAATAAAACTTGGTTTTTCTCTTGTTAAAGAGACAAAGTTTTCTTGCATTGTTGGTCTGCTCTTGATAAGAAATTACAATTGGGTTATAATTCTATATTATAATACAGAATTATAATTCTATATTATATAAAAAAGGTTTTTTTTTTTTGTTTTTTTTTTTAAATTTGCCCAGAAAAGCCAGGTTTCTGAATATGTTTTTATCAGGTCTTTGATCACTTAAGAAAACAAAATCTCAATATTAAAGGAGCTAAGTTTTGCTAACTACTATAAAATCCAATGTATTTGCCTTTGGAATCTCTTGTCACCTTCGTTAAATAATTAAATATTAAGATTTATAATAACCTGTGATCGTATTGAGGCATGTGCTTTAGAAGTTTCTGAGGTTTTTAACACACTTCCCCAAAATTCAAATTCTAAGCAAAGTCTTTTTGACTAATTGGACTTGTTTATTTGTTCACATATAATGTATTATTTGCCCCAGGGTACATGTCTGTGAATCATCAGGCTTACACATTTCATAGCCCTTACCATAGCACATACCCTCCCCAATATCCATAAGCCTACCCCTCCCCCCCCACCTCCCAGCCACTCTTAGTTTGTTTCTTGAGTTTAGGAGTCTCTTATGGTTTGTCTCTTTCCCCATCCCATCTTGTTTCATTTCTCTCCCCCATGACCCCACAACCCCTACCCTGCCTCTCAAATTCTTCATATTACAGAGATCATATGATAATTATCTTTCTCTAACTGACTTATTTCGCTTGGCATAATACCCTCTAGTTCCATCCACATCGTTGCAAATGGCAAGATTTTGTTTCTCTTGATGGCTGCATAGTATTCCATTGAATATATATACCACCTCTTCTTTATCCATTCATCTGTTGATGGACATCTAGGTTCTTTCCATAGTTTGGCTATTGTGGACCTTGATGCTATAAACATTTGGGTGCATGTGCCCCTTCAGATCACTACATTTGTATCTTTGGGTAAATACCCAGTAGTGCGAATGCTGGGTCATAGGGTAGCTCTATTTTCAAACTTTTGAGGAACCTCCATACTGTTTTTCAGAGTGGCTGAAACCAACTTGCATTCCCACGAACAGTGTAAGAGGGTTCCCCTTGCTCCGCATCCTCACCAACACCTGTCGTTTCCTGACTTGCTAATTTTAGCCATTCTGACTGGTGTGAGGTGGTATCTCACTGTGGTTTTGATTTGTTTTTCTCTGATGCCGAGTGATATTGAGCATTTTTTCATGTGTCTGTTGGCCATCTGGATGTCCTCTTTGCTGAAATGTCTGTTCATATCTTCTGCCCATTTCTTGATCGGATTATTGTTCTTTGGGTGTTGAGTTTGAGAAGTTCTTTATAGATTTTGGATACTAGCTCTTTATCTGATATTGGACTTGTTTATTTGGTATGTTAGGTGACAAGGGAAGCATTATCAAACATGATAATAAACCTTCTTAGGTTATACTGTGGGTCAATGCTATAACTGTTCTAGAAATTATATGAAATCCGTAAAATTTTAATATGTCCTGGTAAAAGGTCATCACTAATTGTAATATGTCCTGGTAAAAGGTCATCACTTGATATTCCAATTATTAAAGTGTGTGTCAGAAATAACTGGATTTCCTTGCCAACACATGACAATGAACTCTGATCAGATCTTTAACCATGTCCATTTTTGAGTCTTTTGTCATTTACAGTATTGTTCTGGTGCTCTTGCAAAATGTGTTTCAACCTCAAGGAGACTCATGATAAGAACTTCTGACAAGTACAGGTTTTTGATACCCTTAACATGAAACAAACTGGGTAAGAATTTCTGGAACTGCTGGGAAAACTATATGAACAGAACAAAAATTAGTAGTGTGGAACTAAATAAACTGAGAAAGGTGATTATAGTTTTTATGACTCTTTGAACAATGCTGTTTCTCTAACGTTGCTTGTCCAGATTTAAGGAAATGTGTTATCTTAAGATATATGTGACTTATAGAAATTTGATGAAATATTCCTTTCTGAACAATTGGAAGCATTTCAGTTTTCTCCATTCCTGAACCCTTCAGAATTCAGAAACTCTCAGTGAGTATTCTTTCATGGCAATTGTAATTGCTTACATAAGTTCAGGAAGCATCTGTTCTTCTGTAATGGGACACCATCGGAAGCATTGGTTGTATTATCAAGGTTTCGACCTGAATGTCATATTTGAGAGAGACATACACAGACTCAGACATGACTAGATAGCTTCAAGGAACTTTGACTTTATGGAACCAAAAGAGCCCCTTGGAATTGTTGGCCTGGTACCTTGCTTACAGAGTTCCCAGTTGAGTAAAGAATGTCACTTCTTGGCAGGTGCAGGAACCTAAGGATCTGCCGGAGACCTTAAGACAAAGAATTCACCCAGATCTACAGGTATTGCAGTCAAATCCAATGACAAGTATCTGGCTTGGCTTCTGGCCCTGAGAGGCTATTAAAAGTTCAATCTAAAATTCCTTACCAAAGTTCCAGCAAAGCAGATTTAGAAGAACTTATGTGGCCAGTCACTACTCTTGCTATACTTATGTAAATAATTTGGTTAAGTGTGTTAAAAGTAGACTTGTTTTACAAATAAATTAGTCTTAATTTGGCTATGTTTGATGAAATGAGGGTGATTTTAGAGAGAAAATTGTGTTTCAATAATGCACCCTCTGTGGACATTAGATTCTAGTTCTGATTGATTATCTTTTAAGTGTTTGTCATTTGCCTGTAAGACTGGGCTGGATCCTGAGTTCTTCTGGTTTCCTCAAATTTCTGGCTAAGCCTCTCCAAACTAGGGCTTTCAATCTTCTTACATTCTCTTGTCTCAGACTCATTAAGAAGTGAAACCGTCCTTTTTCCTGAAGCTCTGCAGACAGGACCACAGTTAGAAAACTTGAAGTCAATTCCAGAGGAATTATCGTGGTAGCTCATGTGTAGACAATTCTCATGCCCATTGCTCTGTGGGACCCTCAGAAGGGAGAATTTGAACTCCAAACCAGAAAAATCATCAGATCGCTGCCACCTGCCCCTGCTGAGGGGGCTCTGAGGCTTGACTTCTAGAAATCTCCTCGGCGGCAGTCAGGACTCAGACACCAGGTTTATAATTTGCTCCAACCATCAACCTATGTTTTCCTTTTGTTGTCACAGAAATATCTCTTATTAATTACCTGACTGCTTGCTGAACAAGGAGGTGCCTATGCTGTTTTTAACAAAACCTGTCCTGCCTATGGAAATGACTCCAGAAAAATTGAAGTAAATACAAAAAGGGCTTATGAGCAGGCATCCTGGCTGCATCGGTACAACCAAGGGACAGGTCCTAAGTATATCTGGTCAACAATCAGAAGTGCCCTCCCCAGTCTCTCTTTTTTGTTTGTTTGTTTTGTTTTTTCTTTCTTCTTTCCTGGGATGATCGGTGGCTATTATTTTTGGTCCCCGTGTGTTAACCTGTTAGTAAAGTTTGTGTCTTCCAAGTTCCAACAATTCCAAGTCAAGCTAATGGTGGCACAAGGATGCCCACCTCCACAACTACAGGAAGATCTGAGCGCCTCTGAGTGCAAGGAACAGAGCAGTTGGAGTGAGATTCCCAGCTGCAGGGGTGGAGAGGGGCAGTGCCCCACACTCAGCAGGAAGCAGTTTCAGAAGACATCTTCTGAAAGCTCCTTCTCCTTAAGAATAAGGAGGATGAAACCTCTCAGGGGGGAAATGAGATGGTCAGGGACCTTGGGAACAAGCCCCTGTGACCCTGGAAAACTTGCAGCCTGCTGGCTCTCCTCACTCCTCTTGCAGAACTCCCTAGTGACGGTTAGCACTTTCCTTGCAGAGCAAAGCCCCAGCTAAGGAGCAAGCCCAGATAAGGGCAAACCAGTCTGCGAACCCTAGTACTGCACTTTCACTGGCTTTGCCCCCATTATAAACTAAAAACCATGCCCAGGGGTGGAGAGTTAGCCCGTTCATTGGACACCCCTCCCCCCTCCTCCCCGTGAAGAAGCAGGGCCTGTGAGTGCTTGGTGCTAATAAATCCCCTCTCTCCCTGCTGCCTACACAGCACCCTTTTCCCCCTGAAGTTCCCTTAAAAATTATTCCACCTGACCTCCCCTTGGAGAGTAGGCCTGAGGATTCTTTCCTTCGTGCTACTCCCCCACTCACTCCGGGTGCTAGGGCATAAAGCCCCAAGCAAACCTTGCCTGTGCTTTTACATTTGGGGTCCAATCTCATCTCTACCACGGCTGGGTCCAAGGACCCGAATCTGGTAACTGATAGCCTTGCTCGTATCTCTTGCTGTTCTGCTAACACAGTTACTGTGATACTGTTTGCCTTCCAAATTCTAGAAGTGATATCTCTATTCTATATTGCCCTGTAAACCACAGAATTCATTTGTTCTGAAACTCTTGCTGGTACCCCGAGTCACATGCCTGAGCGTTTAAGTCACCGCCCACTGTCTTCTCTGCACCAAGAATTCATTTATCCCTTTCTCACCCTTTGAAATCAGGCCTATCACTGTGAGAGCCAATCTCAATCCATTCCCAAAATAAAGATTGTTTTCCTCTTTCTCTGTGATCTTGTAACATATATGTTATTGCATTATTGCCTCTCATGTGCTATTGTAACACTTTTTTTCCCAAAGTGTTCCACCTATATTATGATTTGGGCTGTTTCAGAGTTTGAAATTCCTTGCAACAAACACTAGGTCTGAAATGACTAAGCCTGCAATTTCATTCTTATGCATTTTGTCTGTTACTTTGTTACCTCAACACCATGTTTATTCTGATCCTAACTACCTTAAAAACAGCCTGAGGGAGGTACTTTACATCTTTCTACTTTGTTTAGTAAATGATCAGTCTGCCTTTCTGTGGCATAGTCAGTGAAGCAAAGAGATTTCATATCATTTTACACTTTTTCCTAGGAAAATTACATGTTATTTTATTCTAATATAAAGTGCTGTGCTTTTCTGTGTCTTTGTATTATTAATATAAAAAAATGACCACAGCTGAAAATCTCTGGCTACGATTTACTTATAGCATAACATTCAATTCACAATTAAATGCTAACCTGTAATTGAATCCAAGCATTCATTCCGCTGATATACCGAATAAAGAACATAAGTACAGTGGTGCATAAATAGGAACAGAACAGGGATTAATAACCACCAATATTTATTATGGGATGACTCATTATGAATAATTTGAATGAAATGATTAGCATGATAAAAGCAACTCTTTAAAAAGGATGCAAGATATTTAAGAAAGATTTCCATCTTGCTGTAGTAGACAAAGCATTATATTCTGTAATTGTAGCAGAAAGAAATCTTGAAAGGTAATAAGGACATACTCTTAAAATATTATGAAGTGTATTTCTAGATCATTTAAGTTGTAACATCCATTAAGATGCTGATATGGTCCTGCTAGTAAGTTTTTTTTATAAAAAAAGAGCCAGGAAGTTTGTTTATAAAAAGAAGAAGCAAAAGAAGCAAAAAAAAAAAAAAAAGCAAAAATTGTTTATAAAATCAATTAAAATTCATCTTGAATCAACAACTGAAATAATGGCATAAAGGTAAGAAAGGAATGTCTTCCTTCGATTCTATTGATTTCTGCCTTCATCTTTACAACTGAAGACATATAAAATGCTCCAGAACATATTTCTCAAGTTATTCTTCCATTCTTTTTCTTCTATACTTGACCTTTATAAGTGCATAATAAAATAAGCACAAGAGGGAAGAAAATACTAAGGGACATAATTGGTAGAAACAGCAACACAACGAATTTAGACTTTCAAGGACTTTGGGAATTGTAGCAAAAATATATCAATATATACTGTGTATAAAGATTTGAAATAATTAAACTAGAAATAAAAAGAAGCAAACAAAAGAATGACTACCAAGATGTCCAGGCAGATTTGAAAAAATTATAAATGAGAATCCTAAAAATTAACAACATAATTATCAAAATTATTATTTTTTTTGGAGATTTTTATGTATTTGAGAGGAGAGAGAGAGAGCATGAGTGGGGGTGGGGGGTGGGCAGAGGGAGAGGGACAAGCACACTCCCCGCTGAGCAGGGAGTCCAACGTGGGGCTCGATCCCAGGACCCTGGGATCATGACCCAAGCCAAAGGCAGATGTTTTACTGACTCAGCCACCCAGGCACCCCTAGTTATTATAAGCTCAATGGAGGCATTTAAATAAGTGACTCGAGACCAAAAAGGAACCTGGGCATGTAGATCTGAATAAATAAACAGTGAGTGAGCCACAGGGAGACAGAGAAATAGAAACTCAGAAGGAGAGGCTAAGATATCTGGAGGGTAAAGGAATGAAGAAGAGGAAGGGCCACAGAGGAAATGGGGAGTGGTAATAGGAGAAGACCCAAGGCAGAGAAATTTCCAGAACTGACAAAAATGTCATTCTGCTGGCACAACAATCACAATGTATATAGCAAGGTACGTGAAATGAATGTGTGCCTATGGCTTTCCAGTGCCAGCCTGGTAGATGGAAGACAAAGGGTTCTTTACAGCAGACAGTGAGGGAAAGGGAATTATCTTCAAAAGAATGACAACAGACTGACAGGAGATTCTTGGAGGAAATAAAGTAACATGGGAGACAAATGTTAGCATGTATCTATCTCCTTACCTAGGGAATAACAATTTGGCTAAATAGTAAAATAGCTTTTGTTTCATTTTTCTTTTAGAAGAAATACAGGAACCATTTTTACAGAAATAAACATCCAAAGTACTTTTTAGAAGACCAAAAAAGAAAAACAAAGACTGCCTTCATTCTTGGTATTGTCTTGATATTCATTATGTTTATCTGCCAATTCTGAAACTACAGGAATTTAGGTGCCCCACTTATAATTGACTCATGAATGGGTATCTTCCCATAGAAAATAAATGGTGCTTTGTTTTAAGAAAACAGTACCAGATTTACCAAACTTCGCATTCAGGAAGTATTATAGTTCCATTATTTACAGTCTCTCATGAGTCAGTCACCTGGAGTAAGATGCTTATAATCCGAGAAGCACCCTCAGCAGTAAAGGGCCAGTCTCTGCCCTGGGAACTCACCTCCCCTTCTGTAGACTGCAAATGGAGCTCCTTCCTGCAGGTGGCCTTGAAGTCTCCTGCAGCAGCACTCACCTGGACCCCTCGAGGAGCTTCCATTATCAAGGACCTGGTGGGTGATTCAAGCCTAAAAGCAAAACAAAGGACTCCTTCATAGTAAAAAGAAAAAAAGAAAATGATGATGGACTAAAAGATAACATTAGTAACAAAAACAAAGGAACAGGTAGAATAGGTAGGCCTAAATAAAAATCCTTGCCATTTCAAAATAAAGCCAAAATGAGTTTTAAAATCATTTTTGATTGCCTTATCTATTTTTTGGCTCTTTATGAAACTCTTCATTTGCTAGCATCAATTATTTACTCTCATTTGTTTAATGATTTAATAAGAGTTTCTTAGGCTGTTTCACAATGCACATGAAAAGTAGGTCGCGATAAGCTTACTTGTTTAAATCTCTTATTTATTTTCAAAATTAATGATGGAGTTTTAATAAACACATTTGTACCAACTTAGCATGTAACTATCCCTCAATGAAGAGTCTTGCAAAGAAGAGACAGGTTTAATGAAAATCATTAATAGTGTGAACTTTCAAGCATTCCATAGTCAAAACTTCATAGACCTGAAAATTTTCAAGCTACTCATTACACTTTGAGAAATTAATTAAAATGCAGAAATAAGCCATTTTCTACATCAGCTGACCTCTACTGGCCCAGGAAAATGTTCACAGAATGAATGGCATTAGCCTGAGAGAGAACAAGTAAATGAGGGGTAATACATCAGCTCAAGTATGATTAACGATCGACTGCACAAATCGTGAGGGGGAAAAAAAACCCCACAACTGTTTTAGATAGTTGTGCCTGCAAAAAAGCTAGTTGGGAGGCAGTTTCAAAATTTTCTTTGATTATAAAACTAGAGAAGGGCAAAAGAAGGCAGAACGTGGACGCTAGAATAAGGTGGTAAAAAGCACAAGCGTGAGCAGAGGAACCATCCCCTGAGTTGGTGTTTTGGAGAAGCGCTCTGTTCTGGGGCGCTGACTGCTGGTGTTCCCTTGACCACACAACTTGAGCACGAGAGTGCCCTCAGGCTCGCAGCCCCCCTGACCCAGAGCAACTGGTTTCCTCTGAGACAACAGGTCCAGAACTACTTTGCAGGGAAAACTACATCAAGTAGTTTGAACTCTGAAGATCAGCTCTCTCTCAGTAGTGAGGGTGAACTTAAAGACTTTAAAGTGATATTAAAGGAGTACAGGTAGCGTTTAGAAGAAGTAAATTCGACATTTTCAATTTTTTTTTTCACTCACCAAAGCAACTTTGCAACTTTCATCTCTATGGGCCTCTCGGACATCTTTATAAAATTCTGGGAGGGGTCAGATTTTGAATACATACATATATATATATATATATACATATATATATATGTATATATATATATATGTATTTTAAAGAAATGTTTGTATTTTTTTGAAAAATAAAAATCATGTTTTCATATGGCATTTAAAAACTTGAAAATAAGATAATTATGTTTTTTCACTCATAATCCTCAGGCTTTGCGCACAGAATCTACATTTCTGTTAAACAGTGTATTTTATAATTGACTTCTCCTAATACATCCCCAAATGTAGACCATTTTGAGTAGTACATCTGCGACCACTACTATTTTCACTGGTTAATTATCCATAACATTAAATGTAATTATATAAGTTTGGATATGATGGACCATTCAAATAGAAGTCAGATAGGTACTTAATTAAAATGAATTAATATTCTAAAACAGATTATGAATCTGACATTCAAGCAAACACAACTCCATGAACTTACGAGTGGGAGAAAAAGCACCCTTACTTTATCAAATAATTGATATGGTTTAGTTTGTTTCCAAGGATAGGGGTTGAGGTTCTTACTCATAGATATTGGATAGTAAGATACCCGTATTAAACGTGCTCATGTTATTGTATCCTATTTCTACTGCGTTTGACATTTGGTACTAGAGTGTTAAAATATGTTAAGTCTGTCTGGGCTTTTGAGTTTTTCCATTCTCATCTTTATTAATTATTTAATCAGAAAATGTTTATTATATTCATCTTCACTTTAGACCTCAGGTATCCATTGCCAGCATAGCCACAGAGTACAGTACTTTGCTAACACTGACTTAGAGGATCTCTGTTCAAAGAGGCAATAAAGACTGAGAGATGGGTTCAAGAATGTTAGCCAGCAGCAATAAGACTCAATTTCAACATCTCTAAATTGAAAATTATAATGTTTTCTTATGAGGCCATAAGATATGTCTTAGGAGAATTAAGGGAGATAAATATGTGGTGGGTAGTATTTTGACGCACTGATGGAATTTCCTTCCCTGTCCCATTTCTTTGAAGTTCTGCAGTATCTTTTGCCACAAACAGCAGAAGATGCAGCAGAGAAGTTTATAAAGAACTCTTAAGTTTCCTAATCTAACAGACATTTTGAGTTGAAAAAAAAACTAGCCATTTAGTGTGTTGAAAATGATTCAGCACATCAAAAAGAAACACATCAGAAGAAAACCAGTCAGTGAGAGCTTGTTGTGTATTTCCGCCTGTTGGAGAAATGTTTCCCTGATTCACAGGATAAAGATTTGGAATTGGTTTCAAATTGTTCTCTGGGTTCTGCTACCTGAGGCCAAGTCCTACGTTGTGGGGCCTTTATTCTTTAGGTGTTAGAGGTCTGAGAAGAGTAGCAAAATCTCAGGATTACTGAGGACAAGAGACCAAAGATTCTCAAAAGCAGGAGGGGTGGTGAGCTGCAGTGAAGGAAGAGTAAGGGGAGAGAAGAATGAGAACCTCTCGGCAAATTCCAGCTTGGGTCATGAGACTCTCAATGACCAAGTGTCACCCCGAAAGCTCTGGCTCATGTAAACTCCTTGGTACAGTGATGCAACCCCAGGGAAAAAGAAGAGAACTGAATAGACCGAGGCTGAATTCCTGATAGTGCACTGGAGGCCGAACAAGTGTATGTGTGTGTGTGTATATATGTACATACATATATACTTAATTAGTTTATATAATTTATATGTATGTGAAGTTGAGCAAAGTGTACATAAAACATTCAAAAAGTGGTAGCAATTTTATAGTACTGCTAAATCCTTCAAGTTATGAAGTGATTAAGACTTTGAATTAAACAGGTTTCAACTGTATGCTTTGTTAATCTTGATAAAACTAGTGTGGTAATCATTAAGATATAATACAAACCTTATTTCCACAACTATATGGTCAATTAATTTTCAACAGAGCAGGAAAGACTATTCAATGGGGGAAAAGACAGTCTCTTCAACTCATTTGCATGGATTATCTCATAATCATCCCACCAATCCTGAGAAATGCATACTCCATCCATATTTTACTTAGGAAGTAGTTGAATCTTAGTGTGGTTGAGTTATTTGCTTAGGATTAGGTAGCTAATGCAAAGATCTCAGAATATCCAAAACCACCTTGAAAAAGAACAACAATGTTGTACTATATGTTGGCTAACTGAACATAATATAAATACATACATACATACAAGGCATTCCAGGCATTCAATAAAAAAAAAAACAACCTTTTAAGCATTTTAAGCATTTCAAGCAAAGCTATAATAATGAACAGTTGCTGGCCTGGCCTAAGAATAATGAAGAGATCAATGGAATAACATGGAGACTCTAGAAATAGACTTTAACAAGTGTGGTCATCTGATTTTTGACAAAGGCAGTAAAGTGATCCAATGAGAAAAAGTAAAGTATTTTCAACAGTGCTGGAATCTCTATATGAACAAAATGAACTTCGATCTATACCACCCACTGTTATTAAAAGTAAAAGCTAAAACATATGGCTTTTATTTTTTTATTCATTTTTTAAGGATTTATTTACTTTAGAGTGAGAGAAAGAGAGAGTGAGCATGCAGGTATGGGGAGGGGCAGAAGGAGAGAATCCTCAAGCAGACTCCCTGCTGAGCTGGGAGTCCACCCCAAGGCTTGATCCCAGGACCCTGAGCCCAAACCCAGAGTCGGATGCTTAACCAGGCATTCTCTAAAGCCAGCCAGGTATCTCTAAAACATAAAGCTTCTAAAGGAAAATATTTTGGTGACTTGGGAGTGGACAAAACTTTCGAAGGCCACAAAAAGGAATAACAAGTAAATATTTTAAAACATAAATAAAATGTCTTCAAGATGAAAAGCTACTTTTCAAAATCCATCAATAAAATGAATATACCACAGACTGGGAGACAATATCCGCAAAATACAGATGTTACAAAGGACTGGTGCCAGGACATATAAATAATCCTCCAGTTCAAAGATAAAAATACAAAAAACACAATTAAAATATGGACAAAAGATCTGAACAAACACTTCACTAAACAACATGTATGGTTGTTCCATATACACATGAAAAAGTCGCTAATGTCACTACTCATCAAGTAATGGCAAAACAAAGACACGGAATACCACTAAACATCCACAAGTATGGCTCAAATGAGTAAGAATACTAACACCGAATATTGGGGAAGATGTGTAGCTACTGAAATACCCATTCATTTTTAGCAGAGAATGATGTAATTACTTTGGAAAGCTCTAACATTTTCATATAAAAATTAATACATGCTGGTTATATCCCAAGAGTCTATCAACTAGGAAAATGCATAAAATATTGTATGTTCATATAACGGGATAGTAATCAGCAATAAAGCGGAAAGAACTACTGATACAGGCAATAAAACAGATGGATCTCAAAAACATCATGTGGAGTGAAAGAAATCTTGCAAAGAAGAGTATAAATTGTAAATTAATTTGTATTTAGTCCTAAATCGATCTAATCTAATCCAGGGTGAAAAAGGTGAGAGAAACTATTGCTTCTGGTGGGTAGTGGTGAGGATTTCCTGGGAGGAGCATAAGAGAATTCTCTGGGTGATGATAATCAGTTGTGTTTTTTTTTCTTTCAGATTTTATTTATTTATTTTTTGAGAGAGAGAACAGTGGGGAAGAACAGAGGGAGAGGGACAAGCAGACTCTACACTAAGTGCAGAGCCCCACACGGGGCTCGATTTCAGGACCTGAGCTGAAATCAAGAATCAGATGCTTAACCAACTCTCAAGGACCTCGATGATAATGTTTTCTATTGTGATAGGCATTTGGGTTACACAGATGTATGCATTTGTCAAAACTCATTAAATGCACACTTAATTTTTGTGACTGTCACTGCATAATTATTTTACAGTAAAAGAAAAGAAACTGTAAGTAGTCTTGAATAGTAGTTAATGATATGCATGCCAAAGTGAATAGGCAAAGTGTACAGATTTATAAAATGTATGTGCAAATGCATAAAATATAAGATATACTGGCAGATGGCTCGTGGAATGTGTACACGTTTGATTACAAACATACAGGACAATGCTAATGGAGGAATCTATCTGGGGGTACATAGGTGGTCACTATAAGATGCTTTCAACATTGAGTACGTTCGAGAATTTTCATAGTAAGATGTTGGGAAAGAAGATGTGGTCTCAGATCTTAAAGGAATATCCATTTAGTTAATTTTTGGTTAAAATTTGTAAAACACTATGCTATGGAGATCCAAACAGGAAAACTGTTAGCTGATGCTAATATTTGACTGTCATTGACTATTAAAATTCAATGAAGAGTACTAATGACATGCAGGGATGCTTTTGAGATGTATTTGATTCCTGTTGCTAAATTACCATATTAATATAATGCTATATATCACTCAATGTCTGTATTTTAACATTATTTCAGGGAGAGGGATATCTAGAAAGAATATCTGATGTTATTTACTTTACCTAAAAATTCAGAAATGTGAGACAAGTTTACTTGGATAAAAGTAAACTCATATCTACTTCCATATCATGAAAATTCCAATATATAAAAAATAATAAGCATATGTAATAAAATCCCAACAAAAATCTCAATAGTCTCTTGAAACTTAAAACATTATGTTTAACTATTTTGGAAAAAAAGTACAGGGGTGCCTGGGTGGCTCAGTCGATTAAGTGTCTGCCTTTGGCTCAGGTTGTGATCCAGTGTTTCTGGGATCAAGTCTCAAATCAGGCTCCTTGCCCAGTGGGGCACCTGCCTCTCCCTGTGCCTCTTTCTTTCTCTCTCATGAATAAATAAATAAAATATTAAAAAAAAAAAGCATGTGTAACACTTAACAGATTTTTAAAATGAAGTTAAAGTGGGAGATTGTCCTTTTAAAATTAGAAGTTAGGGGCGCCTGGGTGGCTCAGTGGGTTAAAGCCTCTGCCTTTGGCTCGGGTCATGGTCTCAGGGTCCTGGGATCAAGCCCCGCATCGGGCTCTCTCCTCAGCGGGGAGCCTGCTTTCTCCTCTCTCTCTGCCTGCCTCTCTGCCTACTTGTGATCTCTCTCTGTGTCAAATAAAAAATAAAATCTTTAAAAAAATAAAATAAAATTAGAAGTTAATACTGAAATTATTTTAATTAAAATTGAAGATTTGAAGATTTAAAATTGAGATTGAAATTAAAAAAAGGAATTCGTCAATGGAACACAATATAATCTAAAACAGATCAAAAGTATTTATGAGAGATTAATTTCTGAGAAATGTAGCAATCATTTTGGGGGGAAAATAGTAGGTTATTTAATCAATAATGCTTAATAAATTGACTCTCCATACTGAAGACACTAAAATTAGATGCTTACCATACTCTGCGAGAATAATTTCCAGTTTTAATTATTCAAAATATAAAATCTAATAAATCACACAATGTATTTTCAGTGGAAAATTAGAAGAAAATTCAAAATATAATTTCCCATTTTACTTATACAAAATATAATAAAACTAAGAAATAAATTACCTAGTGTACAAAATAAATGACAGAAAATTAAAAGAACGTACAGGAAATATCCAAATACAAAAAAGAAAGAAAGAAAGAAAGAAAGAAAGAAAGAAAGAAAGAAAGAAAGAAAGAAAGGAAGGAAGAAAACCTTTGAAAAAAGATGGAAAGCCCCAAAATCATAAAGAAAAAGAATTGATAAGCTTTACTACCTAAGTCTTAGGTTGTATTGGTTTTCTCTCAATACTCTGGACTTCCCAAATAAGCCTAGAATCCCTATAGAAGTCCTGGACTTAAGACATCCTGGAGCTTGAACATTCCAAAATACACTGGAACTCAAATCAGACTAAACCTGTATTCCCTTCTAGAACTAGGTAATAAGCAGACGCTTGGCAACATAGGATCAACACTTAAATGACACCCCGCTTCTCTCCTTTTTATAGAAATTCTCAAACCTCCCCTGAGGAGAATTTAGAACATATTAGAGGTTTTTATTTAAATTCATTTACATATTGCATGGAGCACTGGGTGTGGTGCCTAAATAAAAAAAGAAAAAAAAATAACTTGGAAGGTCTTTTAGCCAACAATTAACAAACCAATATTTAAATAAATACACCTTAACGAGAAAAAAAAATAAAGTTGCGAGACACAATGAATACACAGACACTGAAGCAGAACTTAAGCATCATGTATCTCACTCTTTATAAATAGTTAACACGGTGTCAGGCATGTAGTGGGCACTCATGAATTATTTTTGATTTCAATGATGGAATGAATGGAAAATTGAAGAGAAAAAAATGTTTTAGAGGAAAAAAAAACAATGCAAACTGTGACCTGAATATATAATCAATTTTAATGTCTTAGCACTTCGGGCTGAGGTGAGTTTTCTTCAGCTGAAAATCACATTGCTTCTGTTGCCTCAATTTTGACTGTTTTCTGCCTACTTGCACTTTCCATTATGGTTTCTTCCTTCAATTAGATCAACCAAATTTCTAAATCAGTTGTGCTCTGTGTTCCTAAGATGACACGCTAGCTAAGACAACCTTCTCATAATGATCACTTGCTATTAACTCTAAATAAATATATACATACACAGCATGAAAGAATAAAAAAGGGGAGAAGAAAGAAAGAGAGGCAGAGAAAAAGCGGGAAGGGAGAAGGGGAGGGGAGCAGAGAGGAGCAGAATACTATTTCATTATCTTTTTTCCAGCAAATTTATCTTAGCCTTTCATTGACAAAACATCTCAACCCAAAATCCTTACTACCTTACACATGGCAGTTTTTCCTTTGACACAGCCATGATGTAAATGAGAGCTGTGTTTTCGGAGATTAATTTGGAACCTGTAAAACTTAACATTTCAGTTTAAAATTATATTCATACAAGAATGAACATGATGAAAAAATGCCAGTTACATCATTAAATATTAATTCGTTTTACTGAAATGAATCTGAGTCTGAACTCTTTTCTTTTTTTTTCCTCTTGGAACAGTTAATGAAACTGAGATCCAAACACTTTGGGCAATATACAATGGGCTTCATCACTCCTCACCAAAGAGTGGAGAAACTCTTTTGAACTGTAATAATTTAGCTATATGTTAATTTAAGAAATAAAAAAGGAAAACATTCATACTTGGGCTATTCTGGACACATACACCATTATGTCCTTACTGACTATTCAACATATTTTTTTCACCTTTTTAACACATAGGGCCCTACTAAAAAGCGATGTCACTTTATATAAGACATCACAGAAAATCTACAAGTATAGTGCACATGGAAACCAGCAGAGAATCTGTTGGTTTCACACATGAAGTACTCATCAAACATTGGTTGAATAAATGAACGGTAGAAATCGACCTCGTGTCCACACCAAAATACTACCTATGCTCTTTAATAAACCTTTTGAAATGTACCTGTCTAAAGTCTTTTATTCTCAACAACAACAAAATTAAAGACAACATGGCTACTTACTCCCCAGATTACCGTTTGATTTACCTGGCCAACCAATCTCACCTTGTTGATTAGAATTAGGTGTCGACTAAGAGTACTTCTTACTGCCCTGAAAGGAAAATTGTCAGCAGGACTTGTAAAGATCTTCTCAGATACTCTGCTTTTTAATCTTCATGTACACAAATGAATAATTGAACACTCCTATCATTACTGTGCTTTGCTTCTGTTTCAGTTTTTGAATTTAGATCAGTAACGCTCATCTTGGGGGTTGCTAATTTGCATTTAGCACTAGCAGATAAGCTTAGCTTAGTGCAATATTTAAATAATTAATGGATAATTAGAAAATAAAAACCAGAAACACTATATGCTAATTATAATTTAATTCACATTCACACTTATGAATTTTGAGACATGTCAGCAAGATAATGAAAACAGCAGTTCTTATTTCTCTTTTGCCAATAGATTTTCATAATGAAAACCATACAATGAGTATCGTTACTGAAACGTTAGAAGTAAAATGAGGTTTCTTTTAGAATGGCATAATTTAAATAATTTTTTATTCAATGAGTCACTAAACTCTGGCATCTGTACTAAAACATAATTCAAAAACAATTGGGGTTAATGTTGGCCACATGGGTCTTAATAACACAGTACCTGGAACATATCTTATATTACACGCACTCAACATCCTCGCTATTGAGTTTTGCTATTTCAGCAATTCAAATGAACAAATATTTATCTGGCACAATTACATGTGAGCTCCATATTGACTGCTATAGCACCAAAGAGAAACAAGGGAGGATGCAGACCCTGATCTAACAGAACATATAACCTTGCTAGATGGGGAGGGATAAGGTAAATAATTATATAAAAGGGTTGAATTCCTAACTGAAAAAAGATCCATAAGTTAAAACTCTAACACACATGAGATGCTCTTTATACGTACTCTTCCACCCTCCTAAATCCTTGGGGTTTTGACATTGAGTAAAAAAATATTTTTGTCTAATAAAAAATGCCTTGATCATAAGAAGATGGCCACCTTTTTCTGTTATTATTAACCAGCCTATTTGGACCTGGAATGCTGAGATACTGAGAAACTGAGTTCCTTAGGAAATTTTATCACAGAACTATAAAGGTCTAAAGAGTTACTATTGTGAAAGTATAGTTTGTTTTTTTGGGTTTTTTTTGCATTTAAATTTTTTTACTTTATTTTTCTATTTTCATTTAAACATTTTTTTGCACTCATCTAAACAGGAAGGGCTGAACCTGATCTTTATGACATAATTTGGGTTTTGCTTAATATTTGTATTGTGTTTTCCAAGACAAAGAAGACTATCTCTCAGGCTGATATTTTGATTCAGCTTTAAAAGTGACTTTTAATATGTGATTTATTTTTTAAATTATCTTATTGTTGTCTTTTTTTAATCCCATAGGAATGTATTTTGGAATGTAATTTACCTATCAGAAAGTAATTATATAAAACATCTTTTTTTATTGACATATGCAGTTCTGTTAGTTTTAGGTATGCTACTTAATGATTTGATGTATGGATACACTGTGAAATGATTATCACATTAAATTATATAAAATATCTCTGATTCCCAAGCCTTAAGTTAGTTATTGAGTTAAGAACATCCATTGATCAGTTTCTTGATTTTAATATTTCAACTTTTATTAACAGGTGCTGTGATTTTCCTGGGAAGAATCCCTATAAAGTTGTCTCACACTTTGCTAGGTAGTGAGGGCTGTTATATACAACTGTGCCCCTTACAAACAGCACAATATCAGGAAGCAGCCTATTCCAGTGGAATTATTAGATCGAGAAGTCCATTATAGGGCAATTAAGCTCTGCTTTTTTCTGATTACTATTTACATTGCTTTGTATTTCCCTCAACATAACACTCCTGACCATTTATAGTTTTTTTCCTACTCTCTGCCTCCTCATTCTTTCTGCCTCTGTGTGTCATGTGTTTCATTGTCTATGTCAGATTTTCTGGAATCCTGATTTTTATCAATCCTCCTCCAAACTTCTTCTATAACTGCCTTTTCCATATTCTTCCTGTCTGACATATTTGTTTCACATTCGTTGAATGTTTATTAGGGAATAAATGAATATAAAATTAAATATGTCAGACAGGAAGAGTGTGGAAAAGGCAGTTATAGAGGAAGTACAAAATACATTATATACATATATAAAAGGCAGTTACAGAGGAAGTACAAAAATATATACAAATTTAGAATAAAAACTCAATCAAATATGCCCTCAATCAAATATGTGACTATTTACGATGTAGGCAGGGAATGTCAACTTTTTATACAAGTATATAGCACAATTTCAATTTTACTTCTTTGTGTATCAAGGGCAAATCAACAGTGATGGAAAGTCTGACAGAGCTGGAAGAGCCAGAACTTACCTGAGGTCTTGGGAAGGTTCTGCTCTGATGTGAGGTGTTTCAACAGAGTGCCCGAATACTGCTCCTTCAGTGCCTGGACAGAACAGGAATCCAGTAGTCAGTAAAAGCAAATGGACAGACATGTTAGTTTTCATTTCTATTGTTATGCACCAAATATTCATCCAAAAATGGCACAGCTGGAAACAAGAGTATAGACAATGAAAGAAAAAAATTAGAAAAAGTATTCAAGGTAATGAAAGGCCAAGAAGGGTAAATCTAAATGTCCCTCTGTAGACCACTCTTGAGATGACCCTGTTTAGCAAAATTCAGATTGAGGATTTTCACTCTGATCAAAGAGCAAAGACCATCTCCTCCTTTCTTGTTTCCCAGGTACATGAATTTGAGGGATGGATAGGTCATAATACTTAGTTCTATCTTTCTACAAATGGCAGAGCATGAATGAAAATGTGGAGTGAGCTCTCTTGTAATGTATCATTAATTCTTTAAAGATACAGGTCTCATGGGGCATTTGGCAATTTCCTTACACATAACACCTACATCTGAGTATAGAGAGATTATCCATGGCACCTTACTTTGACCTCCCTGGAACTAAGGCTCTCTCTAAAACCATGAACTGCTCAAAATCATTTCATTACAGTTGACTTCATGTGGGGTCATACTTACCCAAAGAGGTCATGTACTCTTAACGCTCTCCAGGCAGTTGAAATATATTCTATCTACACTTTCATTTATTGACTCTATGTGACTTTCCAGATTCCCAGAGCCTTTCCATAATTTGACTGAGCTAAATAGAATGACTTTGATTTTTAAAAATGCAAAAAAAAAACCCAAACATTTTTTAGAGATGATGACAAAATCTTTTTTTTTCTTTTGTAATTTCATATAAATGTCTTAGATCATTCCCTTTGGAATAACTTTATTCTCTTTTGGCTTAATCTTGATCAAACGTTTGGTTTAGGAATGTTATGTCTGCTCCATCAATGGCCTCTGCACCTGCTTATTAATATAAATCATACAAAATAATGCAAATAATACAAATAATGCAAATAAAAACATAAATTTTAAACATATAAGATAAGGTTGTTTATGCTTATTGTGAAGAATAATGAAATATGTTGATTCAATAATCAAAGACATTTTCACCAGAAAATCAGAGCTAACACTTAAATTCCTTAAAAATATGTTGTTTTTATAAGAAAATATACTAAAATCACCACACGATTCCTCTACATCAAACAGCAATGCAGACCTTGATCCTGAGTCAGAGAGGAAGAGATTTTTTCAAAGACTGTAACATGGTTTCATCTATCTTATGGTTCGAAGGGTAAATTTATAAGGTTCTGCAGCAGTAAATTCCTAAGATTACAGACTTCACTTTATAAGCTAAAAGCTATTGGCATTTGTTGACCTCTCACTGGCTTTTAGTAGCTGTTGGTGTTTTGTTTTGTTTTGTTTTGTTTTCTAAAGAGACTCTGTAGGGCCTATAATATATAGACAGACTATCAGAGCAATTATTTCTTTATGGAGTTTGCACTTTTGATATTTTGTAAGATATTTTATTTCTGTGAGTGAAAAATTCTTAGAGATAGGTCTTTGAAAATAACGTAAAGGTTTTAGAGAGAACCTTCATTTTGTGATTGTGGTGGGGATGGCATTTGAGACAACATTCCAAGGTATAAATTTTCATATCTCAAGGAGAGGCTCCTTTAGCATTTTAAAAGAAGATACAACTTTTAGGAAGAATAGTTACCCATGTGCAAAGTTTAAAAATTAATTTCCACTATTCTGTGATTTTGAAAACTTCCCAGACAAGAAGACAGAAATATATTTAAAGAGCAGTCACAATACTTATTTTCAAACATGGAATGGCACACATAGTAACTCTGCACAGAATATATCAGTGAAAGTAAAAGGGGAATGCTATCAAAGACTTAATTTTCCAATGAGGATTAAAAACTGATAGAGGTCTTAAATCTAAGTATCAGTTTAGAAAATGTTTGATGGTTAAAAAAACAATTCTTGAAGAAATAATGTGTAATCATATCTCCTAAGGGGCTAACTTGAATATGGAATAAAATAACATAAATAATTAACTAAATATAAACCTCCTGATAATGAGAAAATGACTCTCATCTCTCCATTATTGTCCTAGAATGAGCAAAAGGGGTACAAATTAATAAGCAATAATGATAATCTTAAAAGGAAATCAGTGAGGGAAAATAAAAGCCATTTGAAGCAGGCACATACTCTCACAGTATAAAAAATCAAAATTAAAATATATATTTCCTTTGAATTGGGAACTTTTACACGTGTCAGATGATTAGTAAGGTTGCAAGATTTAGCAATTAAAAATACAGGACACCAAATTACCTTTGAATTTCGGGTAAACACACACAAAAATTTCAATATAGGTATGCCATATTTTCAGTGGACATACTTATAGTAAAAGTGGGATGGAATTTATCTGAAATTCAAAATTGAATCACTATTTCACCTCTTAAGCTATAAAACCACAGAAACTGAAAAGGAAGAGGGACAGAAAAAGGACAAGAAGGTACACAATGCAGACATTTATTAATATATATATTTAAATATGTTGATTAAATATTTATTTATTGTTGTTTTAAGCGATCATTCAAAAGGATACAATGTTCAATTCTGTTTGCATAGATGCCGAAGGGTATTTCAGATAATTTGAAGTAGGAAAACAGACTGTTGACTATTGCAATGGTAAGGAAAGATAAGATAAGCAAACTTTAGGATCAGAAAACACTAGATGTCATTCATATGATAATATCTGGCTGCAAAACATAATAAGAAGGATGGCATATTCTGCTTTGCTAGAGAAGACAGATTGTGATCCTACTTTACATTTAAAGACAGTTAAGACATAGTTTAAGACATACGTAATACAGTATGCACTTCGAAGTTAGCAAACATTAGGAGACAACCCTAGATATAAATAAAGATAGAAAAGCCAACCTTACAGGTTGGGTCAGGTTTTTCTTAAAAAGGATATAAATGTGCCTGGTTCAATGTAAGAATTCAGTAGTCCTTAATTCCCTCTCTCTGCCACTTTTCTTTATGAAAATCACCACAGAAGAGGTACACATTGGGTTTGCAGAATTAAGGGACCAACATGGATTCACTCATTAACAAGTGGAATCTCTATTCCAAAATGTCAGCTTCAAGTAACATGGTCTCATGCTGAATTCTGAAATCTGAAATTTAGACACTGTTAAAGAGATTCTTAAATGCTAGATAGCAAGTACATTTTATTAATCAAGACTCTATTCAGTAATTGAGGAATTCCCTAATGCAGGTGCATAGGTACCAGATAAGCTCTGAGAAAGAAGTTTCTTTCAAATAAAAAATTATGCCCAGCATGATCTTCCTTTAATTGAACTTTATCCTGATGTTTAAAAAATTGTGGAAAAATAAAAATAAAAATGCATAGTAAACCTTGTACTAACTACAATGGATGGTTATGATTTTTCTGTGTTTTATACTTATTAGCTCTCTGTACAGGATATCCTGGGAACTCATTATCCAAGTCACTGGAGTTGGTGAAACAGTGATTAACTCCCCCATGGTTTTAGCTTCCTTTTAAAAGTTGAAGGAAAAGTTAAGCAAAGAGTAGTATAGGACACCATTCTTTAGAATACTTCTCTTTTCCTTCTTTTTTTTAAAAAAAGAAAAAAAAATTTTTTTCTAATAAATTTTTCTTTCTAATAAATTTTTATTTATTTTAGAGGTAGAGGTAGAGAGAGACAGAGACAGACAGAGAGAGCACAAGGAGGGGGAGATGTGGGAGGGAGAGGGAGAAGCAGACTCCCCACTGAGATTGGAGTCCAACCTAGGCTCCATCCCAGGATCTTGAGATCATGACCTGAGCCAAAATCAAGAGTCGGACACTTAACCAACTGAGGCACCCAGGTGCCCCAGAAATTTCTCTCCTTAATGAGAAGCCTCAGTTGTTGAATTTATAAGAATTCCAAACTAGCAATTAGTTCAAAGAACTTAGCAGGGAGGAATCAAAGTCATGATAAAGCAGCACTACCTCCAATATCCAGTCCACGGGACTGTTAGACTTAAAGCATCAAAAAATTTAATAAACTTCAGACAGCACTTCAAATTCCTCCACTGGAATAGGGTTGAAGTCCTGGGTGAATTCAGCTAGGTCTCAGGGGCAAAAATATTCCTTATTATTCATCATCTTTAGGTTTGATCCTGTGCTATCAAACGCACAAAATTTCTTTGGTTAATTACATTGAAAGACTCTTTATAGGTTATAAAATCTTCTTCTTATTTTTTTAATTGTATCTGAGATCAGGGCCTTTTTTACTCTGTAGTGCCACTTCCTAGCCCTTTATGTAGTGTAAGATAGGCATTCATTAATATGTTTCTCTGCAGTTGTGGGAAGTGACCTGAAGAACACAGCAGTACATGCGGGCCCAGGGAAGACTGGGCTTCCCCGGCGTCCCCATATCAGTGGGTCCAAGGGACTGCAGAGAGAAGGATAAGGCCTAGCATGCAATGTCTGCTGTTCTGAGGAGTCAGAAGAAGAAAGAAAAGCAAGATGAAAGGGGAACAAAGGAATCAGGAAAGAATGGGACTCACACCATGGGAAGGAGGCTAGAGAGAAACAGAAATATTTAAATTCTATTTTTTAGGTCATTTGTCTTGATGTTTGCCAACGGGGATATCCTGCTGCCTTCAGTTTTTCAATGAAATCTACCATGATCATTTATATATTTTGAGATTTTATTTAGTAGTACTATTATTTTGGAGAGGATCAAGAAGGGAATGAGTTTTACATGCAGATCAATATAGGACAGAAGATATAACATCAGAGGAAATCAAGGCCATGAGATCAAGGAGCTTAAGAGAACATAACCCTCCCTGCCCTCTGCCCGCAATTCATAGGAATCCCAGGCTGCATTTTAAATTTCTACACTAGAATATGGAAGAAGTCCAGGGTAAATTCATATACCTCCTAAGCGCCAGAAAGTTCCAATATATTCATTATTTTCAAATTTAAACCTATGCCATGATTATTTTAATCTTTGGAAGGCTTCATGCCTTGTTTTCGTGTTCCTTTATTTGCATCCCTTTCCCTCCAAATCTAAACTGGTAAAGTTTAGATTAGATGGGGAACAGCTTCATTCTATTCCCAGATCTGCCTTTAATTCATTTTTTGATCTTTGGTAAGTATTTAAAGCCTTCTGGTTGCCATTTGTAAAATGAGGCACTCAGGAGCCCTGAGTCAGGTGAGCGCTGACTCTTGATTTCAGCTCAGGTTGTGATCCTGAAGCTGTCGAATCAAGCCCTCTGGGCTCAGTAGAGTCTGCTTCTCTTCCTCCCCATCTCCTTCTCTCTCCCCTTGTGCTCACTCTCTCTCAAATAAATAAATAAATAAATCTTTTTAAAAATTAGGCACTGAATAACATGATCTCTAAGGTACTTTAGTTTCTAACAATCACAGTTACATGATTTTTTCCCCAAACATGTCAAAATGTGTATACTATACCTCTTCTCATTTCTCCTTAAATAGAAGTGGAAATGAGTTTGTCCCTACAAATCAAGAGAAAAAAAATACTTTGGAGAAAGAATGGAGTAATCATATTGGCAAAGTATGTGATGAACTGTCATTTCTTCCACTCCATTAGAAAGAGTTTCTATGAATCCTGCAAGCACATCATCACTCTTAAAAAAAGGTCAACACATTTCAACATACATCTCCTACTTGTGTTATTTTAATAATCTAAATGGTGTTCCTACTTCCAGCTAACTCCACAAAACACAACCTATATATGTCTAGATTAAACTCACCAAACCTCCTGATATCTCACCTCTACAAAGAGCTATATTATTTTCTTGGATACTGCTTCTGCCCCTCATACAAGACTTTGTAATTTGGGCCCATCCATCTGCTCAGACCTCTTTTCTTCTACTCATCTATGCAGTTTCGTTACTACTTTTCCCACCTCTTAAGGTAAATGTAATCTGTTCATCCTCTGAATATACTTAGGGTTTATTATTGGTCATGCTCATTTAGAGCTTATCATATCTAACCTAAAATTTTACATTTTAAATTATATGTATCAATCTACATCTAGAGTAAAAATAATCAAAGACATACTGCCCATAACCCACTGGATTCTTATGCACAACACGGTGTCTTACATATGTGAGATAATTAATAAATATTGATCCTTATCACGGTTGATAAGGATCCTTATCACGGTTGATAAAGATCAATATTTCAAGGACCTTCCCTTGAAAGTTTTTTTTTAAAAATATTTTATTTATTTATTCGACAGAGCGGAGAGAGATCGCAAGTAGGCAGAAAGCCAGGCAGAGAGAGAGGGGGAAGGAAAGTTTTTTTTTCTCCTATTTTTAATGCTAGTTTGATGAATGGTACAATCATGTCCTAAACAGTTTTTTTAAAAAGATTTTATTTATTTATCTGCCACAGAGAGAGAGAGAGCATGAGTGGGGAGAGGGGCAGAGGGAGAAGCAGGTTCCTGAGCAAAGCGCCCTATGTGGAACTCGATTCCAGGACCCCAGGGTCATGACCGAGTCAAAGGAGATGCTTAACTAACTAAGCTACCCAGGTGTCCTCTTAATTCAGAGACTGGGAAGTATACTGAGATGTCCTTTCTTGTTCAACTTCCTTATTAGTTTACTTCTTTCCACAACTTCAATATCATTTTTATTTTCTCTCAATAATTGCTCCATACCACTGCCAACTAACACTGTTTTAAAACAAAGATGAGGGACACCTGGTGGCTCAGTCAGCTAACCGTCTGCCTTTGGTCATGATCCTGGGGGCCTGGGATTGAGCCCCAGGACAGGTTCCCTGCTCAGTGGGGAGTCTGCCTCTCCCTCTTCCTCTGCTCCTCCCCCCATCTTTCTCTCCCTCTCTCCTTCTCTCTCTCAAATAAATAATCTTTAAAACAAACAAAAACAAAAGTAAAAGAAAGCTGTGTAATTCTCACTTGAAATGCTTCCAGAATCCAATCATTTACTGAAGTCAGGTCCAAATGCTTTAGTAGCATTTACCTCTTAGCAGTGCTGTGCATTTTATACATCAGTGACCATAAAACTCTTGAAGATTTTGAAATGTTTCTGGACTGTCATGAATACTATTTCTTCCCAACATACCCCCATCCCTCTCCCCTTTGATGGTAATCTCTACACATTCTTCAGGATCTGATTCTAGATTATTTTTTCTGTAAAACAAACATTATCTGTGTTGTTTTTGCTCTTCCTCCCTCTGCTCAGCTTCCCCAGCTCCTTGTGAAAATTACTGATAAGGTGTTTATCACATTGCTGAACAATCTGCTTTGAACTCTTACCCAATAACTTATGAGTTCCTTGAACTCAAGGACTTTGTCTTAATTTATTTTGTACACTTAGCACTGATCTTAGATTCTGATATACAGTTGAGGTTAGTAAATGAAAGAAAGAATGGGAAGGAAAGAATGAAAGCATGAATACTTAAAAATTATTCTATTTATAATTTCTGTGAAAAACATGGGGACTTTCTGATTCTTAACACAGTTCTCTGTTTAATACTTCAATATGAATTGGCTTATTAATATCCTGAGGTGATGATCTGAATTTATTGAAACTGTTACTACGAGCCTAACCAATATTAATTATTCTAGTGAAACAGGGAAACAATATTGTTAAATTGTCTTTCTGATGGAAACAAAAAAGCACCATGTTGTTCATTTGAGATGGAAGAATAAGCTGCCGAGATTTCTAAAAATATATTATTTCAAAATCTGTTTTTACTTGTCAGTCAGCATTTTTTTATAAATTTAAGAAATATCTCAAGACATTTACTCCCAGATGCCAAATCATGTTCTCTCTTCCACTTCTGAAGGTTTTCAAAAGATAAAAAGAGATAATGGAAAAGATACTTAATCAGACAGAAAATCCATTAAAATAAAACTATTTTCTTCAAGACGAAGTATATTTCAAAAATATTTGATTTGTCACTAAAAAAAGACTTAAATATATCCGGACTTGAAATAATGGAGACAGCCTTCTTGTTCATATTTTATAATGTTCAAGTAGTTTGTATTTTACTAGCACTTATTTCTCTGATTATTTAGGGGAGAACACCTCTTTATTTCTTAATTCTTTCTATTACTTTCAATGAAGCAAGAATAATTGAAATTTTAAAGCATGTGTGAAGAAAACAAAAGGGAAAAGAAAATAAATTATGTTCAGATTGAATGAATAAGTAGTTTGATGAAAATTACATCTAGGAAAAAGATACAGAAATAAACCCTCTTTCAAATTCCCACCTCCAAAAATTTTTTTAGAATAGTTAAGGAGAGCTTTCCTCATTCACTCTGAGGATATGCACATTCAGGAAATAATAAGTAATTGTAAGGTCTATCATTACTGAGGTTGTCATTTTGCCCTTTATTTACATACATTAAAGGAATGAGAAACAAGACACACCTAAGGTTTTGAGAAAATCCTAAATGAAAAGATGTCACCAAGAATATATCTTTAGTAAACAAAATAGCCATAAGATTCTATTAACAATATTTGTTTTGTTATATAACAAAATATAACAATATTATTAACAAGATTTATTAAAGGGCAGGGTGGTTTGAATTGATTTATCACTACATTGTAAACATTCTAACAGAAATAAACATGTAAAACTATGAAATGACTTGATAAGAAATGAACTATCTATATTGCTTTTGCTATTTTTTTTGGTTAAAAATTCATAAAAGATTAGTTCATGGAAAAATTTAGAAAATCAATAAAAGCAGATCTCTAGGTGAGTTATTGTTTCACCACATTTAAATACTTTTTGGAAGCCTTGAAATACTTAATCTAGTAGTATATTTTGTTTTGAGGTTTGGGCATTTTACCAAACATGCAGGTATTATATCTAATACTAGTTTTGCTTCCTTAAGGTCATGTTTATTCTTATGTATGTGTGTTTTCTGTGTAACCCTCTCCTTTAGAAACTCTATCATCACTCAATCCATATGCAATTTTTTAAAAAGATTTTATTTATTTGACACAGAGAGAGAGAGAGATCGAGATCACAAGTAGGCAGAGAGGCAGGCAGAGAGAGAGAGGGAAGCAGGCTCCCTGCAGAGCAGAGAGCCCGATGCGGGGTTCAATCCCAGGACCCTGAAATCATGACCTGAGCTGAAGGCAGAGGCTTTAACCCACTGAGCCACCCAGATGCCCCTCGCTTTTGGGATCCTGTGGAAATTCACTTACTTAAAAATCTACTGTCAGTTGCAAGAAATCCTCAGGTTGCTTCGGGAAAGGAAAGTGAAGACCTTAATTCTGCCTTTTTGTCATATTTTATTCCTCAGGTTCTTCACCCCCATTTAGATTAGTCCCTGAAGAGAAGATGGGCTTTCTGCCACTGTGAGTCACTGGCAGGAAGACTGTGTTTCCTACTGGCGCACTGTGCTGATCACTACCTAGTGGAACGCACAAGGACAGGGACTCATCATCTCAGCAGTGCTTTTATTTTTTAATTTTCTCCCCTAAGATTTTTGATACAAGACATCGAATGGATACGTTTCCATTGCTTGTTATGGAAAATAAATCGGTAGGAAGTTATCCAGAAAAGATAGTACCTGATTGTCTTCAGTGGCGTCAGATACTACATTTTTGTGGACTTATTTGAACTTTCTACTCTCTTTTTTCATTTTGAAAAAACACCCACAACCTTGTATATCCAAAAGATGCTAATTCTGTAAATAGCTTTATGACGCTGAACTACATGGTTAATTTGTACAAACTGACATGGGAACAAAGAAGCTAGGACGTTTAACATACCACATTAAACACAATTTAGACTTCTAATCTCCAGATACCTAAATGACTGGGGCGCCCGGGTGGCTTAGTTGGTCAGGTCACAATCTCAGGGTCCCAGGATCTAGCCCTACCTCATCCTTGCTCCCCGCTTGGCAGGGAGTCTGCTTCTCTCTCTGCCCCTCTCCAAGCACATGCTCTCTCTCACCCTCCCTCAAATAAATATTTTTTTTAGAAAGATAGCTAAGTGACTCTAAGATGTCACAGTTTTACTTACGATTTTTGGAGCATCTCTGATGAACTGGACACAGTCAGAATCTGGAATGTCTATGGAGGCACCTTGCCTTGATATGTATGTTTTCACTTAATTAGTAGTAACTGAGTTTTATAAAAATTCAGGTGAAAAATGCAAGTCTCAAAAGCCTATCCTGTAATAACAGGAGAGTGTGGCATACACAGATAGAGCCCAAATGGGAAACAGCTAGGTACACAGACATCAGAAAGCAGTTGTTAATGCCAAAATAAATTTCCTTCATCCTTTTATTTCTCTGAGATTTTATTTTACTTTGTTCTTCCAGATTGCTCCTGTGAATTTTATGTTGTCACTTGCCATGTAATTCCTTATGTGCCAATAGGTAAACAAAGAGAGTTCCACTTATTTGGGTTTGTTTTTTACCCACAAGAGGATTGATAGCATTACTTTTAATTAGTATAAAGAAGAGCAGGTTTTTACCAGAACCCTGTTTCCCTCTAGAACAGTATCTTCACCAGGAACACTCATCATATTCCCAGATGGGATCGCCGGGAATGGCTCTGCGTGATCTTTAGAGCAATTCCTAGCAGAGTAAACCATTAGAGTCTTATGCAAATCAGAACCAGTCTGAGCATCCACAGTTTGTCACAGTTTGTAGGCAAGTCCAGGGATCTTTAAAATCCTTGAGCTATTAGGTCACCCTGAATTTTATGTGCATGGTTTGTGTGCCACACCAAGTAGCTTTAAAGATGGTGTTCTCTGAGCTCCAAAATACTGCTTCAGAGGTTAACACTAGATCTTTTTATATAAATGGGTCTGTGCCGGTAAATTGCATGAATACACATACACATGAATTTATATATATAAATATACATACATAAATATACACACATACATATTAAAGATTTATTTACTTATTTTGGAGAGAGAGAGAGACAGAGTACGTGTGAGAATTGAGGGAGGGGCAGAGGGAGAGAGATCGGGAGAATTCTCAAGCAGACTCCCAGCAGAGCTCAGAGCCTGACTCGGGCTTGATCCAAGGAACCTGAGATCATGACCTGAGCAGAAATCTAGAGTCTGCTGCTTCACTGACTGAACCACTCAGGTGTCCTCGTGATTTTACATTTCTGGAATACTCTGATATGTTCACCAAATATCTCACCATGGACCTCTCAAGCAGAGATACTTTCCATATAAAGTTTTCATTTTTTTCTAGGAAGTGTAAGCTGTGACACAAATGTACACATCTGTGTTTGTGTGTGTGTGTGTGTGTGTGTGTGAATGCAGAGTATAGCATCTCACTGAGGAGTACCAAACCCAAAAGTTTTAGTTTTAAACCCAAAGGTTTTAGTACCATACCCAAATGTTTTAGTTTATGAGTGCTGACAATATTCTCCAAATAAAATACCAATCTAGGGGCACCTGGGTGGCTCAGTCGTTAAGCGGCTGCCTTCGGTTCAGGTCATGGTCCCAGGGTCCTGGGATGGAGCCCTGCATTGGGATCCCTGCTCAGCAGGAAACCTGCTTCTCCCTTTCCCACTCCTTCTGCTTGTGTTCCCTCTCTCACTTTGGTCTCTCTCTGTCAAATCAATAAATTAAAAAAATATTTTAAAAAATCCAATCTAATAGAAACTTTTCCGGAGAATTGGAAAAGAGAGAACACGATGCCCTAATATATGAAGGGTATTTTCAATACCAAACCCAGACAAGAACTAGACAAGACAGAAAATTTAAAGATTCAAATTTGTTCATGGGTATAGATACAAAGATCCTAAAGAAAATATCATGCTGAAACCAACAGTAAAGTATTTATTATAGGAATATAATTTTTGTTTAAGAGCATAAAATTAATTAATAAAATTCTCTGTAGTAATTTATTGCTGGAGAACATTATATAATCATAGCAAAAGATTCAGACCTACCACTCGAAAAGTTCAACATTTTTCCATGATTCACCACAACCACAATAACAATTATCGCCTTTTAGAAAATAGGAATGGAGGTGAACTTTCTCCCACAGGTTTGAGTCATCTACAACAAAACCACAAAACCTACAGCAACCTCAAACTTACTGGTGACACATTAAAACATTTCACTTCCAAGCAGCAGGCATACAAAGGTGTGATATGGCTTTACTTTTTGTCTAGAATCACCACTTGGACTCAACTCTCCACTATTGTTCTTGTACTACTGCTTGGGAGTAAGGGAAGGAAAAATGCAGATATATGAAAAGTATATTATTTGGGGAAAAAGTAACAAAATTCTCATGCTTCATATATAATATAATTTCTACACAGAAAACCTAAAAGAACATACAGATGACTTAATAAAATTAGTAAGAGAATTATTTTTACTTAAAGTTTAATAAAAGTTCTGGAAACCCTTTATAGAATGAATTATTAAATTTAATAAAAAGATATTAAAGCAATTTTAAATGTAAGAAGAACATAACGTGATCATAAATAAGAAGATATGAACCTAAAGTTGTTAATTTCCCCCAAACCTTGAATAGATTTAGTATTATCTCAGATTATCAATGATATTTTCATGGAATTTGACCAGCTGATTCTGTAAATCTACCTAGAAGTATATTGGGCCAAGAATAATAAGGCAATTCTGAATCCCTCCCCAATTCAAGTAGGCAGATTTTCCCTACCAGATTACAAGACATACACAAAGTTCTAGTTACTAAGTCAGTGTAGATCTGGTAGAGAGAGAGAGAAATAGTGGAATAAGAAGGCCGCAGAAACAGACTAGTGCACTTACATCTGTATGGAAGGTTGATTTATGACAGTCACTACTAAATGTAAGTGGGGAAACAAGTGACTAGTCAATAAATGATGCTAGGATAATTATTTACATATATGGGAAGGTTAAATTGTATTTATCAATGTCTGCAAAAATAAATTTCATCAGGATTAAAAATATGATAGGCAAAGTTATAAAACGTGTAGAGGACAATATAAGAGAATATCTTTTTGACTTCAGATTAGAGGATTTCTCCTTTGTAAAAAAATGATAAAATTGATACACTAAAATTAAGAATTTCTGCTGAACAAAGAACACATAAGAAATTGAACCAACGCAAATCTTTGATCTTGGAGAAAATATCTGCAGCACATATAATTGACAAAGATCAATTTTCAAATATATAAAGAACTCCAGAAAGTAATTGAGAAAACTGAAACTCACAGAAAATGATTAAGAACTTGGAGAGATACTTCCCCCAAAAAAGGATCATTAAAATTCAATAACTATCTGAGAAAACAGTTCAGCTCCTTTGTAATCAAGTGAAACAAATTAAAACTGCATTGTGTTACCAAGTTAAACTCTATGGTCTTGCAGAAAGTTTAAAGTCAAAAATATTTCTTATGGGAAGGTATGGATACTTTCTTAAGACAGAAAAGATATAAAGCTTTAAGAAAACAATCAATAAATTTAACTATATTGATATAAAAGTTTTCTTAACAATAAAGACTCTTAATTAAGCAAAATTAGATACAAAAACACATGATCAACCGCAAATGTAACTAACACACAATTCCCATGAGAAAATATACAGAACTCCTACAGATCAATAAGAAAACAACAACTCGCTCCAAACAAAAATATACTAATGAGTAATTCACAAAAAGAGAAACCTGAACAGTCAGTACGCTGGGGAAAAAAATGCTCCATGTCACTACTAATCAGGACATTATAAATGAAAACAAAAACAGATGTAATTTTCTTTGAATCTTTTCTAGTGACCAGGATACTAGAAAAGTCAGCCTGTCATGTTGGTTTTTATTATCTTCATGGCTGAAACAAAGCTTTAATTACTATTTTCCACTTTAGGGTCACAGCAAATGGATGCCATTATGTGGCTGTTTGGAAAGTGACTGAAGGATTTGTGGAATTTATAGAAGTGCATTTTGCACTGAAAATAAAACCTTCTCTGGACTTTTTTTGTAGATCGCTGTTTTGAAATAATATGTCTTGCCAAATTTCTACGCTTGTTTTAAAGTAAAATGCTTTGTTTTTTTCTTAAAATTCTTCATGAAATAAGAAAATAGATATCAGGTTCAAAGCTAGATGATTTAAAGTCCGCTATTTAGTTAAATGATTGTGTGCCAACATTTATTTTGTCAGTTCACTACACGAAATATCAGAAAGTATATAGTTTTTCAGTAGGGTGACATTGGAGGGGACATGCAATACCACAAAAAATAGCTCATTGTGTTGTCTTAGTAGGTCTCATGAGCAGTGTGGCATTGAGTAAGTCATTGAACTACTTAAAATCTTAATTTTCTTAAGTGTAAAACAAAACTAAACAAAACAAAATGGGTGTCCTTTCCTCCTCAGAGGACTGTGTGAGATTTTTTTTAAAAAGATTATTATGGGGTGCCTGGTTGGCTCAGTCTGAGGAGCCTGTGACTCTTGATCTTGGGGCTGTGAGTTCAAGGCCCATGCTGGGTTTGGAGATTGCTCAAAAATAAAATTTTTTAAAAAATAAGTAAAATAAAAATAAAAAGATTATTATCTATATTATATCTGTATCATTTATATCTGTATCTATATCTATGTATACTTCATGATTGCCTAGCATTATCTGTTATGTGTTAAGTCAGTTTAGAAGACAGTTATTGGGACACCTGGGTAGCTCAGTTGGTTAAGCATCAGACTTTTGATCTTAGGTCTTGATATCAGGGTATGAGTTCAAGCCTTGCATTGGGCTTCATTCTGGGGCGTGAAGCCTGCTTTTAAAGAAAAAAAAAGACTTAGTAATCTATGGTGGTTCAGGAATATGAGAATTTTCATTCACTGATGATGACAGGGCGAATAATGAATACCTTCCAGGCTCCTTATACTTTGAACAAACAATTCAATTTCAAGGAATTTATCCTGAAGAGGTATCTTTATATACAAAGATGTAGCTACAAGGAATTGAATGATAGCCTTGTTTAGGTTCATTGACTATAATCCAAATGTCTAATAATAGGGAATTAATTAATAAACCCTTGTGGTTCAATAAAATGGAATACTTTTAGCCATTTAAAATATAAAATGCCATTGAATGACATGAAGTAAAAATGAATATTAGATTTCCATAAGGTATGAATAAATATCTATGTTCTTAAAGGGCCTCATAAAATCTTCACTGATCAATATTTATCATTTGGCACCTTTCTTCATTTCCCCTCCCCTGGTATTTAGGTCCTTTTTTTCTCCTTCATCTGATTAGAAACTCAAACATATCGCTTAATTTGCAGAGAAATCTGGGAAACATTATTTCCTCTAAAATCTTTCTACTTTAACATATAAAAACATCTTTCAAAGGCATTTTCCTTTTTATATATAATTCTTCTTAAAAGGTAGAGGTGTCTTAATTAGATGTCATCTTAAATAGAAGTATTTAAGTAAATGTCTAAAGATAAATTACTATCTTGAGAGGTTGTGAGATTTCTGTCAAGTGCTGAAACACAGAATGACCACATTACAAAGACATAATAGATAAAATTTAAACTTGGTGGGAAATTTGGAATAATCAAAATTTTAGATAATTTTTAATGCTGAGATTTCATATTTCACCTATCATACAATAAAGGATGGATAAGTAAAAAGACTGCCTGCTGAAAGCCGATTTTGATCTAAAGTCCAAACCAACCAGGGTAATTATCAATGATTACCAAAAAATAATTCATTTCATTTCTCAGTCAGAAACTTAAAAGAGGCCATGCAATGAAACATAAATTCTTCACCAATTTTGTATGGGTTTTATATTGTATGGGGGAAAAGGACTGATGCTGAAGGAATTGTGGATAAATAAGAAACTGATCCTATAAGTGAATTATTATACTTGATTTAGAGAGATTTGCAACATTTATATTGTGATTAAGTTATCCTAAAACTTCCTCCTTCTCAATTTTGCAGGCATGTCACATGAGATTAAGAATTCATGTCTGGAACCATGATCAAAAACCTATGTATTTTATTTTCGGAATGAATTAGGCAAATTTCCTTGGCTCATATCTGATGTCAGCCAACAGATGTGGAGGACAGTTCGAGAGACCCTCAGACTCATATTCACTACACATCAATTCAAGAATGTGCCAAGGATATCTCTGCTTCTCAGGGCCCCAGGGAGCTGGCTCAGTATGAGCAGCACCCAAGGATCACCCCAAATGCCTTGCCAGGGAGTCAGTACCTCTAAGGCTACCTTTCAACCAATGGGGGGGAAGCTGAGGAATAAATGCACCAGCTATATATCTTTCCGTTGGATGATTATGAGAGGTATTTTAGAAATTCTTTCTCAGTTTAGCCATATTTTAAAGAGGATAATACTTGGTCCTAATTTCAAATCATTTGTATAGTGTTCTCTCCTACATAATATTACTGATCCTTAGATTAACCATGTGAGGAGATCAAGGAATTAACAAGATGAAGACACTGATAACACTAGTACTTTTCCTCCTTCCCCTTCTTTTCCTCCTTCTCCTACCACGACGACGACGACGACTACTATTGATGCTGCTACCAGTGACACTGATGATGTTGGAAAATATACGCTGAACACTTAAACTACTTCAGTCATGTACTGAGCACTGAACAAATACCCAGTCAAATAATGTAATTCTTACAGTAAAGCTCTGAGAGAAATGTAAAAAATAATATCCCCATTTTACGGTTGAAGAGGTGAAGCACAGAGAGGCTAAATAGCTTGAATAAGCTAAGACATAAGCGTTTAGATGACCCAGGGTTAGAAAAAGCACAAACCAATTATTGCCTGAGCACGGAGAAGTGCAGTCCTAGTTCAGTTTTCTTTGTCTTATCAATCCCGAATTTGAAAGAAGGAAACATATATCTATTGTTTCTATCTTCCAGGAACAGTCAGTTTGGTAACTAAAAATACCATTTGGTGAAAAAGATCCATTATCAATTAGTGGGTTGCAGAATAATCCTTTCCCCTCACCAAAGATCCATGTCCTAATTCATGATATCTCTGAGTGAATACATTACCTTAAAAATCAAAGGGGAATTCAGATGACAAATTAGAATTGTCATTGCTACTCCAGGGGTCAAGGAATGCCAAGGACCCCTAGAAACTGGAAAAACAAAACAACAACAACAACAAATTCTCCCAGAGAGTAGAGCAGCCCAGCGAACACCTTGATGTTAGTCGCTTGAGAACCATTTTAGACTTCCAACCTCCAAAACATTTGATAATAAATTTGTGTTGTCTTAAAGCACTCAATTTTGGTAACTGTCATTGCAGTAATGGGAAATTAACATAATCTGTTAGTAATTGGCAAAGTAAGCAACCCATTCTAGCTTATAATGTCTTTTTTCTTTCTTCTTTGCTCTTTGCCACTTTCTCTCCCTACCTTCATTGGGAAATGAAAGATTGTCCCAGTGATCACTCATATGAACATGAAAATTTTATCCACTTACACAAAACACTCCTACACAAATCTCCAAAGGTGAAATTAAGAATAAAATTTACCTTGACACACTCCAGCAAGTACCTTTTGAAGACAAAGGTCAGCCTGATTGATGAATATACAGTTGACTTAAAACTAAAATTAGTTCCTTCTCAAATTGCAATAGACGTTTAGAATTTCTGACCAAGATTACATTAGTGTTTTTCCACAGTGACTATAACATCAATCATTTTCTTCAATCTTCCTCTGACATTGTTTGGCATATCTTGAGCTTTCAATTTAGATAGCTACATGAAGATAGAGAGGTTACTCCTGGAGCTCTCTATGATTTAGTTGAGAAATTCAGATATATAGTATTTAAATGTGCTCATTCCTCTTCACCTTTAACTTTTTCCAGCCTACTAAATAAATCTGCTTGAAAAAATGACCTACCTACGAAATAAGCCAGATCTGAGTAGCTCTCTTTCTTGTTACAGAAATTCTTATTCAGGATCTAAACGGATTATATACACATGCACATACTGACACATAACATGAAGTAGAAATGTGACGGGGCTAATAGTGAGGAGACAGATCTGCTTCCTGGTCTGCCATTGACAGCATGTGTATTTTGTGCAAATCACTTAACCTGAGGCTCGGTTTGTGGAATGAAGATAATGATAAACACCTCCTTAAACACTGAGGAGTAAATGAATTAATGCCAATGACTATATTTTGTCAATAGCAGAGATTATGACAGAATGTTATTAATTTCATTATTTTGATTAGTTGCACCTTTTTTTTTTTTAGTTGCAACTTTTTTGTTCTAAAACTTACCATGTAATATATATATTTTTAAAAGATTTTTATTTATTTATTTGACAGAGAGAAGAGAGATCACAAGCAGGCAGAGAGAGAGGGGGAAGCAGGCTCCCCGCTGAGCAGAGAGCCCGATGTGGGGCTCGATCCCAGGACCCTGAGATCATGGCCTGAGCCAAAGGCAGAGGCTTTAACCCACTGAGCCACCCAGGCGCCCCATGTAATATATTTTTTATATTTATTTTTTGTTTTACTTTTATCTCATATTGTTTTCACTTAGACACACTGAGAGACCTATTAAATTACTTTTATTACATTGGATTGAATATTATTCAGTATGGCATGAAGTGCTCAACATTACCTTGTATACAGTTATGTATATATAAAGAGAGATAAATGATAAACAATTAAATTTAGAAGGTCTTTACAATAAGTGCTACCAGAGGAAGAGTGTCATTTCATTAACACATAATATAAAGTAATGCTTTTATGTCTGTTATAATAACAACAATAATTTCTTATATTGACTACTTAGTATGTGTCAGACACCACGCTTTACAGGAATCAACTCACATTAATTCAGTGAAAATACAATGAGGTGTTATTATTTATTATCTTCATATTTTATAGATGAGGAACTGGTCACTTTGAAACCTATTAAATAAATTGCCCATGATCACTCTTCTAGAGAGTAGTGGAGTTATAATGCCAGAGGCCAAGGTTCTTAATTGAGACACCTTGAATCTCTCCAGTAATTTCTGCTCAGCCTATTCCTCTCTGAACTCTATTCCTCCTTTCCCATCTGACCCTTCAAAACAGCTACATTATCTTGGAACTGAACATATTTGGATTCAGTGACAGGTTATCATGGTCCAGAACTTATTTTTATTGGGCCAAAGTTAAAAATTTCTCTCAGTGTTTCTACTGTAACAGGAACTCAAAAATAATTGCTAAGTGGTCACTATTTTTCAAATTGGGACAGAATCTACAATAATGAAAGAGTACTGGGATACGATTTATTTATTTATTTATTTATTTTGGCTTAGAACTCCATTTTGTACATTTCCTCTATTTTCTCTATTAGTTTAAAATAGTTTTGGCTAATGACATTTTTTTTTTTAATTTAAAGAATGCCACTACTTATTATGACCTCTGGAAGATACAACCATTTTTATCACTTTGAAGTAATGATTAGTTTTCTTTCTCATCAGAATTTTTACTTGATTCACGAGCAATATAAGTAACTACAGACTTCTTACGTTCATTGGAATGTTCACGTTTGGGGGTTTTCAATATGCCTATCCAATCAGAAAACGCATTATGATTTGAGTAATGTACAAATTATTTACAAGGAAATAATTTGTATGATCTTTAATCTTTGAATAGACTGACTAGGCCTCAAAGGATCTGAGCATGTTATTATTTTTTCAAAATAAATTAGAAGCATCTCTTTCTCCATTGCATTATTTTTATTCAGATAATACAGGAATCTGTAGCTCCATAACTTTTTGGAAAAAAATTAAACCAAATCTTTGGTATGTAGGATTACAGAAATCATTCTTAGATTTAATACCAATAGTATGATCCATAAAAGGAAAGAAATTGATGGTAACTCATCAAAATTTAAAAATTTGTTTCACTGAAGACCCCGTTAAAAAAATGAAAAGAGAAGATATAGAGATGGAGAAAATAGTTGCAAACCATGTATTTAACAAAAGACTATAAATAGAATATATAAAGACACTCAAAACAAAAGTAAAAAAAATACAGACAATCTTATTAGTAAATGGGCAGCCGATTATGTACAGACATTTTACTAAAATGGATGTATGGATAGAAAATAAACACATAGAAGCGCTTGGGTGGCTCAGTGGGTTAAAGCCTCTCAGGTTCAGGTCATGATCTCAGGGTTCTGGGATCAAGCCCCGCATCAGACTCTCTGCTCAGCAGGGAGCCTGCTTCCTCCTCTCTCTCTGCCTGCCTCTCTGCCTACTTGTGATTTCTCTCTGTCAAATAAATAAATAAAATCTTAAAAAAAAAAGAAAATAAACACATAAAGAGATGTTCAACATCGTTGGGTGTAAGATAAATGCAAATTGAAAGCACAATGAAATATTACACAGCTGTCACCACCTGGCTTCACTTTTTAGATAAATTAATGACAATATTAAAGCTGGAGAAGACACAAAGAAGCTCACACATTGCTGGAAAGAATCTAAAGTGTTACAGTCACTCTGTAAAACAATTAGGCAGTTTCTTATAAAATAACACATAGATCTACCATACCACTGAGTAATTACAGTCTTGGCCATTTATACCAGATAAACAAAACTTATGTTTACACAAAATCCTGTACACACATGTTCATAGTAGCTTTATTTCTAGTAGCCAAAGCCTAAACAATCCAGATGTTCTTCACTGGGTGAATAAATGAACTGTGGTAGACATACTATGGAATACTACTCAGTAATGAAAAGGAAAAAAACTATTGATATAGACAACAATTCAAATGAATCTCCAGGGAATTATGCTGGGTACAAAATAAATAAATAATTCCAAACTGTTACTACCAAAGGAGTATGTAATATGTATGTATGTAATATGTAATGTTCTTACATGAGAAAATGACAGAGTCAGAGGACAGATAAGTGATAATTAGGGCTTAAGGTAAGTGTGGTTTCAAAAGGGCAACAAGGCATCCCTGTGGTGACAGAACTGTTTTATGTCTTGACTGTATCAATGTCAGTATCCTGACTGTGATACTATAGTTTTGCAAGGTGCTACCATTGTGAGAAACTGTAAAATTGTTGCACAGAATCTCTCTGTATCATTTCTTACAACAGCATGTGAATTTATAATTATTTAAAAATAAAAGTTTATAGTTAGCGTTCTGTCCTAAAGTCAGAATTTGGGGGCTTCAACCTGAGGACTTACTGTGATTCATAAGTCTATCTCAAGCTTCTTCCTTGGGATAGTTGGACCTTGTCAGAAAGTGATCTGCAGCCTAACCCTAAGCAGGAGTGGGAGATGGTAAAAGGAACTGGAGTTGTCTAATCTGTCCCAGTAAAGTACCTTGTTGACAAGGGATCTGATCTAGAATCACACGGTATATCCAGTTGGCAGGTAGCTCAGTTCCTGCCAGAGTTCTTCAATATTTTATGGCCTTAATATTTTATAGAATGCCTCTCAATTTGAGTTGGTAATACATCTCCTTATGACTGTTCTCAGGTTATGCAATTTTGTTTAAAGTAATAGAGACATGATCCTCAGTTCTTGTTGCTCCTAGCAGGTGTGGGATGGTATCGATTTGTACCATGACTGGGGATGCTTCTGAGTAACATGGCAATAGCCAGAGCTTACCACTGGAAAGTTGCTTTCTTACTTTTAAAATTAATTTTTTTTGTTTTAAATATGTATTGAGGTTCTCTGAAGATCAAGTCTTATCTCACTTTCTCTTCCTAATTTTACCATCCAATGATATTTTCCCCTGAAATAATGATTACTCCAATGATTGTCAAATGGGACCTTTCTAATCCCATAATTGCTTTACATTTTCAATTCACATCCCACTGTAAGGGATTTATCTTTTTCTTATTTATTTACTTATATCAATATGGATTCATAGATTTCTATTTTATTCACGAAGTCAAATTTCTTATCTTCATTATATGTATTGATGCTCAATGTGCCTTTAGGAACCTCTTCAAACTGGCTCCTGCCTTTTTGACAAGTTTCCATCTTCAACTGAGTATTTCTTTACTTCCTGGTATAAGAAATGCACTTTCCCATTTTATTTTTTTCTTGCTTCAGCTTGAGTATCTTACATTTTCTCCTCAAAGAGTCCTTAATTCTTTCTATTGGAGAATGGTATTCGGAAAAAAAATCTGAGAACTAGTTGTCTTCAGTGCTACTAGAATCACTAATCCACAGCCATCCCTATAGACAGTGTTAGGAAATGCATATCTACGTATGTAGCAAGCACATATTGACGCACGTTCAAATTTATATTTATTTCTCTGTCTACTCTTAGGAATTGAAAAGTGTGAGTTCACTCCAATACTTCCAGTCCAACACAGAATTAATTCTAGCTTTTCTCCTTTCCATATCTCTACCACCCTTCTCAATGAGTGAGAAACTATCTTCTCTAAATAAGAGGATATCAATATATTTAATGATTTGTTCAATCCCCCACCTGTATCCCATCTTATAAACCTGATGGACTGCTATACCTCCCCGATGCCCTCCTCACGTGTGCTCTTTACCTTGCCATGCTTCCTTCCCAAGCTACACAGACACCATTCTTGTATTACCTCAAATGCCACTGACCTATTTTTTCACTCTCCACATGCCTGATGTACTGGCCTATCTTTGCCCTTGGCTGCCAACCTCCCAGGAAGAAAGGAAGGAAGGAAGTTAGGAAAGAAAAAAGGAAGGGAGGATGGTAGAAAAGAAGTATCTGTTTATCTGCCATCAGCCTCTTGGGTTACTTTTCTACAACTATAACTTTAGGCCTTTAACCAATTAAATGAAGATGCAAATAGTCTAGACTGGTTTCTACCCCTAATTCATGCAACACAATTGTTTGTTTTTAACTTGGTTTCACCCAGATTTTGTCCCCATCCAGCTCTGCAATACTGTCTCAATCTCCAGAATCACCTCACCCCTTAATGTTCTGGACTTGGTATTTGGGATTTCCTTGGTACTTCAAGTTGGAATTTCTCCACTGATTTTGACTTCACTCTTTTCACATGGCTCTAGACATTCTGAGTTGCCTAAAAGGAAAAATTTCCCCCCAATAATAACTCTTTGGAACTCAGTCCTTGACTTCAAGCGTTCTCAGCTGCAAACAGACAGAAAATGGAGTGAGTTGACTGATCCAACTAGAGTGTGTATGTTGGAAAGAAGTAAGAAAAATGTCATATTAAAGTTTTTAAGAATCTTGATAATGGAAATGGGGTTTCAGTTTAATAAAGATGACAACAGGGAGTGAAGATATGGTCTTGATTTACTGAATGACATGACAGTAATGACTTTCAGAAAGTAGATATGTCAGAATTAAATGCATGGGAGTCTTCTATGATAGGAAAAAAAGATAAGGACAATTGCTGTATTGAAACAGGGCAAATTTAAGAGCCATTCTGAAGGCCGATACTGTCTAATGGATAATATATTAAAACTATGCATTGTTTTCTTTCTTTCCCTTTGAGTTTACATATTATAACTCTATATTATCACATCACTTCCTGTGGCAGAAATGGTTTATTTTCTCAGTCAATCCATTCTTCCTTTATCAACAGAAATCTCCACCCAAAATTTTAAAAGAACATTACCCAGTTAGAGCTAACATTTCTTTGCTACCCTTGCAGTTACACATAAGCATGTGACTAAATTTTGGCTGATATAATATATAAGTGATGAACTATTTCCAGGTTGCGATATTCTAAGAAAAGTCTTTTCGTTCTGCTTCCTCTTTTTCTCACTTCCTCCACGCTGGAATGCAGAGATGATGATATGTGACAGACCCAAATTTATAGACAAGGGCAACATCATGAACTAGAGGCATACAGATGTGTCATTTCTAAGGAATATGTATCACTGGATGCCTCATAGAGCTTGCCTATGTCTGCATGGTTAAATGAGAGAAATTAACATTTTGAGAATACAACTAGTATTACTTATACATTTTCTTCAATCCTTCTTATATATTCTTCACAGAGTCTTCAAATACCTCCAAATATTCAGTGAAGTATACAATTTCCCAGTTCTAATACTGAATATAAGATTTTTACTTCATGTATTTTCACCTCTCTTACTTTGTTTTTCTTCAGCCATTGTTTGATGTCTTTTATTTTTTGTAGGCATTTAAAAAATATTAAGCAAATTAGAATAGTAATGATGTTTAAAAATTATTACATGGTGGCATTTATTAAATACCAACTTTGTACTAGGATTGGTCCTAACTGATTTTCTTTTTTCTTTTATTTCGTTTATTTATTTGACACAGAGAGAGAGATCACAAATAGGCGGAGAGGCAGGCAGAGAGAGGGGGGGAAGCAGGCTCCCTGTTGAGCAGAGAGCCCGATGCGGGGCTCGATCCCAGGACCCTGAGATCATGACCTGAGCCAAAGGCAGAGGCTTTAACCCACTGAGCCACCCAAGTGCCCCGGTCCTAACTGATTTTCATATATATCTTTTACCTTCACCAAAAATCCTGTGTGGTAGGTGATTCTTATAACGCTCCTTTGAAGAAGAAGAAAAGGCTTCGAGATTCAAAAGTGGTTTCGACATTTATAATTCATTTCTGTGTGTGGAGGCTGTCATAACCCAATTCTTCTGCATTCAGACATCAAGACCAGTCATGGTTTGCAGCCTTTGCTTTTAAACTGTCTAGTTTCCTTTAATGCACAACTACCTGCTTGTTTACAAATAATATTTTTATGCGTATTTTGTATAGTATTATTATAATTTTTGCCAAGTGTCTTTTTGCATTTTGGGTGAGGACTGTGTACTTCAGGTTGCATTCATGCAATCTGTTTGTTGTGGTAAACCTCTTCAGTCAGCTGGTAGAAATTCTGTTGTGTTCTGTGTGGTCAGTCTCCTGTGATTATAAAATGTGCTCCTTGGTAGTACTCCCTGCTATAGATCTACCAGCTTGAAAGCTTCTTTGAGTCTGGGCAATAAAGCAATAAAATATCTGCAGTCTTATTTTCTCTAAGACATTCCCTCTGGATGTCATAATTGTTGTATACTGAACACATATTTATACTTATGCAGCTGCATAACATTGCAATGAAAATTCAGCACAGAAAGAAAAAAAGGCTTAAGGAGATTCAATCATTTGCATAGTATGGCAGGTGGAATAATGACGCCCCCTACCAATGACGTTCTCACCCTAAACCCCGCAGACTGTGAGTATGTTTCATGACAAAAGGGAATTTACAGATAAAATTAGGGTTACTAATCAGTGACCTTAAAATAGGGAGATTATCCTGGATTATCCAGGTATCTGGGTAATGTAATAGGCAATGTAATCATATGAGCTATTAAAAGCAGATAATCTTTCTCCAGTGGTAGGCAGAAAAAGAAATTAGAGAGATGCAACAGGAAGGAAAGTTAGAAGGATTTGAATTATGAGAGGAACTCACCCAGTGTTCCTGCAGACAGGACACTTGGAAAGCACGAGAAGGAATATGGGTCACCTTTAGGAGTAAATATCAGCTCCTAATGGATAGCCGGCAAGGAAACAATGAAACTGCAAGCAATTCCAGTAGATCATTTTCTATAAGTAATGTATTTTTAGAATGCCATCACGGTATATAAGAAACCAGACTATTCATTTACACAATGGCAGGACAAATTATATCTTTAAGGTAGTTTGTGGATTTAAGGCCCATAGCTATAAGAAAAAATTTAAACATCAGTGGAAAATTTTAAAACCAATACACAGAGATGTTGATTCGAGCCCTCACTCCAACCTTTATAAAGGAATTGTCTTCTTTTACAACTTCCTTTAGATTTCTATTACACAATTATATTTTCAATAAGTTTTGCTTTAGTTAAAGTAAGAATCATTTAAACGAGAGCTCAGAAAAATACAATAAGTCATGGAGAGGACTGTCAGTAGGCACTCAGGGCAAATACCTTATTGTTTGAGAATGGCATGGTTCATTACTTATACACTTCAAAACCTGCAATCCTTTGTTACCCGGAGATATGTGGGGGGAGATAGAGTGGTACTAATCTGTAGCATCTCTAAAATCTGTATCCTCAGTAACTCTAAAAGGCAACTAGAAAACAGAGTTGAATGATTTACCCAAGTCCACAGACTTGAAATGCCACACCTGAGACAATTAAGTGATTGCACATCACTTTTTTCAGCACCTGGTTTAATCACATTTTTTCAGGTGTTATTTAAACCATGCAGCCCCATCCTGATGGCCATGTGTTACCACATTCTTGGCATTTGGACTGCTTGAAGGAACAATGGTCCTAGCTAATAAAAAACTTGATTCCAAAGCTGACCTCCACACAGTGTGCCAATTTAACAGACAAGAACAAGGACGTAGAAGACTAACTAATAAAAAAAACCCAAGAAATATTGATCTCAACCCAGAAGCATGGTGTTTAATTTAAAAGGCAGCTCTTCAGAAAATCCCTTCTTCTGTTGTCAAACAAGCACTGGAGCTTGTCTATCTTTCCAAACATTCAATTAGGACAGGGATGAAGGAGTGATACAATGTTGGCTTTCAAGCAAACATTAGGGCACAGGGTGGATGCAGGGCTGAGAGTCACTATTTTTTCAGATCGCCAGCCTTAATTTCTACTGCCTGAAAAAAAGGATATCCTTTCTCCTTACACATTTAGCTATTTTTCCTCTTTTCTCTTATAAGCAAAACGGAGAGGTGTAAGTCCAACTAATAGCATAAAATTTACCATGAAGGTGACTTATATGGCTAAAGTTTTTCACTTTATAAAGTCAAAGGACTTAGACTCCCATTTTGTTTTCTAAGTTAATATACTACTTGGAATACAAATGTAAGTGCAAATTGCAGTTGATTGATTCTGCCTGAAAGCACTAAATTTAAGAGTCTTCTAAGTATAAAGGTTTATATCTTTTATTGGTTTACCTGGTCTCAAAAGATAATGGCAGTAAGGAATATCTATGACCAATTTTAATGAAAAGAAAGTTCTCAAGTATGCATTTGTGAGCTAAAGTGTAACACTCTAATATATTTAGTGATATAGAGAGGGTAGGTTAAGGTCAGATAAGTAGCTTCAAATTAAGATTAA